>CM063503.1:105281255-105331255 GCA_032207245.1 Pardosa pseudoannulata
TATATGTCTTATTTGTGAATCACAGGATGCAAAGTTGTCCCCCTGCGCCACGTTATCTTTTATAACTAAAACATATTAAATTATGATAATATTGTAGAAAACATCTGAAATTCAATTACCTTATTCGTGTTTAATTTGATAGCATAATGTAGATGTATTAAGGAGGTTAAATTGCCAATACCGCTAGTTCCGAATGAAATTTCATTTTGAGGAATAGGATATTTATTCACACATAGTATGTTTATTTTAATTACTGACTGTACGTTTAACAGTAATATTAGTGTTTAGTTATAAAAAATTCTACTGATATTTTAGCAACATTAGCGCTAAACTTTCGAAGCCTCTGAACAACAATACAGTTTCTAAATCCTACCTTGAGTTACTGAAATGAGTTACTTATTTTAAATCTTACATTTGTTAATTGTAAATATAATTTTCTAGTTCCAGTAAATGTAAAATAAAATTTAATAAGACCGCATGTAAGAAATATAAAGTGCTGGTAAAAAAAAATCTGAAGTGTTGTTAACAATAAATTAGAAATGTAAGAATATAATTTTCATATAACTGATACACTTGAATGAGGAGAGTCACATAGTGTTTGTTTATCAGCAAGTTTTTTGATGCTGAAAGAGTTACCAGTAATTACCATTCGGATATAGGTATCAAAATGCTTATCAGTTTAATATGTTTCAGTATTTATTTTTGATAAATTTCTTAGCTCTAACACAGGTATGTAGAGTTAAAAACCACAGATTTGAAAACCAAATTGGTTATTTTTTCTTCAGAAAGAAGGAATATTTTCAGAGTATGAAGAAAATTATT
The DNA here is from genome assembly GCA_032207245.1 of Pardosa pseudoannulata. NCBI lineage: Eukaryota > Metazoa > Arthropoda > Arachnida > Araneae > Lycosidae > Pardosa > Pardosa pseudoannulata. The sequence continues at coordinate 105,282,078 of CM063503.1, forward strand.
TTTTTCAATGTAGTAGCTACTGGTTAGTCAAGTTGTCGGCAAACTACAATTTACCAAAATTTCCTCTATGAATAACTAGTACTTTACGATAGACGGTTTGGCTACATCTGCTTTAGCATATGAAAGTTTGATGGTAACAGTATACCATCAGGTGACCCAGATTGTATAATGGCTAGTGCTTCCTCTTGATGAGCTTAGGTTCCACTGTTGAGTAACATTTGAATTTATTTGTGTTGTCTCCTCGTAGAGAGTAATGGTTGGAGCCTATATTGCGCTCCTATCATCAATAAAAATCGTTACCATAATATGAATAAAAATCTGCAGCTTTCCAAAGGTGAAAGTCAAATAGAGACAAGAGATTCCGTATTAAAAAAAAAAGGTATGCCGTCATATTTAATATAAAAATCCATATCCCGCGAGATCTATAGTTATTATCTTGAGACTCTCATTTTAAAATGATACAAACCTAGACCGGTTCACATTGATCGAAAAAGAACATGAGTGGTATTCCAAAAAGAAATACACATAGACTAGGCAAACAGAAAGATAATGTATTTAGTAAAATAAAATTGAATTCTCCTGGTCATGGATTTTGCATGAATTTCTACATTGTAGTGCTTTTATAAGTGGGTATTAACCTTTTCGAGTAAAACAATCCAGAACAGAAAAGCAAATTTAATATATAGAGAACAAAATTTAAAAAATATTTAAGCAATTTGATCAGTGTGACCTCTTTTGGTGAATTTAATAAGTACTCAGCAGCATGACTCAATGTCCCTGGCTATGGTTTAGTCGGGTGTTTGTTGCGATTTCATCTCAATTTTTATGGCTCTGTAAGCATTTAAAAATATACACACAACCAGAAATATCTGAAACACCTTGATAGATAAATCCTGACCCACATTCATGCATAAACGAATATTTGAATCAATTTAAATTCAACTGATGATTCGATTTGACTAGAGGTTCCCGATCTGATTGGCCCTAATGTTGCATAAGAATCACCATCAATTTCTCAAAATATAATGAAACTTTAAAGGTGTCGGATAACAAACTTATTCCATGTCGGGACATTAAAATTCATTAGCCTATTTATTATGAGAGAAAATATAATTTGATAGCATCGTATTCCAGTTATAAAGACTCAAATGAAAATTCAACACCGGAACTATTAAAGATAATCACATTTACAAAAACATAAATGTATTTTAGGCTTTGAAATGAATCACGTATCCTAAAACAACATATAAGTTTTATGCTTTCACCATCGCCTTAAGTTTATCAATAATTGATTACTCTGAAACAAAAGAAAAAACAGTATAATTTTTATTTTACTGCATTTCTTTCAATAATATTTCCAAGAGATTTAAATCTCATTCTGCTCAGAATGATTTTGTAAGACCTTCTTTCTGCATCACGTCTTCATTGTAAAGTCACGGAACGCTTTATTTTCCAATGCCAGTCTTTGTCATCTAAGTCTTAAGCCTTCTGGGATTTCATTATTTTCAGAATAGTCCATCATACACAGAGCACGTTTTAAATTAACGCTGCACATTATTTTTATAAAATTACAAATGATAAAAATGAGAATATTTAATTTAAACTGTAAAATACTGGTTGGTTGGCTCATTTGGGCATATTACTAACTAGAGGGTATCAAATAGTACAATCCATTCATTTAATAGCATTACTAAAAATATTATAAATAAAAATAAAAAGGATGTAAAAAACATCCTTGATTATTGGGGTTCAAATCCGCTGCTAGTTTGTTTTTTGTAGTAAAAATCGGTATTAATTTGCAAGTACAGATTGAATTAACTTTGAGTAAATTACAAATAAGGACTAAATAATTAGTATTTGATGTGGATTTTAATATCTAAGTTGATTATGGACTTAAAAAGATGAGATTTGCAGAAATGAGTTCTTAAACGTTTTCCAAATCCGTGGATACCTTTCTCGAACCCCTAACTCTCAGCTGTTTTGGAGAAGTTGAGGCCACTGTAAGGCAGCGGACATATTTTTATATATATGCAAGGCAATTAATTTTGGGTATTGAATAGTTTTAGTTTAGTATATTGTGACATACTTAATGTTTTATTTGCATAAAAGTCTGATAAATCACCTGCAATAATTTGGGCGATGTCCTTCTTGGTGCATGTATACACACACACACACACACACACACACACACATATATATATATATATATATATATATATATATATATATATATGTGTGTGTGTGTGTGTGTGTGTGTAATATATCAGAATTATTATGCTTAAACTATCTCTTTTTAAACCTCTTCCCTCCCATTCTAATTCCTTAAAATCTATTTTCTCAGCCACAAAATGTCTTAATTGAAGGAGTGTCCTCGACTAAAAATTATTCCAACACATTTCTTAAAACTTTCTCTGCAATTGATGTAAATTTTTGTCCACTCATCGCATTTTGAAGCTGTCGCTGGCGAATGGCTCAGTTTTCCATCTCATCTGAGTTCCCACTTCCTGTTATAAAGCCAACTAAGCTAGAAAACATTTCTTCTATGCCCCGCTGTGGGGTCCACCCTGTTCCAGCACTTGTTTTGATGTGCATTCTCTTGTCTGCTGTGGACTGTTAGAGAAGCTCCTCAATAAAGATTTAAATTGTTCTCAGAATCACGAGTTTTCTTTTAATGGAGCCACATATGCTTTATTCATTATACGCTATTCACTTAGGTTTCTCCTTGCCCTTTAGCCCGGGAAGTAAAAAGAATGGGGATATAATTCGATGTAACCAGCAGTTTAAATCCCCATGTTACACACATTAACTTATATACGTATATAACACGAAATTAAATAAATACTACTGAGGATAAATACACAGTATAAAAAATTTCAAGTAACGGATTTTTTCCAATTCGATGTTTTAAGAAATGAATACATAAGAAAGAAATATATTCTACAAATTACTTTCTAAAATTAGTTTCCGTGTTAAGTTGCCAGTCTTAATAAAATATCATAGACCTAATATAGACTTTAAATGCTTTTTTACCACTTTGTTTAATGTAGTAAAATATCAAGAAATTAATAATGAAAAAATACGAAATTCTGTCTAAAGTTTATGCTAATACAAACATCAATTTAATAGGCAATTCTAAAATGTATAGTCTAGTTATACGTGCACTTACACGGAAGTGAAACAGGCTAATTTTCCTCAAACATGTATACATTTTATACCATTTCTTAACTGTGTGAGATCCCATATGCTGAAATATTTAGTAAACATTTTAGTCATGACTTTTAAATTGTTCAAAAATTATGTTTTATAATAAAATAATGTATAATAAAATATTGCATGTAATTATTATTGATAATTAGGTGACATAATTCTTTACACAAATACAGATAACAAATTTGTTATTTCAAATAAAATCGGAGTAAAAAAAAATTTAACAAATTTCATAAAATAAATCCTTGTATTTAGATTTCATATTGCTAAAACTAAATTCCCAGAAAACTGTTGCCTCGTAGCTCATAACGTCAGTTGTAGAAAAGCTATACTTGTACAGAAAATCTTGCTGTATTCGTATTAAACGTTATGTTGAGCTAAATGCTTCTTCTACTGCATTCTAAATGTAGCTTTTTCATGTCAAATCTTGAAGTCTTGAGAGTTTTAGAGGTAGATTGTATTTGAATGATTTTAGTTTTCCTTCATTCCTGTGCGTTTTCTCCGGGGAAATCATTGTTGCAGACCACCGCCTTGCATATAGATAGCCAACGTATTGGACTGTGAAACATTGTTCACGTTCTTCTATGGCCTTTACTTTTATTCATATGTAGAACTCTAAACAATTGAGGGTGGTACGTGCAACAGCTTATTTCTATTCATTTCCCCCGTCAATTTTTTCTAAATGTTCCATAACAAGTTTTATCCTTCTGAAATATGTAACGAGTTGTTTTCTCTTCAGTCTAGCAAGTTATTTGAATCTATTCCGAATGAATGTGAAACCGGGAATCGAAAAAGACTTTTTCTGCATAAAGAGTTCGATTTAAAATTCAGACATCCCAAAATCATATTTCTTGTGAAAAAGGATGTATTTACATAAATCATTTGTTCGATAAATAGAGAAACAATAAATATTTTAAAGAATTCAGCATTTAAGCAGAAATTCAAACTCGTTCTACTTACGACAGTTTTATTCTTATGCACAGAATATATTATTAACTTTTAGCTATGTTTCTGTTTAATAAATGATGCATTTCGCGTTTTTTCTCTTTTTTCACGAAGAGTTTCGCATTACGCAGAAAACATGCTTAAACAGGAATACATAGAAAAATGAAAGAAATGTTATCAGTTTTCAAATTTTAATAAGTATATGCAGCGATATTTTCTCTGATATAATAATGCATAATCTTTCAGAATGAAATATAAATCTGGTGAATTTAGTAAAACTGGAGAAGAAAGCTCGTTTGAATTACACTAAGAAAAAGCGTGTGTTTTTTATTTGAATAACCCGTCACACTCACACTTTAACTAAGAATGCTTACAAAGTGTAGTGAAAAACTTTGGTACTTGTGTTGTATGAGTCCCACTTTAGTGAACACACAAATCGGCCTAAGATGATTCTCAGAATACATGCAAATTACCATGTGAGCAACACTAAAAATAATCTTGCATTTATATTTTGAATTCTCCGTCAGACACAAGCTTTAAAAAGTCGTTTACAAAGCGTAGTCAAAAAGTATGGTACCTATGTAGTATGAATCCTAGTTTATGGAACAGGCAAATTTATTTGCGATGATTCTCAAAAGAAAAATTAATTGAAATGTGAACTAATCTTGTGTTTATATTTTGAATTCTCCTTCAGACACACGCTTTAACGAAGTCGTTTACAAAGTGTAGTCAAAAAGTATGGTACCTATATAGTATGAATCCCAGTTTATTGAACAGGCAAATCTATTTGCGAGGATTCGCAAAAGAAAACTTAATTGCCATGTTAACTGAGAAAACCATGTGTGTTTTCATTGCGAATTATTTATCTCACTCACGTTTTAACGAAACCATTTACAAAGTACAGCCAAAAAGTATGGTACCTATGTAGTATAAATCCCAGTTTAATGAACAGGAAAAAATTATTTGCGATGATTCTCAAAATACAAGCGACTTATCATGTGAAGCTTGCCACTATATTCGTTCATTAAAATTATGTGATTGAAGTACCGATAATCAGAGAAAATTTCCATAAATATACTATACTATGTAATGAATGTGATTTCAAAATAAAGTGACATCTTTAGTCCTTAAATTACGATTGTTTTATTTCTATGAAACAAATGTAACATTTCTCTTGAAATATTGTTTAGAAGTAAGAATAATTCTGATTGATAAACCAGATTCAAGACATCGATTTTGTCTAAAAGAGAAAGAATCAATCACTACTTGAAGCATTACACCATGCATTTTGCAAGTCCCGTTTGTTTTGACGGCATACAATGAACTCAGACTGACACTTGATTTATCTTGCTTAGACTAACCCAATTAAATCCCCGGTATATCTTTTGGTAAAATTCCATGTATCTAAGAAGAAATGCAGTAGTAAACTTGAGATGTGTTACTCTGGTAAATTAAGTAGCCTATTCTTTTCGTTCTCTATTTCTGATGTTAACTAATTTATAAAATAAGGCGAAATCTTAAATTAATCAAAGGAATAGTAAGTCCAACATGTTAATGAAGTAGAAAACTAGCATTAATATTTTATATCTTCTCTATGTAAAACATATTATTTTTGATGACACCGATTAGGATTTTAGTTAGTTTTATTGAACATAGGATTCGTTTCGGCAACAGCAGAGAGCTCAGATTTTAACTTAAAGCTCTTTTACAATCCCTTATTAAATGAGCACAAAAAATTTATGTTTTAAAATTTGTGGATAGTAAGAAAGGAGACAACAAAAAGTTTTTTCACATGTTAACATTTTATCTTTATGCCAGTATACTTAGTTTCTTTGGTAATTAACTCATAAAACATATTTTTACAGATATTTTATTTAGATGTGACTGCTGACATAGATATAATTATTATAACTGTACAGGTAACCAAATATTTCCAGAAATACTCATGTTTTACCAATTCTTTAACAAGTGTATGTGTAATTTGAAAACTGATTGATAAAAGAGACATAAATTTAAAAACTTGTAATCTTGGGGAGGAACTGTTTTGAAATAAGCTACTTAAATAATACACTCAACATTTTATATGAATTATTTCCAGAATAAAATGTATTCTCAATTTCAAAGAGTATAAGCTGAGCATTTTTCAAAAGTTTTTTACGCAATGATAGAAGAAGCTGAGAATTTAAAATTAGAATCTTAGAATTTAAGAACCATGCATAACTTTAATAATGACTTTCATGGTTTAAATTAAATATAAATAGCAATTTTTCTGAAAATAACGAATCTAGTAAGGATACTCATCAATTTCTTTAAGTTAGAGAGGAAGAAAGCAAAAATTGTTGTCATTAAACTCCTGGAATTTTAAAATATGTAAAAATTTAAACTTAAGTATAAATGAATCTTTCCTTAACTTTATATCTTGGGTTATTTTCAGATCAGAAAATTTTAGTCTTCGTGAAGCTAGGAATGTTAAATCAACGCTCTTTTCTTGAAATAGTGGAGAAATGACATTTTTAAATCTACAATTTATTTTGATATATAATTAGAGAACATGCCAACAAATTAAAATAACTGAAGCTGTAGAATTCGTAACTGTAACTATATAACCTGTGTTATTTTACAGATGTATCATATTCTATAGCATTTAGCGTAACACACTTCAATATGGTAGTGTTGGCTATGATCCCCGAGTAACGTTTGGATGCATTTCTTTTGTCCTTTCATTGGGGTAGTTATTCATCAACTATGTAGTACTCATAAGTGACACTGCATGACTTAATATGACTCATTTGAGCCATTAATAACTGCAACTAAATAGCCTATGTTCATTAAGGGCTCAATGTTTAAAAAGCATGCATTGAGTCATGGATCCCCACATTACCAAAAAAAAACCTTTGTACTTACTGAATGTCTAAAAAATAAAAGTATTTACTTTTATATGAACTAGTTAGAATGTTCCAAAATAAATGTGTAATATATCACATTTTACCGGTTATTACCATGCGTTTAACAGAAATTTATAAAATGCTTTCTATATAGGAAACTGGAGAATTCGTAAGCATTATAAAGGAAAAAAAGAGTCGTTTTATTTCATCAACAGAAAAATAACAGCCTTTTCGCTTTTTCCAATTTATTAAATATTTATAGTAGAAGCGTTTTCGTACAGCTTTCAGTCACAATAGAATGCTTACTTTGTTACTGAGTATCGAGGTTTAATCTTTAAAATTTTCTTCGAACTGTTTTTCGATGTTTTATGACGATTTTCTTTGATTTTTGTTAAAAAAATAACTCTTTTTTGTTGTGAAATATAGATTCTTATTGTTTGCCAAAAAACCTGGAGCAATAGCAATTGATAATATATTTCAACGTTAACAATTTTAAAATTCATTAAAAAATAACAATAGTTATGTACATATTTCTAATGCTTTTTTAACCATTATAGACTGGATACTGTGTAGAAAAATAACTTTCTGCTTCTTGACCCAAAATAAAATACAATACGATGTCTTCTGTGAAGTATTTTTCATCATGAATTAAAAGAAATTATAAGAAGTGATACAATATTGAATAAATTTTTAAATAACATTTAATGAAATAAATAAAAAATGAATGCTGTAGTGGTTTTCTCGGAAGGTGTGATAGAAGTAATATATCATGCCAGAAATTAACAATATGTTGCCCTGTGCACTTATTCAAATAAGTTATTCTTTATTTCGTTTGCATAAGACATTATTTTTACTGATTTTAAGTAAAATTATGATAACATCTAGATTAATAAAGGACTTGCTGAAAGTGTGAATTTATTCTACTTTATATGAATAAATTTACTATTTTATGTGAGTGATCGTAACGACTTTATTTGAGAAATTTTATTTTTCCTAAAGCTGAAAAAATGAAAAATAATTCAGAATATATCCTTTAGAAATTCTGACATATTCCACTTTGAGTCAGACTTTTCAGTAGTGACTTTGATAAATGTTCCAAGAACTTTCCACCTTTCTTAGATACTCTCCAAAAATTTCATCATTTCCTTTGCGGTAAAATTTTCAAACATAACAGCTCTCCTTCGACAAAGAGGATTTCATAGCGACTTCCATCGCATTTTACATACTTATCAAAGGAAGATAATAGAAGAATGAAAGAATGAAATTACAGAAGAATTCAATATATCATAAGGTAGTAGGACATTTTTGGTTTTTGTTATATTTTTATCTAATATTGTGTAGATCAGCTGAGACGTGGGTAGTTATTATTCAAGAGTTTTATGTCGTTCCTTCCTGTATTCTCACACAATGTGGAAAAATTGTTATGCTGCCATTTGTCTCTGTTCGGGAATAATGTAAGAATATAATAACCTTCCCTTGCCCGTTAATTTATTACCACTTTGTGAATTTTATTATGTAATTCTGTAGGGGATGGGACTTGAAATGAAGAATTTTTTTGTTTGAATGTATATCTAATGTATCTAATGTATTCAGCAAAACATAAACGACAAAAAGCGTACTTTATATTTTAGATTTTTAAATGAAGTTAATACATTAAAGTTTAGGTTGATTATATGGTGTAGATAGGCCCTAATAAGACTTGTTAAGATTCAAAATCTTTACTTCCATACCTTCCTTCATTGTAACATAATACAATGTTACGCTGATTTTTATGCTTATATGCTAATAATTTTTGAATATTATAACCTCTTTATATATAATAATTTATTACAACTGCGTGAAGTTAAAAATATTTTTCTACAGGAACCACAACTTGATTATATTGTTATCTGATCTTGTATAGATTAAGCATGCTGAAAGAGTGAAAACAGCAAAGAGAAACTTTAAAATATTTATATTTTATAAAGTTCGTATAAGAAATAAATATTATAAAAGTCTAGTTTTCCTATAGAAAATACTGAATATTTTAAAATAGTTGAAATATTAAAGACAGATAACCCTTTTAGATTTAATTCCCAAATATGTTTAGTAATTTCTTCAGCTAATAACATCAAGGATTTGCTTTAGGATAAATCCAATTACAGCAGTTTTCTTTTATGTCTTATATAAATTAATGCTAAATATAGAAATTTATTTATTTAACAATTAAGTTGCATTAGAAGAAAATTTCTTTTTCTATTTTATTACCTTACTACTAATGATTTAAATACTAATAAGAATACTTCTATATAAAATATTTATTTATGTGATTCTAAATTTATATTAAAATGCGTTGAAAAGTCAACAGTAGTAGAGTTCAGAAAATAGTATTAAATTTAACATTAATAATGAATAATTCAAAAGAGTGCATAATGTAAACACTAAATGAAAAAAAGAAAGAAATCAGAAAAAAAGGAGTATTTTCCAAATTATATTTCATTGCAAAAATAGTGCCTTTGAAAGCAAACCAGGTTAAAAATGACACCTTAAACTTAATCAATAAGATAAAAATAAATCAAATTGTATTTTGCAAAGTGTATTTTAATTAATGAATAATAATAACTAAGCCATGCTACTACTGTTTCATTCATATCGTAGTCACAAAAATATAATACTTTATATAGCGCATGAAGTGAAAGTGTAAACTAGAGTTTAGGGTGTAAATGATAGCTCTGAAATTTTAAATACATATACATCATAAATCTTCATTAAAACAAAGCGATCATCTACAGAATTGCCATCGAAGCTAAAAGAATTTCACCATTAGGCAATTAGTTACGTGCAACGGAAAAATTTTTCGAAATGTTCTGAGACAATTTAAATGTATCTGAAAATCTTAGAAACGAAAGAGGAGGTTTTAGTAATAGTTTAGTTTCTAATCAATTGTAATTAAGCCGAACAAATTCATTCCACGTACGTAGTTTATAGTGTTGATGAGATACAATGTTATAATTTTAGAGTTGCACTTAAAGATTTTATGTAATAAAAACTCTCTCTCTCTCTCTCTCTCTCTCTCTATATATATATATATATATATATATATATATATAGTGTATATATAATGTATATATATAGTGTATATATATAGTGTATATATATATAGTGTAGATATATTTATATATATATATATATATATAGTGTGTGTGTATATATATATATATATGTATATATATATATATCAGGTCTTTACATAAATTTGATTATTTGTACTTAGTTAGTGTAACTCTCGCAATAAGCATAATAAGAAAGCTTTGGTAATTGTAGCTGTCATATAATACTGGAATTGGAAAATAATTACTGATATTATACTTATAAATTGGCAATAATAAATTTAATTCTCCCATCCAACTTCCATTTTCCACAGTTTTTTCGGAGTGTATGGGTTACATAATGTGTAAACGTTGCATAAGAATGTAGAGTAAATGTTAGAATTAACGGAGATATCATGGTATATAAAATAAATTAATTGAAAGTAAAAAATTAATAAAAAAAAACAAGATTAGCTTTGCATCGATTAAGATTAACAGAAACTCACAGATGAACATGTAGATATGTGTATGTGTACATATAGATATACACAAATTTGGTTTAGACATTATATTTAATGGTATTAGTTTTGTAAATCGAAAAAAAACATCTCCTTTCTTCAGTTCCATATTTAGAGGTATTGTTCAACATTAATAAAGGTTAATGAAAATTAACTTTTGTTAACTTGCTTTTACTCTAATTTGACTTTCAACTGTTTGTTTGTTGAGATTCATTTAAAGCGTGGATGAGTTGCTCTTTTTCAGTTTTTAAAACTTTCAAACTTTGTAACATTCAATATTTATAGATTACAAAAATTATTAAATATTCAAAAAAATATTCAAGCAATAAACCAAAATTTCGGATATGCATCATGATACCCGTACTTAATGTTTCTGAAGCAGTTTTTTTTAACCATATTACTAAAATAAATTAGCTCCTATGTAACTATTATTTAGCATCAGCAAACTGTTTTTTCTTGATTCAAAACATTTCTTACTGTACCGATGAATTTTTTTTTTCTAATTTTCATCTCTTTCGAGTTTTATAGCTGTTCATTTCCAATCTATTTAACTGAAAAATTATATTTTAGAGAATTTTCAGGGTTCTTATAAAAAAAAGTATTTAATAATCAAATATTCTTCTAAAAATTATATCTGACATTAATTATAAATAACTAAATACCCGTACTTAATGTTTATCAAGCAGTTTTTTTAACCATATTACTAAAATAAATTACCTCCTATACAACTATTATTTAGCATCAGCAAACTGTGTTTTCTGTATTCAAAACATTTCTTATTGTACCTTAGAAATTTTGTTTTCTAATTTTCATATCCTTCAACTTCCATTTTCCATTTAATTTTTCTCTTTCAAGTTTTACATCTGTTAATTTCCAATCTGTCTAACTCAAAAATTATATTGTAGAGAATTATCAGGGTTCTTATAAAAAAAGATTATCTAATTATCAAATGTTCTTCTAAAAATGATATATGACATTAATTCTAAATAACTAATTTTAAGTTAGTTATGAAAACTATGCATAAATTTATGTATATTCATACGGTTTATAACTTTTGATTTAGCACCGACTTGTAGTAGCTTTTAAGACGATATGAAATATATATGTATTTTCAAACTTATCTGCAAATATTTAGAACTTCCATGTAAAATTGTATACGTCTATTTCATTTTTTGGTATAAATTCAGTAAATTGGCTTTTACATCCGGGGTGATTTAGAAATTACATGTAAATGTCGCAGAAATATTGTAGTATGTTTAAATAAGAAAATAAACTTTTGAATAAAATGTCGTTTACCTTTACCATTTGAATAATTTTGTTGCAACTTGTTTCTTTTTTAAATACCTTATTTTTAAGAAAATCACAGTAGGGAAAAAAAGTATTATCTGTCAAAAGATATTTAACACGACACATGGAAAAATAATAATGATATGTTAAAATACAAATTTTTGTTTGGAAACTGAAATGTCCTGATTATGTAAAATACAAGTTGTGTTTTGCTTCAAATATTTCGATTCAACAGATTTTCTGTTACTTATTCTACAAGCAACATTTCAATGTAAATTTGAAAAGCTGGGATTTTAAAGACAGAGTACATTGAAAGAATTTTTTATTTCCCCTGTCTCAACATATAGTCTCAAGAGAAATTTCTCTCAGAGAGTTCTATCTTGCATACAGATAGATAAATCTAGAAGGTAGTAACACCTTACTTTTAGGGTTTGCAAGAACGCGAATTTTAATCCCTAATATTAAATGGGAAGCAATTATTTCTAATAAGTGTTTTGAAATCTAGGTATATATTTGATGTTGTTTATTTTTCGTGGTAATTAAAATTAAGTGTTTCTTGTAATTTTTTTCCTATTCTAGTAAACGGTTTTATCCAAAAAATCCTTTCAAATTAATAAAGTACAAAATTTTATTTATGAACTAGTCACTTATTCTGTATTATTATATCAAAAAATTTTAGTTTTCAGATTTTAAAAGTAATTTCAGCAAATTATGTGTTGGTTTAGAAAGAGGATATACTCTTCAGAAATTTGATATGACTATTTATAAAATATAAATTTTATTAAAATTTATTAGTGAAATAAACTTAAACTCTTCATGAATTTATGTACTGAAATAAAAAGCTTCTTGATTTTATAGAAGCCATTTAATGCTACTACCCTGGTGTTGAAAATTAAGAGAGAGTATTTATTGGTTCATTATATTCAGAACTACTGGACATATATTAATGAAGATTCGTTTGAAGATAGTTGGATATAATAGTTAACAAATAACTAATAAATAGTTATACAAGCACATTACCAAGCATAACACTTGGTGTAGTCGTGATATAATAAACTCTGGTTACAGATTCGAGCAAATAAATGGGTTAGCACGGTCAGGGCGTGTAACTAGTCAGGGCAGGTCTGTAACTAGGGCGCATCAGTCCCAAGGGCTCCAAGCTGTGCACAAAAATCTTTGATGAAGGCTCTCAAACGTGATCCAAACTAGGACAATGCGACCCCAAATAGAATTAAGGAAAAGTTGAAGCATACATTTTCTAGGTAACAATTAAAGGGTAGGGTCAAGTAACACTAAATTAAAATTATTACTAAAATTAAGCGTTCAAATATTCATTGGTGTTATTTAATAATTCCTGGATGTAAAAGCAAAGCAAACACAAATAGATGAAAGCGCATTGATTTGCAAAATGCGTATGGGTTTTAAGAGGCCATGCGCTTAATACAGAGGCGATCGAATACGGACTGATCATAAGAGCTGTATAACTAGCCCTAAAATATTTTCAGAGGTACAAACAGTAGTTCGTCTCCCCGCAGTAATGTGTCCTCTGATATCTGAAAGACAGCCGTTTCCAGTAATCACATACTATTCACTTTCCATTACGTTCCTTTTCCAAAATATAATATTTTTTAACTGGAATGAAATCTTGACCACATACTGATAATACCGCAAAAATGTGCAGTGTATTATATCGGTATGATGCTGGTCTTTGAAATTCTGTCCCTTAAATGTTTTGATTTCACTGCTATGGCCACCAGCTCACAGAGGCTTCTATTGAAACCTACTGTTTGTATCATAGCACCCTACTGGGGAGGGGGTAATTCTGCCCAGCTTATGGTAAGATAACAACATAACATCAGCTCGGCACAAGATGTGGGATTAAAGGTTTTGGTATATACAGAACGAAGAAAGGAAATACATTTGTGATGTTTGTTGTCGTTGAGTTTGTGTTAGACACTGAATTCCAAATGCGATAAAAAAGACGCAAAAATTCATAAGAATTTTGTTATTCCTACTCAATTTAGAGAGAAACCTATGATTCTGTTATATTCTGTTATATTTTACACCACCCTTACACACATCTGAAATGATACAGAAGTAAACCTGTACTCAAGAGCAAGTCTTAGTTAACAAACGAAAGGTAAGTTTTACTTATATTACTTATTAATTACTTTACATAGAAATTCTGGCCGAACGATGGCCGATTGGTTAGGGTGCTGGCCTTGAGATTCGGAATTCGTGGGTTCGAATCCCACTATGGCATGGATGTTCGTAGCCGTTCGGAATCGGCTTTAAACAGTAGGTCCCGGTGTCATTAGCCCTAGTGTTGCAAAAAGTAGACCGTAGCTCTCCAAACCAAACCTAAACCTAAAACATAGATATTCTGTCTTCATTTTTTGAACACAAAAAAATATTTCATAATTTTGTTTTATATACACATATGATAATTTTTAATATATTGATTTATGCTATTCTTAATATTGCAAATGCATTTTAAATATATTAAAGGGAGTTGCAACCTTCAAGTAATTTTAAAAAGCTGCTTATTGTCCTATTTTGAAAGCTTTGCTAACATAGTCATTATCCCTTTATTTATACCTCAATATGCATAGATTTCTTATATGCGATTCTTTTGTTAATCTTAAATATACATTATCGTAACTATCAGAAAATAAGAAATTTATTGATTACATAAACATATGTTTTCCTTCAATAATGAACATTTCATCCTGAGCTGCTGCACGCTACTTTACTAAAACAAAATATCAATTATACAAGTTAAATGTTTACTTTTTTTAATTACAATATTATATACTATAACTCAAATCTAAGTATTTTTGTAAGTTTACAATGAAAAAATTTACTTTATTTTACACATATATGTCTTTTTAAAAGAAAGTTTTTTAAGGAAAAAATAAATGTATAAATTTATATATAATATCATACAAATGATATACAATATACTTAGTTACCAAGATCGAGTATTATAAATTTATTTAGAATCATGTTCTCAAGCTGGCTATGCGCATTCTAAAAGGTTTGGTTTGACTTGGAACGCTACGGTCTACTGTTTTGTACACCAGGGCTAATGAGACAGGGACCTACAGTTTAAAGCCGATTCCGAACGGCTACAAACATCCATGCCAGCAGCGGGATTCGAACCCACGAACTCCGGTTCCGAAGATCAGCGCTCTACCATTCGGCAATCGTTCGGCCACTCGAATAGGAATATTCTCATGTTTAAAGTATTAGATTAAAAGGAGTTCAAGTTGTTGAAAAACAATATTTTTTCTATTTTTTGAAGGTTAAAAGGTTGAAACATCTCTTAATGTAAGATAATAGGTCGTTTAGGCACACAAAGACACATATAGGAATAGAATGACAAGTCGAACACTATAAAAATATAGAGTTTTTTCAATGTACAGTAAAACTCTACAGAAGTGGACAGTTTGGGATTGTCAAATTCATTTCCTCATTAAATTCGTCCGGTATTTAGGAAAATAATTCTCGGAGAATAAAAATTCTTAAAAACACACTGTAATCTGTGTAAATATTCTAAATGACTAAACATTTTATTATTTCAGTAATAAAATTTATCAGTGCATACTACTCTAAAAATTAAACTTTATTTTAATGCTTAAAAAAGAAATCAGAATTAGTTAGCATGTTTGCACTTAATACTGACTCCACATGGATACAAATTTTAAAATATATTAGCTTTAAAAAAAAATCTTTTGAAATATTTGCTTTGGTTTTCGATTGCATATGCTTCCCACTGTGATATTTTATTATTTTAAATTTAGCATTTGTAATATTAAATTTTTCTATTTTATTAGCAAATTTAGCAAAAGAAAATATTATTTGTATTAAGGTAATTGAGTTTCAAAATCAAAAGATTACTTATTTTCAATTTTACATTTGAATATGTTATGTAAGCTCTATCAATACTATCTTTAGTTATCATTCTGAAAGTAGTTTGAAAGGAGATTAATTTTAGAGTGCATATTCTGTTATTTTGAAAGGCAGACTATTTGGTTTTTACTGAAATAACTGAACAATTTAATTCCAAAATATTTTCATGAAAAAATAGTTTGGATTTAAGTTTAGTATGAAGGATTTAAAATAAAATAATTTAAATATATTAATTTTATTGAATTGCAACTGTTGAAATGGTCAAACAACACCTAAAGACCTAAGACAATAAAATGGTGTTGATGCCATTGTTGAATGGCACCTCTTAACAAATATGCATATTTTAATGAGTATCTTAGTAATGCTTCCTGTGACTACAGCTACCGCAGAAGAACACTCATATTTCTCCCTTATAAAATCATATCTCTGAAACCGCATGGGGCAAGAAAGGTTTATAAGGTAAGCTTTGATGTCAATACATAAGGATCCAATAGAAGTTGAAAACGTTATAGAAACATTTATGGGACAGCCGAGAAGAATTATACTGCAAATGTGTATTTTTACCTCCGTAGAATGTTTTATGGCATTTGGAGTTAGGGGGCAAGCCACTTTTATTGCCACGGGCTCCAAAAGACCTAATTACTGCCTTGAGTATGGTGACCTCATACAAATATACAGACCACGTAGTGTGATTTCATACTTGAAATAAGGTTTCATTCATTTTATGCCGTCAATTGTTGGGAACGAAGTGGTCCGGTAACGGGTCCCTGATTCTTTCCATATTAAATTTCTTAAGTAAGTCATCAAATAATATTTTCTTTTCATATTTCTTCTACTTATACTAATTTCTTACCATGAACCTGTTAGCAGGGTAAACTTAGTTGTACTTTGAAAAATCAATGTACAACATAGTTTAATTATTTATTCTTCATAGTATATAAAACCATTTTTTTTTAGAATTTCAAAAATTTAACTGATATATTTTTCTTTAATTTAAGTTTTTACACCTGTAAAAGAACTAACGTTCACCATTTTAGAGACTGCTTATAAGCCTTCACATTTAAATATAATTCTTGTTTATTTTTCTAAAAATACATTTAATTTTGGATAAACGACGAAGTGCTTGATGTAGTTTCATGTCATACATTTACATGTTAAGGTAAAACAGAGTTTAAATCTCACCTTGTTTTCAATTTATTCATACGGAAAAAAATTAGTAGAAACACCCCTTAGAATAAAATTAAATTTAAATGTATTAAAATCATCTGAGAGCCTAAAGATTTAAATTTTTATCAACATGCCTAAAAAAAGAATATGACAAATTTAGAACAGCATTTATTTTTGAATTAAATTAAATTTTAATATTTTTATTGATAAATAATTTCACAAACAAAATTTTTGGTTTTATCTGTTTTTTTCTATCTTCTTAGTTTTTACCCGATAATCTTATAGGGGATGGGAATGTATTTTTATTTTAACAGATCTTGAATTTTGTAATAATAATTTAAAAGAAATATCACCATTCAAAAAAATAATAAAATGATAAAAGTATACATTTTTTAAAACATCCTACAAATTTTATAAATTAAATTACTTTTACTACCTCTTGTCATGTAATGGATATTTTTAATACGTTTCTCATTGGTCATATTTTTTATATAACAGATGTAAAACGCAGGTGAGGAGCATATTAAAATAAATCTAATATTTACACAAAAATCTCTATTACTTTACATCAATTGTTATGCTTATTGAAGTTAAAATTTTTATTTTTATTTACGGAAAGCAATTTATATTTATTTAAAACCAGTTTAATGCTTGACACTGAAAATCTGAGAGCTATATGAGAAGTTACCATCTAATCTTGTTGTAATATGTCACCAGTACTCGATCTATAAATAATTCTTTCATTTTTTCAGACAAAAAGAATGAAATTGGTAAGAAAGAAGTAAACCAGGAAAGACGAAATCAAAGGTAGAAAATTAATTAAGTAAGCTTATGAAACTGATTTCCCACAGGTATTAACCCATAACCTCTTTCAGATGCTCTACGATAATATTCAACAAAAGAAAATGAATCAACAAATAGTATAGGTAATAACTATATACAGACAATCCTGAGTATTTAGATTAAATGTTTACAGTTCAAGTAAACTTTTTATGAATTGTTATTCTTAATGTTTTAAACCATTTTCTTCATATTCTTTCATTTTCCCAGTGATTATAAACTAGAATTTTACTATTTCAAACTGGAGTAGGAAGATTTAAATTTTAAGTATACTTTGTGAAACATTTATGTTAACTAAGTTTTGTGGTGTACATAATAATTTAAAGTTTGATCCTCAATTTTATCACTGGTTAAAACAGAATAAAAAGTGATATAATGTAAGCAGCAAAAGTAATATCTCCTCTTTATAATTTGTCATTTCATTCTACCATTTAATCTTGATATTTAATGAATGAAATTTATAAAAAAATATATTCAGTTACCAGCATTAATTTAATAATCTTCAAAATACATCATTTTTTTGTTTATTTTCAATTATAATCATATATGTGTAATGATCTTTTATCATGTTTCAATCGTTGAGATTGTGTAACAGACAAATAAAGGATTGCTAGACTTCAAAACACTGACTTTTCCTAAAGATATCCCCTACACAATAAAATCTTTGTAACTACATGAAATTGATAGCATAGCATAGATATTAGACTGATACGCTCTAATTAAAAAGATATTAATTGTACTGCTGCAAACCTGGTAACAAAATTTCATGAAAGCTGATAAACAACTTGTTGAATTTCACGAAAAGAACAGAATGAAAAGCGAAACTACTATTACGAAATAAAGATCTAAGTTTTGTGTATCAGATATTAAGTGCATACGTGTGTATGAACGGAGTTAATAGAAGAACATGCTTTTGAAGCTCCCATAGTAGCGTACGCTTTCAGGGAAATTTGAAGGAAATTTGAAATCAGGGAAATTTGAGTTAAAACTCTAATAATGACTAACTTTCAGGCAATGGTATAAGGTTGCGGATCATATGGAAGCTAGAAGAAGGATTGTTTCAAGTCTATATTTAAAGAGATTTGAATGAAACGTCCAGCGTTGTTTCAAAGTGTTTGAAACAGTTTCAGGACACCGGATTTATTTTGAGAAAGCCAGGTGAAGGTCGTACAAGAGCCATGATAGCCACAGAAGATTGCTATTTGTCCGTAACAGCTAGTCTTATCACGCATGTTATAACTTCTCCCTTCTCTCATGATTTCTGTAAGCGAATTTTTGTTTCAATAAGTGCCATTTACTGATGGCATCATGAAAGAGAGCTGTTTGGCAGTAAGACCTACTTCCAACTGACTTCTAAAAACAAGAAAGCTCATGAGGCTTGGTGTAGAGACTAACAAAGAACATATAGCAAGGAATAATTGACAAATATCATTGTAATTGTAAATAATGGTTTAGCCTAATCTCTGATTTACGGAATGCGTTTCCTAAGTAGAGAACAAGGTACTTCTTGACTGTGCTACAGTGTCCAAGAAGTCAAACAAGTTGAAATAGGAGGCTTGATATTATGATCAATATTAATGTTGGATGGACTAACACACCTCCATTGAAAATGTCCCTGTAACTGGTGTGAGGTATATGGATGAGATCTTTGATCTCTATGTTTGCCTTTCAAAGGGTGCAGCAAGACCTTATTTCCTCTTAATGACAACAATACGTGACCTCAAAAAGCTTATCTCCCTCATATTTTTCTGAAAAGTGAATGTACTAGTCGGATCAAGTATCTCCAGGACTCAACTCTACATCTGTCTGGACACTCAAGGGAGGACACTTGTAACTACCAAACGTATTCAAGACCTATCTAGGATGTTAAAACACCGTTGTTGGAGGAGTGAGACCAATTGCCAAAGAAAATATCCTTTTGTGCTTTTTCCAATTGTAAGACCTGCATATCTGTAAGAGGGTATCATACCCTTTATTTTTGATCAATTCTGTATCTACTGTTTTATACCGCTCGATTTCTAAAATAGTTATGCACAATTTTTCATGTGTATTATAACTGTTTTGTTATTATATGAACCTATGTATAAAATCTATCAAATAAAATTCCATTAAAACATGTACAGTTGCTGTGAAGAAAAGGGATCAAATCTGTTACACCTTAATTTTGAACACCAGTGTAGTAAACGCAATATAAACATAACAGAAATTAGTTTAATTGTTAAAGAATTTCACTTTTATATTTAATTAGCCTCAACATTTTAGAACCTTGACAAAAATTGGATGTTTTTATAATTATAACTGTTAAAATTAGAACTTTTCAGTAGATACATAAAAATTGAATTTTATTCTTATGCTTAAAATATGTTCTATTAGTAAAAAAAGGGCCAGATTATATAAAAAATGAGTGCGACGATTTATTTTCAATGAATCCATTTATAGAGCTATTTTTTTATAGTTAATTTCTTCTAAAATAGTAAAAATTTGAAATTTTAATAAGTTTGCAAAATTATGTTGCAGATAACATGACACTTTTCCAGCAGATATATTTTTAAAAAATGTGTTGATTTTGAAGGTCTTCTGTAGCCTTAAAGCAGTGTGTGACTATAAAAGCGTGCAACAATTATCTGTTGGAAAACTCGCAACAGAGACCTGATGGATTATAAATTTCACTTAATTCCTGCAAAATTACTGACAACTGTGAAAGTTAAATTTACTGAATTGGCTTATCCCTTATCAGATTATGGGCTAAAACATTACTGATTTTCATCTATCCACTAAAGATTAACAAAGTTGTTATATTTATCTCTAACCTGATAGGCGAGAAACTTTTAACTATATTGTGTCAGTGTCGTAATCACCTCTGCGAAAAGGAAGGGGATTCAATTCCGAAATAAGATTTCAGATCATTATTTTGAAATGCTTTAAAGAACTAAGTTGAGATTTTTGAGGCACTGTAATTAATAAGACTGGTATTGCTTTTAAGGCAACAGTGAAATTAAAATCATTCACAAACTGTTGAGATTAAAAAGAAAATAATCACTCAAAATGACAAAACTTAAACAAAAATACAATATTTTTGTCCAGGAGTTGTCATGTTTTCCGTACATCTCAGTAACCAGATATATTTTTGTTTTAGATTGATTATTTTATTTCTTTAAGACCTATTTTTGTTGTTTACCCTTGTTTTAACATATAAACAAAATACTTTATAAAGTTTAATTGTATTTGTTCCTTACTGGTGACATTCAAATTTTCTAGCTGCATTACATTTTTTTTTAATTTCTCTCAAAATTTTTGACATTGTGTATGAACATGTTTCTCATAAAATCGGGTATGATTTGTAAAATATATATTTTATCAAGTAAAACAACGTAATGATTCTCAAATAACAAAAAAGAACTTTCTAAAACAGTTCAGAAATTTAAGTTTTCAAAAATAATTTATATTTAGTTACGTGAAAATCGACACTTACATTTGATTTTAAGTAATAGTTATTTGTAGATTAACATATAGTAGTAAAAATTTCCTAATGTTCACTTACCCATATTCCACTGCTTGGTGTGTTACTAACACATAAACGTGTGTCTCAAAATGCTACTCTTATTGAACAATCAAATACGAAGGTTGTTTGAGAATGTATAAAAATAACATGACATCTGACATGAAGAAATTTGGCATCTCTCCAAAGCTTAAAAAAAAACAATTTCTATATACAAACGAAATAGTTCTTTGCAACAGAAGATTTTGTTCTACGTCCAATAGTTATACCATTGGTATAACTACCCGAATAAAGAGTACACTCTCCCAAGTCTTAACGTTCGTGTGCAAACCGCTGAAATTACAATTAGCAAAAAACTGAGCAAGGTAATGAAAGGAGTGACCTTGATGAAGGTTATATGGGAGAAGTGAAAATAGACTAACACCTAAAGGTATAACTAATATGATGGAAATGTATTATAATTGAGTATTAATAGATCAGAGAGCAATTTACTAATATATTGTGTAGATGAACATTTTAACTGGATTTTCTTGGACTGTTAAATTTGTACAAAAGCGTTTTGGATTTTAATTTAAATTATTTTCTTACCCGATTTATTGTCGATAATATTCTATCAAAAACTAATGTATTATTTTTATCAACACTAATAATCCTTGTCAATCACTTTGTTGGTAGCTCGTATGAACAGTTATAGTAAGTTATATATTGAAATTTCTTTTCGAACTTTACTTACAACTTACTATTTAACTTACCTTTTTTCGTCTCTAACTGTAATTCCATTCTTTAGCTTTCTGATCGTACCCTCGGCTTTTATCTATCACACCTTCTAGCCTTTTTGCCTTTCATTTTAGCTTATGTATTTTTGGATGAAATTTGTATTGGTCTAAAATATCACATTTTAAAACTTATTCCATTTTTTAAATTCTCTTTTATATATAACATTTAAAGTGTAATTGAAATATGAAGTGAATAATTTAAGTAACTGCAATCCTTTTTCCACTCTAAGTGCACTCTAAGTGTACAGTTCTACTAGACAACTAGTCGAAGTCCAGAGTTTGAATACAATGGAACATGTTAATTTCAAAATACGAAAAACTATGATGAATTTCGAAATAATAAAACAGAATACGTAAAATTAAGAACAGTTAATTAATTAAAGAAATTATACCTATCATAAGAATATTAAAATTTTATATAATATAAGTTGTAATAATTTGTTACTAAAAATGGCGAATGACGTTCAGGTGTTTAATTACTTTCGAGGCAGCAAGTACCAGCAGAGGGAAGCTGTAGGTCAACAGCATTAAAAACCAAGAGACTATTGTGGAAGAATTTGAGCTGACTTTGTGATGTATACTGAAATTTCGACTTATTTGCTGCCTTGAAGCTCTCGGCGAATGTGTACTATCCAAGAAATTTGTATTAATTTACAGTAGAAACCAACGAAAGGAAGGTTACTATAAATAGTTAAGAAATAGTTTTAAATGAGCTATATTTTTCTTAGGTTTAATTTCTTATTTACATCATTTAGGAAAGAATATAGATTAGTATTTTAGCGGCTCAAAAAAAATTTGTTTATTATAAGCAGTATATTATTTCCAGGTGTTAGATATAAAACAAATTTTGAGTAATTGGTGATGTTGGACTAGAAGATTCTCTTATTGATAATAATGTTACTGCAAAATATATTTTTTTCGTAAAGACGTTCCCCATTTTACATTTCTAAAAGCTGCAATGGCACATGAATAAAACAATGTGAGGATTATTCAGGCTAATTTTTAACAGTAATTAAATGACATAGAACATAATTAATCACCGTTTAAATCATTTTATTACAGCTTAAAACTATTACCATTCACCGTAAAATTAATTTTAGAGAACGTAGTGTCAAACTAAGCCGTTTCTTTAAATCAAAGCCTATTATATGTCAAAAATATGTGTGTATACATGTATGCGTGCGGTTGTTTTTCACGCTTGTGTTAATCTGTAAAAAATCCTTTAAATTTTATGGAAGGTGACGATTTTGTCTTCATTTCTCATGTTTTCATTTTTGGGATAAAAAATTTGTTAACACTAGAATAACGATATGCATTTTGTTTTGTTTTGATTTGAACGTAGAATACAATATTTATGTAGAAAATGGCTACTAAAATTCGTAGATTGATTGAAACCTGTTTAAAAAATCACGAAACACTGAAATAAAGAAAAGGTTATTTAACAATACTATCAGAAAAACTATTTCAGGGTAATTTTTGTTGCCCATAATGTTACAGGTTTTAAATCTTACGAATCTGCCTCTTATTTAATAAAGAAAACTCAGAAACAGCGATAAATATCCCATTTAAGAAAACACCTACTTGTAAAATCACCTGAAGTTTTTCCAGAAGATTTTGGAGCTTTCTATTAAGGGTCGATTTCACCAAAGTCGTTTAACTGCTAACAGCGATTAACCCATGAAGCCAATCAATGTTGGAACGCAATTCTACGTTTAAACAGAGATTAACTGGGGATATATTTCATAGATATATTTCATGACTTCGATTAAGTTTTGATGAAAATTAAGAAGTTCGTTTGTGAAGATGAAAAAGTTTTTTTTAATTACATTGAATGTTGTCTCATGATTTTGTTTATAATATCTAGTTTATTATATTAAACTTAACATAATTTTATGATATACTGTTTTCTGTGTACTAGATAGCTCGAAACTTTTTGTTCATTCAATGTAATTCGTGTTTTTGAGAGCTGACTGTATATCTTTTGAGGGTCTGAATATTTATGAATATGTGTCAAATAACTCGGTAACAGAATAGCAAAAACTTAATATTTAGTTGAACTTTAACCTTAATATAAATTCTTCCTCTTATTTTAAATAAATATTTTTCCTGAAAGTGAAGCTGGTAATTTTTCATTAATTCTTTAGGAGCTATTATACAGGTATAAATCCAATACGGTAGATTTATTTACGTAACTGAATTAATTTGTATTTTAAAAAGCTTGAAGGATTTGTAGCTTTCACAAAATCTCTAATTAAAAATGTTCAGCGTTTGCTTTATCTTTTATATACTCTTCTTTAAACATTTCCAAAAGTTTTCAGATTATTTTGTTAATAGTATTTAAAATTTTATACTAACCTTAACGACATTTTATAAAATGTTTCTTCTTTTTCTCAATAGCTTAATTTTTTAGTCAAACCTGATTAGTTTAAGTCCTCAAAAATTGGCTTATAGGTAAATGTATCATGTTGTTTTAATATTGCTAAGATATAACCTAGACATTTAGAAAAAAAATAATTCTTCATATTAATCGATCTTTAGATACATAATGTTGGAAATTGCTTGCTAATTTTGTTTTGGTTTCAGGAAGCCATGGAGTAAAATAACGCAACGTTAGAGAAAATAGAAGCTTGCAATATGACTGTCGTTTAGGCTTAATTGTAGTGGAAACAATGTGCATAACTGAGTAAAACTTATTCTGTATATTAATTAGTTCTTATGCAAATAAGGTCGGAATGGCTGTTCTCATCTTTCAGAGGATCATCAGATCCACATGCAGTGGATCGTCTCCCATGTTGATCTAGAAGAGAATGAAAAGGCTGATGTTTTGGCCAAAGCGTGAGCCAGTGAGGTATTAAATCCACTTGAACCTCTTACCTACACAGAGATTTATTCACAAGCTAAGTTGAATGGACAGGCAATATGGTCTACTCCTCCAGTGCATCAATGGCATAGGAACTATCGACTTAGCGGTTTTTTGGCACATAAATGCTACAGGCAAGGTCATACTGCAATCTTCCGTTTCCTCAGCGAACACCTCAAAACAATGACCTTCTCAGATGGTTTGTGAGCTTTCGACATTTGTACCAAGTACTCGATTGAGTAGGGATCACCGTCTCACATTTTGGTGTGTCTGAGGCTAAAATATCAGGATCTCCCTGCAGTTCCATTGATGGTATTGGAATTCCTCAGTGTTTTTGGAATCATGGACCTAGTCTAGCATCTCTGGACTCTGGAAATAGTCGAAGAGGAAGAAGAAAAATGTAGTAAATTGTGGTTATTTGTGCTAATTTATTTGGTTTCAGGAATCCACAGATTTAAATAACCTGCAGTATGGAGAAGATAAAACGTCACATTATCATTATTCATTGACGGTCATCGTAACTGAAGAAATGTTGAAAAAAATGTTTAAACTTAGTTGATGCATATATAATGAAGTCTTTAGAATAATAAATAATTCTAGAACTACCAACATTTTACACACCTAAATCAACAAATTGCGGTCATTGTGACCACAATAACAATTTTTAAATGAATATTCAATTTTTAATGGAAATACCGTTAAGAAAAACAATTTCCTTTAATTTCCCTTGTTTGTTGTGTCTCACATTAAGAATATTATCTTGAACACACAAAAACTACTCATATTTCAAAGCTAAAAAATATCAATTATATTCCCTAACGTATATATTTTTTAATTTTATTTTCAACTAGGTTAGTGTTCTAGAAATAATCCTTTACGTAAACATATCTTTTTATGCATAATGTAAATAAAAAATTAGCAGAAGATAGTAAAATTACTGTTTCCAATAAATTTGAAAATTATTTCCAATGCGTATAATCGATTATATTAAAAATATGACTTGATTTTATTAAAAATATGAATATTTTCAACAACAATATGATTCTATAAAATAACTCTTTAGTAATTAAAAGTAACAACAAACTCCTTGTAAACATCTAGTTCATGCTTTAAAAAGTTTTTCATAAGTATACATCACTCTAAAACAACATAATTGTATTTTTAAATAAACTACTTTCTCAATTAAATATATACTATTGAAACATTTTTAATCTTAAGTTTTTATTAATTTCTTAAAAGAAATTTTTCAAAGAATATATTCGTTTGAAATGGAGAAGTTATATGCTCTTCACTGCATTTTAATCTAATATTAAATCTAATATAGAAATACTTTTTGAAAGGAAATTTCATTATAGATTTTTATTAAAAGTTAAATTCCCTTTTTTATTAAACTGTCTCTTTTAATCTGTAAAACCCCTCTTTGAAAAAAAAGGAATGTTGTACTCCAATGGACTTAAAACTAATAAGTAAAGTGATTTTCATTGCATGCACATTTTGTGCATTTTATTTTACGTTATTTTACATTTTAAGTTATTTTTAGATTAAGTGATTTTAATTAGAAACTATAAATTATTAATTAGCATTATTTCAAATGTGACATTTTATATTAAATGACACTTATAATAATTGAGAATAGAGTACGTGTTATACATTTTATAATATTAAATTACACTGGATAAAACAAATGTTTGTATACATTCTTTCAATTTAAAATGCATTTGTTGCAGATGGAATCTAAATGATATTAAAATTAAATTAAATTTATGTCCCACTAAGTGCCACAAAGTACAAATTTATGGTATTTAATTACCTTGATAAATTAACATGTGTGTAATAATTTAACGTTTAAAATTATAAACATGGAATATTAATTATAAGTGTATCTTTTTCATTAAGACAATAGTTAAATTAATAAAATTAAAGGATTAAAAATTAGCTTATAGAATGCAAAGTGAGAATTATTTTCTTTTTACTTATTTTTAGATATATAAGTTTCAACTGTTGTAATCGTTGACAAACTGATTCTTATTTTGTCTTATTTATTTATAAAAAATTAGTTTTTTTTTTTAATGTTAAGTAATCTATCTGTTTTGGTTATTTAACATCAAAATTTTCTAGTTCAACCTACAACTACTGTGGATATTCATTTTGTCAGATAAAATTATGTCCTTTTCTTTGGTTTAATTAAATTTTAAGTAATCTTGCACCATAACTGATTTCGACAGACTTCTATAGAGAAATACTGTGGACACCATGGATAAACTATAATTTAGAAGGGTGAATATGCTTCGGAATGAAAGCCAACTCAAAATTTTAAAACTGAACTAAAGCTATGTAATAAGTTTTTCTATTGATGAAATATGAATGGAATTTTTGTTCTTTATATACAATAACGTTACAAAATAATTTTTTATTCAAAACTTGGAAACATTTACTGATAATTAAATCTGAAAATATGTTTTATATCGCTGAAATATCACGAGAATTCATCATTTTAAAGACACTTATATATTTTTAATTTTCTTTAGCATTATTAAAAATTGTATATTCCTAAAATGAGTGCAATGTTGTAGGAAAAAGACTTATTAAAACAGAAAAAAGAATTATTAAAATTCAATAGTATAAAAGGCTTGAGTTAAATCTTGAAATCTGTATAATGCTCTATATCTGTATAAGGTTATAAGGTTTGCCCCCCCCTATTTCTGAGAGCTAAAATCTACTTTTTGCTGATAAAGGTCTAACTTAAACAAAGGAATGAGAATGCTTAAAATTTAAACTAAGTTTTATTTTTTAAACGAACTTTCACATATAGAACTAAATTTACTAAAAGTTTAGTTAGTAAACGTTTGAAAAGTGCTACAGACCATAAAAGGCAAATTAGATTGTTTGATTTTGTTAAAAAGATACCTAATATATTATACTTACAATGTTGAGATGGTCTTCAATGCTTTCCATAAATTGTTATAAATTAGAATATTGGGAGGTTAAACGAGATTAAAATGCAGACTAAAATTATGCAGATTTCCATTTTCAACAATTGTAAGTAAAGTGAGTAAGCCATTTAATAATGTGCTTTTTTTTAAAGAATCTGGATTGGCCTCTTGCTGAATAAACTATTGTAAATTGGACTATAAAAATCCTAAACAAGCAACTATTAGATTAAGTTTTGCATGGTTGGCTTAAAAAATGTACCTAATGAGTATAAACCAATTTTACGTAAATGTTAGTCGGTTTCATGTTTATAAAAACGCTTATTTTGTCCCTATAAGATTATAACCGAATGAGGCCACGATAAAATGTTGCCATCAATGTAATCTGCTTATCAGGGTATTTCTAGTAAGGAAACTAAGCCAGGAGTGTTATTTGGGGGCCAAAATAGAACAATAAATTGAACAAATAATAAATTTTTGTAAAATGTGTGCAAAGGATAACTCCAAATCAAAATCATTAGAATAGACGTAGGTGTTTCCATATAGGTCATGCAGTAAGCTAGATAGAAATTGCTTTCTTGTAGTGATTGAATTAAATACAAAATGATTTAAGGTACAAGTTGTGCCTACACTAAAAGTAAGATTTAAATTTGTGTCTTATGTAAAATTTCCTAAAACTTTAGTTGTACAGTAAAAATAGTTTCAGATAACGGTAATTCTTTTGAATTTTTAAATACTTTAGAAGAAATGAATACAAACGTACAGCGATGTTCCCATATCACACATTATCCAATGTGCAAGAAGAAATATATCTGTGAATTGTGAAAAACTGTCTGCAAAAGCTTTACAGAAATTTCAAGATATTATCTATTTCAAGATTTTTCAATAATTCAACTTCTGTTTCAGTCCCTGGTAAATCACAAGCTGAATTAGTAATTAGACAGATTTAGTAGTAATTGAAAATTAAATAGAGGGCCTTCAACTGTACAAATAGAAACTTTATGAATCTGTATTAGTGAAAACTTTTGCGCATTGGAAGAAATGGAATTCGGATTAAAATCTAAATTTTCTAGGTAGTAAATGGGGTTTGATAAGGAAGTGTGAAGAAGTAGAATGAAAACACCATTTTAATCAATTACCTCTCAGTAGAGAAGTAAACAGTAAATGATAGAAAATAAACAGAAATTTATCTTTTCCACGGTTCCAATTAATAATGATTATAGAAATCGATTTACTAAATTAAGCAGTAGCAGTTATGAACAAGCTGAAAACGATATATAAACAAATATCAATCTCAGAGTTGTAGTGGTGTTCTGTTAAAAAAAAATGTTGTATATGAAAATTGTAATAATGAAATTAATAATAAAATTTTATATAATGATACTATTGATGAATGTATAAGTAATAAGAAAGTTGAAAATAATGTTAAGGCATAAAAAAACTGAGATCCAAGATTCAAAGTGGTAATCGTCATTAAACCCGTCGAATGCCCGCTATATGAGGGGAGGTATTTTGTATCGCCTGACCAACAGACTTTATAGAACATTCATGTAGAAGATAGGAACCTTGGCTAAGGAAAGAAGACTTGGAAGAGAGCTATGTACTAAACGCATGCGTGCTAGTTAGAATTGTAAAAACGCATAAAGATGTATATAAGTGATTTTAAAAGTACTTTACTTAATGAATAGTTAACTCAATCAGACATATATGTGTATAATGTATGTATAGTGCACATATTTCACGCCTTTCAAGGAGCCGATGTGGAATGTTCACTTCTGAAAACATATACTTTGATTCCTGTATTTTTTCAAACAATGCTTTTTTGGTGGAGGTGAGAACCCATGGAGAGTTATGAAGCTGAAGTTCTGCATTATTCATCTATTCTCTGGTGTCCAACGGATGAACTAAATTATAAATCTGTTGTTAAACTTTTACGAAGTAAACAACAGTATCACATTTTTTTTAAAAATAAGTAATTTTAAATTATCAATTACATTGCCATTTTTATCGTCTTTTATTTTATTTGTTAATTCAATTACTAGCACATGATTTGTGATTTTTATATCAAGATATAATTATTTTCTTTTTTAATTAGTAATTAATCAGTGAACATATATATAAAACATCTGGTTGTGTTTGGTATTTTGTGTAAAAGATAGCTTGTTTTTAAAATATAAACCACAAAGATTATGTGGCATGTTTTATTTGATATAATTGTTTTCAGCTGGGTTGTCTGTTGTAACTCAATACACATTACATCTCATAAAAAATATGTTTTTTCAAATCATAGATAGGATTTTACCTTGTATTTTCACAGAAGTAATTATACGTGAAATATTTAAATGTTTACATCATTTCGTTTTTACGTATAATATATGCTTTACTGACAGAGTCTCAGTATACGTACAGAAAGTGTCATTTTTCTCTGCAAAATTGCTGTCTCTTTTCACTAAAACTGTCCTTTTTGGTAAATGCATCTCACACCTTTATAAAAGAAGTATGAACAATATATATATATATATATATATATATATATATATATATATATATATATATATATATATATATATATATATATTGAAATTATCAATCCATACCCACTTTTCAGAAAAGGGCGTAACTGTGACTTAAATGCTCAAATTCTATAAAATATTTTAAACTAGTATTTAAATATTTAAACAGTTATTAATTTAAAAGCTAGAATTGAATTACTTTACTTTGTAATTTTGTGGAAATTTAGATTCCATCCTTCTATTAAAATAGAACTTAATAATTGTTAGAATAATTAAAGATCCTAAAATGCATTAAATCTACCGAAATTGGAACGAAATGTAGTTGTCGTCTTTATGAAGTTCGAAAAGGTCACCGAGTTCATTCAATGAGTGTCATTCTTCATTTTCGCACAGTAGGATATCCTAGCTTTGCGTCTGATTTTGTCATCCATGGATGGCTTAGCAATTTCTTTTCCATCCATGTTATATTGCTCATGATTAATGGATACGCTATTTTGGTATTCTAAATTTCTTTGGTTGTGATATCCTTATAAATTAGAGATTATAGGAACTTCAACATTTATCTGATATGATCATTTTATTAGACAACGATTACACAAGAACTCTTTTTAATGTATGAAACTTAACGGTTACATACAAGACGGCAGTTTCGCTGTTTCAGTTTATGAAGATAAGAAGAATATCGGATTAACATTCCAAATAATTTATAGATTTATCTTATTTCTCACTTTATTTCAATGTGCATAACATGGGATGTCTGATGTTTAGAAATCGAACACACTCATAGCTCTTTGTAACTTTAGAATTTGTAACATCACGTGTAAAATAAATTTATCAATTAGTTATGTGAATTACATAATTCAAAAATATAAAATACAAGATATTAAGTAGTTCCATGTGTTAGAGAATGGAAACTAATGTCCTGAGAATCTGTTACTGATATCGCGACTACAACCATTTTCATCACTCTTGGGACCGGCCCAAAAAGAATGGCTACTACTGGCTTTAAATATATAAATGGTACGGGAGTTTTTCTCAAATGACTCTACTTCTATAAGACCAGCCATGGGCAGTTGTTAAAACACAAAGCTTTTGATAAACGTATGGCAATTCTTCTTCCATTTCTTATGATGCTTAGCAAATTTTATAAAAATGTGAGATTTATTATCCCAAACAATTAGACTGTTAATAGGATTATAAACAGGACACATTTATTGATTTACACAATTAAAATTGGACACATTGTGATTTTAACACTCACAATTCTTCTGAGGGAACAAGTACAATTTGGACTTCGGAGCAACCCTCTATAGTTAAAGAAATTTTATTGGTAAATTCTCTCCCTTTGATGTGGTTCATAGTATAAAACACCTTGAGACCAATATTTTCAGTGAGATAGTTTTGTCTTTCGGTTTCAACGACTAATGTACTTACTGTATCAAGTTACTTTTCTTAACAATGAAGTATAGAATCACATTTGTTTATTGATAAAACTGTTGTGTACCACCACTTTATTGAAGAAAGTTTCATAAGTCACTTTTCCCTATTTGCATATCTACCTCACTTTCTGGTTCTATCCTCAAGTCACTTTTTCCGGTATGATTACTTGAAGATCTATCTCAATAGGGTGCCGATCTTGACAATCTTTGGGGTCAATATATAATGGGCTGTGATGTGAATTCTTAGTTGCGTATTACATTCAACTGTACACAATGAAAATACAATAGACAATATGTAATCTAGGATAAGGGTGGGCATATTGAAAGAGGTATATGTCCTCCTCAATGAGTCGTTTCTATCAAATATTTTACTATACTCAGAAATATTGTTTTTGCCATGTTTAATGCCTTGTGGTTGTTCATATGCAGTATTAAGTTGCAGTATTTGCAGTATTGCTGTGAAAATTTTTCTTTGTAACTGTGTAAAGTAAAACAGCGACAACATTTTCCTTTATGGGTGGCTTTCCGAATAATTGATTTCCTTTGGCATCAGACATACGATGACAAAATAAAAAACAGATACCTTTTCGAATTAGTTCCATACCCAATTCAACAGCTTTCTAGTTCATAAATCTTAGTACAAATATGTATAAGATGTGTCAGTATTAACATATCTAATTTAGGTCATACTGCAAAAAGTTTGTATAATTCGCATGATTAAAACACTACTGGTTTGTTAAATTTTGCTTCAGTTTATTATACTTAACTTTCAGATAACCAGGCCGTATGAATCATTTTATTCAAATCCCGTAATTTTCCTTAAATTAAGATTTGTATTTTATTTTGAAACTATATCAAAATAATATAGTATTTATTGACTGTAAAATTTTGAGCAAAAAAACATTTTAATGGTGTTACTTATTAAATGCACAAAATTTATTCAGAAAAAAATTAAGCATGCTTCTTAAATGTATTTCGCCTTCATGAAGTTTACCTTTTTTTTTACATAATTATATGTTTGTAAGTTATGTAGTATATTTAACAAAAAATATTGAACACTTGAAAGCTAAGAACAATATAACAAAAGAAAATGTGTCATTAAAATTGTGTAAAATAATAACTACTGTAATACATTTTCCGACTGTAACAAGATTGTTATTAACTTCTATAAAATGCACGAAAACCATTTTCTCCATAGAATAAAGCTCTTTTTGGTTACAAAAACTATACTCAAATATGCATTATTTCGGTATACTTCTCAATATATATTAGGTCTGATATAAGAGATAATATTATAGGACTCGAAATAACATTAGCAAAAATTTGTGGCAAATAAAATTTATATTTACCAAAGTATTAGGCACTGTTTGCATGCAAACGTGTGCACAGGATAACTTGTAAATATCTTGATGCAAACTTAATATCTGTTCTGCTACATCAGGGGTGGCCAAACTTTTGGGATCATTGGTCTACTCTACGTTTAATAAATCGAAGGCGGTCTACCATTGGCAGAGCTAAATTCACTTAACGTATATTGTAAGGAATTTGCACCCACGACTTTGTGTACTCTGAATGACATTGGGAGAATCGCCCCATTTTGACCCCTTCCACGCGGCTTTTCTTAGGAGAAATAAGAAGCCGGCCGGCAAAGGGGGCTGAAAACGTTTTTCGGAGGCACTGGTGGATGTTTTTGCAGGTTCTCGGAGGAGCAGTGTATGCCCTTTTCGGCAGGGCTCAAGTTTCCAGACAACCCCCCCCCCCCGAAGAAGCAAGGGGCTGTTGGAGTTCAGCAGAGAAGAGAGATTGGGAGAGTCGAGATAGGGCCGGCAGCCGAGAAACATCTCTCTGCGCTGATGTGAAAAGAAAGAGAACGCTCGGTAATTCAAAATATCTAGCTAGGACTGGCTCTGAGACTCAATTATGATATGTCATTTTCTTTAATCATTTTTTTTCTTAATTTTGTGTAAATAAAAATGTTGTTTCGTCTGTAAGAGGTTTCCGAGGAATTATTTTAAAAGTAATGCATCCCAGCGACAGTTTACGAACGTACCTGCCCCAGTAAAGTAGGCGGGCAGGTCTCACGCTAAAACGTAGCGCACCGTAAGAAAAGATGGTGCGTTACATATATGTTTATATATTTATTTTCGGTAACAAGAAAAAAATGGCAAATTATCCAAATTTTCTAAAAAAAACTTAATATTTACAAAATAAAAATTTACTGATGAAAATAATCAAAGTATTCATATATCAAAAATGGACCATCCTATTCACTTAAGTTAGTTGAAATTTTTCACTGTATATCTGCAACAAGTTTTTCATATAGTGGCTGGCACGAGCTTATTGCAATGCGTAAACACGAAATTATGCGTTCATCTGTTAAACGCCACCGATGTTTGGTTTTTATGGCGCTCATGGTTGAAAAATCAGATTCGCAAAGATACGTCGATCCAAAGTATGATTTCAAATACAAAATCAATTTGTAAATATTCGGAAAGACAGAAATTAATTTCCAAAAATTTTTATTTTAAATAATTCATTAATTCTATGTCATATGTTATAAATTAAATTGTTAATATCCGACGTCATTATCGGGATGGTCGAGCGGACTACCTAACAATACTCTTAACGGTCGACCAGTCGATCGCGGTCGACCTCTTGGCTCATCCTGTCCTACATCATGGTTGGTTACCACTAACTTCTATATTAGAACTACGTAATTTTATAGTAGTTATTTGCAAATTATCTTTAACTTCGTGTTAAGATAGAACAAATGTCCCGTTTTTACTTGTAACATTGAAGAAAATGAAACATTCTGAAAAGAGAAATATATAATTGAACTAGCAAAATACGAAATAAAATTCAACGTTTCAGAAAATCCCATATAAAATAAATGTTAATATTTATTAAACTTAACTGATTTTATAAGATTCACACAAATATTACTTAGAAAGTTATAATATGACGAAAATATTGATATTTAAAAAGCTATTCTTTCATTCTCTTCTTTAAAAATTTAACACTTTTGCAGTAATATTTTTTTTTTGAGAAAAATTTCGAACGAGATATAAAGAACATGATTTTGCAAAATCTCTCGCTTTGAACATGCGACTTTTAAATAATAATTCCCTTTTTCACTTTCTAGAAACATAGAGATAGTGTAGAATAAAACAGTACACTTGTGAAATAAATAGGCAGATGCACCTTACAAATAGACAATCTTTTACTTACAATTTTTTTTCTTTCAAACATTTTACAGAAGCAGGGGATATATTATGGAACAAAAATTTGCACAGAAAAATGTATCAAAGACACAGGTTTTTCTCTTTTCTTCGGTTTACAGACTAGCAAATACTCAAAGGTTTACAAATGAGCTCACACTCTGCAGGATTTCAACAAAACGCACGCAGATAGTGTGGCGTTAACAAGTGCACGCAAAGCGGTCATTCGCAACATTAGTATCAAAATACGTGTCATTTCATTTGCAGCATTCTACTTCGGAGATTCTTCTCTCTGTAAAACTAGGATTTATTCTAAGAAAAACCATTAATAAGAAATAACAAATCTTTCACTTCAATTTCATTTAAACCTCATATTATCCAGGGAATAATTCAAAATGTTGTATATTGTTTAACATCCATTCTTAAAAAAATTAAATGAAATCTTGCATGATTATATCTGCATATTAGTTTAAAGTTGATCTTAATAACATTATTGTCAAAATACATAAAGATTTTTCAGGTATGAGGGAAAAAATAATACAAATAGTTGAAAAATTTTCGAAAGTGCCTACATTAAATAATCAGTCTCAATGTGTAATATTTTAATGTAAATCTTACTAAATTTCGCATATATTAACATAATTTATTTTTTAATTGTATAGTATTTCAATACTAAGGGTAAAAAATGCATTCATTGAGATGATTTCTAATATGCATTTGCTAAATTAGTTTAATTTCTTATATGGTAAATGCTATCGTAATTATGGTTGGATGTAAAAAGGTACTCCAAAACATTTAGAAAATGGACTACGCTTCTGCTTCTCTCTGTGATCTAAGGAATTGTTTTGAGCATATATTAATAAGAGCAAATAATCTGAGATAGCCGTGTGTAAAGATCATTAAATTTTGAAAATAAAAAAAACAGTAACAAAATTGACAGTGAGATTAAATCACTAAATTGGTAAGTTTTAGCCGTAACTTAATTGGATATATTTTTTGTAATTTAAATTTATTAAGAGTTCCTATTTGCTGCTAAATGATTTTGGTTCATAAGATAATTAGTGCCATAAGCACACAATATTTGCATGACTAACTATAGCCATTATTGCTTTAAATCTTAATCAGCATTAAAACGAATTTTATTAATAAATTCTTCTCTAATAAGTTCAGTTTCTTTTTCAGAATAGAGTTATATTTATTACGTCCTCTCATTTGACAGGGGAAATAATATATATATATATATATATATATATATATATATATATATATATATATATATATATATATATATATATATATATATATATATATACCTGTGTTTGCGTGAAATTAATTCATTTTTAGATTTTAGATGCATTTGAAATGTTCGTTGTTTATATTCATTCAGTTTATAAACTGTATATAACATATTTATTGTAAGTTCTTAGTAAAACGCTCCAAAATTTTTCGAGCTCTGTTTGTATCATTATGCGTTATAATGTATTAAAATCTTTTTAAAATAAATTTTTATGTTTCGTTAAAAGTTAATTTCATTCACACTTTTTTTATATATAAAATTATTGCTATACACTATTTTGAACATGAAATTTACTACTGAAATCGGTTACAGTCTTTTAGAATATAAATAAAAACCTCAGCAAGATACATGGTTGAAAAATGAAAGGTCATACGATGACACACAATTTTCGAGTTATAGTTCCCTTAATGAAAGCGACAATTGTGACCAAATTCTAATACACAATATGAAGGGAATTTTTAATTAAAAATTTTAAAGTACTTCATATTTACCAAAAAAATATGTTTAGAAACTAAATTGGATTTATAAAATTTAAGTCCTGTTCTATCGACTGAAATTGTTACTACATCTGACATTTGAAATAAAGTCTTGGAAATATGTATCAATTTTTGAATATATTTTACTCATCAGTTTTAATAAAGTGGTTTCGCACTTTACTGAAACATTAAATGCATAATTTAAAGTACTCTTTTGTTAATATTTAAGCTCTGTATCAATGAAATATTTTAAAATGATATGAATCATGAAATTTTATTCTAAATAAACATCTTAAGTTACTAAATTTCAATGTTTTGAAAACATTCTTTTCCAACATATGAATGATAAATGGGACATAAAATGTCAGCACAGATAAAAGTTAATTTTATATATCCATGATTTCATAAGATTTCAACAATTAAAGTGCTTTGAAAATCATCAATTTCAACATACATTTTAAGAATTTTAAATTAAACGGATGTTTCTGAGGTAGATAAATTTTTACAATTACAATTTGAAATTAAAATCAGTATCTTACTAGTATTTTAGCTTTATATTCTTATTGCCATACATTTTAATCCTAAAGTGGGTATTTTTACATAAATAGGTATCTTTACATATCTTTTTTGAGTTATACACATGTGATATCAAAAAAATAATTTTTCTCATTGAGAAAAATAATAAATTTTACATTAGTACTCATATATAGTAAATTTATATCTTTTCAACAACCTACGTAACACCATGTGATAATCCTCAATTTTATTTACAAAGAAATTTTCTAGTGCGTCAATATCCAGTGCAAATTTAAATTACGAACTCAAAATACAGAAAAAAATGTTTTAGTAAATGTTTTTAACAAACTAAATATTGCTTTGTATCTGTATATTTGTTTCACAGTATTTAATTTTTCTTACATAAAATTACACAAATTGAAATATAATTTATAACAATAGGTCTTTTCGAAGTTTAAGATTTTATTGATTAATGAAACAGAAATATATAATTAAGTAATTATTCAATACTTAAATTTGAAATTTTAAAATTCAATATTAGTTAAATTCTTATTGCTTTCATTCTCACTGAAAAATAGCGTTATGTTGTAAACAATTTTCATTTATAACTTTACAGCTACAGTTACAGGGGGTCATTGATAAGCTTCGGTTTATAAATTTTTATTTCTAATCAAAGAATTGCTAAGGGAAATGTTGGGTCTGTGAGCTCGTGAATAAACTTTGAGTAAAGAAGAATGCAACTACTTAAGGATCGCACTAAGGCACAGAGGAAACAATATCAGATATATGGATAGGGAATGGTAACATTGACTAAAGCCTAATCCTCTTAACACATGCTTAGGACCAGACATAGACGGTAGATAATTAAATATCAAGAATCTTTTCCGGATATTTTAATAGTGTAAATTGTTATCATCAGTCGAAGGACAGCAGTACAAAATTATTTTATTCAGCTGTGGTGCACCTGTTGTAGAAGAGTTTAAAATACATTTCTCCAGTACAAGATCAGAGTTTTCGTTTTCTTTTCTTTATGAAAATACTCTTTTTTTTCTGAGCCATCTATCAACCATTCTATGATACTTTGAGTTGGCAAAGTGCCACATTGTCCCAAATAAAGATGAAAATTGTTAACTAAATCGATGTTTTATTTATCTCATGTCTGTGCGTCTGATTTAAAATGCTGTACAAAGGGTATGAAAACGAGCAAATGAAGGGATTACTTGGATTCTATCCGTTTTATCCTCAATTTTTGACTATCTCACAAAAATATGTTGCTCAGTAAAGCCTGGGTGAAAAATTTAGCCTCTCTCTGACACGTGGACCACAGCTGGTATAAAAAAACCCTTCCTATACCCGCTTCATAATTCCATGGTGCATAAAATGTAGCACCGATAAATGGCTTTCATTGCGAGTAACAATTCTATGAGAAAGATATCCACTGCTGCACACACAATATAGGAAGGGAACGCGGCATTAAAAACTTACACACGTTCATCAATAACTACGTGTGCCAAGTTAAACAAATCTCGACAACTTTGTATATGCTTGATAAAACTTTGTACGACGTGGAATCTTCATTATCACATTAGAAATGTCCGCTTCACATTTGAGCAACACCACTAGGTCGTATAGACGGTACACTTCCATGTATATATTTGTATATATATATATGTATATATATATATTGTATATATATATTGTATATGTATAATATATAACGTTTACATGCATTTGCAACAATATCATTGGTTCATCATATTTGTGTACAAATTAAGCAGTGTCATGCGCACATTTC
Organism: Pardosa pseudoannulata; assembly: GCA_032207245.1. Lineage (NCBI taxonomy): Eukaryota > Metazoa > Arthropoda > Arachnida > Araneae > Lycosidae > Pardosa > Pardosa pseudoannulata. Next base: position 105,321,226 of record CM063503.1, read on the forward strand.
GCAAAAAATATACAACATTACCAACAGTATTTCAAGTTTTAGCGATCTATTTTGAAGAGCACCACATCGATAAAAAAAATGTTGTTGAGAAAACTTCTTTAGAATTGGTGTGTAACGAAAAATTTTTATCGCTTGGGCTGTTTTTAGTCAATAGTATATGACTATTATCAAGTGTCATTCTAGCGAAAACAGTTTTCACTGACATGAGGTAGAGTAACGATGTTACACTTCTGTCGCTGCTGACTCACCATCGCTGCTCATTCGAGAAGCTGCAGTAATGCTCTTTGCTTGGGCAGTTGAAGGTCTGTAGTAAGCTGCACCTTGATCATAAAGCCATGGTTGTGTTGGACCGTTTTTCCAATCTTCCATTTCTCCAGGTACAGCACGGGCATGATCTATCAAATCGGGACCTTTTTCTTCTGAACACTTTTCGGGAAGGAACGTCGTCAGGCGGTTGTTTCTGTCTTCTTCTCGAATGGTGTGAGGGTCGAAGGTCATTTTGATTTCTGGATCAATAGCTTCCATTTCCGAGCTACCATCACCCCTTTCACGTTCTGGCCCACTTTTCCGATCAGAACTCATCTTTCTCATAGTATCGGAAAGCTCATGTTGAAAACGCACATGTATGTCCTCAGGTTGGATTGGCATCTGGTTAGGAGCGGCATTTCGTTTAGCGACTGTAATCGGAATAGTACCCTGCGGAAGATTATGGTCATCCCACTGAGCTTCACTCGCAGGTCGATGATCAGAAATCTTCCATACTGGCTCAATGTTATCATAATGATCTAATTCACGTGTTGGCACACCTTCATATTCGCAGTGTCGCGCATTTTTATGATTGGGGTTTGTATTAAGGATTTTTAAATCAGAATCTTCCTGGGGGACTTTTGGTGAAGTGGGGTTGACTGAGTTGCACATTTTGTGATTTGCTTCTATACGCTTGCGTTGGACGCTTCTTTGTCTTCTCCTGTGACAAATGTATAAAACCGCAGCAAGAATGACTAGAACAATAACAGCTCCAGCGATCATACCTATTGCCATTCCAGCCATGGAATTTCCTCTGTCTTCTTCCTCTTCTTTCACTTCCTGAGTCTTTTCTTCTTCAACAATTTTAACTCCTGTAACTGGTATTCTCGATACCATTAAAGTAAAATTTTTTGAAACTTTACCTGCTGTATTGGAAGCAACACAAGTGTAAACTCCGGCATTTGGCTCTTGAACGGACGATATTCTTAATCGGGAATATTTTTCCTTCTCTGTATATTCAGACATAATAAAAGTCTGCATGGATGATATTCCTTCAGATAAGTTAGCTATCACTCTTTCTCTCCATAACCACTGAATAGACGGAATGGGATCTCCAGAGACTTTGCATTCCAAAGTCACATTGGATCCTTCGAACACATTCATGGCACTGGATGTATTTAAAAACGTCGGTGCACAAGCATAATCCTCTATATTAACCTCTATCCATTTTTTGTCCCTAAGTCGTAGAGGTCGATAGCAGGTAGGAGAAATATAAGGAACATTGTTGTCTTTTAACCACTGAAGTAGACCACGAAGTTCACAATCACATGTCCAAGGATTTCCATCTAGTGTTATCCCATGGAGAACCTTAAATGGTATCATGGTTTTTGCATGAAGTGTTTGTAATTCATTGCTATCAATCTTAAGAACTTCTAGTTTTTCCAATCCTTCAAAAGCTCTTGTGGCAATTGTGTCAATTTTGCAATTACTGACCTCTAAAATAATAAGATTTTTTAATTCCACAAAAGCTTGAGTCGGAACAATAACTAGAGGGTTTCCACTTAAAATCAAGTGCCGCAGAAGTGGAAGATGTCGGAAAGCAGCAGTAGGAATGTAAGAGATGAGGTTGTCACTAAGGTCGAGCTCAACCAAATTAGAGATCCGATTCAAAGCAAAATCATCTATGTGCTCGATTCCACAACGGGAAAGATATACCTTCTGTAAATTTACCAGGCCAGCAGACAAAAAAGCATTAGGAGGCAGGAGGGTAAAATTGTTGCGCTGCAAATCCAACACTTGCAGTGTAGGTTCAAGACCAAGTGGAATCCTCTCGAAACCAGCTGATGAACATTCTGCTGTCTGTTTGTTTTTTCTCCATATACATTGACACTTCGGATGGCAGGATATTGAATAAGTGTGTTGAGTCAGAACACTCAACACAAAAAATAAACTGTATAGAAACCTTTCCATCATAAAATGGCTGTATTTCTTACGAGATGCTCATAGGCTTTGGAATGGTCTCATTTTTTCCTGGATAATAAAGTTAAGGTGAACAATTTTCAAACCTGAAAGAAAAAAGTATATAATTTAATATTTAAAACACAACATTTTAAAATGATTGTAAAGAAAAACTATGATGAACAAAAATTCTGCAAAAATTTTAACCATAAAATATATCATAGAAATACATAACAAACATATTAATATGTATACAATTTTATTATTTAATATCTGCAGTTAATTATTTAATATCTTCAATACCTTAAGATATATTTATTTTCAGCTATCTTTTATAAGTAGGACTTTAATCTCTAAAGCAACCAGAAAATTGATTATGTATAAGAATACCTATGTAATACTTTCTCCAATCATAAGAAATTTCCTGTTAATAAATTTAAGTCGTTTTTATATGTAATAAATATGAGAATGCATAAATGTGTAGTTTAAATTAACAAGGATTCATTATTTGGTAGATTTATCCCACAGTAATTATTTAATATCAATAATCAAACGTTTACTTTAGTGCCTGAATATTAGCAAGTTATTTAATGTGCTTCCGTGATTGTTTATAGAGTTCAATATAAAATTACTATCTGTATAAATAAGTTTCATATCCTTAAGAATCTGTAGTTTACGTCAGAGTGAAAACGTCTGAAACATAAAATATAGAAGTATTCTAGTTCATATGTTTACAATTAAAGAAATATTATTTGAAATTTTTGTAGGAATACGTTTAAGAGGATTTGTTGTACCTTTTCTTCAATTACTAGTATTTCCATTTTATAAAAGGTTTATACCTTAAATTTTATAAGTCCTTCATTGAAAAGGATATCAAAAAATATACAAATGCTAAAAGAAAACATGAGACGTTATTGTTCTGTAAAAGTAGCTAGTGAAATCAGAAAAACATACAAAATTGTTTATAGCACTACATTCCATACCGAATAATTGAATGAAAACTAAATCATGCAGAAAACTAGTAAAATTATATTGTGGATTATTTAAGTATGGTACATTTAACAAGATATTAAAGTGGAAAAATATTTTCAAATTCAAATTTCAGTCCTGTCAACCTTATAAACTTTTGAAATTTTGATTTTAATTTCTAAAGTAGTGACATTAAAAATTATTAAATTTGGACAAAATGTTGTAAATTAGCATATCAAAGGAGAAAAAATTATACTAAACACAGTTTTGATAAGTGTAATCAAACTTTTAACAGAACACGTTTCTTTGAACGTTTCATGAATATTCAGAATATCATATGAACGTTCAGTAGATATTGGAGACATGGTATGGATATCGAGTTAAAAATTTGTACTGATATTGAAGTAATAATTTGATTTGGTTTGGAGTGTTATAGTCTACATATTACTACTCGAGAGCTATTGAAACTATGGAAATAATAAATGGATAAAAAACTATAAATGTAGATAGCTACAAAAATTATCTCGCAGTTTAATGCATTTTAAATACATATAACAAGGTAGGAATGCTGGGAAAATTTTTCGAATTCGTATTTCCCAATTTTCACAAACCTTAAAATAAATTCATAAAAACGCATATCGGTTAATGTCAATATGAAAATCGGTGCTTGAGTGTTGATTCTGCGAATGACAGCCGCCAGCAGTTTGCGAACAGAATTAATTAAGTAGAGTGCCAAGCAATTCTTCGGCTCCGTTGAATCACAATTACTGCTTCATATTCAGAAGTAGGTTGGCCAGGTGCAGCTGTTAATTACTCAGGTACCTCCAAATAATGTTGATGTTGCATAATAATTAGTCCACTTCATGTTTACTTTTGTAATTAAGGAAGTTTGTTGAAACAAGTATATATTTCTTAGCAAAATTTCATTATTTACGTCTAAAATTTTTTCTAATCGACAATGAGACGGAGCATTACATTAGAAAGAAATTTTAAAATAGAAAAAAATATTCCTAAGTTTACTATCGGATTTCTAAAAAACTGTTTGAGATAAATTAATTTAAGAGTCTATATTTTACAGAATAAACTCTTTAAATAGTCTCGAAAAAGAAAAATTGGATTACTAGAATAAGTTATACACAAATGAAGTATCATTAATGTAAATGTTTTATTGTTTATGTCTACAGAAAAATATTTCTCTGGTAGAAATTTGAAAATAAACTACGCCAAAAACATGAATATATAAATGAATTACAAAAATTACTATACGTCACTAGCATATTTGAGATATTATTGTAATGCAATAAAAACACACTCAAGAGATTTTTGAAATATTTAAATAGAAATATTAGCTGTAAGTAAATAAATTACTTTTTCTTATAATTAAAGTATTTCGGGGTCAAATGTACAAAAGAAAGTGGTCTCGTCGAAAAAACTTCGTTTATTAGCAATACATAAAATAATGATTGCTAAAAAATATATATTTGAGCTAGATATTTATTTAAGATTTATTTGAACTAATAAAGTAGACAGATATATTTATTTGCAATAATACGAATTTATTACATCTAAAATATCTCTTAAAAATTCTCCTTTTCCCCTTTACATTCTTCTATACCTATTTTCCCAGCCACAAAATCTCAGATCTAAAAGGAGTGATCTCTTTCAACTCATTTCCAAATCCTAACTCTGAAATAAATGTTAATTTTCTGTCCTCTCTCTACATTAACCATAAAAGTTTTCATTTTCTGAATAAAATGGTTAATTTTTACATTGATTTAGTATTTTTCTGGTTGTTAATATCGTTGACAAAACTTCTCTCTCTTGGGAATATCTCGCTGAGGAGACCAACTTTGTACTTAAAAAGAGTTTTCGTTCATCATTAATTTTTCTGCTCTTGTCGGAGAAAGATGTATTTTTCTCAGTCTCGAATAAATGCGTCGCTTACTTGTAATGGATTCACGACTGCAACCTTCGTAAGTGTACATATTGTTCAGTAAACCCGGGCAATTAAAAATAATAGAGGCTAATTTCTTTATGTGACCAGTTTCTTATGTGTGTCTATTTATTGCCCTTAAGATATTATAAATTCTCTACACGTTGTACATTTTAATATGAACTTTTCCATTTATTCAAAGTAAAAACTAAAATTTAAATTAATAATTGCAGTTTGTGGACATCTTACTCCATTAGTAAAAGAAATATCAATTCTCCTAGGGAAAACTGATCCTTTTTTATGCCATTGTGTGCACGGCATAAAGACACCAATTTTTAACGTTATTTACCCCCCCCCGGATCCTTTACACTAATAAACAGACACTGTGACTCCTGGCCTTATCTGAAGTGAACCTAATACTCGAGTTAAACATGAAATTAAAGGACCTTAGTTAAGTATTCTTCCTAGTTGACCCAGTGAGTCCCTTCCCTAACATGACTATTGAATATAAGTACTTTACCAAGCAAGTCCTGATATACAAAATTATGGGCAATTTTCCATTGTATTTACATGCGTATTATATGTATACATATATATATATATATATATATATATATATATATATATATATATATATATATATATATATATATATAGTGTGTGTGTGTGTGTGTGTGTGTGTGTGTATACAGTGGACTCTGCTTAATGTGATCTAATGTTAACAATCGCTTATTGTTATCGAAATCACTTGGTCCCGATTTTATCTATTCATTTGCATGTTAAATTTATCGCTTTATGTGATCGTTACATCGGTTAATGTTATCAATTTTCGAACCTGATTTTAACTGGCAAAGGAATATTCACAATGTATTAAGAAGGAACCCATTCGTTTCTGTCACTACGCTGTTTGAATTTCCCAGAAATTTCCAAGGTGGAAAAACCTTGGGAAATGGGGAAAGAACAAAGTAGTGCGGGTTTACAAGTTCCTGGAATTTTTCAGAAATACTCACACCCTGCTGGAGGTCAATGGTTGCCAGATAAGCAGAAGTCAACACATTCTTATCGAAACTGAGAAGAAGCGTATTCAAGTTTTATGCCTTGCTCGCTTATATGGAGCTTGTCGATGTGGAAGACAGAAATCGAAATGATTTAACATTAAATCAAAAGATGGAAATTTTAAATCGTTATGGCAATTTACCAAAAATGAGTCAGCGCAATACTGCAGTGCAGATAATTATTTCACAATCTATACTGAGCAAAATTTGGAGAAATCATGAGGAACTTAATAGAAAAGATAGTATATGAAAATATGAAATGCAAACATAATAGAGCTGCCAAACATGAGCAAGTTGAAAAGCCTCTAAGTCTTTGGTTTGGTGTGAATTAAAGGGGTGGGGGTAAATTTATCTAATTTTTCATATCGTTTAGTTTTATCAAAATCACCGAGTCCCAAACTGATTATATTAAGCGGAGTCCACTGTATATGTATTAAATTAATTACTTTAATAATAGAAAAAGCATAAAATTTTGTAGTTAATAATCAGTTTTTAACATTTCGTAAACACCAGAACTAAAAAAAATTATCTTCCATTGTGAAAAGTAATATAATAAATATTTTTATTTAATAACAGTTATATAATAATATCAGAAATAAATCCCAGGGATAGAACCAGAAATTGATGTAGAAATTTGGGGGGATATTTTATCAGATTTTGTTTGAAAGTTTTGTTTCATTGGATCTACATCTCTTAAATTATAGCACTTTTAGAAAATAATGGTTATAAAAATGAAACCAGCTGGAATTTCATGTTACCAGACTTCCCTTAAGTAACATATTAATAAACTCTTATCTTCAATCATTTAGTGGAAAAGCAGAAAAGAAAATGTCAGTAATAAAGCACAATTTTGATTTAGGAGAGTTATGACCTAAATTGAACAAGTAAAGCTGTTTCACTTAAGAACCGGAAAATGGTTCATTTTAGTTTCTTAAAGTTGTTATGACCCTTTAGGTATATACAAAAACAATTTGTTTCAGGGGCAAGAGTGCTTGGGAGAGTAAAAATAAGAACAATTTTTATACTTATTTACATTTCACTTGAACAAATTGCTAGTTTCAGATCTTGTGGCAAATTCAACGTATTTAACTATAACTCCTTTCTTAAAAGTATTCATCAACCATTCAATTTATCTAAAGTACTTTATAAGGCGCAAACACTTTTAATCTCAGTTCCCGAAATTGCACTCGATATAACTACAAAGTTTAAGTAAAGTCCATTTGCATATTACACAGATATTAAAATCCTGCTTTTGAATCCAATCTTATTGTATTTTATCTTATTTTAACCCTTTCAGGTAATGTGTTTCATTTAAGAACGAGAAAATGGCTCAATTTATCTTCTTAAATTAGTTCTGGTCCTTTATGTACATACTAAAGCTGTTTCTTTTATGAAAGAGAACTTGTCATAATAAAAAAAATGTCGATATTTTTACATTTTAGTTCTGTCTCAAATTTCAATATTTATGTATGTATTTTTAAGTTATTGTAAATCACTTAATTTATTTTAGTTACTTGAAAAAAATATAAGATACTTTTAATCATAGTTGCCTAATTTCTGCATCGTGTGACTACCATATTTATGTAAAGACCATTTACTTATTGCATCAGATATACTAAAACTATACTTCCTTCTATTCCCATTCCCATTATATTTTACCTTATTTCATGCACTTTAGGAATAACGGTCGTATCAGAATACAAGAATATTATTTTAAACTTACATTGCTTTAGTGGCCATCGTTCGGTACCACTAGTTTTGTGGTCTAATGAATTATTTCGGCATGCAACTAAGGGGATTGCACGCATGGCATGCATGTGTGTTTACTACTATTTGAAACTTGTTCATGTCGTGGGTGATAAATTAATGAAAGGCCAAAGGGTTAAGGGAAATTCATCGAAATTCAATGTACAAACGAATTTTGTTTCGTTGAAGGAAGTAGTCTAAAATGTCTGATACATTATTCAGATAGTATTTTTTCTAGGAACATGTCTTAGTAAAAAAGTGTTTGAAAGTGAAACATTTACTACTAACGCAAAGCATTTTCTTAAAAGTTGCTACATTTAAACATATATATATATATATATATATATATATATATATATATATATATATATATATATATATATATATATATATATATATATATATATATATATATATATATATATATATATATATATATATATATATATATATATATATATATATATAATTTAATTCCAGCTAATACATCGTTGTAACATTTAAGAACTAGCAAAAAGAAAATTTAAAATACTCGTATTTGAAAAGGAAATATTTTCAAACGGAAATGAAAAAGTATAAATTTCAAAAGACTTAAGCGATGTATGTAACAGCAATATATATATATATATATATATATATATATATATATATATATATTGTTCTTTCAAAATATGAATACAAGCAGAATCTCAAATAAAAAGAAATGTTAAACCAGCGGTATGTGCATTTAAAACCTGTAGCATTTTATATAAAAATTTAATAAATTTCACATATTTAAAATAACCACATGTTTTTGTCAGTATACAATATAAGTAAATTATAATATCTTAAAAATATTAAACAATTTAGACAGAAAAACCCCTTAGTTGTTCATAGAAAGATTCTTAAATGTTTTCGTTGGTATAAAAGTAATTTTAAATGATTTACCAGTACACATTTAAGAGTCATCATAGTAACAATATAAGAGATAAAAGGTAACAGCTATATTTTGTTAAATAAATAGTCTAATAATAAACTACCTATTTTCTATTAAATGTGTATGGTTATTCTATGGAAATTAATTCAGAAAAAAAACCTTACCGTATAAAATTCAAAGAAACATCGCAGCAAATTTATGAAGATACACTCAAAATGCAGCTGATAATCAAAACTATTTCTCGAAAATAATTTTTTTTTCAGTGTATTTGTCAAACATCGTTAAGAAGTAAATTTAAATTTGTGTGTAACAACTAAATGAAATATTATGTCAGTAAATTCCTATCAAATTATTGTAAATCATTATGGGATAATATATATTCTAAACCACATTCTAAGATTTTTTACATTAGAAAACATTTAGATACATTATAAAATAATATTATACATTATAAGTACACGTTATTTTTAATTTTTGTTCGCTAATTCCCCCACATATTACAAGCTTTTCTATGATGTTGATGACTAATTTCAAAAAAATGTTTTATGTGAAATATTTCGAATAATTAAATTCAAAATTCTTTTCTCATTATAAAATCCCTCTGCGACTTTCAATATTCTCTAAGTCATTATAGTTATTAGTGTCTTGATTAGCTTTCTAGACTTATTTTCGTTTACTTAAATTAAACATATTTTTAGAAAATAATCTATTGTTCCAATTCAGGTTACTTTCAAAATTTAAAATTTTCTTACAATACAAAAAAATCTAATTTGCATGTGTACTATAATATAACTTAAGTGGAGATTTTCAGTATCATTTAATTATTTACGTTTTTCTTAATATCCCCCCCCCAAAAAAAAATAATACCTGCAATATGTTAAAGGAGACAAAATCATAAAATATATTAATTTCGTGAATTCTTTTTAAGCTAATGGAATTCTTTATTGTAAAAATGAAAGTTTTCAAAGAGTGCCAGACATCTATTTGTAAGAAAATTTAAAGTATCCATAGCATGTATAAGATGTAGCAATGATTTCATAGTAAATCCTTATATCGTAAAATATACGTTAAAAGAGTATTTTTATGTGGTACAATTGTAGACAAATATATTAATATTTATTTATATTGAAACAGATTTTCAGACTGTAGAGATTTTAGTAAAGCTAATGAAAGTAATATGTTTACTTTCCTTAATCAAGGAGATGC
>CM063503.1:105341255-105353755 GCA_032207245.1 Pardosa pseudoannulata
TAGTTGCTATAGACTTTATATCAGATATATGTTACATTTAATAATTATTCCTTTCATCCAACATAGTACTCAAGTATTTCAGTTTCAAAAGTCATCAATTTTTGACTAAATAATATAAATACTAAGTTTATTTCAACTTGAGAGTCAATTCTTCAGGCGTTCTGTCTGTGCTTAAATTTTATGGACGAACTAATATATTATATGGGTAAAATAACAAATATTAACATTAGTGTAGACTATATTTAAGGTACCAATAGATCTTTCAAAAATACATTTTTTATACGTACAATCTGCTTGAAATTTTAAGATATTGTGAGCAGTATATTTCTGTTAATGATGCTAACGTTCTAAGAGAAAATGGTAACCTTTCTCACGTTTTCTCCTTAATGCTTACTATACTTTTTTTAATTTTTTATAATAATTAAGATGATCTGTAAAAAATAATTTGTTTTCTTTTTATAGAGTATGCTTGAATTTTTTATATGTTGTGAGCAATACACACACACACACACACACACACACACACACACATATATATATATATATATATATATATATATATATATATATATATATATATATATATATATATATATATATATATCATTAAAAGGGAGAGAGCTTTAAGAGAAAATATAAATTTTTCAATAGTAATTAGTTATTTTCAATCTTTGCGTCAGAAAATAATGCTTCATGCTTATTTCGTTTTTCACATATAATTGTTAATATAATACATGTAAATATTTGAATGAAACTTAGTTTTTATTACAATCATTCGTGCTTAAATCTAAAAAGTTAAAATTAAAAATATTTAAAATATTAAACATAGTTAACTAAATTTATTGCTTTAAACTATTAATTTTAACCACCTTTTACTTACAGGCTATAAGGTAACGAGTAGGTCATTTTGAAGCGGAAGTGATGGTATTAAATGCATATGGAATACTACAAATGCACATAAAATCTAAACACTTTTGTTACAAAAGAAACGTTTGAAATAATTATTAGTATTAAATGCATCGTATGTTAAGATACAATAAAACATTTTTTGCTTTGCGCTCATAGTTATAATTTCCAATTTAGCGAACATGAAATTTGAATTTTTAACTCGATTTCATACAACTGGAATTCCATCGTTACCTTAACAAACTTTCACCATAAAAATATTCACAACAGTATACGAAAACATTTGAGTATGAACGTTTTCGCTCTCGTTGTATACACATAGTTGGGCTTTCCTGTGCATCTATGCATTTCATTTGCTATAGAGTGGAAAAGCGCATTACGGTCCACAAATTAAAGTAACATCTATTGAGCTTCATACATAAATTGATACCTAGTAATTATCAGTATAGATACACCAATCCGTGAAATGTGAGGTAAGTTCTATCAGTGTAAGGAAACGAAGTAATATCGGATATGGTACACCAGGAGCGAAAATATTAAACAATTTATTTGCAAATGTTACTCTAGATGATTAAATATTTGTAGAGCAGAAAAGGGTATATGAACATATTAGAGTAATTTAAATATTATTTGTAGGACGCAGGTCCTTTGAATATTTCAAAATTTAATGTGTTGAACTTATCATTTTCAATTTTAAATGTATAATACTTCTCTCTCTCTCTCTCTCTCTCTCTCTCTCACACACACACACACACACACACACATATATATATATATATATATATATATATATATATATATGACATAGACGAGTGGTTAAGGCATGGACGACACATTTGATTTCATATATAAAACTTCTTTATTGTAATTCTTCTGTCCACGACTATGCCATTTAGGTATCCTTTGTTATCATCTTCGAGCAACTTGCATGGAGGATGTTATCAGCCCGAATTCCTTCTCAGAACTGTCCTTTTTTGACATGACTACCTAAGCAAAATTCCGCATCAGCTCTTTTAATCTGTACAGTTCCGCTCGAGGTTGTGCCTTTCTTCTATTACGTTGTCGTTAATGAGTTCTGTCTATTTTAATGAAAACTCGCTTAATTCTAAACCCCCATTTTTAAACCTGACACACACACACACACACACACACACACACACACACATATATATATATATATATATATATATATATATATATATATATATATATATATATATATATATATATATATATATATATATATATCTTTACTTGAGAACATAACTTTTGTTCTATCATTATATTAATAAATCCAGAAGACAACTATGAAGAGGGGAAGAAGACACCTAGCATTTGGCCGTTTTTATTTTTGAAGTTGGCTGGCTCACAGATTCTTTATGCAGAGACATGAGAAAGTACTGAGATTTCTGATGGTGGTTCATATGTAGATATTGAAAGTAATAATGTGCCATGCTCTTCACCCGGTATGTGTTGTATGAAGTCCAAGGTGAAAACGCTGATTATGAATAGTTTGTTATACATATATATATATATATATATATATATATATATATATATATATATATATATATATATATATATATATATATATATATACATATATATATATATATATATACATATATATATATATATATATATGTATATATATATATATATATATATATATATATATATATATATATATATATACATATATATATATGTATATATATATATATATATATATATATATATATATATATATATACATATATATATGTATATATATATATATATATATACATATATATATGTATATATATATATATATATATATATATACATATATATATATATATATATATATATATATATATATATATATATATATATATGTACGTATGTATTGCATATTTTAATAAATACAATAAAATAATAGAAATTTTATAAACCTTTATTGTAGAATATCCAATGTACTTAGGGGTTAAACAATGCTATAACATTAAACACAAAACTATGAAGTTAAAATTAGACAATAGGAAAGCCTGATAAGTAAGAGATTTATTCCAGTTGAGAGTAAATTAAACCCAAACAGTAGTATGTAATCATAACAACTTCCTAAAGGAATTTTTATCATCCTAACACAGTCGAAGCTGATAAGTGTAACGCACCAACTGAACTTCTGACATAGCGAAACATTTATTATCATGTCTTTTGCTTCAGGGTGCAGAAAACGGAGTATATCACCTTTGTATGAATCTGAAAAAGTAATTTGCCAGCGATAACTTTCATAGATTAAGGTTATCATTAGAAGAACTTTTTTCTGTTGCCAGATGTTGTTAATGGATTCGGAGATGAGAAAAATATTTTTTCATTATTGCTTTACTGCAGAGAAATTGCTTTGCAAAGTGATTTTGTTTATTATCTACAAATTGTTTTCGCAACGTTTTCTTTCTTTTTATCCTATGAAGCAAGTATGTGCGGATTTTTTGTGTTGTTGATTGATAAGCAATATCTATTTGAAATGGTTTTTAATTGTATGGCTCTTCTAAAAATTAATTATTTCATCGTTTTAATAAATTTAGATATTTATTTTGACTTTAAGTTTTTCACACGTTATATAATATATTAAAATTTATTTAAGTTTAGATATTAGTTATTAATACTTTTATATACACCTTACTTTTTTTAGACCTTACTAATTTTACATACATATAATTTAAATAAAATACTTTTGGCATTATTTAAATCGTCAATTTTTTTTGTAAAATTTGGTAAACAGCTCCTAGGTATCTATCAAATTCAATTCATTAAATCCTTTTTAACCCGAAAAAGAAGTTGTAGTTTTTTTTTTTTTGTTTGCTGATTAATAAATTATAACTTTTTTATTTCAGTTTAATTAGATTAAAACATTTTTTATACTTATATTTAAATTCAAACAATTTACCCCGATGGGCAAAACCTTATGTGTCAATATCGACAGTTATATTTTATGCATAGGAACATGAATATTTTCAAAGTTTTAATAACCAGAAAATTACTAATTAATAAAATAAATTTTCAATTTGTGCTCTTTTTTTTGTGAGATGACTTTGTCTAGACTTTCTGTCTAATAAGATGTCTGATGTTGGTACTCCTTTTACTACATAGATCATCATTAATTTGAAACACTTTATCAATCGGATCATATTTCTATTCAAACGACTATTTCAGTAAGATATTTTTTTAATTTTTTAATAGAATGACTTTCACATCAGTACAAATTCAGTAATTTAATCTCAAATTGTTTAAACATACTACTCGTTAACATAGATCCAGGTAAAATCAATGATATTAAATAACTTTCTGGTTTAGTAAGTTATTTACAGCCTTTGGAAGTAATTCTTTTCCCGAAGATTTTTCTACGTCGAAAAAATAAAATCACACACCAAAGCTGTCTCCAATAAATCCATTTTAAACAATGCGCAGGTGTTGATCCTATCAAAATGTCTCATCATAAAAAAACATTTGCTACCGCAATCTTTAAAACCAATACAACGTGAGAACGACATAAAGCAAAAAGTCTAGAAATAAAAAGTCGCTAGGGCTCATATGCCCTAAGAGTTTCTTAGCACAGTCAATTTCCTCGCTTCTTGTTTTGATAGAGCTTGAGAAGTCCGAAAAGCATAAGCTTCAGCGAAAATTTGTTTTGTCTGTAAAATGTCTCCTACTCAGCAATGGAAACTAGAAATGCGTGATAGCAAAATAAGGCGAAAGTTCAAACATCTCGATTGCAATAAATAATCACGCACTAGTAAATGCGAATCACGCTTCACATACAACTATTTTCTATTTAAGAATTTGTGTACGTGTGTTGTGTATGTATGTATGCCCGTCTGTAGTCCTCTATATTGACGAATGTAAATGTTCAGTTGTGCATGTGTTTTGTTTTAGATTTTAAATACTAATTTTTTAAGTTTCTAAATAATTAAATTTGGAGTTAATTCATTCTGAGCCATCATAAGAGCACACAAGTTGTCAGATATCTAACAAGTTACATAACTGTATTGATACGTAGAGTTTTTTTCCTTGTGATTAGCATTTTGAAATGCGCATGAAAGTATATTTATTTATCAAAGTTGGATACTGAACTAAACAAACAGTCCTGACAAAAAATTGAATCCAGGTCATTTCTTCAATTTTGTTTTTTCAAAGAAGTGAGCATTTTCTGAGTGCAAACTGACGTACTAAAGAACAACAACCTGACTGAGTAATTGTTCGGTTGAAGTCGCCCAATCTGTCTCATTGATTAAACCATTACACGAGAAAAAAAATCCACTTCAATGAAAGAAAGAAACAAAAGTGAAATTTCCTCAAGAACTAAAGAAAGGCGAGAAATAAATCAAACAAAAGCTAAAGAATCCAAATCAGAATTCTTTTTCTTAACAACGCTAGTAATACGAAGTTCATGCTGCAGTAGCTTTGTGCGTGAAGAAGAATTCAGCATTTTTAAGCAGTTTGTTTCAAACGTAGAAATTGAATTAAGGGTTCTGCGCTGCAACGATTAAGAATGATTGATGGGATTGGGAACTTTTGCTCGAAAGGTCATGCATGCAAATGAAAGGAAGGTACTCTATCATAATAAAAAATTATGTCATTGAAATGTAACCAAGTTAAACTTTCTCATAAGACCTGAAACGTGTTCAGGTGCTAAATTCGACACTTATAATTCAAAATGCTAACAGAAAAATTGATGAATATTTATGCTCTCCACTTCACTAAATTCTGAAAAGTCATCGATAACTTCTGTTAGACGCACTTGTTTATTGAACAGGATTTATGTTGAAAACTTCATAAATCTGGCTCAATATCTTTATGAAAGTTGAGTGCATTTATAAAGCTATAGCTTCTTAAGCAAAATAATTTTTATAAAACTTCTTGATAAGAATTAAATGTGATTGAGATTTGAAACAAACTGTAAATTATTTATAAACTTTAGAAACTAGTTCGATGTCAACATTCTAAACTTTTTTTTAAAAGCACAGAAATCCCTTACAAGTACTCAGACTAATTAAGAAATGTGAGTTTTCTAAATCAAATAAAGTAACTCAATTTATATCATAAGAATAAAAATGTGACTTGACTTAAAACAGGGTATAAATAATGACATAACTAAAATTTATACAGAAAGTTTTGTTACTTTCTTATATAAAATGTTTTTAATTATGTAAGCATACGAGTTGTAGTTAAATTTCTTATTTGAGCTATCCATCATAAAAGTTCTACTTGTATTTTAAATTTGCATTCAGTATTAAATTGTACTAAAGAATAGAGGGGACGATATAATGATCGTTTATTCTATTTCTAAGACTAAAATATTTCTATTTAAAGGTTTATTTTTTTCCAAAAACATATATATTTTTTCTTTAACTAACATTACTATTATTAGAAAATTCTGAACATTTTTTGCGTTATCGTTAATAACTGCAGCAAAAAAGTTCCTAACTCCCCAAGAGAAGTATAGTAAAGCAAGAAAATAAAGTTTCTCTGTTTTATTTGAGTTTATAATATTACTTAAAATGGATATTTCTTATGTTTTCTAGTGTAGAAAATTCATAAGAGATTTAAATATTCTTAAAATAATTCGAAAACGTATTAACATTAACGTAATTACGTGTAAAAGAGTTTATTTATAACGCTATTATAAAATGAAAGTTATATTTAGAAAAAGCGTCAGTGCTATATTGTATCACAGGATTTATTTTTTAATACCTGTTGTCTGTATTTTAGAAAATGCCTCCTTTTCCTTATCATGTGGAGAAATGAACTGTTTTATTAGCTTATTAGAAAAAAAACTTTATTATATTTAGTCTCATATTGCACCCCTAAACATTTATTTATATTCCATCTTATTTTTCTTCTCAACATAACAAAAAATAAGTGCATCCTCATTGTGATTTTTTGATACTACACATTAGATAAAAATAAGATTTTCATCGCCAACAATTAGGTCCTCAGGGTAAAAGATTAACTGTAAAAGAGGAACTGGCTTAGAGGTTTAGACAGATGAATTGTCTATAATGCATGGATTAATAAAAATTAAATGAGGGGAGAACAGAGATGAATATTGTGTGATTCACATCCTAAAATTCTGGTGAATTACAAAATACTTCTGAATAAATAGAAATTCCTATTAATGCATGATTTGTCCTTTAAGTTATTTATACAAAATTATAAGTTACCAATAAATGATATATAATTAACATTACTCATAATTTCATTTTCATGCTTTATTTTAATTCCTGGAAGTTTGTCTATTATGAGTTATTACTAAGTTTTGTTGAGTTCATAATCCCTGTTTTACATTTAATCGTTACTAACACATCATGTTTTGATGATTGATAGATTTTTTCTACATTTGCATGCCCATCTTGTACATATCATAGAAGACAATTATTATTTAATTTTAAATTAATTTCGCAAAATTCAATGTGCTGAATACTTGCCATCGAAGAATACTTTTAACATCGTAGCAAATACCATTATCTGATTATGATTAAAAAAATTTGTAATTTCTTTTCTCAGGGCAATATATATATATATATATATATATTATATTATATATATATATATATATATATATATATATATATATATATATATATATATATATATATATATATACATATATATATATATACATATATATATATATATATACATATATATATATATATATATATATATATATATATATATATATATATATATATATAAATATATATATATATATATATATATATATACATATATATATATATACATATATATATATATATACATACATATATATATATATATATATATATATATATATATATATATATATATATATATATATATATATATATATACATATATATATATATATATATATATATATATATATATATATATATACATATATATATATATATATATATATACATATATATATATATATATATATATATATATACATATATATATATATATATACATATATATATATATACATATATATATATATATACATATATATATATACATATATATATATACATATATATATACATATATATATACATATATATATATACATATATATATATATATATATATATATATATATATATATATATATATATATATATATATATATATATATATATATATATATATATATATATATCCCTTGATTGAACATGGAATCTTGTTCTTGTTTATTTATTTACAAGGTCGAAAGAAAAATATTTTTTAAAGTCAAAAGAAAGCAAAGTTTGTGATATTTGAGTATGTTGCAGATCTGCAATATGGTAATACATAGGGTCCAATAATAACATCTAAAATTCCCTAAATAGCTTTACTACTGGATTAATATAAAATATATCATAAGTGCAATTATTTAAAAATCTTTAATAAAAATTTCTATCTTAATAAAAATATCCATGTAAATCAGAGAAAGATCTTTCATCTATTGATGTATAAAATCATGGATTTACAAACTTAAGTTTCGGTTCCTGCAGTTAATTGAGCCATTTTGAAATATTACTTATTCTTAAGATAAACAACTGAATTCTGACAGAGCCATTACATTGTACTACTTTCAGAAGGAAGTGAATCAGAATTGTATGCATAATTAAAAGTTACGGCGACAATATATTTTCAAGTAAAATTAATTTTAAAACTTTAATTTGTATTTGTTTTCAATATTAACATAACACTAAATTTCATATTTTATCATTTATAGAGATTTATTATCCGATGTATTTAAGTAATATTTCAGATACATTCCATTTTAAGTTTGAAATATTCTAGAAAATTCTTTGTCAAGTACTAACTAGTCAAATGTTAAATTAATTTATCTCAAAGCCGAGGTTCAAATTACTGAAAAGTTCTATTAAACATTCGCGATACTGAAACTAAGGCTTTCAAAACAGGCCAAATGATTAGCAAGTAATTTTAATCAATGCCATACTAAGAATGATATACAT
Source organism: Pardosa pseudoannulata (assembly GCA_032207245.1). Lineage (NCBI taxonomy): Eukaryota > Metazoa > Arthropoda > Arachnida > Araneae > Lycosidae > Pardosa > Pardosa pseudoannulata. Next base: position 105,350,159 of record CM063503.1, read on the forward strand.
GGTAATGTATATTGATACAAACTGTCTAATTACTTACACGATATATTTAAAAGATAAAGAAGATAAAAAGACAAAAGGCAATTTATTGCAATTAACATGCTATTTACAGTAATTGCTATTATTTCTTCCATACGTTCTGACGATAAAATCTTTAATGTTGTATTAAATTGAATATAAGTAATTAAAATAAGTGCTTAATGCATTATTTTATGTTTCCCAATGAGGGATGTTTGGAGAAGAGAAGTCAAATTTTAAAAACTAAAATTTTGTAGTAAATACTTTAAAAAGGGCATGAAATACATTACCACATGATCTATCGTTTCTTAAAAAAATTATTTTTATTGCTGAAAATGGTGGGTTGCTGATATATATTTTCATTCATTACGTTCAATATGTATTACTGTTTGCTTTCTGACCATTCTGTTTGTTCTTCTAACAATATTTGTCCAATCTTCTTAACTGCTAACTTATTTTTAAAATGATGATGTTATCGTAACAAATATGTTCCTAAGATTTATTTTGAACCGCGAACTACAAGCCTGAAAGTCATTCTCATACAAGATGAAGTACATTGATCAAATGAGAAAGCCTTTCATTTATTTCAAATTGTACTCCTCGCAATTTGTTATTTCAACCCGAAACGTCACATTTTGAGATTAAATTATCCCCAGGTAAATCCTTTTATTGAAAAATGTGGAAAATTGTATTGTAAGAGCCTTTTTCTCTTTTCCAAAAACTTTTGAGATTAAAATCACAAAATGGGTGATTGAAAATTTATATGTTTGGGATGTTTACAGTTTCCTTTAAAGAGGATATAAAATGTATTGAATTTTACTCGCCTTCCATATGTTGTTTGTATTATAGTTCATGTCAGTATTGAAAAAACAAAACAGTCCAAAGACTTTCGGTTGTTTCCTTTTGTTACTCAGACGTGTTCTTAGAGGAAAACAAAATACGTTGCACGTGATTCAAAAGACGCGTAGCCACTTTATCAAAGAAACTAGTTTTAAAAGATTTTCATATTATCTATGTTTAGTAACGTACTTCCAACATCTTACAAAAATCTGAAAAAAGAAATTACTTGTAGATACTTCTATCTCAACATTTGAGTAAATTGTACACGCTATAAGATAAAAAAAGGGTAATAAATTTTCTTTTCCTTTGTTCGATTCATTGTCCAGATAATATTTAGTTTGAATCTTTAAAGTCATAATAAATGATATTAAATAACGTCTTTTGAGAGTCGCCATCACAGGAAAACAATTATGTTCAAGGTAATATATTTTGTATATGAAAAATATATTTTTTGTCGAGTCAATAGGGAACAATCGGATGAAATTATAAACTGGATAATCAAAGCAGATTTTGAATTCAAAATTTCAGAGTTGCATTTCTTAAATTACATACTTTTTTGTTCATTTTATAACATTAAGGATAGTTATGTAAGAGGATGAATAATCAAGGTACGCTATTTCTCCTAAAATCAATTCCAAATGACGACGAATATGTATACTATAAACCACATACGAACCATGATCTCAAGCATTCTACATATACAGGAATCGTCCTATAGTTTTACAGTACGGTTCTAATTGTCTCTCTGTTGTGCTTATTTCAAATTCAATTACAGACAACGAAGTTGGTTTTTGATAGACTACTGTATAATTATCAAAGGCAATTAAGGGCTAAAGCATTATTATAAATGTTTATTTGCAAAGATACACACTGTAAGTTTTGTTTTAATTGGTAATTTTATAGCAATACCAGTTACGTATAACCCAATTCATACCCCAATCTACTTAAAATATTTAAAGGAATGAATTCTTGGCACTAAGTGAATACTCAGCTATATAAAAAAAATTAGAAAAAAATATTAACGCTCTGCAAAAAAGACTGACAAAAAATGGTTTTATATTTTTTATGATTGTGAGATTAAAAACATTTTGATTTTTTCCCTTTAGCATTAGAAATAGCTCATGTTTGTATTGAATAAAGAACTGAAAAAATATTTTATATTTAATGATCAAATTTCTTTGTTTTTTCTGAACTTTTGTTCGAAGCATACTTATTTATGTTTGTCATTTTAGATATAATCTTATAGCACATTTATTTTATACTATAAAGAATTCTCGAGGTACTAAAAAACATAAACATTTGGCATCAAAGTAGCCACAATATGCTTTTAATAAAATTCAGTTTCCAATAACTTATAAAGTGGTATCATATTTAACGCTTTATTTTATTAAATTAACAGATTTGGAGAGAATGTACAAGTAAAAATTCTTATTTAGAATATAATTAGGATATTATTCTTATAATTGGCTAGCAACATTGTACTTGTCATTCATTTTAAAAGGAGAATATTCAGATTCTAAAATTACCTTTCCGATTTCAAAACGGAAGCTAAAACTTTTTTTTCGTCTTCTAATAACATTTCCATGCATCTAAGGAAATTTCGGAGAATACGTTAAAAAAATTTCAAATCGAAGATATTTTTATCTCTTCTATGGTATGTTCATGAAGCTCTACGTTTGCAATATAAATATTTCATCAGTAGTAATGCAATTAAAGAAGAAGTAGTTAACGATAAATAAATATAGAAATAAATCCGCAAGTCCACAAAAAACACCTTTTCTTACATTAATTGGATTATGTCTCATCTTGGACAGCAATTTAATAAATACGGAAGTTTGCATTAGTTAAAAAATACATTTATTTCCTAATTTGTATTTTAATTTCCGTCGTACCTTTTCTGTGCCAAATATGAAAATGAAAGTAATGAAATTAATTAAAATTAACAGAAGCTTTTATAGTGATGTCTAGCATTGAATTTCAGTGTTATATAATAGAAATAATGCTTAGTATACACATAAATATTAATTTTCTTTTTCTTTATATTTGTATCCTATATTACTGCAGATTAAAGAAAATTTAAGTAGCATATGTGTCTATGTTAAAATGAGCATCCTAGACCATATAATAGGGAATAAAACAAAAGAAACATTTATTTAAAACAGAAAAAATTGAAGACTACAGGAACAAAACGCATTAACACACCTATATATATATATATATATATATATATATATATATATATATATATATATATATATATATATACATGCATATATAAAGATTTCTTGCAGAAAAGTGCCATAATATTTTAATTTCTATTAAACTTTTAAAATCTACGTTTCATTTTTTTAATATATTAACAGTTTTTTTATGTTTGAAGTACTAGACGACCCGAGAGACGTTGTGCTGTTTTAATGCTGTAAATCTAAAAGTTGTAAAATGTGTTTAAATAAAATGTAAATTGGCCCGATTTGATGAAAAAATAAGGAAAAAAAATATTTTAAAAATGCTTGATGGCACCACGCATACAATCATCACATACGTAATGATACGTAATGATCACATACGTTAGATTAAATGAATATTACCATATCGCTTGTACGGGGATTTGATTCTGGTACTTCTCGTAGTGAATCCCTTTGTACTGACCACTGCGCCATAGATAAGCTTACCGTGTAGGGTTTCAAGTGGAATTTTAATAATCTCAATAAGCTCCCAATTCTGGATTTTTAATAAAAAATA
>CM063503.1:105358755-105363755 GCA_032207245.1 Pardosa pseudoannulata
ATTCTTAAAAATATTTCAAAGAAAGAATATGGGTTTCTTTCTTTGGAGCTGTTTTAGAGAATATATTTTAGTAACTCATCCGAGAATATATAGGGAAGATAGAATGGCCGTTGCCTTTTGGAGTCAAAAATTATTTTTAAAAAATTCTTTTGATAATTTTAAGCATAAATTTTAACCTAGAGCTATATCTTGCACTGTTTCTTTTATTAAAACGAAAATATTTTAATTTGGGGAGAATATAAATGGCATAAACATAAAATCTGGTTGAATTCTTAACAAATAACGGGATAATTAAAATATTGATCAAACGTCAACTTTAATGAAAGACGGCTTAAAAATGAATATACCGTATGATGGTCAAAATATTTCGACCTTTCACTTCCTTGTGCAAAGTAATAGACCATATTTTAATCTGAAAATAATTCAGATTTCATATTCCAACGAAACTTCTCATACAAATTATACCTCAGTGAATTTGGATGAATTTCAATGTTATGTCGATATGTCGATAAGTAAATTTTAATTTTAAAACTTTAAATATTCATTTTGACCATTCGTGATCTAGTTTTGACTAGTTTTCTCTTAACGTATGTATGAACTTATTTGTGCCTTTACTTAACTCAGATTTTTATGTAGGACTGTATAACGTTAAATCGTTCACCTCCGCTTTTTTTTCCATCTGATCAGCATATGAAGAATGTTAATGTAACATATATTAATGCTGTGGGGTCAGCTGAAAACTATTAGCGGTAAAATGTTGAAATTCTGTGTTTTCGATAATTAAAACATAATGCTTTGCACCTCTCTCTTTGATTGAAATTTGAATTCTATGTAATGAAAAATTTCAATATAAAATAATTTAAGCTGTGGAGCATTAGTAAGGTATTGTTATACTGTAGTAGATCAAAATCTTGTGTTTAAGATTATGACTTGTTGTATTTCTCCTCTTTTTCTCTCACTGTGAAGCCTGTATAATGATAAATCTTAACGTATATCAGTACTGTGTGAGCATCACTCAAAAATGGTTAGCTGTAAAAATTTTACATCTTATATTTAATCCTATGATAACAACTAGTTGTGCTTCCTCTCTTGTGATTGCAATCTACACTATAGAGCAAGATGAATTTCAACATAACTGTGGGTCATAACTGAAATATTAATGACCATAAAATGTCGAAATTTTATGTTTGGGACCTCGTACAATTGATTACAACCTGTACTTTGTGTGGCAACAATTTCTAATATTCCCTATATTAAACTCTGGAGCATAATTTAAAAACAGTTAGTCATAAAAAATTAAAATTTATTATTTAGGACTATTAAAACATCTTGTTGATCTGCTCCACTTTTGATTGCAATCTGTCCATGATAGAACGGAAACTTTCAATACAGTATATATTAATGCTTTGGACGCTAGCTGAAACACTAGTAGCCTGTAGAATGTTGAAATGTTGTATTCGGGACTTTAAAAATATCTAATTGTGTAACTAGCCCATTTCAGGGCAATCCGCACACTGTAAAATGAAAATTTTCAATAAAACGTGCAATAAAGGTATGGGGCATAGCTAAAAAATGATTAGCTATAAAATGCTGATTTTTTTATTAAGTTTAGGATGACTATAATGTCTAGATGTGCACCTTCTCTATTAAATGCAATTTGCACTTATTTAAAGAAATATTTAAGCACATTATATATTAACGCTGTAATGCATAACTGAAAACCCAATTTTTTTTTTTTTTTTTTTGTCTGTTGGACTTATAATATACAGCTGCAATCCATAATCAAAGAAACGGAAAATGTTATTATAACATTTATTATTGATATCGATATGCAAGAATGCAATTTAAATATATAGTCACGTTTGTATACAATTGTAATAATGCTTTTTAAACAGTTGAAACAATGCTTTAAAAATCATTTTAGGAAAAAAATAAAATGTTACTAGTTGTGGAGAATAATTATGAATTTTTATTGTTTATTACAGTATGGTACGCAATGTAATAAGTATTGTAATCATGAATTATTTCGTTTTACAACGCAAATGTTGCAAATGTCAATGCAATGAAGTGTTTCTATATAACGTATATTAATGCTTCGGATCTCTGGCAGAAAATAGTATCTATTCACAACACGTGTACCTTAATAAACAAAATCTTCTATAAATGTTATAAACAATGTGATAACTATAATACAAAATAAAAATAACTAGGATGTCACAGGTGTATGGTATGGTGTAACATGCATGTGATAGGTATGATGAAATAGCAATTATTGTAATGTGTTTGTATGTCATTTTTAGTTGAGTCAATGGACATACGGATGCCATGTTTGTCTGTAGAATTATATAATCATATTTGTGCAATCGAACTTAATTAACCCTCCTCTACGAAAATGCTGTTCTTAGGACTCAAAATGAGCAAGAAGACAATACGTTTTAATTCTTGAGATAATTTACTATCTAGAAGTAATATTATATCAAAATAAGAATAATTCAGAGGGAAATAATAACTAGAATTTTACTTGCAGTTTTTCAGACAACCATACAAGTTTAAGAAAATATTTTTTTCTTTTAAAGTTTAAATATATCATTAAAAACTGTATTCTCTTTTGTGGAAATAATTATATTCATGAGGGATACTAAAAGACTCCTCTTACATCTTATTCCTAGCTACATTTCACAAGAGAAGCAAATATAAATAAATAAATATTGGATTTTCAGTTCAATTTTGCTCAGCTTTCAAAATCAATGGTCTCCTTTAACCCCGTGTATTGTATTTTGTGAAATGAAATTAACCCTACTTGGGCAGAAGTATGATATAAAATGATAAACTGATAAAATCCAATTAATAAACTTAAGATTACTCATTTTCATAGTTTATAAAAGAAAGTTATAAAGCAAACAAAACATTACTTTGGAAAAATGGTTTAATTTAAAACAGAAAAGTGGGAAAAAATTGTTTAGAAAAAAAGAGAGTAAAATCAAGATATACTCTTAACCAGATTTTGAATAATTACAATGATCTGTATCGCCAATGGGATTTTAAAGAGTATTTCGTTAAGTTTAAAATAAAGCTTTAATCACTTATATAGCAACAACCTATTTGTTGCCCAGGAGCAAATGATCAATAGTGTAAAAACACACAAATGGTAATTAAGCAGATCAAACAATGACAGAAAAACTAAATGTAAAAAAGATAGCTGGTCACAAACATTATTCAGGTCATTCAAACAATTGTAACTCAATTGTAAACATAAATATAAGACAAAATGAGAAAAAAACTGTACATTTTAATATCAGCATGTTAAAACGCTGGTAATTAACACAAAACTAAATGAATCAGAAAAAATAATTCTTCAACCATAAATTATGACTAGATAGCAATACTCATAAAAATGTACTCAGAGTAAACAAGCGTTAATCAAACACTAATGAAAACTAGCTAAGTAAATAGATATTAAACGGTGAAATACAAATATTAAGATAAATTAGTCATCATTCTATAAAAGAAAATTTCAGAAAATACTGATCGTAAATATTACTGTACTTTAACAAAGTTATTCGTAGAAATAATACTTTTGATTGAAAGTTTTAACTATAAAATAAATAAATATTATAACTGAAGACATAGTGTAAGAACTGAATTGATCCAATTGTTAGCATTAAAAAATATTCCTAAGACAATGACTTAGTCACAAATGCATCAAGTTTATGAAAACAGAATAAATATTCAGAGTATAACATCATTCAAAATTCAAAACCTAGTATATTTAATTGAGAAAAATATATTTATTTGTATGAAACACAGTCTACACGTCCTATGTTCTTGTATATTTATTTAAAAAATTGATTTACATATTGCGGAAGGTTAAAAGTGTCTTGCAGAAATGATATCAAAATATTTTTTAAAAAAAATTTCTGTCTCAATTCATATTTCGAGTCATAAAGATTTTACACGACAATGCAAACTGTTTGCCTTAAAGGACGGAAAAATATCTAATTCTATGCAACTCTTCCATTTCCTAGAATATGTTTATTAGAAGTTCGTCACAATGGCTGATTTCATTTCTCCCATGAATAGAGCTAATTCCAGCCGTTAGAAATTAGGAGGTAGGCCCTTAGAGAATACAGTTATGATGAATAGATTAGTGCAAAGTATTTTCTAGCTTACAATATGCATATTTCAGATTATTGATAATTTTGGAGCATAACGCACTAAGTATGAATTCAAATTTTACAGAGGATTGATAAATGCGTTGTGTATATAGCAGGTAATAATTTATAAAGTCAATGCTTAGCATATTTTGAAAATAATTTATTTATAAAAGTTTCATACAGACACCCGTATTTAATTAAATTTTGCAATGAAAAAGTCACTACTATATTTTCTGTTAAATAATTAGCTTGTATAGTGAATTACCGCCTGTTAAAAAACATCTTTACCAGTTAAGATGTTGGGAAAAGTTAGAGTAAAATGTTTTTAAACTTCGTGGTAATAGTACTGTATGGGAAATAATAAATTTGCTTTCGCGTTCCACTTATGTATTAGAAAAAGTGTAGTTCTTTAGTTGCGTAATATCCCTCTTGTTTTGATACATAGTATTATGTCTAAACTAAACATGGTAATTATCCCTACTTTTGTGAACAGTATTTCTTGTGTAACCTCAAAAATGAATTCTAGGACAGAAGAATTATTAATGAAGTGTAAGAGAGCAATGCAGCTAGGATGTGTCATTTTTATTTATTGAAAACCAATTTGAGCAGCAACCTTTGACAAGAATGAAAATTTAACATTTTTCCAAATGAATTCCTAATGTGCAAAGAACAAAGATCAATCATAACTCACATGACTAACTATAAGGAAACAGGAAATCGTTAAAGCCTGCAACCGTCAGAATTTCTACTAAGCTAAAGAATGAGTTCTTAAATATAGTTTCATTCTACATACATTTTTCGAAAGAGATTAATCAAACTCAAAACGTAATTACTTTTTAAGCAACT
>CM063503.1:105373755-105401255 GCA_032207245.1 Pardosa pseudoannulata
TGAGCAAAATACTAACACTAATATGTTGAGAATAAAATAAAGAATAGCAGTATGATTAAACATATACCCTTATCTCTTATCCCTTAGTTAAGACGTTGGTTAGTATCCCTGTTTAGTTTTATAAGCTAAAAACTAACAAAACTAGGGGTGATGTATTCTTATTCTATTGCAAACAAGGTTATCTGTTAATTTCTTTTAAAAATGAGAATATATATCTATATAATTAAATAGTTTTTTTTGTGTGTGTTATGGTAAGCGTCCATTTTAAAAGTTTTTTTTAGAATTTTTTTTCCTCATACCAGAAAGTGAAAATAATTCCTGAAACATAAACTAATTCCTCTTCCATATTAAGGGAAGGGTTGCCTTGACGCTATCTTTGAAAAGGGAAAACATGTAAAGTTCTAAGTATTTTGACAATAAATTTATAAAGATTGCCTGGCAGGGATAGAGAAGTTTAATAGATTTACTACACACCTAACTTGAAGAAATTAACACAATGTCTACCTTTCATCTAATTAATTCTCTATTCATTTCCCCAAATACCGATCTAAAATATATCAAAGAGTCAGACTACATAATGGAAGCTCAACGTTCAAAGCTCAATGGAAAACAGTTTTGAACAACATCATTATATAATTATATATGAGAAATAAGTTTGCTCCACTCAAATTAATTCAAAAATAAAATCCATCTACAGTGAAAAATGTTTTTGTGTTTATTACTTCTACAATTTTTATTACTTGTATTATAAATTTGTATTCTTTTATTCAATTTTTAACATTTTTTTAACTAATATATACATCATCTGTGTAAAATAGATGCAGATAAATTAAGGAAAAATATTTATTTCTGAAATAATACACTGTAATATTGTTAAAAAAAGAATTTCGCCATTCATAAAAGCGTTATGACGTTATGGTATGTAAAATTTGTCAGGTATTTTATTTTTATGCCCTTTTGTATTCATTGACAGAACAAAAAGTATTTAGAATATTAAATAAGGTTAAAAGAATTATAAATAATCAGTAATCATTATTTATTATATAGAAAAATATTGCGTTTACACTGAATATAAATCTGTTATAGTGGAAGTTCATTGCAACCTACGCATTTATGCGTGGGTTTCCAACATAAATTGATTTTCAAAACTTCTTTCAATTAAAGTATTTTCTTCCCAATTTTTTTTTGTTCTGAATTTTGAAGGATTACTTTATATTACCTTCATTAACTGTTTTTAAAACAAATTCATGTATTAGAATTTCTATTATTTTTTTGCTTAAGATCTGTTAAGAATAAATATGAATGTATGTAATTCAATATTTTTAATCATAAATTATTAAATATTATATCACGAATAATAGAAAAACAATATCTAAAATGACGTAGAATTGCCATAATTAGTTAAATTATGTATTAAAAATTGAAACAGAATGTACAACTAGAAATAATGAATAATTATCCAAGCACGAAAAGCTTTTTTACAATAACGCTGAATACAAAAATATAGCTCAATTATATCACTTTAAAAAGTAGAATGGGATAAAACAATTTGTAAAAGTATATTACAATATTTTCACTCTTAGGAATGCAATCTCAAAAAAATTTATCATTAAAATCAAGTGATAAGATATGTGGTAGTGAGTTAGGAATACTATCTTAAATATTAATATATTAATAAAAATAAATATTTAATGTTTTGATAAGGCCTTCAAATAATACAAATTTTATAAATATGAAAAAACATTTTTTCATACTTCTTTACTTACGTTAACAACAATTGACATATATATATATATATATATATATATATATATATATATATATATATATATATATATATATATATATATATATATATATATATATATATGTATATGTATATATAAATGTATGTGTGTGTAACTTGCACAATTCCTCTCGCAATTACAAAGTGAAATGAGCCCTTATTATTTTTAATTGCGCGGGCTTGTTGGGCAATAAGAAGACTTGGTGGCTTGCAGTCACTCCATACCATACAAATAAGCGAAGTCCTTGGTGGTACTTCAAATTTATTTTAGACAAAGAAAAATATACGTATTTTCAAGCGATCAACATTGAATGATACACGAAAACAATTTAAAGTGTAAGATAGTAAAGTGTTTTCGCTCCACAGCGAAAGATGTAGAGGACATATATCCATGAGACGAATAGTCAGCGTTATTGTAGCAATTTAGTCACTGCAGGAGTGAACTATTTGAGACAACTGTAAAATGTAGCCAATGGACAGAAAGTTAGCATTTATTACAGAGTTAGCTTTGGGAGACGAGTTGAAAGAATTACAGTCGCGAACACTCCTTTTAATTCTGACATTTTGTGGCTGGGAAAATAGATATGGAAAAATGAGAAGGGAAAAAGGAGAATAGGAGAATTTAGATCGATATTTTAAGTATAATAATTTATTTATTTATATATATTATATATATATATATATATATATATATATATATATATATATATATATATATGTGTGTGTGTGTGTGTGTGTGTGTGTGTGTATTCATGTATGTATTTGTATATATGTCATTCGATTGAAAGAAATCCGGATTGAACAAGGAGTTTTTGTGAAGCATGGGATTCCTGCAATGATGAACATCCCCCCTGTTACCACGAGCATAATTCCTGTGTTTCAAAATTTGAAATTAACACTGACAGGAATGATATTTTGGAGAGTTCATGTTGTAAATGAGATAATGGTGCAGACCATAGAATGCGTTCTGAAAATGGACTCGAACACTGTTATGACCAGCGGAAAATACAGAGAGAACGGTGTAAGTGGTCATAGGCATTTATTGAAAAGACTGATGTTAAAATTGAAGAAAATGAAAAAATAAAAGATTCTTGTAGAATTAATCAAGTTTTTTGTCACATTTGGTGTATACGTGAATTTGAGTCCATGCGCTTATATGCAGTTACACAAACGGACTATACACGATATTATACTAAATGGCGTAATATTACTATAACTTATAGGTATTTCCATATTATTGCCAAACTTTTTACCTTTCATGAAGCTGATAATAAATTTATTCTTTTTGGATAAACAATTTTTCCTTAAGATTATCACAAGGAGCTCAATTTACTTACCAAACCAAATTCGATACTTAATAAATAATTATCTTGAGATATTTCATAAACATTTTAAGTACTATACTTCCTTGCAAAATGCCTTTATCGTAAAATAAATTTAATGAATAACATATCAGAAATAATTTGTTTCTCCTCTCCAATCTTCTCAAGCGAACAGGAGCATAATCCTAATAACGGATAAGGTCACAGATACCTTCTGCTGCCCTCAAGTTACAATCAACTCGCTTGTTAATTAATTCACGGTAAAACAAAAACAGACGCTTTTGTTCTCTCAAGGGAACACGAAAAGGTTTAGATTTTTTTTAAAAAAAGAAAGAATACCCGTCAGAAGACTTCATTAGTGAAAATAATTTTGCAGAAAAGTCTCAAGTTAACTGCTGCTTAAGAAGCACGAAAGGCATGTTAAGAACATTTTTTTACCAATATTTTTTATGAATTTTGCAAAAGAACTAACTTATATAACATGAGCAAAATTTTAACTTACGCACGGAGGTGTTGAGGCACTGACGTGAACCAATTATATATTTTGCGGAAGCATAAAAATCCAACTTCATGCTTTACTGCATTCTTAAGGTAAACCAAAGATTAAACTGTAGGTTAATTAGTCGTGATTTGTTCTACCAAGTATTTATATTTTGTATCGTTATTGCTATTTTCTCTCTGGATTTCTTATAGTCTACGGATTTGAGTCAGTCGCCCATTATGACACCTTTTTTTAATTACACTTTTCATCATAATTAAATGCAAGCTGACTTGCCAGAAGGAAAACATTAGTCATCATAATCTCGCTTAAAACATTTAAGCTATTATTCTGTATTTAAAACCCATAACAAAAACATTCTCTTTTTTTCGTCATCGAATGCAAACTGCTGCAAACTGGCATGAAATTGTTTTGTTTCATTGTTTAAAATAATTGCTTTAATTGAAGGGTATATGAATGGGCAATTATATGCGTTTTACTTTTGAATCCATTCTCAGGATTATTTTAATTGCATTCGTGGTTTAATTATTTTCTGAAATCAAATTGTTTTCCTTATAATGATAAATTACTCTGCTCCGGTTCCTTCATTTCAATTTTCAAACAATTTATATTCGTATGCATAAGATTATTTGAGACAAAATAACGCTTATGATTATTTTATTGTTTCTAAATTAGAAACCATTTTTTTTTTTTAAATTTGAATAATAATTTATTTCTCCTGATACTGTAAAGTTGTGTTTTAGTAATAAGTACAAGCAGTCGATTTTTGACTGAAATTAATGAGGTTAATATTGAAAGGTCGGGTTACGATATATTAGGGAATAATATTCCAATTCTCGAAACATGCTATTATCATTTCTATTGGTTTATTCATCTATTGTGAGAAAGAGAGAGAAAATCTGTTGGTGTAATGCTTATAAAGGTTACCTAAAATTTTAATCTAACGTCTTTATTGTTGTCATAATTTAATTTTATTAGCTGTGCTCGCATTGCTTACATAAGTAGTTATTTAGCAAATATCCCATTAGCATATATTTGAAGTAAAATTATTTGTTTAAAATGTAGTAAATTTAAATATGGAACCGATTTGGCAAACTAATCAGTGAACCAATAAAAAATCTTGTAGTTGAGTCCATCCTTCCTATTTTTTAATTCGAAAATATTTTTGCTGAATATTTATTGAAGAGTATTTAAAATCTAATTATTATAGATATTTGATATAAAAAATAAACAACATTGAAGCAATGCTGTTGTTGGTTTTAAATTACAACACTCTCAGAAATTAGAGGATAATTTTAAGTTAAAGATATCATTTATGAGAAATACATTTTTGGAATAACAATTTTATTTGCCTACAATTGTAACAACTCTGAAGTGAAGTTTGTATATACATTTGAATATACATCTTTATCTATATCGCCTTCTCTCTCTCTCTTTACACACACACACACACTCATATATATATATATATATATATATATATATATATATATATATATATATATATATATATATATATATATATATATATATATATATATATATATATATATATATATATATATATATATATATATATATATATATATGTATATGTGTGTGTATGTGTGTGTGTATACATCGTATTTATAAGCGTTGAAGTTGGATGTAGTTGGCTGTTTGGTTGGTTGTACGTTGAAACAAGAATGCGAAATGTGGCATTTAGTTACCAAAATATCTTGATGGTATTATATTGGTCCAACTAAAGTATTCAGATGTTGAAATTCCTTCGTCCCAAAGTAGAAATATTCCTTTTTTCTCCTCTTGCATAAATAACGGTATACCATTAGCTAAAAAACACAAAATCATCTTCATCTAGTTGCGCTCATGTACAGAACCAGTAGCAAACAAAAAAGATGTGTATCAACCACCATCTTTATAGCTAACATCTCTTTACCGCGAGATTGCTCCAATATTTCAAGTTTAAAGTTAGGTTGGAAATGCAGTAGAGTAAATTTTTGCGTTCACTGTAAACTGTAAAGCTGCATCATACTTTTCTGCGAGTTTAAACAAAAAATGAAGTTTCTTATTAAAGTAAATATAAGTGTATTACTTATGTATGCTTGTGCCTTACTGTAGAACTACATGTTTCCGAGTTACTATATTAAATCTGCATTAAAACTAGAGTGAGTTTGATTCTTACCTGGCTTAAAACATCTAACATAGAAGTAGCAAAAGTAATTCTTTGTAGATGCCACTAAGACCAATTATACCATGTATTACAGATAAATGTTGTTTCTAAGTTTTTCTTGCTAAATTTATCTATTTTTTTCTGCGGAGTTATTGGAGCTAAATAGATTTATTGTTATTATTTATAACTTGGTCTTTTTATAACATTAATAAATATTTAAGATTTCTAGTGTTTGTTTTCTTGATTTTAAGCTTATTTCTATTCACATTTTTTCCCGCTAATTTTTATTAATTGTAGTTTTGACTGGAATGTTCAGTGATTTTCTTTGTTGCTGAATTTGACTTTCTAACAACTTAATTATTATACAACTACTATATATTGCATGATTTTTTTATTAATAGTACTTATTACTGAGATTTTGAACGTTTCTTTAGTTAGCTTCGAATTTATTTTATTTCTATATGATTTATATACTTGCTACTAAATTTTTCAAATTCACCTTCATTTATCATGGTTACAGCCTGCGATTTGAGAAGCCTCCAAGTAAACATGTCAGACGTCCCACTATCTGCAATTCTAACTTGAAATTTAAAAAGTAGACGTCCACCTCCATAAAGAGCTTTCATTTATTTCAAACTTATGATTGAATTTTTCTACATTTTCTGAAATATCTTTGAGATTTTCTGTTACAATCAATATATCCTAACAATACTATCTAAATATAAATACAAATAAAGCACTTTTAATCCAATAATACATTTATAAATTATTTAACAGATTATTTAAATGTTGTTCTTTTTTTGTTTTCATCAACAAATGTATTTATAATACTTTTGATTTAGTATTTACAAGCCACTATTAAATACTTTTTTCTGAGCATCCCGTAAATGATCTGAACAAGTAATAAGGTTTGAAAAAGTAATTATTTCTCGTTAATTAGATGTTAGCAACGGAAGTATTTGTTCAATGCTCATCTGCAAGTATAGGCGTTAAGTTTAATTATCCACTTCCAAATTTGTTGCGTAAGGGATACGTTAAGATTGTGTTGATGAGGATACGAAATATATTCATAGTAAGAATTTAAAAGTAAAAACATCAGAGTACCGTGGATATTCATTAAAATTAAATGTCTAGAAAAAAATAATGTCAATTGACTTAAAAGGATATTTAAAAGAAATTATCAAATTATCTGTTGGGTTGAGGGTCTCAAATTTATACCCTAAATTATTTGTGAAATAGCAACGGGGGATATAAGTTATATAATCACATTAATTAAATGTATCAAAATAATTATCTGTTTAATTATATATTTATTTATTTAGTGTTACAATTTATCCAATTAGGGATACAGTTATTGGTCATTATATAAACTGTATGAGTACATGTATTTATATGCATAATGAATAGATTGTTACATGATGTATTTTTAAGTAATATTAAAATAATGCTTGTAGCAAATATAAATTTAATATTTTATCCAAGATACTATTTTCAAGCTTTAATTTAGTTTCATTGGATAGACAAATGGCACACGAAGTACATATCTCTACCATTAGAAACCAATTAAGCAAAAATTTATTTATCTCTCCTCTTTTCAAGTTTGGGAGGGAATCATACTTACAGTGAATTATAAAAGAAAGGATTTAGCTCAATGATTAAAACAAAAGTGATATAATTAATTGACGCTCCAAATAAAGATAACTTATATTTCTGTTAAATAGAAACTAACGAAATATTTAGAAACGTGTAATATCTGATTTTTTCTCTCCAAGCCTTACCTGATTAAAACCGCACATTCAAGACTTGAAATAACGAGCAGTACAACATTTTAAGAGCTTACCCGCTATCATTCACGAAATGTTTCAATTCCAATTTTCAAGTAAGTACGTTGTATGTTAGTGAAAAGATCAATAAGTAGATTTAGATATTAGGTAGTGGTTAGAGGAAAACATGAGAGCTAAAAATGAAAGTGACAAGATAATGAGTAAATGATGCGAAAGCATAATTTTAGTTGTCAAAGGGTTAAATCAAAGATACTCTGTTTTAGAAAGTTAAGTATTTTATCTTCACACAGAAATATGAAAATTTCTAAATATACATGCAAAAGGTAAAAATAGAATAAATTTTTGTTTGAATAATTCTTGAAAAGAAAACATAACAAACTCTAACGCTTTTTACATTTTAATACTAATTCATGTAAGATTTGTTGCAATTAAGGTTTGGTTTGGTTTGGAGTGCTACGGTCTACTTTTTGCAACACGAGGACTAATGAGACCGGGACCTACAGCTTAAAGCCGATTCCGAATGGCTACGGAGATCCATGCCACTGCAGGATTCGAACCCACGAACTCAGTTACCGAAGGCCAGCACTCTAACCAATCGGCCATCGTTCGCCTTGTTGCAATTAAGACCCAAATATTTACTGTTTTTTTCTTGAATATAATCAACTTTCATCAATACGAAAACACTGAATAATTTCCAGCTATAAATAAAGACTTTTTTTTTTATTTTTCCCCTTACGTGTAACCACTGCTTAAAGTTTCAATATTTATATTTTTTAAGCCTTATAAGCAAGGCCTATCTAGACGATGTAAACATGCAGAAATATAAATGTTAGCAAAATGCTAGTAATTAAATCTGGATTATCATTTCAGGCAAACTTCAATCAATAATTTAAGTTGTTTGTAGTAGGAAATCATTTTATCTTTTAAGGTATTTGAAGCTTATCATCTTGGAACCATATATGAACAATTTCTAGAAAATTTTAAAACTTTGTAATTAAATGACGAAGAATATAGTTGCTATTAAAAAGATAAAAATTTAATAGAATGAGCTTTATCACACCCTGATTTAGCTTGTGTATTATTCATTATTATAAGAAAGCCTTTGAGAAGTATTGGGATTAGGGGGGGATTTATTTTAAATCTTTTTGAAAAGAACACTTTTCATTATAAAAAAATTGTATGTGTTGAAAATTAAACAACATTTTAAATATTAATTCTTAACAAGATGCCTGCATTATTTAATATTGAAAACTATTACATGCTATTGGTTTCAACAGTCAATAGGATTTTTAACTGAAATAGCTATTGAAAACTATATAATAGAACAATGATTAAAGACAATTTTAATACTGGGCTATTTTTCTTTCTAAGTACTAAATCAATGGTATAATAATGGTATAATATGTTTGGTTTGCATTATCCTTTATTTCGGAATTTGTAATTTGATATCAGTTTTATTTACAAGTTCTGCCGCATTTAGAAAGTATCTGATTAACCTTTTCCGGTAAAATGACGAATCTAGCTCGTCATTAGTTTTTCATTCCATACCGCACAATGACGAGCTATACTCGTCATGCGATTAAAGTTACTGTTAAATATGATAATTTATTTTAAAATTTCTAGTGTACTGAATTTGGCAACACTTTTATCACTTGTGAAAATCACAAGTCACTATTGCATATTGTTTACTTGGTACAAGTCATTGCCAAATTAATGAGTCAGAATAAAAGAAAACCTACTAAGAAATGCCGTGCGTGTTACAAGAATCAAATTAAAAGTGAGACTACTTGGCGGTGTAAACAATTAAGAATTCCTTTGCACTTTGTTTTGAAAAGTACCACTAGCTTGAAGACTATTATCTGTATACCTTATTAATGTTTTGCTTTGATATTTTCTTAATTTTACTGTTTCTGATATTATTTAACACTATGTAAAAAGTGGATTTTAATTAAGAATATGTAAGAATTGTAAAATGAAACAAGTTTTTTAAATAAAAGTTAAATGGTTATTTCATGCAGAGTTTTTCATTATTAAATCATACCGGAAGGGGTTTAGATGTACTTGATCCCTATTATTAAATTTTGCACATTTTTACTAATTTTTTTTAATCTTGAATTGATTTTAGACACCACATAGTACTCAGCAATCAAGCTATAACAGTTTAAACTGTTTCTTAATGAAACCACTATGAGAAACGATTAGGGATGAAAGAAAAAAAAACTCAATCTCTGCATTTAGAACGAAGCAATCCTATTTGTTCTATGCGGAACTTAATTACTTTATGTGACCAGGCATAATGCTATTCCCAGCGTAATTTATGACTTGGAAATATATACGGTCCCAGATATACATAAGATCAATTATACTTAATTATCTTCTAAATTTTCTCTTAAATCAAGTTACAAATTTATGAAATCTTACATTCATGCCAGGTCTATTAGAAGTACGTTCAGGGTTTTGTTCAAGTATATGCTTATTATAGCTGGTAAATTGTGACAAAACTTGTTTTGTGACAATTTATCACAAAACATGTTTTGAAAAAGCTCTTGTTATAAGAAAAGTAGAATCAGAAAGGAGATAAGCATAAATAAAATATTTACATTTTAAATGTGTTTTTAAACTTTACCTTTAAAAGGTAATAACTTTACCTTTTATATGTGTATTGGTACTGTGATACATACTCTTCCTCTATTAAAACATTAAATGCTTTTCAGTTATCAAAATGATGGCATTACTAAGCTATAAACATGCGTTATAATAAATGTTATAATAAACATGCATAACTGCTTCACAGTATTTCTGTGAAGTAGTTATGCATGTTTATTATAATTGTGTGAAATTCCTTTTTTTATTCAATTTAATATTATTTATTTATTTTACTGCGAATAACAACCTTTTACAAATGTTTTAAGTAACTCTTACATTCGAAATATATTTTCATTGTATCTTCATTATCTTTTCGAAGCGTTAAAAATAAAATAAATCTTATGAATAAACAAACCAATAATCTCTGAAACTATTATTGTCCGGGCAAAAACAAATTCACCAGAGTATCTAATCTTGCATGATGTTGTTGTGTAACAAATAAAAAGTAACTGATTGATATAAGGCTGTAAAATATTCCTAGGATATCTTTTAATGAAGAACAAATCTCGGGGGAATGAATTTCCAGTACGTTTAAACTTCTGACTGTTTTAAACACACACATTACCTAGAAAAGAGTGTTAAAGCATCAATAAAAGCAATTTGAAGGACCACATTTTTCAGGAAACTGGATCCAAGAAACCCAAGAGACCCAGAGATTTCTGTAAATAGAACTTACAATGGCTCTGTACTAGCAAAACCAGCACTCATTAAAGTTCATTCGTTCTAAGATACGATCAATGAAGGCAGTTTTGGGGACAAAATTTACGCTCTTCCCTGGAATAAAAGAGCAGATTTTAACTGAGACTGCTAGATTTTAGGGGAAATTTCTGCTACCTGAATAAACAAGTCACGATTTTAAATTAGCTCCGCTTTTTTTAAATTTCCTTTTGTTATGAAAATAAATCCTTTAATCGTTTACTTTAGAAAGTAATGGAGCTCCAAGAACCTAGCGTAAAATAACTAAGGGAACAATAACTGCAAAAGAGATTTTCTTTTTATATTTATCTGAAATATTTTTTCAGTTAACTGCTTAAGGTAAAGAAATCCTATATTTAAACTGAGTATGACTGAAAATTTGTGTTTCAAATGATAACACTCACACACACACACGCATATATATATATATATATATATATATATATAGATATATATATATATATATATATATATATATATATATATATATATATATATATATATATATATATATATATATATATATATATATATATATATATATATATATATATATATATATATATATATATATATATATATATATATATATATATATATATATATATATATATATATATATATATATATATATATATATATATATATATATATATAGATATATATGACTGTGTGTGTGTACGTATACATAAAAGTGATATAAATATATATGTTACTGTACAATGCTTAAATGTTTACCCATTATATTAAAATAATTTAAGAAATTGTCTGATTTATTTGTTTTCCTTTTAACGCAAACTCTTGCTGCTTTTAAAAATATTTATCTATATTTATAAGTTCTTTTATGTATAATTATATATTACACTGCTATCAAAGTGAAGTGATATGAATATATATGTTACTGTACAATGCTTAAATGTTTACTCATTATATTAAAATAATTTAAGAAATTGCCTGGTTTATTTGTTTTCCTTTTAACGCCCACTCTTGCTGCTTTTCAAAATCTTTATATTTATAAGTTCTTTTATATATAATTATATATTACACTGCTATCAAAGTGAAGTGATATGAATGTATATGTTACTGTACAATGCTTAAATGTTTACTCATTATATTAAAATAATTTAAGAAATTGCTTGATTTATTTGTTTTGCTTTTAACGCCCACACTTGCTGCTTTTCAAAATCTTTATCTATATTTATAAGTTCTTTTATAAATAATTATATATTAGACTGATATCAAAGTGAAATATTATGCTGTATATTATCAATATCATTGACGTTAAACATTCTCAAAGAAAATGTCAACATTCATATGATGTTCAATATGTTTACAAATTCTTCTCTACATTATTTAGAAGTTAATATAGATAAAAGATTGAGGAAAACTGAAATGCCAGCAGTAGATTTGAAAAGAAATGACGACAACATTTAGAAGAAATAAATGACTAGATTTATTGATTCTAGTATCCTTTTTCGAACTGATTGCTTTTGATCTGGGGATATGTTAAAGGTAAATCAAAATTCCTTGAGGCTACTTATTTCCTACTTTCGGAATACTTACAATTAATCCAGGTTATTCTGTATACAAGAGCTCAGAATTTTTACATGCTTCGAAAGAATTCGGAAAAAATATTCTTTCGCGTAATTATATGTTTGCATGCCGGTAAATAAGACGAGGCATTAAATTAGGATAGCTATTTTAGTCTGATTTCCTTTAAAAGGAACTATATTTTTGTTTTCCTTAATAAAAGCAGAAAGCCTGCAATTTGTTATTCTTACTTAAAGAAAGTATACATTACATATAAAATGGACTCTACGCTACACTTAGTAATTTATCACTAGCATCAATTGTCTTGAAGAAATGAAAGGAAAAGTGGTTGGAACAACTGGGGGGGGGCTCTCCCCCAGTTGCTAGATTCTTTGTCCAGACTATACACATGGGTGGTGTCCTAATTTGTCCTTTCTTATTTCATCGTATAGTGATTTTTTTTCTTATTTCACTTTTGTCCTATGCACATAAATCACCTACACCCGTTAAAAGGATTTCCAATTTTGTCCTTTTCTATTTCGTCCACTGGTCTTTATGCCACCTGCCTCTCTTCCTTACTATAGTCTTGAGGCCACGGATTACAAAAAGGAGCAAAATACTTCTGCACATTCATATTTTACTCGTAAAGAATTTTACTCATTTAACTCTTTTTATCATTATATAAATGCACAAATTAAAAAACAGCTTTTTAATTGTACCCTCAGATACATCTTGTGAGCATATAAGATTACTCCTGTTATTGTTTTAATACTGAAGAATTCGGGAAACCTTAAATCTCATACCAAGAGAATTGAAAAGTGTATTCTCATTTACCTTTAATTTAGCATTAAAGTATTACATATTTTTTTAAAATCTGACTTATCTGTTTGATAAATGCATTAGAGTTTTATTAAACAATTATTTTCCATCACTATATCATAAAAATAACCCTGATCCAACATCCATAGAATTTAAGGTAACAAATACTGGCCATATGTATATATGTATGTAATATTAAAATCCCTTATTTACTTATTTTAATATTAATTTAATAACTTTTGTTCATAAAGTACGTTGGGGGTATGAGCGGCAATTCGGATTTTTCCCTCCAGACACGCTATAGACTTAAATCAGCCTCTGTCTGCATTACTTTAGCCAATAGTTAGCGCGTTCTCTTTAAACATGGGTATTTTTATCACGTGATCAATTGTACTTAGAGACTATTCATAGTCTTTTTACCTGAGAAATCCGTACTTGAAATATGTATGTGCAGGATCACATTATGTGTGTGTACGATGTTGTAAAAGTGCTTGTCTGTTGTATGAATTTCATGTATCTCACCAGAAATAAAATGCGTTGTTCATTTGGATGAGTCTCGCCCACATTACATGTATATATATATATATGCGTGTGTGTGTGAAATAACGATTTAGCACCATCCCGATATGCCACCAACCTCGTTATAGCACAACATGGCTCTGTGAACATATCTTTCTCCGTATAAGACTTTAAAAAGTTAAAATTCGACATAACGCCAACTCGTTAAAGCACCAACGGATATTTTCAAGTAAAAATAACAGTAGTGATATTTTTAACTAACTTACTCATATTTATTTTAAATGTTTGCTTCTGTTTTATAACATTTATGTAACATTTCTCTCAATAGAATATACAACTTATTTCCTGGGGCATTTTCTAGAAGGGTTATAAAAAATTCGATATTCCATAATGATATTTAATGTTTTAAGAATTATGAAGTCTTGATTACTAATTAAAATTGATCCTATACAAACATGTATTGTAAAAATACATCCGTTTTCAAATTTATGACTAAAAAATAGGCTATTTTCTTTAGTCATAAGCTTAGTCATAGACTAAAAGAAACTGCTATTTTAAATAGGTGTTTCTTTTTATCACCATTAAGGAGATGTAAACATTGCAATGTATTTTAATATAATTTTAATTTAGAGCTATAAACATCTGTTCAAATATAAATCTAAAAGAAATAATCGTAATAAATATTTTTCTTATAATCAGATAGCATTTTTCAGAAATTCACTTTTTATGAAGTTTTGTGGTTTTGTTTTTTTTAATGACAAGTGTGACTTTAATTTTCATGTAATCTAATAAAATGTATAACAACAAATCTTGATGTGCATTAAAATAAATATGATTATACGTATTAAATTTCTACTTTCTGTTTACAGCCCTCTCACGAGTGAAATAGATAAACTCTTTATTTATAGACTCATATCATTTCTACACCAGAGCCTGTACATTTACTGATATTTTTACTTACTGATTATTCAGTTAATGAAATCTGAACAACAGCATTTTTCCTCTGAAATTTATGAGAAAAAGTAGGTTTTAGGGTACAAAATAATTGTACTAATTTAGGTTTTTCTATTCCAAGTCAATGTCAATCGCATTTATATCAAAGACAAAATACTAAATATAAATTATAGTAATATGTAAATTTTTAAATATTGGCAAATTTTTAAAAATAAAATTTATTTTTTATTCATCTTTTTAAAAATATTAATGATTGATTTATAAACTATTCGAAATAGGAAACGCGAGCATTTAAATAATAGTACAAATATAATAAAATATTTTTATAACCTAACAATACTTTAAAAAGCATATTAGTAAAAAAAAAAACTATTTGTCCAAGATTTATTACATAATGAAAACCTAATTTTGGTGCAAAATATCCAGATGCTGAAACTAATTTTTCTGGGTGTACACTCATTGGTCCAATAGTCTCTTGATCCTGTTAATTTTCAAGCGTTGTATAATTTCTGTATCACTCAGATTCCTTTTAACATCTGTTGAATCCTTAATAGGTGGCAGTTTTTTAACCCTCTCAGAGCCTTCAAATTTAAGTCTAAGCCTTCGATTCTCTTGTTCCGGACGGGGTTGGCTTGTTGGATTCCTCCGCTAATGACTGTACCATCGTCATGCTTTGAAAAAAACGGATTGTTTGACTAGCTATTCCCCCCCCCTCTTTTCTAAAAACTTCGGTTTCAGATTGCATTTCACAGTGGGAAACGCAACTCTGCTAATTCAATGAATATATAAAAGACATAGCCATAAAATACTGTTGTTACAAAATGGATTGCATCTTTCGTGCACAACAGATGGATGGTTAATCTTCCAAGAATGCCTTCATGATATAGATATGAGCTTCCACAGACAGCACTACCAGAATTTCGTGACACAACATAGCCTATAAACAGACAAAAGGGTAGGAATATTGTACTTAAAAACCTAGAGTACAGACTATTTACTTATTATTTCTTGTAAAACTTTTATTTACTAGTGTTACAAACCGTAATATGCACTCATAAAGTGGAGAGTGAAAGGGGGAAGTACGTGTGGGACACAATTTTTGTTTTCGGCAAATGGATGGTTTATCTTCCAAGAATACCTACGTGATATAAATATGAGCTGTTACAGACAACACTACCAAAAGTTCATGACGCAGCAAAGCCTATTAATTAACAACACTGGAGAAATATTGTACATAATGACTTAGCGCCTACTCTTTTCTTACTATATTTTGTAAA
This sequence comes from Pardosa pseudoannulata, assembly GCA_032207245.1. Lineage (NCBI taxonomy): Eukaryota > Metazoa > Arthropoda > Arachnida > Araneae > Lycosidae > Pardosa > Pardosa pseudoannulata. Next base: position 105,389,758 of record CM063503.1, read on the forward strand.
ACTTTTATTTACCGGTGTTAGAAACAGTAATACGCACTCCTAAATGTCTTCTATGTCTCGTTGGAAAACAGAGGGGGAAGCTTAAAACGACCACCTTTAAAATTCCAGTGGAGGACATTGGTAACTTTCCACACGATTTCACTAGAGGAGGAAATAGCACTCATATATGAACATAAGCTATTACTCACTTTCGCTTTTGACTTGCACAAACCTGTTCCTGCTACTGTATACAATTGGTTTTACAGTGGGAAACAGTGTATTGCACGCAGTTTGCACAATGGTGTATTGCATGCAGCAACAAATAATATTTGAGAAAGAAAGATAGAAAGGCAGTGTGGGCCATCGCATAAAGAATAATAAAAAAATATTCCTAATAAAGAAATATCTACAAATGCTATTGTATTTTTGAATACATGAATTTCTTTTATGAATTGCTGACATTTATTGCAGTCAAGCATATCGATGGCACTTTTCATTCTTCAAAGAACGAAAGGAATATAAATTCGTTTAACCCTTAATTTGGCTACAACGCACAATAAAATAAAATAAAATCTGGTGGGTTTATGAAAACTTCTATACGGCTTAAATATCTAACAAAAACTTTAAAATATAAAATAAAAAATGGAAAATTACTTAATTTTTTAGCCAACTTTCATTTTAATTGCAGATTTATAACATAACAACATACAGACAATTAATTATTTAAAAGAGAACATTTAATAATGAATTGTAAAGTCTTAATTCATATTTTCTATTGATAGCATATACTTATTTACTTATTTATTTTATTTCAACCTTGAAAACTTGGAAAATTTGCGGCTAAATATTTTAAACCAACTTGTTCTGAGATGGTGTCAAAACAAGAGTCCCCTTTCAGTATACCACAATTAACAACTGGTATATGATATTAAAATCATCTTGTAAATCTTTTAGCTAAAAAACCAAGTAAATCTGCTTCTCTAATATAATTTTAATAAAATCTAAAATTATTTTTTATCCAAGTCATCTTTGCAAGAAAGTTTTGCGCTGATACTTTAAGTTTAAATTAAAGGGTGTGAAAATAGTAATGGAAAAACATTTGATTTGATAACTCACAAAGAGCCACCTACCCTTACCTGAAAAATATAAGACCTTTGTTTGTCTCGTTTGTGTAATGTCTAGTTTCATCTGTAAACAGGATGTAGATTCGTGAAGGGAGGGAGGGGACTCAAACTGTTTACTTACCCCCTACCCCCCATATATCCCTTTTTCAACCCAAAGAATATAAAATTTAATAAAATTATTATAAAAAATTTAATATAAATTTACTAAAATTAAAAGAAATGTAATGTTATTTATAAGTTTACACACACTGTTACTCAAAGTGTTTCTCTAAATGTATAAAACTATTTGGAGCAAAATTATTGAAATTTTAAAAAGAAAATGTAGACAGATATTTAAAAAAAAAATTTAAACTCGCATTATCTAGGATTTTTAAAAAAATTATATTTGAATATATAATTTAATTGCTATATTACAATAAAATATAAGTGTATGTGCGTTTGGAGGGAGGGGGGAAACTCAAGCACGTAAAGTGCCTCTTTGGCTACGGAGTTCTGCCGCGCCGCAGATTGACCTCAATTTTCACAATATCCGATGAGAGGGGGAGAGTTTCCGTTCTTCAATCAAAAAAAATGCAAAGATGATGTGAATCTTTATATACTGACTTATGTCAGAAAAGCTAAGATGCTGGTGTTCTAAACAAGAGTTTAAGTTTTACCTTTGCCAAACACGTTTGTAGTCGCTAGGAATCTTCTTTAAATGTCAAGTCATCGTTTGATAATACTGTAGCAACACTTACATACATACACAGAAGAATCTCCTAAATACTGTAGGTCAGCCAAAAATGACTTTTATTTCGTAGCGTCATTGGACAATAGCACCTTTCTCCTCTAGTTGAATACTTTCTTTGGGGAGAAAAATTTCACTCTTGGCATGCCCAGCCAATTTCTTGAATGTAAACCTGATTTAGCTTATGTACGTAGAGTAAAAGCTCGCCATCTTAGAAAAAAGGATATTGGCCCTCTCAAATCTCTTCTACTGCAGTAAAAGGAGATTGCTTTCCGTAACTAATCCAAACTTTTATTGGTAGAAAGAAAAATCCCTGTGACATTTGTATTACACAAGAGATGATAACACTCCTTTTTAACCGACTTTAGAGGGTTTTCTTCCTGTTTTTATAGGCGACAGACGATTCCCTTCTTTAATTTTCCCTTTCTCCTATTTTCGTTCATTTTCTCTGCTACAGTTTTGTGTGGATGTGTTTTTCAATTGTTTCTTTTATTTTTAACACTTTTCAAGCTAACAAAACCAAATGTCGTTAGTTCTCTCCTTTATATCGGCAAAAAATTCAGAAAAATAGACTTTTTTAACTTTTGGACGTATGGCAAATAGAGCTTAAATTCAACTATTGATTTTTTGTGGGAAAAGTGAAATTCAATTTTTTAAAACGTATACGTCTTACGCTCAAACGGATTTAATAAAAATAATTTGAACGTTATAAATGTTTCTTTGGATTTTTGTTTATTTTGTGATGAAAATAAAATATATTTCATTGAAACATCTTCATAAAAACACTGTTTGTTTAAAAAGTTGTTCAATATCTACATTTGGGTTTTAATATCAGGGTTATAATATAGATATTTGTTTATTTGGACTGTTGCCAGGCATCTGTCACCCTTCAAGGATTTAGTTATTGGCAGAAACCCGAAAAAAATTTAAAAGATCTTTACTTCGAAATTTCATTTCCACTGGTTCCGAGAGATGTCGCTATTTTAACCGATTTATTGATTCTTTTTCAACGTTGTTTTCTGCAGTTTAAGAAGCCTCTACAATTTTAGTTCTTTAAATTTCCCATTGTAAGAGTATATCCAGTGATTTTAGTTAGATGCTTTATTTTTTGGTCTGTATTAACGGAAGTACCTGATCAGGAAGGCATGAACGATACCAATGAACACAGAAATGGCTTACAAGCTGTACCATCATTTTCAATTTTTCTCTTCAGATCTCTGAAAAAGGCTCATTAAAGTAATCGCTTTGGTGTTTTTGCTTTCCATTTAAAAAGAAAGTACTTTTTTACGGTGTGTTAGCTTTATGCTCATGAAGCCCAAAGCAATTATATTTATCGAGTCTAAAGTTCACGAAAGAAAAATGTTTCGTAAAATGACAAAAAAATGTGTATTTTTCCGTTTTACTACTTAAATCGCAATACTCGCTGAAACAGTGCTTGAAGGCATAGTGTTTTTCTAATACTGCGTATACCTATATAAAGAGTTTTAAATTTTTATTACCCATATAAAAAAGCAAGTAACATAAAACAGTTTTTTGCTGAGCCTTGTTGAGAATATTTTTCAGAAGTGCTTTGGTAAATATTGGTTTCCCATAAAGTTGCCCATCTTTTTTGTGCACAGTTTTTCGGTCTTATTCTTTTGACGAATGCAAGATTTGTGTACTCTAAGGAGAATATACAAACTTTGATAAATTAGATCGAACACTTTTTTTTGTTTGTCCTATAATGTTATTTAAGTTCTTGTTTTATTGTATTTCACACCGTGTTGCACACAATCTAGAAAGAGATAATTATTCACTTTAGTTACATTCTTTTCTGAATTTTTTTGATTTTCGAAATGAGGTATCATCAACCGAGGTACTGAGATTGAAAGGAATATGAGTCCTATAAACCAAATTTTACAATAGAAACAATAGAAACTTTTTGCACATACGTTTAAGGAATATGATAAAGTAACAAAATGTTCATATAAAAGTAATATTTTACTTTGAGGAATTGAAAAAATATATATGTTTTACATTAAAGCAAAAAAATAAATAAAAGTAGATTTAACTGTAGTTTGTTACACCACCTGTATTATCTTTTAACATCTGTGTGAATCAAAGTGTGTGGTATATCAATTTTCAATCTTTAGAGTGCTATGGACCAAAACACTTAGATTCTGTTGGGCAAGAAATTGGCTTTTCGATTTTTTGGAACTTGCATTATTTTAAATGTCTTTGCCAAAATTCTTTGGACACCCTTGCAATCGTATTATTACTCGATTGGTAAGGTTATTGTTATGTTTGTCAACAATTAGACTACACATATGGAAGTCTATGGATACAAAACATTTTGAAAGCCTTTTTTAGATTTCTGATGATTCTAATCACCAAAGCTCAATTCCACGAAATTGGATCATCAGAAATTTGATTACTGTCAATCAACTGATAGGTAGCGTATTGTTAAGGCGAAAATGTTAGGGTATTAAGAATATTGAAGGTTAACCGTTTGAGTGCGGCGAAGCGCTATCACTCTTTTCATATATAATGTCAAAAATGTGTGGAAGTGGATATGGATACAAAACATTTTGAAAGTCTTTTTTAGATTTCTGATGATTCTAATCACCAAAGCTCAATTCTACGAAATTGGATCATCAGAAATTTGATTACTGTCAATCAACTGATAGGTAGCGTATTGTTAAGGCGAAAATGTTATGGTATTAAGAATATTGAAGGTTAACCGTTTGAGTGCGGCGAAGCGCTATCACTCTTTTCATATATAATGTCAAAAATGTGTGGAAGTGCGATATGGATACAAAACATTTTGAAAGTCTTTTTTAGATTTCTGATGATTCTAATCACCAAAGCTCAATTCTACGAAATTGGATCATCAGAAATTTGATTACTGTCAATCAACTGATAGGTAGCGTATTGTTAAGGCGAAAATGTTATGGTATTAAGAATATTGAAGGTTAACCGTTTGGTTGCGGCGAAGCGCTATCACTCTTTTCATATATAATGTCAAAAATGTGTGGAAGTGCGATCGTGGTGCTGTATGTTCAGATTCGTTAACTAGAGAAAAATAAGATTTAATATCTAGTGTACTTAGTTCTAGGCCAGTGTGATCACATGTTAAATGCATTTTTGAATATCCAACACAACCGTGATAGCGCTTCGTTAATTTAATCTTAATATCACACTGTCTAGATTAAATGTAAGTTTTGTGTATTAAAATACATTGTGAAGTAATCATTTCCATACTAAGCATTCATTCATGGGAGTATAAATCCAGTAAGGAAATTTCAACTTCATTCCTTATGAATATGAAAACATATACCATGCTATCAAGAAGAGCTTAAATATTATTATTTATGGTCAATAGTAGAACGCAAACCAAAGAACTGCGTTTTGATCAATCAGATTTGTTGCGTAATTGCTGAGAATTTTTTTTAGTTCCCTTACGCCTATAAATAAAATCTTATTAATTGTAATTAAGAACAATATTCTTTTATACAAATAATTCATTCAGACTACAGATTAGTTAGATTTGTACTAATCTTAATAAAATAAATCATTGTAAAACAAAAATTTATTTATTGTAGTAAAAGTTAAATTACTTGATGTATATCAATATCTAATGCTTATTTTTGGTTTCAGATAATAGTAAAAGCTATATTTACTGATACCTCTATATTAAATAATATAAAAATTACTTGAGTATCTTTTAATCTGCCATCTTACAAACTATTTTCTAAACTGATAACATACAAGATTTAAACATGGGCTATGAATAAAGTTTTTACAGACACAGAATTTTTAATGTCTAGCAGTTGGAAGGAGGAGCAATATTACCATCTCTACCAGTATTTTTTAAAAAATAATAAATTGAAGCTATCTACGATTTCTAGGATTACACATATTAGACTTGTATCAAATTTAAGTTTAAACCTAGTAAAATATGCATGCAATATTCTGCAATTTAAAAACTGAAATTTTAAATTAGATGCTCGCACATGAAAGATTCGTAGTAAAATATTATCTCATATGTGAATCTTAAAGAGTTAATTATTAGCATATAGCTGATATTCTGTTTTACAACAAAGCAGATTTATATTTTAGGTATTGAATTTTTTTTTCTCTGGTACAAACACAAATATTAGGGGATATGTTTTCATATTTTTTTTTATTTTTCAGTCTCTTTAAATGCAATGAGATGTTACGTTTCAATGTTTTTGGTTCTCTATATTTACAAATTGGTCATCTTGAGTCCCACCCCTCAATAATAGTGCCTTCTTTATCTTTTCGAAAGCAGATAATTTGTAACTGAACTCCTCCTCGCAACAGCCCCTAGGAGGTCAGGGCGTACGATGCCAATCTCCGTTTACGTGACCAAGGGCACTGGGGTGCGAAGCATATGTTCCGGTTAGGTGGTCAATCTTAAGCGGAACCCCCAGTGTTTATTTCCCAAGCACGCTTGGTTCTCAGTTCATCTACCCACATAAGCATGAAAGGCTGAGTCAATCCTTCCCAGCCCGAGGATCGAACCTCGGACTTGTATCACGGGTGCTCGAAGCGCTACCCCAACGCCAATGGGCAGATGATTTGTACTCTTATTAAAATACAAATATTTAAACATTTTGCTGACAAGAACATGTATTGCGAAACAAATGCATAGTCACACACACACATATATATGTAAATATTGTATATATATATATATATATATATATATATATATATATATATATATATATATATATATATAAACTTATTCATAATAATGTATGAGCAAGTTAATTTTTAAATTTAATTTTTAAATCTCAAAATCTTAGATTAAACATTATATAATGTATAATCAATTGTCTTACATAGATCTGTAGTGAACATAAATATCAATAACTTCAATTTTATATACTTGCGACATTACATACAAGGTTTTATTTTCTCAGATAGACTGTCAGTTACTCACTAGTTATTACAAAGGAGTAAGTGGAATATCAAAAGTAGTAGTTTAACTATTGTATCATTTTATTACACAGGTATGGTAGTACTTGTAACAACCACATATTAAAAAAGGCTTAATTTACAGTCTTTAAAACAATGATGTGGAAAATTGAAACAAATTTACAGTTAACTATTTTCTTTTATGTACAATATAAAATATTAAGCACGAATCACTCTCCACACAGAATGCTTTTCAGCTCATTATAACATCATTAGATTTCAGAACCAGTGTTTAATCCAAATAATAAAGTAGTTTCTTCTATTATATGAATTTCGATACATTTCTTGAATTAAGTTGATTTCAGAATAAAATATATATTTACACTTTTACTTGATCTCAAAATCTAGAGTGTGATCCAGATGGCGTAAAGCCATTTCTCCCATTTTTACCAATAAAAGTGTAAAATGAAGAAAAGTCGCAGTTTTCTTTCATATTCCATTTTAGTTATTTGTTTGCTCTTTCTTTTTCAGGTTGAAAGGGGGAGGGAAGAAGAAATATGAAGAATTTATGGACTGAATGAGGGGAGTGTCCTACGGAAAAGACCATGGTCGAATGACCATTAGCCTTTTCTACCCGAAAAGTCGATTTTATCACCTGCTCTTGCCACCACTATTTATACTGATTTTGATTCATATTAAATATCGTTTATCTTAATAGAATCCCACACAACGCAATACAAAAAATAGCCCTTAACAGCTGCAGCCAACAGCCAACATTTGAGAATCTGCATTTACATGCATGTGGATAGTCGCTTCGACCCGCAGAAGCTAAAATATTCTTCTAGGTAGAAGAGTGGAATTTTTTTTTATTCATTTATAAAAATATATACTATTTTATTTAAATAGTTCGCTTAAATGTTCAAGGTCTGGTTTTGTAGTTTCAAAGCATGAAAATTTGGAATATTGTTTTAATTTTTAACTATTTTAAAGCTTAATATTTATACGAAATATACACCTTTGAGAATTAAAATATTGAAATGCGTGCAGAATTTTAAATAACGTATTTAATGAGTACTTTTTAGTACCTGAAAACGGTGATCACCGTTTTTTTATACCCATTTTACCCAACTTCTGGGGTAAAATGGGTACAAAAAAAGAAGTAAAAAATTAAATATTTTTCAGTTAAGAAAATGTATGAAACTATTTTAACAATTATAGTAATTCACCCATTGCATGAATACATGCAAACAATTGCTTGTTTATAGCTTTTTTTTAAGTGTAAAAGAGTACTGAATGAAAAAATCATGCTTTTTCTGCCCATTTACCCCCCCCCTCACACACACACTCTATCATAGACTGAAAACACATAATTTGTATAGCAGAAATAAATAATATAGGATAATAAAAATTAATACAATGATAAAAATCAAAGGTATATGTTTTAAAAATTAGAATGGAATTGTAGAGTGTTCTTGGTAGAGAATAAATACTTTTAATGTTTCTTAACCAAGTGACCTAGATTCATTTCTGGTCAAAGCAGTTCTTTTCGATTAAAGTTTAAAATTATCAAGATTCAAAATATTGCAGCAACGGTAGTTTTAGAAAATTATAAAGATACTACTTAGTGATATAAGATGTACTCTACTTTCCTGAAATTAATTTACGCATGAAAATTATTCTCCAAAATAATTAAGCGAAGGGAAGAACTTCAATAAACAACATAAATCAATGTGAAACTTATTTCTCGAATAATAAATTATTATAAATTTGAGAACATATGAAGGTGTTGAAGGTTTGAAGTATTTCATCGGCTTCATTTAAAATAGCCACAGATTATTTCTAACGGTGTTGTTTAAAAACAAATTTTCTAAACAACTAAAATACAAAAATGATGTCATTTCAGCACTTAGCATTTTGAATAGGGGGAAATATATGCGAGTAATTAGTTCTGAATGAGTGAGTACTTCCCTTTTGATAGGAGAGTAATACTCCTTGAAGATCAATCAGAACTTTCATTTTAATTTTCTGAAAGGAATTCTAACTAAAGAATTAATCAAAAAGATACCAAAAATATTTTTTTCATTTTTGGAACTCATTTACGGGTAATTAAGGAGCTTAAATTGTATCTTCTGTGTTGAAAATTTGAAATGAAAATAATTTATTCTGGAATCATTTTTTTAAATTAATTTTTGAAAAGTTGTCCTGAATTTTCTAGTACTGTTAGTTTCTTGCACATGAGTTGAAAATCTTTAAATTTTGGAAGGCATTTCATATGTACTCATCAATTTATTAGATGTCTAAAGTGTGATTCCAAGGAGAAAGTTTTGCTTCTGAAGATATTTTGGATTATCAGTGCTAATGTAATTGGATGTCATCTGAAAAGCAATTTAATTCCGAGTTCGAAGCCACCATTGTAAGTTTGATCTCTTTTGTTATTGATCCCACTTTTATTAACATAACATTTAACAATGCCAGGTAATCAATGTATTTATTTAGCTTGTTTTAGCAACATGCGAGGAATCATTTGAAATGGGGTAAAAGTCAAGAGGGGAGTTAGCATATGCATACTAGGGTTTCGTTAACTGATAAAGTATTATTTAATTTGTTTTGTTTCTAAACTTTTTGTATCTTTCTGGAGATAAATGTTTGAAAAATTAAAATATATATCTTATTTTTGATCTAATATAATAACAATTTGATATAGGACTCTCAACTCATAGACATGAAGTCTATAAACCTTATGTGCGAACTTAACCTTTCATTGTTATCTTTTTGTGGACCATGCGTGCATATATACGTATCTAATCTAAATGATAATTTCTGAAGATGCTATGGATAAGTTTATTATTCATCCACCTTATCTAATCTAAACCTAATCTAAATGATAATTTCTTAAGATGCATTGAGCAAGTTTATTATTCATACATCTAACCTATTGTAAACCCTGTAAAAGACTTAAAGGATACAAATGAACTAGAAACTGCAATGTGAAATCTCAAAATTTAACCAATGAATACAAAAATATTATTTTGAAAGTAATGTTCACTTTGTAGGCTTAAGTAAAACTGCATAAAACATTTAAAAGGTTTCAATAATTTTCTTATTTATAGTAAAATAAGCTTCAATGATTGACGTAAATATTAAGACTTATTTTCAAATATATATACCTACGATAGCATATTTAAGCGGCCATGTTCTATTTTAAAATTAATCCACACGAACAGCAATGCAGACTCGATAAATAAAATTTGAAAGATGGTATGACTTTATGAAAATACTTTATTTATTTACTTTGATATTTACGACCTAAAACGAAAATGAAATTCAATATTCTAGTTGAAAACCAAATATATTTTGAGCTTAACATACTTGGTTTAAATAGTTTTCTCGTGAATATGCAGAGTTTGATTGATTTTTAGACTATCTATTAAAGATTGTGCTATATTACATGAAAACAATATTAAATATATCAATATATTATAGAAATATTTTGAAATATAATCTTAACTTAAAGACCTTTAGTCTAAAACTTTTGAATTTGTAAAAGGGTATTTTATATGCATGGTGCATTAATCCTATCGAAAATCCATCGATATATTTATCGTAATGCTAAAAAATGGAAAAAATTTATTTTCAGAATAGAAAAGGTTTTTCAATAAACCAATATCTTTCTCTGAAAATTGAATCAGAAAGTTGAAATTTTTCAATGCAGCATCTTTAAATGCATCTTCAATTATCTTCGAATTTGGCGACAATCCTTCAAACTGTCAGTATCAGATGTAGGAAATTTTATCACCATACTAGCGTATTTTCAGCGATTGTATTCATGTGATAAGAAACAACAAAACATATTTTTCAAATCTTTATGGGGATATTTTCGCATAGTTTATGCAGTTTCAACAGATTATTTACGTATCTTGTCTTTCATATGTACTGAAACATTGACTATGTTGTTTTATTATTATTAGATTATTAAAGAATGTTTTATGTATGTTCAAGAACGCTTTTAAGGACATTTAGAGCCTAACGGCGTGAAAATACAGCGATTTTATTAAAACACCAATCAACTTTTTCTTAAATTCAATACAAATTTAAAAACAAAATATTTATATAGTACTTAATATTCGTGTTAAATTTTCATTTTGAATGAAATTTAAAAACTCAGTCAATCATTTAAATGACTGTAAGATTTTAATGATTTTTAAAATGTATGATACTATACCTAAATTGAGTACACTGTTCTAAAATTTCAGTAATATTGTTTTAAATTTCGCATGATAGTAAATATTATATTTTCAGACAACAGTAAGGTTAAGACACAATTTTTTTCTTCCCTACACACACAGACACACACACAAAAAAAATTCAAATGAAATATTTTTAGTGAATATTTCAAATATAAGTTTTTATTTTAGAATTTATTTTCTTTAATTTTCAATGCTAGAACAACTAGATTTTTAATAATTAGAAGTATTGCAGAAATCCATTATTTACAGGAAAGAGGGAACTTGAGGATAGTAAATATAAGACACAAAGACAATACAATTGATTATTTTGCTATTTGTTATGAAAATTCAATACTAAAATATTTAAGCACCAAACAAATTTTAAAATGTATTTTCTGTTATCTTCGATGCCCACTGCAGATACAGATTTTCAAACAGCTACTATAGCGAAAGACTGTAGAAAAGACTACTATAGCTTTTTACAATTGTTGAAATTTTCAGAACACTATTTGCAACAAT
>CM063503.1:105413755-105421255 GCA_032207245.1 Pardosa pseudoannulata
AGCACAAGTTTAAGTCAGCAGTGTAATTGATTTATTGTTTTTATACAGACAAATAAAAACTTTGTATCTATGCTAATTAAGTTTTATAAATTTTCTTTAAGTACTGTTTTTTTAAAAGTAAAACATAAAAATATCAATTATAAGTTTTCAAAGACGGAAACTACATATACATTATTAGCATAATTTCTAAAGAATAAAAGTTCCTTCTTTACTTTAAAAGCAACAATAGATGCTTTTGTATTCCAATACTTTCAGTTTTATGGCAATTTCCTAATTATCCTTTTTCAAAATTAATATATTTTGCCATACCAAAAAAAATATGAGCATTATTAATTTAACTGTGTGTTAAGTATATTTTTAAATCATAGAAATGTTTATCGCTTCATTTTATGAAGCTTTCCTTTAAATGGAGGAAATTTTATTCGAACGAAATTTCTCAACAAAAAAGAAAAAAAATTTATTGATTTTAAATTCTCTTTATGTTTACCAAATACGTAGTAAACTATAGTTACTTTGCATAAGCTAAATTTCGGACATTAAACAGCATATATATATATATATATATATATATATATATATATATATATATATATATATATATATATATATATATATATATATATATATATATATATATATATATATATATACATATATATATATATATATACATATATATATATATATATATATATATATACATATATTATATATATATATATATATATATATATATATATATATATATATATATATATATATATATATATATATATATATATATATATACATATAAATCAATAAAAATATAATAAAGAAGGCTTTACGTTTCTAACTGATACTAAGAAGATTCACAAACCCATATGTATATATGTGTGTATGTGTGATGTATTAGAAATTTATTCTAAAAGCACCTTCTTAATTTCATAGTGTAATGTAGAAAAGAGCCTCAATCGAAGAGAACATTAGCTTCATTTATCCCATAAATAAATTTCGTAAACAACACTATGTTACCAAACGTAATATCCTAATGATTATAATACTGGAAACAAGACAGCTGGATATAAATTGTAATTTACAGTAAAGCAATATTTATTATTTAGAATTTAAAAAGTCGTTATATCATACGTAAATTTTCTTAATAATGAATTAAATATATTAATCTGTAAACAAATTACTCACTACTAATAAAAATAGATTTTATTTTAACTTAAATATTCACATGCAGCACAGAATAATGAAAAAAGAAAATAATACGTCAAATATTTCTTTGTACTTATTTATTAAACAAAAATATGTTATAAATCTATAATTCTTAAATTTTTTGCTTTTTTCTCTTGTAATAAATTTTGGTTGATTGGGAATACTACAGTCTAATATTTTGCTACAGTAGATGATGAAACCGGGTCTTACGGCATAAAGCCGATTCCGAAAGGCTACGAACAGCATGCGAGTAGAAATTTTCGAACCCACGAGCACCGCCTTAATCAGTCTATCATCATTCAGTGTTTTAAATTTAAACGAAGATTTTATGTTTCGTTTTTTATTCATTTTAATGCTTTAAAATCCTCATTCGCTTAATCATTTTCAGGCTTTAAGAAAATATAAAATCAAATGTTAACGAGTCTTACTATGTTTATATGTTTATTATCCCGATTTTTACCACTTATGACGTAGTACTGATTTGGTAGTAAATTTAGAAGTTAAATAAATTTATTCGACATAATAGAGGTAATTTAGATGTAAATAAGTAATATTACATTGTATTAGTACTCATTTTGCAATCTGTGTTTATATCAGAAACACGGTAATTTGCGATAAAAGGGAAATAAATGTGTACACTTTTTTTATTCTTTAAGCAAATGAAATGAACACATTGGACGAGACTTACTTTGACTTAATTTGTCTTTAAGAATAAATATCTCTAAGAATAAGGACTCTTAATTATTATGAAATATCTATTCCACTCTGTTTGAGAAAGACTGAGATTATTAACACTTGAAAAACCATTTACTTCTATGTTGTACCTTTTAAGACATCATTATGGATTCCTGCATCATACTTTTAAGTGAATCAGTTTTCTTTTGGAGGAAAAACAAACCACTTGAAAGCTATAATGGGATTTGGCGTCAATTAGTTGAAAAGTTTTCTTCGAGATTAAAAGCTAATGTCTCCACTCTACTTAATCATTTCATTGTTGCTTACGTTTAGTTAGAAAGCAAGACATGAATGGTTAATGGGCCACGCTTTAATCATACTTCCCATGAGAAAGAAACGTTAAAGACCGCAAAACTGTCAAAGTTTGGTTTTGTACAGAGCTAGCTTCAGGTCAACTAATGTTTACTTAAGATTTCACAAAATTGAGGTATTTAGTAAAGATGATAAAAAAAAATATATATAAAGATAATTTGGAACATTTTCATAAAAGTTTAATTTGAACTGTTATTTAAAATTTTATATTTATAAAAATCTTTAAATAAAATTTCCTTTTCATGTAGGGGGTATTTACAGAATAATGGATTTAAGTGTATAGTGATGTCAGTTACTAAAATCAGAAATAACTGTTTGGAAAATATGCATATAGTGTTTAAATTATTAGAGTATATCAAAAACTATTAAAAATAATTAAACAAACAGCAAGAGATTATCAGTACTGATTATGAGTTAGTATAGAATCATTTTAAATTTTAGATTTTGTCAATACTGTTCGATGTGTACTTAAAGTTTCCAAATTATTTTTGTCTCAAAAATATTTTCATAAAGACTATAAGCCTAGAAATATTTTTATAAATAAATGTGACTACGTTGGTCCTATACAGTAAGAATCTCAGATTTATCCATGTTTAAAATATGATATTTAAAACCAAAGTTACAATAAGAGAAATACTATTTATGAAAATGATTTATGTGTAGCGAGGAGATATTTAACTTATAACTCTGGATCAGGGATATATTAAAATTATATCCTTTTTGTTAAAAAAATTTTAGAACTTATCAAGTTTAACATAGTAAAAGCTTTTAAAGTTTTTACCCTGTTATTAAGTTAATTACTTTTTAAGTTTTGTTACTATCAACAATTGCAATACAAGAAAGAATCAGAAATTTAAACTTAAATTTATTTCCGATGGGGCTCTCTAACCATATGTTATCAATAGATTGTTGAAACCTCATTTTTATACCAAGTTTAAGAAATAAAATAAGCACAAAATTATCTATCAAAAATAAATTCTATGAAATTAATTTTGAATCATTAAAATAATTATTTACCTTAAAATTTAAGACAATTAATTGTCCCCAATTATGTTTTAATATCATTTATGTAAAAAATTAAACATGAAATGATTAATTATTTTAAAGTAGTGAAACAGTAATGTTATTTAAGGCACTGTTTCTCTACTTTTTAGGAAAATACTTCAAAATTTTCTTCATCTTTGACAAGGATTGGCTCAGATTTTTTCCCCTTTTTCCTCCAATTAAGGCCGATATAATAAATTAAGTTAGCACCAAATCTTGGAAAGAGATTTCTGGAGGCCAGAAGAAAAATTAGATTTCGATTTCTTTTTTTTGAACGTTAAACATTAAAAATTGTTTTGCCAAACATCAATGTTACATTAGATTTCAGAGCAATAATTGATACGATGGCATTACATTTTATTGTCGATTTATTTTATATTGCCCTGCATAAATTTTCTTCCTTCCTGATAAGTTACACTTATATCTCTTAAATATTTAAAATATTTTATCACATTATTTATATAAGCTTATTTGTTATTAAAATGCATCTTAATAAATAAGGTTAGTTTTCATTGACAGTCTTAATATTGACTGAATGTTTTATAGATTAATCACTCGATTAAATTTTATTAAAGTAATAGGATATATTTTAAATGTTACCTATAAAGGAGAAAAATTTGATTGGTCTATAATAAAAATAGGAGACTAACCAGCTGCTCTTGTGTATTAAACTTTGTACCTGTTAAATTTTAAATTAAGAACTCTATCACAGACATTATATTTTTAAAGCTTCCAAGAAGCTTGTAAAATTATCAAAAATAATTTTTTGATCTTAGTTTCTGTTACGTTAATAATTTTGCATAAACTTTTAAAAGAGGAAAAAAGTAATTTAAAAAAAGATTTTATTATTAAGTACTTATTTTCAAATTTAGTTTTTAACCATAGTGTTGTAGCGTATCTTTCCAAAACGCTAGTAGTCACATGTTGGTCATTTCTTCGCAAACGAATCGCTTACAATTAGCAAACTGGTAAAAATACAGATACAATAAAAGTTTTCTTTGGTTAATATTAAAGAATACCAAAAAAAAATAGTCTCTATAGGAAAAACATAAGAGAAAACTAGCATACTGATAAGACCAAGTACAAATTGCTTCCATATGTAAAAACAGTAGTCACGCCGTTGTCGAAAAGGCTTATTTTATATTTCAGAAGTAATGACTTCCAGGAAGACAATAAGAGGATGTTAGTATATCATAGTAGGGTAGAAATAATACATAACGTCAGTTATGAGGAATCTTATGAATAAAATTTTAAGACGGGTAAAGTTAAAAAAGAACAAGTGAATAAATGGAGGTGAATTGACGAAAGCATGATTAACAAGGGGCTACGATTCTTTTCAGTAGAAAAAAAATTAATCTTTGATACATATGAATTTCATTAATCATATCTAAGTTTGTAAAGTATTATTGTAAGCAATATATATTTATTCCTCACTTTAACACAATATAATTTTTTAGCATTTGAAACTTATTCCATTAGGTAGCTGTCACAGTAGCCCTATAATTTTAAACTATATCAGGTAATTGTTCCGTTTACATAATGAACAAGATAATAGTTGTATTATCCTTTTGCAATGTTGCTTTCATTTTTAAAACGATAATAAATTGACAAAGAAGTATTTGTTTTCGATACTTAAATATATTTTCATGTTTAATGGAAACAGCCTACGGCGACCAACAAAATTACGTAAATTTTCGAAGTCATTTTAATGATGTGTTTGCCAGAACCAAAGTACAATTTCTGGAAGAGATAAGAAAAGTTTTCTGTTAATCTATTATTGAATAAGCCGAATTATTGGAGATAACAATCGTGCCTCATAGGAATATTACTATCTCATTAAATGTAAGATCAGCTGTTTCTCTGGAAATACTCGAGAGAAAATTTGAATACGAATTATAGCAATTAAATATTATTTAAACAACTTCAGAGAATTTGTATAGCAATTCGGTTTTTATTAAAAGTAAGTCAATATGAATAGTAATTTAAATGGAAATTTCTAGTTAGACTTAGAATGTAACTAATTTTGGGGAATCATGCAGAAACAACAAAAAGTTGAAGAAGTTTAATTTAAGGAACTTTTAATATCAGAAAAAGCACGCATTGAAGGGATAAGAAGATAAAAATTTCAATTTTTGAAACGCTGAATTTTTAAGAATATTATTTATAAGAGCAAATAAAAAGTGTTTTCATAAAATATATAAATACTAAAACTAACAGCAAGATAATTTTGATGGAAGAAAAGAAATTTTTTGAAAGGTGTCATCATACATAGCCCTTTAAAACTATTCCAAGTGGACACTAAATATTTACTTCCGTTAATAATTTTAAATTCAGTTTAAAAATATTGAAGGACAATGAATCTCTCTTATGTTAATTACTAAATTCTTTTATTATATTACTACATAACTAGTTTAGAGAATTCATATAATAAAAGAAAGCAATGTACCTGGAATACTGTGAAGTAGGCAAATATTAGGAAAAACATTATTTTTTAAGTTTTAAAATGCATAAGTACATGCAAAAAATAATGCATTTGAATGTATTTGAATAACTATTTTTTAAAAAATAAAATAATCATTAAAATACTAAAATGAGAGTTGATTAAAGCATGTCTACCTCTATATTTAAAAGAAATTGTAGTTTGGAGAGAATTACACAACTTTGCTATTGTATCATTAAAATATACATATAATTAAAATAGCAGGTTATGTATATATAGCTAATTATTACGACTATATTTGTAATTTTGTGTAGGTGTGTCTGTGTGTCGTCTACTTGTGACAATAAATCTCCATTACTACAACAGACAACACACAAAATTTTATATTTTTTAAAGCTTCCTTTATAATTTTCACACAATATATAATTTTAAAATACATCAGAAACTATCAATAAAACTGAATTTTATTTGACAAAATTTATTCTAATCTTCAACTAAAAGTCATAAAAATCTGGTATCTCGGTTACGCTTTCAGTTTCACCTTTCTTTTTCAACTTCTTTGGTAAACAAAAGAATTTTTTTTTGCAAATATAAGTAAATATTTATTCAGGAATTATATGAAACAATTTTTGTCCTAAAGAAATGCAGATTTTAAACATATACGATTTCTGATAACGTGGCACAATTTTTTGTTTTCCTGGAAGAGATTAGAATTTTAATATATTTGAAAAAAATATGTGCTTTTCCTTAAATCCCTTGAACCAATACGTATATAAACACGTGCATATATCCCATTCTAGAAACATTTCTCTCTCATATAAAGGGAATCAAACTTCCCGTATCTGATTTGAAAATTCTTTTTTTTTTATGTAATTATACTAAAAATTTAATGAAAGCTTACATAGAATGAGTGAAGATAAGAGCTTAGTTGAATGATTTGCTCTTAAGTGCAAGTCATTTATTTTTTTATTCAGATAGCTGGAGAAAATTCAATTAAAAGGGGTAAAAAATGTTGAGTCTGTAAATACACAGAGTAATGTAATTTACACCTTCCCTTTCAAGAAATAATAATTTCTTCATCCTTTATAATTACATTTACTAAAACCCTTATTTGGGAACATGCTAGCTGTAACGTGGGCATAAAATATTAATGTTTGCATTTTACTTTTAAATTAATTTTTTAAGCATAAGGATAAACTTTAAAAATTACACCTAGTTATTTCCATCAAGTTGAATTAATACTAAGTCTTCAAACTAAATCCATATTATTCAGAATAGCATACGTTTCTGTTTGACGATAACTGAAACTTAATTTAAGGCGATAGTAGAATTTTAACCTGTGAAATTGTGCTGAAGGGTTCGATATTTAATATTCATACCATTCTATTTAGAAGGAAACATAGTTATGTAACAAATTTTAAGCTAAAGTATACATAGAAATTATTTAAAGTTCCAATGTGTTCGTAGATTCATGACTAAACACGCTCAAATACACTCACCTGCAGACACACAAATATATTTTATATATGTATGTGTATGCATATTACACTATGATTTAGTTTGTTGTTGATTGGGTAATTAATTATAAGTTGCTGATTATTAAAAATTAACTTCAACACTCCCATCAGATACATAATTTTTTTTTGGAAATAGATAAGCGTGCATACAGTTATATATATATATATATATATATATATATATATATATATATATATATATATATATATTATATATATATATATATAATATATATATATATATATTTA
>CM063503.1:105423755-105441255 GCA_032207245.1 Pardosa pseudoannulata
GGGTGTTAAAACTAATCTCATGATAACGCTTTGAATTTAAACTAAATTACGTAAGGGAGTTATATAACATTAGCTGAGAAGCAGAATTTAACATGTGCACACCCATTTGAAGACATCATAGGATGGGGACAAATTTATTTGAGTAACGCTTAGAAGGTTAATTTAGTATTTTGGGAATAGAAACGCTAGAAATTTAATTTCCATTAAAATTAAAATTAAAATATCTAGTTATGCTCAAAATATCATTACACACATACACACACAACACACACACACACACACACACACACACACACACATATATATATATATATATATATATATATATATATATATATATATATATATATCAGTATATCAAAATGCCATTTTTCAACCGTCTAGCATAACACTCTTAAAGTTTTCCTTCAAAATCCTTAAAACCTATTTTGTATGCTTCATGTAACGCTAGAAGAATTTTTCAATTCTATTGCTAAGTATTTAACTCTGGTATTTGAACAAATTAATCTAAACGTATTTCTAAGAAGCTATAATAGTATAATACATTTTCGGCCTAGAATTACAAAACTCAGTTAAGGAATATTTTCAATCAATAGTTTCTGTTTTATATCTGATTATTCTTGACACACAGGAAATGGTTTAAATGGGGACGAAACGAGAAGAATCCAATCAAAGTAACACTACAATTTACGCTTTAAGTGGTTGCCGTCAAAGGGTTAATTAGAAGCTTAAGAGAAAGCATCTGTATTCCCATATGGTATTCGCTTTGACTTTTCGCCACTATTTCCACAGCATATCTCTTTGACAACGGTCTAGAACAGCTATTTTAATGTGCGACACGTTCGCGAGGAGACAGTATTAAAGATTAAATGGTTCTGAGTAATTATATTACAGAAAAAATCTTGAGGCACTACATCGCTTAAGTGCATACTGATGTAGCTTGCGTATATAATAAAGTAGGGAATCAATCTTAACTTTACTTATTAAAAGACTTTTTTATCATTGAATTAGATAGTTAATTTTGCGTTAAAAGCTGCAAGCAAAATTTAAATTTCCCATAAATACAGTTTTAGATTAAAAGAGTAAAATACAAGTTTGTCGTCTTAAGATGGAAGAGGTTTCAAATATTAAATGAGTTAAATGTAAACTGGCATTTACTTTGTTTTTATAAAATAAGTTAAGTATCATTTATCGGTATTATTATACATAATTAAAAATGTAATTAGGAGGATATTATTATTTAAGGGTAACTTTCTTTAAGGTAGTGAAAATATAAAATATTTTACTTGTGAGAGAAGTGTTTACCAGAAAAATACAATTAAAATTTTTATTTAAATCATTTTACATATATTTTAAGGGTAATTAATTTTAAATGACAAAATGATGTCAAAACTAGACTTGTAATATAAATATTTGATAAAAAATATTAAAGAATGAAATATACTTGAATGGTTGTAAGCAGAAATAATGAGAAAGTATGTATAAAAGTGGGGCATAATATTTGAAAGTAGAGAGCGCCGTTGCAAATGGTTGCAACCAATAATTGCACCTTACTGTGATTAAAATACATTTACAAAAGTAAAAACTGAACTTTTCTAATATCAGGCTTTAAGACTTCAGTGTATATTGATGCAATATCACTTTTGTATGTAGCAGCTCTAGATATTATACATAAAATGCTTAGAGTGAATGTATGTAAATGCTATTAAAGAGAAATGGTGAGATGTGTGTATTACAATAATTCATTGTACAAACGAGCTACACATCTTGAAGTCTTTTTTTATAAAAAAAAACCCCAAGTTAGAATGTTTTTTTAAATAATTGGAAAGTTTCTTTATGATTACTTAATCATTAAGCAACCTTCTAATTATTTTTTTACACTTCATCTTCTGCAGTTATTGGAGTTATCGTCCGACCGTTACTACATTTTGAATATGATTTAAAAGATCCTTTAAGCTAAAGGTTTTTAACTTAATCCCTTATTCGCTTTTTCCCATTTTTATACATGTTTCCGTTTTGAAAGAAAATTATAAATATTAGTGTCTTTTGGTCTGCGAAAAGAAAACTTATTTCAAAATTGCGACATCGAAAAACATGTTCTTTACATTGTTTTGAAATTTATACGAGTAAAATAATTAAAGCCTCCTCTTTTCATTGAATCAATGTAAAAAAAAGTAATTTAAATAATTTTTACTAATATTTTTAATTTAAAATGATTTTTTGGGGGGGGATTATTTCATACGAAATGTTCTGATAGGGTACAAGTCACCTCAGGGATTCAATACACCTTCATTAGACATGATTCTTTCAATATTTTACATGACAAGATACATCAATATAGACGTCCCAAATGAAAATGAAAATTGTGACATTAGAAGCAACTCCAGCAATTATCTTTTGTAATTTTGGGAATCAACGATTACCAAACTACTTTGATCTTTACATGTTCCTTATTTTAGAAATATTTTGGCCTGTTTATACAGACCTTTTAGCTCATTAACTCCATAAATATTCAAACTTCTTAAATATTCATAACTACATAAATATTTAGTTCTTTCCAAAATATGAGTTTAAATTCTACTATTTTGAATCTATGTGCTAAATATTTTTTATTTTATTTCTGGACCTAAAACAATTTAACATTAATGTATTTAAAAAAACCATTTAGTTAAGCATGCTTCTAACTATAAAGTATGTTAGAAGTCTCTATTCATGCAAATAAATGGAAACGATTAGAAATAAAATGGCAAAGGGAGAGCTAAAAATGTAAATAAAGGGTACATTAGACAATTATTGCAAAGTAAAAGAGAACATCTTTTAGATTTGTCAAATGTATTCAGCTGTATTTCTTTTGCTATATAACATTAGTTTGTAATGTGGTGTCTCCTATCTATTGTACTCCCTTACTACTTCTTGTATCTACACTATAAATCTAAATTAACGATTTTTTTTTCACCAAATAGAATAACTGATGGCGAGTTTTAAGACCTTTAGAAAACAAATTAAAAAGAATATTCTTACATGGGAAACACATTTGAAAATTTCTTTAACATTTCATCACTTATTAGCCTCTAACTTTTTAGGACCTCGTGTGCGTTCAGTGCGATTATTTATACAGCAGTTAGAATCTGTCCAAATGTCCTCCTGAAATACCAACAACTAAATGTCTTTCTGGGGAGGGGAAACAAATTACCAGATTAACTGGCAAAGAAATAGCTTTCTACAAATCCATTTCTGCCCACAACAGACGCCTTAAGCAGGCTCTAGAGAGAAGACCCCAGGCACAGAACAAAGCCAAAATCGTAGTTACGTGTACTGGTTGGGAGCAGTTAAGCAAAACCAATACCCTATAAGTAGATTGCGTGAGTGAAAAACGCATTTCCTTAATACGCCTCTAGAGTGTTGAAGCGACAGCAGATACGCTTAAGACCTTCAAGCTTGGACACAAATTCTCAAATGGAAGATATTTTATTGGATCAAGAGTAAAAATAAATTATTATCGTAAATGATACCACCGGGTTATTTCAGAAATATTTGTTCTTATTTCAGATTTTTCGTCGAGTGGTTTGATTTTTGCGGGGAAGAAATATATAAATGTTTACTGTAATTTAAGTCTCAAAATATTTTTGCTTTTTAAAAATATTTCTTCAAAACTTTTCCTATTTCTCGTCTTGTAATGTAATAAAGTAATATCTCGCAGCACCTCACAAATAAATTTACTCAGATAACTTTCGGGGTTTTGCATATTTCCTAGGCATGAAAACTTTTCAAACCATTTCTAAATAAATTTAAAATTTCGATAGAATAATGAGTTCAATCTAGATTTCGAAATATATGAAAACTATTTGCAACAAATGCAGTAATAGTACTAATTATTTTTTAAAAGCACTATGCTTTATAATTGTTTTTTTAATAGATCAAGTCAATAAGATTAAGAATTGAAGTTTTTGTAGAGCTTCTTTAAAAAATGTTCCATTTTTTCAATAATTTTTTTTTACTCTTGACTTATACTGTGTTTAAACTTGTCTCAGTTATAAAATTATAGTTTAAAATGAAATTCAGTTAATGCTGCTTTTAGATTCTTATAACACATAAAGTAAAGGCTAGAATATATGTTGTCGTGATATAATAAAATTTCACCTGAAATACAAACATTTTATATGGATCAATTAAGCTTTAAAAAAGCTTTAAAAAATCAAAATAACTTTTAAGCACTTTCTACTTCAATAAATGTCTAACTGGCAATTTTGTTGTAAACATTTATTTCATTTTTGTTATAGTTGAATCTACTAATTTTGGAAAAGATAGAAATGAAATTTGTGAGTTAAAGATGTATAGAAAAATTTATAATGGAGTTATAGTTGTCTCTGAAGATTTTTTAGTTTATTAAATTAAATGTTCTTTAAAAAAGTAATAGTAAGCTTACTGACAATTTTTGAGTGTAAACAGTTGTTAGATTTTTGTCAAAGTTGATTATATTCTTATATAATGGAAAGAAAAAAATAAAAATTGAGCTAAAAAATACATGGAAAATGTATTATATAGTTATAGTTCTTTTTTAAAAGCGCTTCTTTTGATTAAATAATAACATTTGCGTTTAAATTTAGTCAGAAAAATCAGTGATATTAATACCCCCCCCCCATGATTGTTTTTAAAGCATAAACCTCATAAACCATTCAATACTATTTCTGTTATAATTTAATAAATTTTGACATAATTCATCTTAATAATACTATTCATTTCTCTACAGTTTAAGTTTTCAATACTATTCACGAAAAAAAGAATGTTTTCAGTAGTATAAGAGAAGAATGCCTACAGACACTAAATTACGTATAAAATCGACTTATACTACAATAATAATTATAAATACTTTAAGTAACTGATTGTGTTAAATAGTAATACAATCATAATATCTACTGTTACAATATAAATTGTTTCCTTTTTTTTCAGAACAACTAAACAAATATTAAATTCATACGCTATAGGAAAATGACCTAGAAAATCCTCATTGACTAAAGGAGATTGACAAAAATTAAATTACATTTACTGAATTCCTATTTAGAACAATTTCAGAATATTAATTATTTATCCTGGCAGTGGACATTCAAACTAACTTATATTGCTCTCAATCAATCTAATTGGGAATTTAATGTGGCATTAAGCATATTTTGTGTGTAAAAGTGGTTAAGCTGTTAAAATAAGACGCAATATATTTTAAATACATTATTTCAAAGGAGATACACTTGTTTCTTAAGACTTCTTATGACACTTGCCTCTTATGATGCCAAAATATTTGATTTACTACAGGTATTTCATAACGAATTTATTACCGGAGCAGCATTAAGTTGTCCAACTTTACTAAGACAACCCAAACAAGAAAATTGGGTCCTAGTAATCTTGAAGCATTAGATCCTCAAACTTGCCCCCCCCCCCCAATGCATTGGTTAGGAATTTTATGGACATTGTGACTACTAATCTATTTTACATACCCCAGCTACCATTAAGGAAAGATGCATGTTTAGCCGACTAGAGCCTGATATGCTAACCTGATACCTAAACGTTGTACTTGTCCTTCCCTTTCAGAGAATATTTCAGTTTGGACTAAGTGATTAGGAAATTCCGAAAATTTGATCTCCCAACAGCCAAGTTCTCAAAATTTATTTAATCGTTGTAGGACACTTGACAGAATCAAAAGGTAAAAAATATTGTTTAAGGGCGAGAGATAGAGCAACTCGTTGGCCAGAAATATATCTGTTGAAGGAAATAACAGCACAAGTCGTTGCTCTTACTCTCCTAGTTGAATGAATTTTCAACTTTCTTTGACCAGAAAAATAATTAACAGACCAATTTTGAGTCTGAATGTTTTCGACAAATTGCTCAACTCTGAGGTGCTGAGAAGTATAGAACTTCATCATACCATTCTCATTACAATGGACTCAAAAATTGACATAGACCACTGAAAACTGCTCTTAAAGCCAAACATCTGGAGAAACGGACTACAGTACTAGTTATGATATTGTTAAGTGTTAGTGCAGCTCTGAAAATGGGCATAAAAGTTCCTCTTGTGGAGTTGGTATTTGATCTTACATTACGAGTACCTGGAGAATTTTCAAACATAAAAAAAAATCAGATGCAACTAGACATTTTTTACGATTTTCATCAGTCTTACCAAGTTCAGTCTATCGACCCATTTGGCGTCTCATCGTACAATCAAATTGTTTATTTAACAAGACCTTAAAACATATAAGCATATTTTTCTTTCATACGACGAGTTACGAAAAGCTATACAACCCCTATACGACGGAACTTTTGAAGTATTAGAAATCTACAAAAAAGTGAACATATTCACTAGACAGGTTACTAGACTGGTTTAATTGTAAATAGTGAACTTAAATACTCGCCAGTATCCAAAATATGACTTTAAATGCACTTCGGAGTACTATTCACTTTTTAGGTCACTTTATAGTTTATGAACGCAATTTTGTTTTATTGTGGTTACTGGGGAATAGGTAGTTCAGTGGCAACTCAACATCTCACAAGATGGCGGGTGTTAAAACGTTGCATTTGCAGAAATATGAAATCCGTAGAGCAAGAGATTCAAATCAATAACCCTGCCTAGATGACATACTGTATTTATATTACAACTTGGAATCCAATATTATGTATCTTGCATATTTGTTAACAAAATTTAATAAAATAATGCTAAAAGCTACTCTTTATTAACATCAAGTAAATATTCCATTCTATTAAAGAAAATTCTTTAAGCTTTAAGCTATAGAAGAATGAAAAAAATTGAATTTTTTTCTTTGTTTTTGACATCAATTGAAAATAAATATCACTACAATATATCTCTCTTGAATATACTTCTTTGAATTTGCTTTACATGGAAGAATCATGAGTTCTGTTTTCTTCATGATCTTACATGAAAATACTTACCTTATTTAAATTTTCTTTATTATTACATACATTAATATTATTCATTGCTATCAAATTTAATTAGTTTTAAGAAACACTTATTTCTGCTGTACAAGGAAACACAGTAATCAGTCTCTCTAAATCTCGCCCCCCCCCAAGAATGTCAAAGTATTTACATATATTTCAAATCTACAAGGCTCATAGATAAAACTTATAACCTAATTTCATTAAATATTAAAGAATTTGTAATCGTGATCGCAAAGGGTTAAGCTATAGAAGGTTGAAAATAAAATTGAATTTGTTTATTTTGCATCAATTGAAATATACCAAATATTTTATGCATTTTGAATGCTCAGATAGTTAAGCAGTTTCATGATGCCTAACTTTATTTGAAATTTTTCTTTGTTTATTACATGCAATATATTGTCCTCAATCAAATTTATTTGTGTTGCGAAGGAAACACTTGCTATTTCTGTTCCGGAAATTCTATTTCCAGTAAACGATAGTCGTAATTTTTCTCTTCCAATGTAATTTAGAAATACCTTAGTCTCGAAATAAAAAAAAACAGTTTAAATAAATAAAATTTTCCTGTAAAAACATCAAAGATAATTTATGCCCGACAAGCCAAATTTTAGAGATTTATTTTTGTTATTTTAAATAAAGCTTTATTAAAAGTAATATCTGGAAGATTATTGTACTATGTTTCGTTAATGTAGAAATGAATGGTATTATATGTTGAAAATAATACTTGTTACCCTAGAAACCTAAACGTTTAACACTCCAATAATTCTCCAAATACGGGTCTCTTTCCTGATAATAGTATTAATCATTAATCTGTCTTTCTGCTGATATACGCTAATGTGTGGACCGGGATTAAATGTGTAGAAATTGTACTAAATAGTTTTTAACTATCAAATGATTCATTGAAAAGAGAATATATATATATATATATATATATATATATATATATATATATATATATATATATATATATATATATATATATATATATATATATATATATATATATATATATATATATATATATATATATATATATATATATGTATATATATATATATATATATGTATATATATATATATATATATATATATATATATGCATATATCTCTCTATATATATATATATATATATATATATATATAGGTATATATATGTATCTATATATATATATATATGTATATGTATATATATATATATGTGTGTGTGTGTGTGTATATATATATATATATATATATATATATATATATATATATATATATATATATATATATATATATATATATATATATATATATATATATATATATATGTATATATATATATATATATAATATATATATATATATATATATATATATATATATATATATATATATATATATATATATATATATATGTATATATATATATATATATATATATATATATGTATATATATGTATATATATATATATATATATATATATATATATATATATATATATATATATATATATATGTATATATATATATATATATATGTATATATATATATATATATATATATATATATATATATATGTATATATATATATATATATATATATATATATATATATATATATATATATATATATATATATATATATATACACATATATATGTGTGTGTGTGTGTGTGTGTGCATTTCGAATTAATATCAATTAGAATACTTGACTATATGAGAACTATAATTTTCTCTCCAATACTGTAAAACCAAAATGTTGAACTCTTTATATAAAGAATATAAAACCAGACTTTAAATTTTTAATTAATATTATTCAAATTTTTTCAGATGGAAGTAGTTTTTAATTATGAATTAAATGCGTCATTTGTTGTGTTTTCTGCCGTATAGACCAAAAATCACTCTTATGTTGTGTTTACATTAATAATGCTTTTAAACATTTTAAATGCATAGATCTTTAACAATTTCCAAAGTGACTAAATTTAATTGGAATTTTCCATTGTTAGTTGTATATAACACACGTGTTGTCATGAATCAAATTTAATTGCGTTGCGAATCAAACACCTGTTATTATTGCTAGCGAAATTTTATTTCCATTAAACGTTAATACACATTTTTCTTCTCAAATGGAAATTAGAGGCAAAATATTCCGCAAATAGAAAACAGAACAGAGATTAAATAAGTAGAATTTCGATAAAAATTTAAACAACCCAGATAATTCATGCTCAAAATGCCAAAATTCTAAGATTTATTATTCTTAAATAAAATAAAGCGTTATTAAAATTGCTCCCTGAGAAGATTTATGTACTATGTGACGGGAATGTAGAAATGGTTGCTATTATATGCGGATGGGAATACTTGTTACTGTAGAAGAAATAAAAATTAAATCCAGACGTTTTACATTCCAATAACTCTTCAAATACGGGTATCTTTCTTGAATACTCGTTTAGTATTATTCATCAATCTGTCTTTTTGATGCCTCAACGTTAATGTAAGGATAGGGATTATTTTCTAGAAATTCTGGTAAAGAGTTTTTAACTATCAAAGGTTGGATCTGAAAGATAATATATGTATGCATCTGGAATTCAGTTTTGTTAGCATATTTGAAACAGTTTACGAACGATATAAATTATTCTCTAATGATTTAAAATTGAAAACTTGGACTGCTTCATATAAAGAGTATAATATCGGATTTGAAAGATTCAATTAAAGTTATATCGTAAACTATTGCATTAGAAAAATTATTAGATATTTAAATTTTTCTGCAAATTGAAGTAGGTTTTAAGATAAAGATTTTTTTTTTAAATTCTTAAATTTCAATAAATTTTCTACTCTTATTTTTTCCATAAAATTAAAGAAAAAACGAATCGGAAACGTATTTTCTCAATGAAATAATTTGATTACAAATTCACTATATTGCTTTGAAAAATTTAATTTAATGCATTTTCTTTGAACTTTTGATATACATATATTTTTAGAAAGTATCTATAAATTTAATTTAAAACCCAGAAATCTAAAATTCCCACAAATAAATATAATCATAAAAGCCATAAAAAATATATTTTAGTGGAAGAAAACACGATATGAATAATTAACTGCTATCAACGGTTTTCTTTTTTCAAAAATTCAACATCATTAAAATACAATTTTTTCCGTAGAATATTATTTTATTTTTATTTCGTTTTGATATATGAAAATTTTCTTTGGAATTTCTATATCAGAGCTTTTAATTATTTTTTAAAGCTATGAAGATATCTTCTTTATAACATAATAATTTTATACCTTACATAAACTAAGTTTTAAAACAGTTTTTTTTATAGTTTCAGTGTTAACAATGATATAAGTATACATTCTAAGTTAAAAACAATAAAATAAAAAAAATATCAGAATGCAGCATGGCATTTTTGTGTGCCTGTAGATGCTAAGCAAAATTATTTTTTCAATTTTTTACTCAACTGTTAAGCATAAATTTTGCTATCACATTGTCATGCAAATCCCCTTTTTTCTGTTTTTATTCTATAAGGTATTTAAGCTATGGGCTATATGAGCAAATTTGCATTAAGTACATTTCTGTTTTTAATGAAATCTTATGAGGTCATATATCTTGGTGTATTGAGAAAAAAACCATATTATTTAGTGAAGTTCAATAGCAAAATAGCTATTTAAAGATTTTTTATAATTAAGTTTCTTTTATAATACCAGAATGTAAAATGATGTAGGTTTGCACTAGAGCCTCTGTAGCTCAGCAGAGAAAGGCATCAACTCATAGTGAAAGCCAAATAGATTAATAGTGAGTTAACAGTGGTGACTTAGACAAATGGTGAGTTCTCAGTCCAACCTGAGAAAAGACCGTCATGTTCTTATCGGCAACTGGGGGAAGTATAATAGGCTTGTGGTCGCAATGTCCTTTAAGTTCAAATGTTACCTCTGAAGGTAGCAAGTCAAGCCTGGAGGACTACTCCTTGGTCACTGCGATGACACAATTTAATCTAAATTTTGTTTCTTTCTTCTACTAGTGCTCTTCATAACAAAAGACCCACCCATTCTCCTTAAATCCTTCCAAGATGGGATCGGGACAGCCAATTTCGGTGCTGCAGTTCCAAGGGAGAACTGTTTGCTTTACTAATGCCATCTGTTCACTAATATATTAACTAAAATTATCCAAGTAATTTTGTAGGATCTTGGGCAGTTTTTGTATTATTTTATTTACATTTTGACAATATTTTAAGTTAATTTTCTATTATTTCTAATTTTCTATTATTTCTAATTTTATAATATTTTATATTATTTCCAATATTTTATTTACATTTTTGACAATTTTTAAAATTAATTTTTATTTTTAACTGTCAATTTTGTTATTATCTTTTTTTTTATTTTTTTCTTATTATTTTAAGTTCTTAAAATCAATTCTCGCCATTGTAAACTTCATACCTCAAGCAGTCTATAATGGGCAGTAAACAGCCTGATTTTTAAAGATGAAAACATTGCTCTGAAAAAATGTTATTCAATATAATAATTCAGAGATTTACATTTTTTTTATCAAAGAATATTCATAAGTTTAAATTTTACTATTCCTCTCAAAAGTACACAGTAATTTTGAATAATTATTTCACTTAGTAAAAAGTAAAAAAGAATTCTTCTTGAATAATTTTTAATAGAAAATTATAGGCTTCTCAATTACTATATTGAATGATATTTCAATGAGTAATTTTTTTCATGCTTAAATCCGGCTATTTACTGTCCATTGCAATAAAGTGAGAATAAACATTATTATCTGAATAATGCAATGTGATTGCATATTTTTACCAGTTATTGTTAATGATTTTAAAAAGTAAAAGACCATACAAATAAAAACAAATAAATCTTATTAGAGCTGCAATATGTGTGATCAAAATCTGTATTGATTAATGTAAATTCTGTTGTATTCACCTTCCATTGTTTAACATGGTGAATCCCCGAAACAAGCTTATGATTACTTAAATAGGTTTAGTTAATGTATTAATGAATAGATGGTGCCAATGGAAAGTAATTTTCCCCATGACACTGTAGCACCAAAATTGGCTGTCACGATCCACTTGTCAAGTTCCGGTTCATGACTCATGCCAGTAAAAATGACCTCTAGCTCGTCTGGGTGACATTAGACATTCGGCTCGTCAAAGTGCCATAAGAAATAACAACATGTATACACGATCTTTTAGGAATAATATAGAATTATATCTAACCACCAACTGACACAGATAAATTTATGCCAAATTTTAGCTATTTATTATTTTAGTTACCTCATATTATTTTGAAATAATTTATTTACATGGCATTTCAAGCACTTTTTCACATATCCATAACGCCACAATATGGCATTATGAACCCGAGATGGATATTAAATTATTTGTCTATACATGCTACCGTGACATTCTTTAATAATCTCGGCATTTATCTTCTATAAACTAGAAATACGTATATATTAGATATTTGTGTACCCAATACTCTGTTATTGTTGGACTTAAAAAGCAGTTTTATTATTTTTCAGCTGTTAAAACGTTGTGTACGTCACCATGATCTGTAGTGGTAAAGATTCATTATTTTTGTTATTTATATATATTTCAGATTTATTATAACTTGGTTTTATGCATCAAAGACTTGAATTCTGAATTTAAGAGCTCATGAAAGAAAAAAAAAGTGGCAAGAGAAAGATGCATTAGTCACAATAAACCAATTTTTTTTTTAAGAATATGAGTTGGAAGAAAATCATTCTATACTATTTACCCCGTGGCGCATAAGTACTATTGACATCAAAAATAAATTTAGTGGTGAACTATCATAAAAGAATTCTTGGCTATCAGTATCTCAGGCGAAAAGAAGTTTTCACCATCATTGGAAAGCAGATTGTCATGAAGTTCTTGAAATAACCTATTCTCCTATGATCCTTTTCCAAAAATTATTTGTTGATATTATAAGTAATAAAACAGAAGTGTTTAAAGTACAACTTATATTTACGCTTAAATTTATTATGGAATATACCACCTCAACATTTTAATACATAAAAACTTTATACATGACAAAACATTTTTTATATATAAAATTGGTGA
Organism: Pardosa pseudoannulata; assembly: GCA_032207245.1. Lineage (NCBI taxonomy): Eukaryota > Metazoa > Arthropoda > Arachnida > Araneae > Lycosidae > Pardosa > Pardosa pseudoannulata. The sequence goes on from CM063503.1 coordinate 105,436,765, forward strand.
AACTGCTGAATTTTTTATTAATGTCTATTAATAGTTTTCTATTTGATGATTTTATGTCAAATATACTCTTTTTTGATAATCGTGAAAAACTTCCGCCAGTAGAAAATTAAACTAAAAATTCTTTGCATTCTTATAAACACATATTTTCTTCGGAATTTTTAATTTTACGTTTAAAGGCTTAGTTATCAATTTTTTATTCATTAGTCATTTTGATTGACGTGTTAGTCGAACATTTTCGCTGTTAGAGCCCTCAGCATAATTCTAGTAAATTGAAGAACGGCTCCTTTAATTTCAGCACTAAACATAATTTATAGAAAAACTAGTTTCTCTCATATTTAAAACATTTTTTAGTTCATGTAACATTATATTCATTGCAAAAGAATTGCATAGTCATGAATTTTCTATTAAGTTTTTTTTTTATTAGATTTCATATTAGATGAAAATCATTCTCTTAATATCAATTTCTTAAAAAAGAAGATTGAAAGTTATTTAAAGAAATTAATGAAAATTTTAAAAACATTATTTAAAGTAAGCATCAAATTTAATCTACATAATATAAAATCTGATATGATAGTTTTTTTAAAATAAAATGCAAAATGCCAACATTTTTTGAAAAAGATTTTGTACAGATTTCTTCTCTATATGGAAGATAAATTTAAGTTATAAATATTATTGATTCTGTCATTTTTTAAACTCTCTCGAAGATTTATAATTTTTTTATGTAAAAAACTGCATTAAACATTACAGTTTTAAGCCATTTGCTGTCTAATATTGTTTTAAAGCTGCCTGTGATGAAGAACTATAATATTTTGAATATCACTCTTTTTACAACAAACAGAAAATGAACGGTAATTTTTATCTATAAGAAAATGTTTCTTTGCCAAATATAAGCTAAATATTAGTAATTAAGTAAAGATTCGTGAATTGATCTTTAAAAATAAAAATATGGTTATCCGATGGCAGTTTCAATTTTTTAACGATAAGAAAATACGTACTAATAAAGAGATTCTATAAAAAATAGATATATTTCACTATTATTTGTATACATTAATGACTTATATAAAGTATCTTTTGTTGTTCTGGAATATACAATGTAGATTACTAAAAAAGACATGAAAATTTAAACAATTTTTTAAATTTAATGAAGCTTCTTGGTAATCAATAAATGTTACTTTTAATAACATATTCTTGGTGTAAAATCATTATATACTTTTTAGTTATTTAAATCTGCATAACTAAATACGATTCTTTATGGAATTACAATAAGTTATGGTTAGTTTTTGATGTATTTTTTGTATGAAATAATAAAATTTAAGGATAATTAAATATATTTCTATATAATTATTGATCATGAGTATTACATGAATTTTATACTTATAGGCTTTTATGCAATAAATTATGAATATCAATGTAACACTTAGATTTAAATTTCTACAGAGTTCTAAAATATTTATCTATATTTGGACAAAAAAGGCATGCAGTTATTCTTACAAAACATATTCTAATTAAAAAAAAATAAGTGATGATTTAATTGTGTGTATAGAAAAAAAGATCACGGAGTTTAGAGTCTATAAAAGAAGGTATAGAAAATAAGGATTTTAACTTGTATTTCATTTACATACATTTAACACACACACACATACACACTCACACAAACACACACACACATTGTAACACATACATATAAATATATATGTGTGTGTATACACATATATATCGATGTATGTTTATGTATGTACACATTTGTTTATCTTAAATAGATTCTATACCCTTGGAAGAAACTTAAGTAGTATTCTTATCGATTGCTTTATTTGTCCGAGAGCTGAGTATAAAAAATAGTGAAGAAAAGCGGTCTTTTAATATCCTTGGATCCTTTTTATGAAAAGAGTTGTCAATGTAGCGCAGCTGCTAGCTTCGATATCCCTGACCGCTATTCAAGTGGAAAGTAGAGGGGGCAAAATATATGCTTAGTAATAAAAGCAGCGGCGTAAGACTGCAAGCAGACGTGAAAAACAGATTTTGGGGGATCAAAGGCTTCGACGCAGATTTCATATTACGAGAGTCTGTTATTATTACTTGCAGCAGCGGGATAACAGATATGTTTATTACGTATCTTTTTGCACTGGTTTATTAATAATATTGGAATATGAATTGGGATATGTAAGTATTTGCTCCATTACTTTGATCCCAGAGAAATACACGAAAAATCTTGCTCGAGAATCTTATGGAGCAACATAAAATGTTAGGAAGAAAATTAAGGTGAAACATTTGCATACAAATGAAGCTTTGTTACATAAATCGCATAAAAGATGTAAAATTAATTTCAACAATTTTCAATCAATTTGATAAAACAAAGGTAATTAGATTTGTGACTTATTATTTAAAAGTGATTTAATAAATAGATTTCAATGAAATTTTATGCTGATACAGAAACTTTATTAAAAATGCTGAAAATTGCATCATGGCACTTAGGTATAGTATTGAATTTCAGAGTGATGAGCATTTTTACTGTATTATTAATTTAAATTGATAGTTAAGTTTAGAATATTGTTAACATTATCCACACAGTGTATAAGAATATTTAATTTATTATATAAAATCATGTACGCTGAAGTTCAGTATTGTGTTCTTGACTAAGTGTGGTTGTTCCTTAGTATGTTAAAAATTTAATTTTTCTACTCTAACGTGTACCATCAGCCTAATCCCCTGTTACATATTCACCTCCTTTTTTTTCTAACAAAATGCTCTAAATGTATTTCCATATTTGCCACATTTTTGCACAAACATGAGAGATTAAAAGAAATCTTGGAAATGTAAATTTTTCTCTAATAAGTTCTGACAAAATTTGTTTGATGTTATAATTATTTAAAATTTAAATACTTTATTTTTACAGACGTGTCAAGAGAAGATTACTAAAATGGCAGTTTAAGAATACTGGATTTATATCTATAGAATATAAGGAAGGAGGAACAATTTGGTTATTTTTATAATGTAAAAGGAATAATATTTTATTTGAATACGAAATCTTTAGATGAAGAATCGAAACCTGTACAATAGACATCGATGTCAAAAATCGCTCTTATTTGGTCGTGAGTTCCTCCAGGCTTACTCCGGTGGTAGTTGGCAGATCACAGTTTACTTGCAGAAGTCTCTTTTCGAAGTGCCGAACACGTGCCTGTAGCCTACCCCCCCCCCCCAACAAACAAGCGACCGCAGCAGAAATGTATCCGAAAGAAACCAATATGCTCCTACAAGCCTCCTGACCTTGTCGACGGAATTAGTGAGATTTGCACAAACAACCCTGTCCGAAATGATGGGCTACAAAGTTAGTTAAAGAGAATTGTGGTCTTGGCTCTCTATAAAAGAGGTAATTGGCCGAGAGAGATAACAGTTTTAGATAAACAACATATGCAACACAGGATCGCGATTACGTCGCTCCAGAGTTATTGCAGACAGAGGTTGGTAGATCACAGATGGTAACCCCTCCCCCCCCCAGAAGTAGTCTTTTTTCAAAGTACCTGACGCGTGCTTGTCGAGCAACACATCCAAACGACCAATGGACTTTAAGAGAAATTCGTCCAATGGAAAAGCTTTAAGAAATCTGCAATGCTCTTGCGGTCCTAGTGACTTTGTCGATGGTATTGTGTGAGCTGCTCAAATACCGCTTTCCGAATTGCTAGGATGGAGAGTTAGTAAAGGAAAATTGTGGGTGTGTCTCTCTGTAGACTATCAACCTGCTGATTTTCAGAGTGAACATATTTAGAGAGACAAAATATATAATCTCGGCCCATCGCTCGAGTCATTGCAGGCAATCGTGAGATCAATCTCCGAAATTTCCGTGACTTGGCTTGTTCAAAAATTCGAAATAAAGCGGAATAACCACTAATTAGAATCGCTATTACAAATGTGTATACAGGATGAAATGTTAAATTTTATATATATATATATATATATATATATATATATATATATATATATATATATATATATATATATATATATATATATTACTCATATTAAATAAATATAAAATAAATCAGTTTTTAAAATCAACTGCGGCCTTATGTATTTTCGCACATTATACATTTTATTTAAAAAAATTATGTACAACTGCAATTATTTTATAATTATTCTATCTGGTATAAAATATGTTGTTTTGAAAATTGCAAGATAATGAAAATATTTAGTTCAACAACCCCCTCTTTTAATATTTTGCCAATTACAAATAAAAAATAGAATTTATTTAAGATGATGTTTTGAATGAAATTTTAAAAGTCAAAACATATATACGTTTTAAGAATGATATAACTAAATGTATCTTATGAATGACCTATATTACTTTATCTCATGTTATTTTGTACTAAACGAACAGATAGAAAAATTTCCTTAAAATATTTTCCTAGATACCTGCATGAAATGCTGGCTGTATATACACGATATATTTTTGCATGTAGTATGAAACACGCAGTATGTACAAATAAATGAATCTAA
>CM063503.1:105446255-105466255 GCA_032207245.1 Pardosa pseudoannulata
CCCATTTAAAGAAACTGCACTCCGATAGATGGCGCTGTCTATGCGTATTAGAGTGTAAAAGAAATGAGTGGAAATATCGGGGAAAGAAGATTGATTGGAAGAGCACCGAATATGGAAAGAAATTCAGGAAGATGAGAAGAATAAAGCATAGAACATGAGACGATGACTGATGAACTGGCCCAACTGGATTAACACTAAAAAAAGAAGGCCCGTTGCTCGGAAACGTGTGAAAGATTTATTGAACTTGTGAATGTCCTTGGTGAAATTAAGACTAAAAGAATGTTGAAAAAATGGGAAAGAGAGGAGAGAAAATTTTAAAAAAGTAAAACAATTATAGTTAGGAAATTTATATAGAAGCATTGCGTCTCTAACCACAAGTTAGGTATTCTTTTAAAGATTAAAATAGAACAAGTTGTCTTGTTACAATTTAAATTCCTCAACATTAAAATTGCTTTGAAATGGGGAATTATAATAAACTATTAATGTTTCAGTATCCTAATTATATTAAAATAAAAACAGGAAGCTGAATTTCATGAAAATTATAATTCTTGTATAATTTTACGATCTTATTTCATTGTTTTTTTAAGGAAGATAGTAATAAAACTTATAAAGTGAATTTAAATATCGATGTTAAGGAAAAATTAAATTCGATGTAGGCTTAGCAATAGCTCAATGGTAGTGCGCTGCTTCCTAGAACCTGAGCTGGTGAGTTTGAATGATGACGTGGAGGATCGTAGCATTTAGAAATCCCTTTTAAGCAGTAGGTTCCATTCTCATTAGCCTATAATTAGCGAAACAGTAGATCGTTGAGCTACAAAATAGATAAATCAAATTCGTAAATAAAACTTCGAAAGATAATTAAAAGGGGTGAGATCACATTGTTTTATTCGATGTAAATATTATATTATCAGTTGGGATTTAACTGTTCGTAAAAGCTAAATAAAACCCCCAAATTAAAAAAATTGTTCTTTTGTATTTAGAATTAATAAAATGAGAAAATATTTTATGAAAGTCTTTTACTATTATGGTCATACAATAAAGAAAATCATACAAAAAATACATACAATGTACAGAAAGTTTTCACCGTAATGGTGATATGGTAATGTTAAAGGAATCTAATTTAATTAGATTTTTAGAATATATATATATATATATATATATATATATATATATATATATATATATATATATATATATATATATATATATATATATATATATATATATACATATATATATAAATATATATATACATATATATACATACATACATACATACATATGATTTTAATGGTGATATGGTAATGTTAAAGGAATCTAATTTAATTAGATTTTTAGAATATATATATATATATATATATATATAAATATATATATATATATATATATATATATATATATATATATATATATGTGTATATGTATAGGTATATGTATATATATATATGTATATATATATGTATATATATACATATATATATATATACTTATATATATATACATATATATATATATACATATATATATATATACATATATATATATATATATATACATATATATATACTTTATATATATACACATATATATATATATATATATATATATATATATATATATATATATATATATATATATATATATATATATATACTTTATATATATATATATATATATATATATATATATATATATATACATATATATATATATATATATATATATATATATATATATATATATATATATATACTATATATATATATATACATATATATATATATATATATATATATATATATATATATATATATATACTTTATATATATACATATATATATATATATTGACTTTTTTCTATACATTTTAAATTTCATTGATAAAAGAAAAAAAATTCAATAATATTTTAAGAGTCAGGAAAATTGAGGTTCTTTATAAAATTAAATGTTATTGAGTTATAGAATCAGGTGTACAGGGATCCACAAATTATGTCGAAAAGATAGAATGTTATGAAGCATAAATGAATTAACATTTTATCACTTAACATTGAATGTTCTTTTTGCACTACTAATCAGTGACTTCTTTAGGTTAACTGAAAGTTTATGTATCTTTAATTTTTCAATATTATTCTACCAACTGTTATCGAGAAAAATAGAAAATCTTTCTCATTAGTCCTCCTTTATTTCACTAGCATATCACAGCACCGTTAACGGCATCTTTTTAGGTTTAAAAGGTGAATTTTCGACTTTAAACACGGTAACAAGTTTCCTTTGAATATTGAAATACTTCAAATTCAAAGGAATTCAAATACTGCAGTATAACTAGATCTCTTCTGTTTAAATCACACATTTCCACAAAATTCCCTTTTTTGTATTGTGTAGAGGATTAAAGAAAACGTAATCCTTCTTTTACATATCTTAAACCTGGTGTGGTGTACAAATTAGAAGAAATCCTTTGAATAACCCCACACAATCGATAATAAGCATGAAGAATTGTTTTAAGTATGATGTCACTAAAGGATTTATGTTGAAACAACATTGGAGTTTTATTCATTATGTTCCCTGAAGCATTTTCTGATTGAAGAAGAATTTTCAATTAGAAAATTCACTTCCATGTCACACTTTAGGTATAAAATAAAGTATAAAAAACCCCTACGACATACGGGATAATTAGTTTTGCCTTTTTATCTTGCAAATAACAGGGTGCACGTTATACATGCGTAAATATGATAGTAATAAACGAAAATCATTATGCAACTTTTTTTAAGGAGTTAACCATCCATATATCAATCTAAAATAATCAAGATCGATCTTATACTATAATAATTTTCTGTCTCTCTTATAAAAAATATATTAATCCTTTCTATTTCTTAACAACCTTAAATATTTTTTATACCATATATACGGAAAATGTATCTCAGGTATCACAGTTGTATAGTTAAAATATTATTTAATAATTTGATATTCTATAAAACTTACATGCACAAAGCTCTCTATTTTGAACAGATAGTTAAACACTGCTGCTAACTTAATGCAATAATAATATACTACACTTTTATTCAAAACTAATTGCAATATGCTTACAGGGCACACTAACTCTGCCCCTGTGTATTGAATGCTTTAAGAAATAACCTCTGATTATTCAGTTTACTTAGATTTCTTCTGTAAATTGCAGGATAAGCTAGAAGCATCAACTGCTTATAACCAAATGCAAAGCTGATGCTAATTCCATAATAAACCTTACGTTATTCTGAATTCGTTGAAGTATTTGGAGAGCACATTTTTATGCAAAAGACGCATTTTGTAGATTAAATATTATGTCTGATTTAACTTTCTAAGTATATGTAAAATAGAATTCTTAAAACACCCTGATACGAAGTAATAAAAAAAAGGTGCTTCGAGAAGAAATTTACGAATAAATGTTGGTAAACATCTATAAAGCTATTAAATTCTGCTATTAGAGGAGTTTCATTTTACAAAATTTATCTAAGTTTATTTCTCAGTGGAATCATTATATATTTCAAGTTAAAAAATTAGTAATTTTTTATTAGTATTCACCTTTTTCTGCTACATTTATTAATTGATTTGAAGATATCAAAGCTATTTATAAGTCAAAAAATGAAGACAAATTAACTTTTCCAACATATGTTTAAATACTTTTTAAAATTTTCTTTCATTTGATGCTTTTGTTATGTGTTTATATATATATATATATATATATATATATATATATATATATATATATATATATATATATATATATATATATACATATATATATACATATATATATATATATATATATATATATATATATATATATATATATATATATATATATATATACATATATATATATACATATATATATATATATATATATATATATATATATATATATACATATATATATATACATATATATATATATATATATATATATATATATATATATATATATATATATATATATATATATATATATATATATATAATATATATATATATATATATATATATATATATATATATATATATATATATACATATATATATATACATATATATACATATATATATATATATACACATATATATATATATATATATACATATATATACATATATATTTATATATGTGTGTATGTGTGTGTGTGCAGATGTAGATCTTTATTCTGTAATAAGGGATGTGGTTCAATGACTTCATTCAATTTTAAGGTTTGATTTATTTAACTTCACTAAGCATGGAGGTTATTTTTCGTAATTACTTTTGAAATTTAAGGATACTAAAGCGTAGTCGAAAAGGTCCTATAGTCACAGTTTCAGATTCGTATTTAATGTGTAAGGTGTAAATATAAATTGAATATCCCTAATCGTATCCTAATAGAGTACACCGTATTTATTGTAAATTTTACAGTAAATTATAGTTTTATATTTTAAAAACCTAAGGCTTACCAATACGTTGTATCTTTATGCAGATAAGGTAGTAGTCTACTTAATTGGAAAGTCCTCAGAGGACAGTTTGTACTGCAATCAATTTTAATTTATTGTTGTGCATAATTTCTATCTACTTCTCTACAGCATGTTTAATAATTTTTTCTTCTCTTGATTTAAAATTATAATTCTGAAGTTAACTAGTGATTGATTTCAATTTTAAATTATTACCGAGAAATTATTAGCATACAGTTACGAAAGAACACTAGTAATTGTAATATATTTTATTACAATAGTGAAGAAATAAGTTTAAAGAAAAATTCTGAGACTTATCCGAGTAATTGAGTCAATAATTCCACCATTTTGTTGTTACTGCAGTACAACCTGATAGATGTATGGAGTTATGGTGATTGGTAAGTGGAAAAGATACAAAAAAAAGTAATCATAATGTATACTCAAACTGAATTCAGTAAACTTCCACATGCTTTGAATGAACAAATGTAAAAAGGAATCATATAGGACATTTGTACATCAAAATATTTTTCGAACTTAAAATATACATATTAGAATGTATTTGAATTTTTATGTGTTTGATAAAAGGAATAGCATTGTATAAAAATTTGTTAATTTGAAACAATTATTTTTTTATTAAGTCCAACTACTTTTGTCAAAGTTCATTGCTTCAAAGATGACAGAATGAAATTAAATTTGACCTATTTGCCCAATAAGATAACATTGTTAATACTCTTAATTCTTTAGTGAAACAAACATAAAAAATATAATTAGAACAGTATTTTTCTGCTTAACTAACAAAGATAAATCACAAAATCTACTAAAAAATATTTGAAATGTGCATGGACATTTTATCGAATATTTTAATAGTTCTAACATGCATTCATACGTACACAAATACAATTCGCATATATATATATATATATATATATATATATATATATATATATATATTTATATATATATATGCATATATATGCATATATATATATATGCATATATATATATGCATATATATATATATATATATATATATATATATCTTTTACATGAAATATGTGCTCTGTAATAAGGACACTAATAGCATTTCTTTATGTAAAATTCTAGAATACCTGATTAAATGTCTGCGATCTTGCTTCCGACTTTACATAAAAGGGGTATTATGTACTTTTTTGAATTATTGGATTCATCTATAATATTATGAAACTTTTGTATTAACCGAATGCATGAGTCTACTTCAGGGTATTCTGAAGAGTCGCAAATAAACCGATAAAGAGTAGTAAATGGATGCTTACATTGATCCGGTAATAATAATGAGATTATTTGCTGCTGAGATCTCCATCTAATAATTCGTTTCCTAGGTATACAAGATACCATATTTTGTGCATTGATAACAAACTTCCCAAGGAGATTGAAATGATATAATGAAGTAATGCAATGTAAGGTAAGACAATAAAGAGATGAGATAAAGATTAGGGAAAATATTTTTGTCAAATACAAAATCCTTAAAAGAGATAAATTGACTAATAACAAAATAATATTGATGCGAACATCTGAGTCATTAATTGGTATCCTTAAGGATTATTGATAAGTATTGGACTTTGTTCAACCATTGTAAAAATGTTTTAGGGGAATAAATTATATCATTGATTCAATTCTTGCGTTGCAACGCAGCAAATATTGATTGATTTATATATTTTTCTTTCATTTGTTAAATTGGCTTTATCATATGTCTTTACCGCTTTTTACGTTATGTAAATTTTTCTGCATAACAGACAAATATAAAATAAAAATTTATTTGCTACAGTATTAACATGTTTGATCAACTGAGAAAAGATATAATATGTAGTAGACACTTTATTCAGGTATAGAATCTGTCTCGAATAATTTAGTAGATTTCACCAATACATTTATTTATCATTTTATTTTGATATAGAAAGTGTATAAATTACGTTTCTCGGTGGAATATCTTGAGATGTGTATAAAAGTTTCTTTGATTTTGGAATCGCCTGCAAGCTTAGGGGTATTAGGTACATTTATGAATGATTGCCTTCATCAAAAATATTCTCAAACTTTTGGTTTACCTGAGCATACCAGTTTACTTCAGAATATTCTGAAGAGATGCCAATAAACCGATAAAGAGGAGAAAGCGGATGCTTAAATTGATCGGCTAATAATAATGAGATTATTTGTTGCTAAAGCTTCCATCCAATATTTTCCTTTCCTTCCCATCTAAGATGCCATGTTTGTGCATTGATAACGAAGGTGACTAAAGCGATATAAGGAAATAAGGCAGTGCAAGGTAAAACAATAATGGTATCAGTTAATGACTGGGAAAATATTTCATCGAATGTCATAAAAGAAATGGATTGAATAATAACGTATTGACACTGATACAAACATCTGTAATATTAATTGGCTTCATTTACGAAATTTGATAAATATTAAACTTCAATCTACCTTTGTAAAATTGTTTCAAAGAAAATGTGTTACTTTAGGTTAAATATTTTATTGTAATTGTAAGAGTGCAGCTATGTTTGACATAAGGTTTGCTAAACTGATTTGCTCGCCGCCCTCACACATTGTGGGTTGAATGCCTAAGTTTTTTTCGTGACTCCAGGAAGCGTGTGGTGTGGCCAGTGAAAATAATTGCACTTAAACTTCACCAAGTTTTGGAGAAAGGACGCATTGTAAAAAGGACGATGGAACAAAGAACATATCAGCACAGGATAATGGAAAAAGTATAGGGTTTCCTGAGTAGAAAGAAGGAAGAAAAAGAATGCAGCGTTCTCTTGGACATTGGCAATTTTTTTAGGCGTAGCACGTGGAGTGCTTCTTTTACTTTTTAATTTTTTTTAGATATTTTTTTTGCATATTTTCTTGTCGTTTGTTCTATTTTTGAACATTGTAATATAGATCAGTGGTATTATACTATAATTAAAGACGATATAAAGCAACTTTGGGTTATAAATGACTTTGAAATAACAACAACAATGTACTACAACACAACAGTAATGTAATAAATATATTAAACACAATATCTATGAAATATAAATTTTACAATTGTCCTATTTGTTTTCGCATATTTCTTTATCGGTTTTAAAATTTTACACAGATTACATTTCATATAAAACTGGATTAAATAGATATTTTGGAGTTTTACTGCTTAAACATTGAAATTAAACCTAAAATACAGCATACAAAAATGTAAAATTTATACTAAAAACTTTTGGGAAATTTATTTATTATTACTGACATAACCATTGTATTTTACTGACATAACCATTTACCGCTCTATTTTGTAGTATTTTGTAGTATTTTGGTGTATGTAATAGAAATGCTAACAATGTTTGTTTACGGAATATTCTGGACAGTCTGCTAACTTGTATATGATGTTGATACCATCTGTAAGTAATGTGATATTATATACATTTATGATAGATTGAATTCCTCTAAAATATTTTCAAACTTTTCCTTTTTCTGAACTCATCTGTTTTCTTCAAAGTATTCTGAAGAGTCGCCAATAAACCGATAAAGAGGAGAAAATGAATGTTTACATTGATCGGGTAATAATAATGAGATTGTTTGTTGCTAAAGCATTCAATATTTTCCTTTCCTCTCTATCATAGATACCATATTTTGCGCATTAATAACGGGTTTCAAAGAATGAGAAAGACGAAATAAGGAAATAACGCATTGCAATGTCGGACTATAACGAAGTCTGTTAAAGAAGATAGGAAAATATTCTATCGAAAGTTATGAAAGAGATGGAATGACTAATAATGAATTAATACTGATATGTAAGTCATTAAAAGGTTTTCTTTACTATACTTGATAAATGCTGGATTTCATTGAGAATTTATTCTAAGAGTGATAAAATAGAATGAATTTGTGTTAGATTCAATATTTTGCATTATAGGAAAAAAATTTAAAAAATTACATTAATATATATATATATATATATATATATATATATATATATATATATATATATATATATATATATATATATATATATATATATATATATATATATATATATATATATATATATATATATATATATATATATACATATATATATATATATATATATACATATATATATATTATATATATACATATATATATATATATATATATATATATATATATAATATATATATATATATTTATATATATATATACATATATATATATATATATATATATATATATATATATATATATATATATATATATATATATATATATATATATATATATATATATCTTTTTTATGCTTATTTCTTTTGTTCTATGTCTTTTTAAAAATCTCAAAAGTTTTCTGACGGTTATAACTAAAATAGAAGCATAGGATTGTTCACCAATTAAAGCACTGCAGACACAAATACTTATAGTGCGTAACATACTAAGCTAAGTACATAAGTTACTTCATATAATTATTTTTATTTATATGTTTTTTATCCTTCTTTTTCTGCTTTGGAATATATATTTTGTATTAGAGAAAATGATAGCATTTCTTTCTGGAATATTATAGAATGATACATAGCATGCCGGGGCTCTAAATTCTGACAGTAAGTAAGCTATTATATACTGTGATTGGATTCGTCTAAAGTATTTACAAACCTTTGTTTTACCTGAGCGCCCCCGTTTACTTGAAAGTATTCTGAAGAGTCGCCAATAAACCGATAAAGAGGAGGAAACGGATGCTACCATTGATCGAATAATAATAATGAGATTTTTTGTTGCTGAAGGGGGCTTCCATCCAATATTTTCCTTTCCTTGTTCTCCTAGATACCATATTTAATGCACTGATAACAAACTTCCCTGGTCCGATAAGAGTAAAACGAAATAGGGAAATAATGCAAAGTAAGGTGAGACCATAAAGAGAGTAGTTAAATAATAGGGAAATATTTCATCGAACGTCAGAAAAGAGATGGATTGACTAATAATGATCGGAACACTGATATGCACGTTTGCGTCATTAATTGGTTTCCGTTACGGCACTTGATAAATATCGGAGTCCGTACAGCCATGGTAAGAGTGTTATAATGGAATAAATGTTGCTGTACATTTCAATTTTCAATTTCAGTTTAGAATATATGTAAAATATTATTTTTTTAAAAATCACGTATTTCTGTTAGCCTTTAAAAATGTTTGCCAATTTTTTAACGATGCAGAGATTTCTTTAATTTCAGCAAAATAGATATAATCAGAGCTCTCAGTTTTAAGAACGAAAAACAACGTAGAATACCTAGAATAAAAATAATATATATATATATATATATATATATATATATATATATATATATATATATATATATATATATATATATATATATATATATATATATATATATATATATATACATATATAACAACTTTCTCTAATAAGTTTGTTATATATATACACTCCCACACATAATCTACCTATTTATCTATCTATCCATCTCTATCTCTCTCTCTCAAATTCTGTCTCTCTCTCTCTCTCTCTCTCTCTGTTTATACATATACTTATATTTAGTAAATTAATAAGAATTGATATATATATATATATATATATATATATATATATATATATATATATGTGTGTGTGTGTGTGTGTGTGTGTGTGTGTGTAATATATCAAAATTATTTAACTTTAATATTTCTTTACAACCCTCCTCTCTCCCATTCTTATTCATTTTATTGTTTTTCCCAGCATCTAAAGAGTTTAATCAAAGGAGTATTTGCCACTTAACATTCCTCTCTGTCCTAAAACTGTGAACTTTCTGTCTATTCAACACTTTTCCCAGCTGTTGGCGGCATATGGTTTCGCGTTTTGCTGATATTGCATTTAAATCGCTTATTAAGTTTTTTTTATTGTGGGAAAATTCTTTCTGCCATCGCTCTTGGGTGCACCTCTGTTCGATCTGAGTGAACTCTGTGTCTTTGCTTTGTTTGTTGTCCAAAAGATTAGATGTGTGTTGTAGCTGCTCTGGAATAAAGTTTAAATTAGACTTGTGGCATTCTGTTCAATGTCAGCCCGACTGCATTTTTGTTACTGCTAACTGTTGAGATTTCTCCTTATGAAGGAGTTTTATAAAAAATGAATTTTACTCTCTCTCTCTCTCTCTCTCACACACACACACACTCACACATATATGAGTGTGTGTGTATACACGTAATATATCATAATTGTAACCCCTAAAATAGATACCAAATATTCTGATTTTTTATTATCTAACGCCCTAACGATAAAATTTGAAATAAAAGATTGTTCTTAAAATGTTTTTGACCCATCTCTCAAAACTAACGCTGGTATAAATGCTAATATTATGTTCAGTGACCACAGTTTTCAGTTGTGCCATTAAACTGGTATTCCTTCTGTTATAACTAGAGGGTGAGCTTTTTTTAAGGATCAAGGTTCACTTTCACAGCAGAAAAATTACTGAAGAATCTTTAGTCGCATGGGAATAAAATTCCGATATTTGATGACAATGAAGAGATATAAGTATATTCTTGTTCAGTACTTCCCAGTAATAACGTTTATCCTGATCGATGCTTTCTGATCTTTAATAAACTAATTATTCTAGATTGCCTAATACCCTGACTAAGCTATAGGCTCTGACCGTACAAAATTGGGTAAAAGATTAGCTTCGTGGGAAATATTCTTAAAAAATTTTATTTAACTTGAACCAAAAGTAGTCGATAAACGTATAAAGTGGAGAAAACTATATATATATATATATATATATATATATATATATATATATATATATATATATATATGTGTGTGTGTGTGTGTGTGTATTCATATATGCATTTATATATATATACATATATATAAATGCATATATGAATACACACACACACACACATATATATATATATATATATATATATATATATAATGTTTTCTCCACTTTATACGTTTATTGACTACTTTTGGTTCAAGTTAAATAAAATTTTTTAAGAATATCTCCCACGAAGCTAATCTTTTACCCAATTTTGTACAATCAAAGCCTATAGCTTAGTCAGGGTATTAGGCATTCTAGAATAATTAGTTTATTAAAGATCAGAAAGCATCGATCAAGATAAACATATATATATATATATATATATATATATATATATATATATATATATATATATATGTGTGTGTGTGTGTGTGTGTATATATATATATATATATATATATATATATATATATATATATATATATATATATATATATATATATATATATATATATATATATATATATATATATATATATATGTGTGTGTGTGTGTGTGTGTGTGTGTATATATATATATATATATATATATATATTATATAGAGATAGATAATGTGTCCACTTCAGATAATTTATTGTACATGCATATGTTTAAAAGTACATCATTATGTATTTAATATCAATTAATTCAGAATTGGTTAGCTCACGATGGCATGCAAACTATATAATTAATCATCGTCCTTCAAATATTTTTAAAAAAACTCTTATTATTTAGTAATGTCATAGTAAAGGTCAATAAATTTGTCTAGCGATTCACAGGAAATATTCTTATAAAAATTGTTCCATAAAGCTAATTAACGGTAAGTTAAATTTTTACAACCTAATTTCTCACTTTTACCATCTGCTATGAACACATGGCACTATTAGCACTCATGTCGGACCAGATTTTTGTGCCTAGTGCGGCTGGCTTTGTCGATGATTTATGATTTTATTAGCAGCGTAAAGTGAAGATTTTATGAACTAAGTATATCGAAACGCATGAATTAAGTACATGAATTGCAAGCAGTAACATTAAGATCTGGCGTTCATTTTTACTTTTTAGGAATGAAGATTAAAACAATTTTTTAGTTCCCATTATGCATCTTTATATTTGATGAGAAATCTCTTAAATTTATTTTAATAACAGCCGGATCTGTGTATCTGTGTACAAAGAATTCCCAGTCTACATTTCTTAAAATAACACTGACAATGATTTCCTGTCATATATTTTAGATGTGCAAGGAATATTTGGAACTTATAAACAAAAAATGATGGAATAAGTTTTTACATGGCAATTATGTTTCTTTTTACAATTGTATTACTTTTGTCAATTATAATCCTTATAGTTGAAGAACTATTAACTTGTATCACATCGTTTCCTATGCATATAAAAATCTTGAAATGTAGTATCATTGAGAAAATTACTATGGTACCAGATGCATAAACTAACTATTTTGGTATGGTTTTAATTCTTTGGTTTCATTTGAGATTTTTGGAATGAAAGAATATTTGTCTACAAAAAAAAATCAGCACACAAACTTTTAATATAATTTGGCCTAGTACATTTTTAAAATATGGCTCGTTGAGCAGTAAAATGATTATTTTTAAAAACTGTTAAAAATAATCATTAGACAGAATTAGTAAAATAATGTAACTGGAAGGAAATAAAAGTAAAGGCTTATTAAGATTTTTTAAGATTTAAAATAAATTACTTAGTTTTTTTTGTCATGCATGTATCTGATTTTATATTGTAATTCAAACTGTTTGTAACTGTTCAAGATTTATATCTTTAATAATGTGCTTTTCCATTTGTAATCCGAGAGAAAACAAAGTACATTTTCATAATTCTTACTTTAAAATTTATTTTATTAATGTTTATTACATTTAAGTATTTATTCAACATACAGGCAAATGTAAATCGATATTAAATCTTATACTTAATTTCTTTTAAAATGTTCTATTCATGAATAAAAATGTGACTTTGAAGACTATACAGTGTGCATCTTAGATTTTTAAACAAGAGGACAAAATAATATGCCGCTTAATATATTTAAAAAAATTTTATTCTTAAAATATATCTTCGTATGAAAATAGTTCAAAATTGTTACTTATTCTACGCGTTTTATCACAAATGTATCAGTCATATTTCATGAAAATATGCAGCCTAAAGAAATGCAGAATACACATGCAGTGCTAAGAATTTTCTTTTGAAGTTTAGGTTGGTATGGTTTGGTTCGGAGAGCTGCGGTCTACTTTTTGCAACACGAGGTCTAATGAGACCGGGACCTACTGCTTAAAGCCGATTCCGAACGGCTACGAACATCCATGCTACAGTGGGATTCGAACCCATAAACTTCGGTTGAAGTTTAGGAGGTAGGTTTTACTCTAAATATAGAGCACGTATTTAGCCTATATGAAAAAACTTTAATAAATAGAAAATAGTAATAATGTATTTCATATGTCATGAATATTATCTAGTCTTAAAATAAAAGTTGAATCTTGACGCACATCAGAGAATGTGATGGAAATTGTTTCACTTGATAATTTTGTTGAATATTTCTTTTTAAATATTTTACCTTTAGTTTTCTTAGTGACATAACAGAAATCAAAAGTTCAGTTTAGAAGTTAAAAGTGCAAGTATAGAAAATATGATATTTACTCTCTTTGTCATTTTATTTGGAATTTTTCTGTCGACTCTTGATAAGAAATATGACAATTATTATTATTATTTTTTATCATTGCAGAAAATTTAATCGCATTATTTTCAATTTATATTCCAAAGCTTAATAAAAACAATTTTAATCAATATTTTGTTAACTGTCATCTTTTCTTTTTTTTTATTCTTCGTTATTGAAATGAAATACGAGAATAAATGTTTTAAATTTGTTTTTAATACAGACCAACAATTATTCCTTTAAGAAAATTATTATACATAAATAACGAATTGATAGAAAATTTATTTTTTAAACTAGATGTTGGGAACTTACAAAGAAAAAATAACACACTATGATAAATAAGAAAATGAAATAAACATAAAAGAGTACTATGCGTTAATTAAATTCATTAGAGAAATATATTTTTCTTTAGTAGCAGAGAGAAATGCAAGTTTTAAAGCAGCGTATAAATTTTAAAGGACATGGATGTACGGTATGGGCCTTGTTAAGTTGAAAGTTAACCTAATTATTAAATTCAAGATATTTTAAACAAATTTAACTTTTTAAACTTTAAGATAATGAAAATATAAATCCAAAGAATTTTGTATTTGTAGATAAAAACCTAGTATGTTTTAAAAAGTGGCTGCACTCAATAAAAATGCAATAATAATTTGTAAAATATGAATTTTATCTAGCCTTTTTTGTACAGTCATCGAAATATATTGTTTACCTGTAAGCATAAAATCTCCAAAATATATATTGAGGTCCATATAGTTATAATTTCAAACTAAGTATAGTGTAGTAATTAATAATTTGAACCAGAAACTTTAATGAAATTTTATTTAGTAAAAATTATTTAACTAGTAATTTAATTAAAATCAAATACAGTGAATTTTATGCATATAATTTAAAGAAAGTTTACAGATCTGTTCATTAAAATTCAAATATTATATTCAATCTTTTAGAATATTATAATTAATCAAAAATTATTGCATCAAATATTTTAATTAATCTTTAAAATAATGAATTTAAAATTTTTCAAAAAAGGTATTTAAAATAATTTTGCAATAATTTGGTGCGTAAGCTACTGAAACACCTTTTCGAGAAAAAAGTTCTTAACATTTTGAAGAATAATTTTTAATTTTGTCAATATATGGCTTTATGTATGTAAAATTCAGACATAAATGTGAAGTCAAAATTTTAACAGTAAAGCAAATATAATAATATTCCAGAAATTGAATTAAATTATAGAAAAAAATGCTGAAAAATTGTATTAAAATATGTGACCTATAGACAAGAACAGATGATCATTCAAGCTACAATTCAGCAAATAGTTACCCAAAACGAAAATTTTTGTTAACATTTTGTTTAAAACAAAATGTTTTATAAAATGACATAATTTTTTAAAAATCATATTTTGAATCCTTATAACAGTCTGTATTTCTAAAATATAGTACAGTGCAAAATATAATAACTTATTAATTAGTAAAATAATGCCTGCAGAATTTCTGAAATAAATTTTGGTAAAAAACATATTCATTTCCATTTTGATTTATTACTTTATAATATGTAGCAAATAGAAAAATGGTTTCGTTTCATATTGTAACAAGTTTTTCTCCATAAGAACGACATTAATTACTATAAAATAGAAATTAATGAAATCTAAAATGGAAACTTAAGTTACATTTGTTTTATTTTAATGGAATAAAAAGCAATTAATCAAGCAAATTGAATGAAAAAGGAAAGTCGAGATGACAAAACATAGAAGTTCAGTCTTTGACACCAGAGGGAAACAGTGCTAACTTATTTCGAAGTGCTTAATATAAAAACACCGAATTTTCATTTAAACATTTTTCTTGATCCTGAAAAAAGTATTTTTCAGTAAGAACAATGAACAACCTTTGCAAAAAAAAAAAAAAACATTATAAAGAACTACGTAAAATTTTTTCGTAAGGGAAATGGTGCTTACACAAAAGAGACAAGGAAGTAACGTTTAAAGATAAAAGAATTTACAATTTAATGTGAATGAAATACATGCGTCAGAAGTCTGATTCTAAAACAAAGCATTTCATTTTATGCAATAAAAGGCTTCTTTGGGCAAAAATCTTTTACAAAACACAAGCAAACTAGTAAGAAGTACTTAGATTTTAAACAAAGCAAATGAAAAGAAAAGTGCCTAAATACCTAACTTGGTGTATAGACAAATAAAGAGAGCATTTGTTAAATGCTTAAATTTCCGAAGCTTTGTTTTTTTCCTGTAAAACAGAACACTTCAGCACATGTAGGCTTTACCTCAAATCAGTGTTAGAAAGTACTTATATGGATAGTCTTTCAAATATATATCTTATGTGCGTGAAAAGAATGCATCACTACTGCTAAATGTATGATAAAATCCTGTTAGAAAATAAAATAATAAACTGCGTGAAAGTAAAATCATAAAAAATGGATTTACTAAAAATAATTAGGAATAAGTAATCCCAGAGAATTGGTCTCTTTAAAAAAAAAGAAACATGGAGTAATGGAGAAAGAAAGAGAATTTTAGAGCAGTGGCTTTATTATATATTCGTATACCTATAGAGGAAGATGATGTATATACACATAAAATTGCTGTATATACATGCAGCAACTGTACACACAGTGCTGACAGACCTTACAGCTTCATCTCTAGAGTTGACAGCACATTGGTTCACTGCTGCACGTGTACTGTCTGTTTTGTCCATTCGTCGATGTCTACTGCAACGTGGAGTTTGTGAAAGAACTTCTTTATTCAGGATCCTCTTTGCAAACAACTCTTGAAGCCGGTAATAACTCAACGGGCTGTAATGGGTTTGTGGACTGTCGAATAGATTGCAACATTTACATTTTTTCTGACGAATCTCTCTTTAATTTGTGACTCCTTGATAGCCTCATGTTAGACATTATCCCGGTAAATGCCCTTAGTCTTTAACCCATAATTTATTAACAAACATCATATTGGACGAGTTATGGTCTGGGGATGATTGTGTATCAAGATTTATCTCAGCTGCTACGAACTGTGGTTAATCTTAACAACAACAGGTACATTAGTCAAGTGCTGAAGCTAATTAAAGTTATTCCTGGAGCTGTTCACTCAACAGAAGAATGCCCACCTACATCTTGCACTGATTATTCAAGACTTCTTTTCAGCTTCTTCAGAGGCCTGCTTATTCTACGCATATATCACCTATTGAACATGTATGGGATGTCGTTGGTTGGTGTCTCGCTAGTGAGTCTTGTCCTACATCTTTAACACATAAACTTTGAGTATGCATGAAAAAATATAGAATGCCCGCCTCCAAGCAGATAATCAAACTAGTTCAGACTCCATGCTACATCGTATAGCAGCAGATATTGCAGAACGTACTGGCTACAAGTACTAATTTCGGACATTTGCCACAGTGTTTTCTTATTTGAAAGTGTAATAATTTATTTGTATCATGCTTGCAGAGCATTTTATTTAATTTCAAGGATTCACTCATGGTATTCCATATTTTACAAATTTACACATGCATGCATGTGTACACAACATTACACGTTTAATGCGTTTTAAAATTAAATGGCTTAAAGACTTATTTAAATTGAAATTGATGAAAGGACTGTTTGATGTTTCTAAAAAGTAAAAGATTCGTTGGTCATGCCTGTCCAAGTCTAATTAGTTCCTTTGCATCTTGGATAAATTCTGCTCATTTCGATTATTTGGAACCTTCGAGTACATACATACCTAGTAGCATATATTTTTAACCACGATTTTTGATTTTTTAACTCCTATATCCCCTGAATGCTTCTTTCCAGGGTTTCCAAAGATGAAGCCTTGTAGTAATAAACTTAATAAAAGACAAATTCCCTCGTGGAAGAGAATACATTCTAGAACAGTTGAAGAAAAGTTCGTCATTTGAAGCTATGAATTTATGTATTAATCATTTTTTATAAAAAAAGGTGAATTTTAACGTCTCTAGAGAATGACTCTGTGATCCTTTCTTCTTTTCCCAAATTATATTCTGGAACTTTCTATAAATGATTCCAGTCGAAAAATTCTATCCATTGACTTGACACGATTCTCTTCCCACATTCGTTTACATTTAATATGGTAGTCTCATCGAACAGTATTTTATTTAATAGTAGCAGTACATGAGAACTTACTATTACGCAGTATAATAGTACAACTTAATGACAACTTGCATTAATTCTGTAAAATTACGTTTAAGTTTGGACATAGCAGTAAAATTTGAGCCGCATATGTTTCATAATCTACTATTTATTCTATATTGTGAGAATGTAGAAGATCATAATAAGAACTTTAAAGTGAAATGCTTTTTTATTTACAAATTATTTAAAATTTACTTTCATTTCAGTTAATATTTATATGCTCTTTTAATCGTACTTTAAAAAAATAAAAAATAAATAAAAATTTAATATTTTAATCAGGAAAGTAATTATTTTTATTTAGCATATTTGAAGTCAAATGATTCTCCTATATTCTACTTTTTTAATATTAATCTTTTTGATATTAATATAATTTGGTTGAGTATGGGTGTTATTTTTCTATAAAATATAAATATTTTCTATAAATTTTAAAAGGAAAATTTTGTACATTTCCAATGCACTAACAATATTACTCAATGATTACTTTACATAAAATGAAACTAAAAGCTGTTTTGTGAGATAATTTTGTATTCAACATTATAAACATATGAAAATGTACTTAGCGGCATTATAACGTGTTCAATCTATCTTAAAATGCATTGAAACGACGCTTAAGCAATTTCACCTGATTTTTAAAACTAAACGGGGACACCAAACTTTTAAAATCAATTTTTTCACCAATAAATTTGAAAATTTAGTACATCGTGACTAAGACTTGTAAATGTACTGTTTTTTTTTCAAATATCTGTAATTTTGTTTTCCGATATTCAAGAGAAAAAAAGTAGATTTTTGGCATTAAATGATTAAAATAATTTATATTTTTTTACCAAATTCAAATTCAAGAGAATTATTAAAAAACAAAATACCAAATAGGAAATAATAAGAAAATATAAGAATTTAAATTTCATCAAAGTACTACATAATAAAAATAATGTTTCATTTTTTAAAAGAATTAATGAAATATTAATCATGTAAATAATATTACATATGCAATAGATAGTTTTTATTACGCATCAGTATTTAAATATTGCTTTCGTAAGTGTAGGTTATATGGCCCGAAGTTTATTATCTCATGAACATCTAATTTTGGTTCAGAAAACCAATATAGCTGTTGAAAATAATCTCTCTAGTTTGGTTAAAAAGTCACTTGATTTGTTACGTTTCTAGCACCAAATAATTCCTCTCTCCTGCAAAGAGATGTTGTAGATGTCATGAGACAGTTCTTAAGTGGTACTCTCCTCCTATCCTTAAATTTTCGGCTAAGTCATTTGATTCCTGTTTTCTGGAGGGTGTGACTCGCTGGACTCTTCTGTAAACTAGCTGTACCATAGGAAACCGTTGTATAACGGGATTGTTTGAACAGTTATTTCTCCCGTTCCGGCTTTCTAAACACGTGTGGACAATAGGCTTCATTTCAGATTGCAGTTGAATATGTGAAGCAATAACTCATATGCAACTTGTGTAAAAAAATAGATAGCTAGAAAATGAATACTTTGTGAAAACATCTAATCTTTGCTTATGTCAGATGCACTTTCAAGAATATCTAAATGAGGTAAAACTCATGTAGCAGGTGGTACTAGCAGAAAATCATGACAATAAATTTATAAAAAGTTATAACCATACAAATATTGTTCACAAAAGTAATAAAAAAAAACCAGATTTTTTTGGCTTGGGATTTGCTGGTAATTTTTTTAATTAACTGGCAAAGATTTACAAGTATATTTTGAAAGTAACTAGTAAACTAGCAAACTGGTATTCCGATACTAATAACCTTGTTTGTGAGTATTATATACAAGTGTAAGTGATTTCACTTTTTAGGTAATATCTTAGAAATTTTAAAAATTATTGATTATTAAATGTTTCAAAAGAAACATTGAAAATGTTGTATGTACATTCCTTTTACTTATAATATGTTAATTTTTAATCAAAAGTCAGTTCTTCTCTTTAACATAAAACTGCTGTTATGTCAAACATTCGCCG
>CM063503.1:105471255-105483755 GCA_032207245.1 Pardosa pseudoannulata
AGACAACCATCTTTTCTGAATATATACTTTTAACATTGCAAGATAGTTTCTGTGTTTTTTGTCTGAAATTTATCGCCAAAATTTGTTAAAATTAATGTGTTTCTAGATGAAAAATCTGTCTCTAAATAGAAATTTTAAAGACATTCTGCCTATGAAAAAATAGTTATTTTAACTATAACGATTGATTTCTTTTAATATTACACAATCTTGTCAAGTATAACAAGAGAGTTTTCTAGGAAATGGTTTCAATCATATAAAAATGGTCATAATATGTGTAAAAGTATAAGGAAGGAACATTTTTAATAAAGTTTTTAAAAATTTAATTATAAATGGTTTTAAAAATAGTTGATATTTTATCTTAAAAATTTAACATAATTTGCAGAAATAGATTATTAATATTATACTAAATGCTCGAGGAGATATATTAAAAAAAGAACTAATTAATTATAAATGTTCACTGTCAGCTTTAAGTATTATGTATATTCGCGGTAGGTAAATAAAAATTATTTGTTAAGAGCAGACAAAATTATTATTCTTATATATATATATATATATATATATATATATATATATTATATTTATATATATATATATATATATATATATATATATATATATATATATATATATATATATATATATATATATATATATATATATATATATATATATATATATATATTATACACTCATGTCCATAAATTAAGGATAATTCAGAATCACACAGAAATTGAGCTCTAAAATAAAAATTTCACCTGTAGAATTATCACACACATCTTGAAGAAGAATATGCAAATTGCAGGAAACCACCAGATGGCGCGGATAGTACGTCACAATGACGAGAGTGTATAAAAGGTATATATAAGGAATGGTAGCAAAGAAGTAAAATTGTTCACAAGCTCTTTAAAAGCCTTTCAGTGCAATAACCGCATAGTTATGGCACAAAAGAAGCATTTGGATGATTTTTTACGTGGTAGAATTATCGGACGACTGGAATGTGGACGTACCCAGCTGGAAGTATCCGAGGAACTTGGAATTGCCCAGAGTGTCATCTCCAGGCTTTGGCAACGATTCAAACATGATGGGAATGTGAGTAGGTGTTATAGCACAGGTCGCCCTCGAGTTACTACGCAGAATGATGACCGGTATTTCGCAGTTACTTCCAAAAGAAACAGACGATGCACAGCATCAGACCTGTCTCGTCAGCTCTCTTCAGCTACCTGTACGACAGTTTAAAGACAGACCGTGTACAGACGCTTAGGGAACATTGGTTTATATGCTCGTAGGCCTGTCAGGTGTGTTCCTCTTACCGCAACTCATTGTCGCCTGCGATTATGCTGGGCTAGAGAGCATGCATTGTGGACACCGCAACAGTGGTCTTGTGTGATGTTTTCCGACGAGTCCAGGTTCAGTTTACATTCTGATTCTCGCCGGACTTTCATATGGAGAACGCCAGGTACCCGTTACCACCAAGAGAACACCATTGAACGACACCGTTACGGTGGTGCAGGATGGCTCGTTTGGGGAGGAATTATTCTTGGTTCCAGAACTGACCTGCATGTTCAGAGTGTAACGATGACAGGCCACATCTATCGGGATGTCATTCTGGAACAACATGTACGTTTGTTTCGGGGCGCCATGGGTCCTGTATTTCTGTATAGGGATGACAACGAACGACCTCACCGTGCAAACATTGTAGACGAATGCCTTCAATCCGAGGATATCACCCGTATGGATTGGCCAGCATACTCACCGGACTTGAATCCAATAGAGCATGTGTGGGACATGCTTGGCCGACGAATTGCAGTCCGTCAACCCCCTCCCAACTGTCTATCGGAACTTCGGAGGGCATTGCTTGATGAGTGGTGTAATTTTAACCAAGATCAGATTGATAATCTGATACTCAGCATGCGTAGGCGTTGTAGCGCTTGTATTGCATCGTCCGGGAGAATACTCCGTATTAACCATCATACTAAATATGTTATACTGTTTTCTGTAAATAGGTTCTTTTTTGAAATTTGCTCCAGGGAGTAAAAATCGCAATTTTTATTAATTATGGCAAACATATAGCATCTTTTTTGCTCTTTACCTGTCGTTTAATAAATAGACTTTACAAATAAGTCAAATTTGTTTTGCTTTTGTCTCTTTCATTGCCTGAACTTCATTATCCTTAAATTATGGACATGTGTATTATATATATATATATATATATATATATATATATATATACTCTTCAAACTTAAAGTTAATCACCAGTTAACTGCTATATAATTATATGTTAGATATGTAGTTACTAGGTTTTCGTAATTAAGAGGTACTATTAGTTTATGTCTGAAAAATTTAAAAGCGATAGTTATAATAGTAAGCAACATACACGAAGTAAGATTTTTCCAGCAGATTAAAAAAAATAATTGAACAATTATGAGATCTTATAGTGATATTAATATTTATACTCATATTAGTTAAGAGTAAATTATCTTTAGCTGACTGCTAAGACTAAAGAAATCTCTTATTATGGCAAGAAAATGTTCAGCTAATCTTCTGTTAACTGCTTTATAATTATATGGTAGATAGAGATCAATTAATTTTATGATACTATAAAGAACTACACTTTTGTTTCTGAAATATTTAAAAACCATGCTTATAATAATGAATACCATACAAAAGTATGGTTTTACAGTTGGTAAAAGTTGGCCACATAAAATGTGTGAAGAGAAAGATTTTTATTTCTGTCAGTTTTAGTATTGTTTTACTCTGATATAGATAAAAGTTAATTAACCCCTTCCGGTAAAATGACGCGTCTAGCTCGTCATTAGTTTTTTATTCCATACCGCACAATGACGAGCTACACTCGTCATGCGATTAAAGTTACTATTAAATATGATAAATAATTTAGTTTAAAATTTCTAGTGTACTGAATTTGGCAACACTTTTATCACTTGTAAAAATCACAAGTCACTATTGCATATTGTTTACTTGGTACAAGTCATTGCCAAATTAATGAGTCAGAATAAAAGAAAACCTACTAAGAAATGCCGTGTTTGTTACAATAATCAAATTAAAAGTGAGACTACATGGTGGTGTAAACAATTACGAATTCCTTTGCACTTTGTTTTGAAAAGTACCACTAGCTTGAAGACTATTATCTGTATACCTTATTAATGTTTTGCTTTGATATTTTCTCAATTTTACTGTTTCTGATATTATTTAACACTATGTAAAAAGTGGATTTTAATTAAGAATAGGTAAGAACTGTAAAATGAAACAATTTTTTAAATAAAAATTAAATGGTTATTTCATGCACAGTTTTTCATTATTAAATCATACCGGAAGGGGTTAAAGGACTTAAGAAAGAACACTTAAAAATAAAAGATATAATTGTGTACATGTGAATTGATTTCGATATTTTAAACTAATAATATTTAGTAAGAAATTAATTGCAAATAGAGATGAGCTATAAATATATTATTTTTAACCAGTCTTTCTAAACACGTATAGTGTTTAAAAACAAAAATGGCAAACAATAACATCGATATTATCCTCAGAATATATTACGGAGTTTCTTATATAATAATTTTTATTTACTTCTCCTAATACATATAAAACAAGTCGAGAAGCAACCCAAGGAAATTTAAAAACTAAGCCAACTCTTGAACCAACTCTGGATGTATGTTATTAAATGATTCCCCTCAAACCAATAAAATATTTATATCATTTTAATGTCTGAACCCATTTTTCGAAGAATGCCATTCTTGAATGCGGAGGCAACGTGTGAGCGCAAACGTTCCTTTTCAGAAGATTTCTTTTTCGTCCTTCCATTCGTTTCTCCCGTTTATCAACGTCAATGTCGGGATCAAGCAAAGAAATGATGTTTCTGCTTTTTTATAATAGATGGCGCTCGCTGCTTTCCCACCGCCCAATTTGACAGCCTCCACCACTTCTGCAAACGGCGCGTAGTTGAAGAGGAAGGATAACATTAGTGGGGGAGGGGGGAGGAGAAGAAAAAAATTCTTTGAGTAAATTTTGGGCGGTACCAATTGTTTTCGCATTGATGGAGCACCTCTAGATAAAGTAAAAGGTCTTACTAAGGCCTGACAAAAGAAGCAGTTTTTAATCTTGCGTCTCCGCCTATGTTAATTCTATAATGTAATATCTTTAAATGGCTACGCGGTTGTTTAAATCTTCTCTTTGAGATAAAAAGATGAAAATGTTATTAATGTCCTTCTTTCAGTGTATAATAAGTGCCTAATCGATATGTTATTCTTTTTGTCGGCTCTAGCCCGTCATTTAAAAATATACCCTTCAAAGGAATAATTTTTGGTTAAAGGAATAATTCTGTGGAGTTTCTGTGTGGCTGCTCTTGCTATGAAGACCACTTATATCACGTACGTTGTTATATTCACATATGTTTGAGAATTTTAAAATCTTAAAATATCGTATTTTTATAGACTATTAAATTAACAGTAAATTCTCAAGGTTTTTAGTTTTTAAAATAATTATTTATGATCCTGTCTTCTCTAAACCCAACTGGTCTCTTTCAAGTGATTTTACGTGATTTTTTTGTAATAACAAATTAACAGATATTTCCTTTATCATAAATTCCAATGTAAATCTTTTCGAAGGAAATTTCGCTTATATAAATTTATCACTATTTTTTAATAACACTTTTTTACAAACTTTCACTCCTTTATGGAAGTTAAAGCAATTATTGTTATTATTATTATTATTTACAAATGCAGAATAATTGTCTTTAATTAACATTTTACCATACAGTCCACTGACTTGTTGGCCTTTTTGTTTGGCAGCATCATATAGATTGGGCAGCATCGTTCCCTATGAGGGGGCAATGTATATATACATCCAGGATCTACTCGGTAATCGAATGCAAACACATTGGGTGGGGCATAATACGCTAAACGCTATACAATTTGATGGCAAGAATTACTGTAAAAACAAAAATTCTCGTTTTCATATTTCAAAAAAAGTAATCATTTTGGGAAACACTAATTCAAGTTTAATTAGTTTTGTCTTTACGCCCTTGCATACGTATAAAGAGATTCTGAAACTTTAACTATCATTTTGTAAATTTTCTGAATGAAATTTATCTAGTTTCGGCATGAAGCGTGTGCGAATGTACTTATTACTTATAAATTCAAAACAACTAGACGCATTATGGTGAAAGTTTGCATTTAAGATTGTTGCAATTTGTTGACTCTCCTTAATATTAATTCCCACTCTATATAATGAAAAATAACCAAAAAACAAGTATTCATAACACTGGTCTCTCGAAAATGTAAGTACTTTTGTTTTTGTTAGTCGACTCTAAACATTTTAGACGTAAAAGTGTTATGCAAGCATGCATTTATAAAAAACGCATATTTTTAGATCAAAATGCCTTTATTTTTCTTGCAAAATCATGCTGTAGGAAAGTCTATCAAACAATTATAGCTATATAAACAGTACCCAGAATTTCTGCAATTTTGTTTCTCGAATTGTGTTTTACCGCTTAAAAGCTTCTTGAAGGGCTTCCTCTTAAACGGATTTTATAATTTGACTTCCGTGTTTTGTCTCCTACGGGATTGGCAATAGGGAATAAATGATCTGAAGTACTTGTTAATACCATAGCATAAATAGATTAATCCTCTTTTAAATATGCCAAAAAAATACACTCAAGATTTCTCAATAAACACATCTAAATAATTTCGAGCTTCAATTAGCAACAACTCATTTTTCATTCTATCTTCATTTGTGTATCTTATATGCTACAGCCATCACTGTGCAATACACAATTGTTTTCGCCATTTTTAAAAGTTATCAATGATAAAGTTCAATCTTTCTATTTTACCTCAGCCTAAAGGAGCTCAAAATGAGTTTAATCGAAGTAAATTTTAAAGAAAATAAAAAAAAGTTGTCTAATTCTTGTCTTTGAAAAAACATCAAAATAAAATCCATTATGGAAAAATAATGTAACACAGAAAAGGGATTTCCATGGAGAGTAGAATTAAAATATTTAGTGATATATATTATAAATAGTTTTGGAGAATAAGTTTTAATTAATAACACTCTAAACAAAGTATTTATATAATAAAATACTGAAATTAAAAAGTAATAGTGTTAAATAGAACATACGTCATATAGTGCTTGGCACAATTTTGTATTTGGAGACCGAAAAGTCATTACGAAACCTAGCATATCAAAGTCACTTGCTCATAAAACATTGCACTAAAGGGTTGTCAGAAAAATAACAAGACTGAAACAAGGTCGGGTATTCCTTCCTTGGAAGATGGGTTTGGTTTTGAGCGTTACTGTCTACTGTTTTGCACACGAGGGCTAATGGGACCCATTCCTTGGAAGAATCTTAGATGTAAGTTTAGAAACCAAATAAAACTAAACCTTTACTGTTAAATTTAGCATTTTTTTCAAAAATAAGCAATATGAGATAGTAGTTTCGGACCTAAAATAATCCTCCAACAAATTGTGGTTTATTCAAAACTAAAGAATAAATAAAATTGATTAATAAAGTTTTAAAATCTCATATTGAATCCATCTACTTATTACTAGAAACAGCCTACTGTAGAGTATACCTGTCAGTTTTGCTGGAATTTGGGACTAGGAGGCGTACCGTATTATCATCCTGTACTGGACCCAAATGTTTTCATCTGAGAGTCCGGTAGGTGGAAAAGGGTGCCGAGTGAGGAGAAAGTCGTCCTTCCTCTGAATAATCAATATTGCAGGGAAGAATCGAGGACAATCGGACTTCTACCATGTCATTGTTTCGAATTTTTCAGCAGCTATCTTATTATCACAACTCAGAATCACATAAATGTTCAGATTATTTCTTTCCACAATATAAATACTAGTTATATAGACATGAAGTTTATATTTTTTTCTATGGAAAATTCAATGCAGCAGAAATTTAACGTTGATCAGCTTACGTTTTCTTTTGTGAATATATGCGTACAGAACTTAAACAATTTAATTTATATATTTATTTATAATATTACAAATGCAACTGTTTTTAGTTTGGTCAAATAAAAATAAAAAATATATTTAAACTTATTCTAACTGGTGATCGAAATATAAAATACGAAGTGACTGGTACATAAATTTGTTATATTATTTCTTGCTATGGTAAAACTGTAGCAAAAATTAGGCGATTTGTCTGATGTGCCACATATATTATTTCAATAGTTACTATTTTGAATTTATGATATATTTTTTATTTTATAAATTATTTAATAAAATGAAATAAAATGTACGAGAAAAATTATTTTAAAATACATACAGTGGTATTGCATGCACCTTTATTTTAAACGAAGATTCTTTTTAAAAAATTAAAATTGAAATGTTAAAGAATTTTTCCACTTTTTTATCTAGGTGTGCAAATGTAATTTTTAAACAGTTTTAACAAATTAATAATTTGAAATATATTCGTGAAAACCGCTATAATATTGCACACTACTTGGATTGCGACAGGAAATATTTCAATATTATTTCGAACTTAAATAATCCTTTTTTTTTACAAATGAAGTTAAATCTCTGAGTTTTCAATGATTATGTTAATAAAATTCATAATTTTAAACCATACATTTTCAGAAAATTAAACTTAAATAAAAATGAATTTTATGGATCCGTATTATTTCTATTGAGAGAAGATATAATATCTTTTAAAAAATTAAATTAACAATTTGATGAAATATTACGTAGTTAATAGTAGCAGTAAAAAGGGCCGAGTGGTTAGCGTCTTGGCCTTCGGTAGGGTGTTCGTGAGTTCGAATCCCATGTTCGTAGCGGTTCAGAATCGGCTTTAAGCACTAGGTCCAGGTCTCATTACTCTTCGTGCTGCGAAAAGGTAGACCGTAGCACTCGAAACCAACCCAAACTTAGCAGTGAAAAGTGTTTTTTAAAGAGTATAATCTTTCAAACAAATAAATAAAAGATTTACATTAGTTCTAATAGTTGAAAAACAACCCATAGTACCTGCAAGTTGACTATTAAAATAACTTTTAATGTTAATTTTATTTCCCATTGACTCTGTGTAAACTCATGAATTTTGGTCAATAACACAAACCTGTCATGCGTTGCAAAAAAAGAGGTGGTACGGTGGGCATATATCACGCCTTCTAATCGGGCTAAGGCAAGTTGATCTGTTTGTAATTATAATTTATATGTATATATATGTAAATCTATTTCTTATGTATTTATCACTATTTGAATATTTGTTCTTCCAGGAACCCCAACTTGTATACTATAATTGGTTCCAAGCTTTACGTATACTGCATTTTTCAAACCAACTAGCAGTCTGGAATTTTCCTCGATTACTACTCAGCTAGTCTTTGCAGGCTAAGAAATTAAAGTTTTCTCGTTCCTCCTTGAAGACATTGAGTTTTTAATGAACATATTAATAACCAATTTTAGATATTTTTGAAATGCTTAAATATAACTGAGAAAATTCAAAATACATATATTTTATTATTTTAGATGGGTTAAATGAACCTTTTTTTAAGGTTCATATTGCGATGACAAATATATGGTACGTATTTTAATCTGGAATTGTACAATTTTAACATTTTACTATACAACCAGTAGTATTAGATTTTGAGGTTTCTTTCTTAAAAATCTATAAATAACATATAGCATTTTATATAGCTTGATTAATTATCTGCTTCTGGTGAAAGATAGTTTTTTTTGGATGGCTACGGTCTACTTTTTTGCAACAGGAGGGCTAATCATTCTGGGACCTACAGATTAAATCCGATTCCGAACAGCTATGAACATCTACGCCACAGTAGGATGCGGACCCAATAACTCCGGTACCAAAGGCCAGCATCCTATTCATTCGACAGTCGTTCTTCGCCAATGAAAGATAGAAAAAATATTGTCTTAAATAGAAACCTTAGTAACGACAGTAAGACGCATCACTTCACTAGTTATGATTCCTAGCTTGATGTGTTTTTTTTTAACATTTAAACTGAATTTTTTTTAAATAATACATTGAAAACGTAAACAACATACAACATTACGTAAATGCTACTCCACTTATATATTAAAGTCTGTAATAGAGGAGGATTTTTATAAATACGACTGAGATTGTGATATTTTACCACTCTTTTATGCTAAAAGTTATATCAAATAAGGTAAAAAAAGTGTTTGTAGCATGTATACATAAATGAAAAGATACACAATAGCTTATTAGACTCAAATTATATCTTTAGCAAAACATTTCTTTAATAATTTTAAGATAGTACATATAACATTTTCAAGGACATTAATATATATTTATATAAAAGGTTCTTTTAAAACAACAATTTATGTAAAAAGGAAAGAATTGTTTAGTATTTAAAATAAAACTCTTGCCATCTCAAAATGGCTAAACATTTTCTACTTATTATTTATTTAAAGAACAGTAAGGATTACTTTAATCTCATTCATATATAAACAATTTTAATTTTGTTCACTTAGATTGATTCCAATTTTAATATGATACGCACACATAATGAGTTTTCTGATAAGTTTTCGATATCACATACTTTATAATTCACAAGAAATGTTTTTATTCCTTTATTTACTTTCCTGGTAACTTATATACAACGAGGACTCCTGTTAAGTATTCCAACTGAAAATAAATTAATATTTTATGAAAACAAATTCATATATATTTAATAATAAATAAGTTATTTATGTCTGGTCATTTAAATACAGTTGAACATTAGTGTACCGAATAAAAATATTTTAGTAAAGAACGATTGCTCATTTTTATTAAAGTTAGATAGAAATCCTTTAAATGGTTTGATACATTTTCAAGTATCAGGTACATTTAATAATTTAGTTATTTTGATCACATTTTTAAGTTTAAAATTTCACTTATGAAATAGCTATTTAAGCATTTGCAAGAGCTGAAATTAAGAATAATTATTATACTATTATAAAACGTCATTTAAAAAATACTACGTTTAGATAAAATAGAAAAAATTGTTAATTTTCTAAATTTCCGAAATTTCCGAAATTTTTTCTAACAATACTATGTTTAAAAATGTCATGCTATAATTTTTAAAATTACAGCCTATTTACAAATGATATTGGTCTGTAAGCTATATTGGTCTGTTAAAATTTCTTGAACTGTTTGGCCTTAAAGCATAAGCAGTTAGTTATAATAATCTAAATTTATTCAAATCCTAAAGCTAATACATAGATTTATTTAAATGTATATTTGGTGTGTTTGGTAAATATAAATGCTGAGATTTATGATAAA
Source organism: Pardosa pseudoannulata (assembly GCA_032207245.1). Taxonomy (NCBI): domain Eukaryota; kingdom Metazoa; phylum Arthropoda; class Arachnida; order Araneae; family Lycosidae; genus Pardosa; species Pardosa pseudoannulata. Next base: position 105,481,508 of record CM063503.1, read on the forward strand.
TCAAATAAAGTAGAAAATTTTAAATCTTAACAAAATGTTAAATGGATGGATTAAAAAAAATCCCCATTAAAAAACATACTACAGTTTATTTAGTTACACTTCATTTAATATGTTTGAAAAGTTTTATAGTTTAATATTTTAACCTAATAACTTCCAGTATCTATTTAAATTTTATACTTTATTTTACTTTCATAAGTTTTTAATAGAGTAGATTTAACTTATCCATCAATATGTATAGAACATTTCTGATTCAGCCATTAATAGGTTACAGTAAATATTTGTGCTTTTTAATTTAGGATGTATTTATATACACATATTTAACAAATGTGATTTATTGATTTCTTTTAAGATCTTTTAAACATCAAGAATATCATAGATATTTTCGTCTTTAAACAAAATATCACTTTAGACTTTAGATGAAAAAAATATGTGTTTTCCTTCAGGAGTAAAATAAAATATGAATAAGGTTTTTCTGTGTACCTAAGCTCTGAAACGGTGTCTTGAATTTTTAGAAGATTCGCGTCTAGGGGAAAAATGGTCAGAAGTGTGGCATGAACAACTTTGCTTTCTACCTTTCCTTAACACACTTGCAAAGAAGCACGTATCTTGTTCTATAAAGCACGCACATTCTTTTCTTTTTGAAAGCAGAACTGAAGAACAATAATTTATGGAGAATGTGATAGCATAAATCATCTTGTATCCCCAGTAGAGCTGAAACCGAAACATGAAAAAAGAGGGAACTTGAGATAGGACCTTAAACTGGCCTATATTAAGAGAATTTTATCTGCTGCAAAATGTGACAGCGTTTTATTTCCCCCACGGAAGTAACTCCGTTAGTGAGTCCCGAATCTAAAGTTATTTATTGCTATCTATTTTTTATGATGTTTCATTTTGTTAAAAAAAAGGCCATCGGTCTCCAATAAGTGGTGATTTTATTCCTCAAAAATTTATATAGAAGAAAACTATACATTGTCTCTCCTCAATAAACTATAGATAGAAATAGACTACAAACGAGTACTAAAATATTTAGTGAATGAAACGTTAAACAGAATTTCTTTTAAATTGATAAATTAAATCGTCTTTAAATTTACTTTCTTATAAAAATGCTATCGGTATTTTATAAGCGTGGATTTTATTCCTAAATAATATAAGTTCAAGAAATCTTAAATTATCTTAAGTTAATATGTAGTAAAATTTTAAAAAATATATTTCAGAGTGTACTTTTTTATATTGACAGATTTTAAAAAGACAGATAAAATAACTCTTATATTTAACAAATTTGTATATTTAGAGAAATTTTTTTTACGAAATTTAAAAGTTATTTCAAACATCTACAGCTCTATGAATTAATAATACTCAATTTTGAAGGCATATTTATAACTTTTTACTTCATTATATTTTTATACTTACCCTCAGAAAAAAGTGTCTTTGGTAATTTTGGTAGCAGTTTTTTTAGGCTGCAACGAGTTTGTACTAATTACAGTTTTCTTATCTACGTTGTGCATAGTCTAATTAAAACCTGATAAATATATTGCTGCACATGCAAATTTAGTAAAATCTATCTTCTTAAGGAAATACAAGTTATTAATACATCTTTTTTCCAAGTAAAAATTTAAATTTACTGATGCATTTTTTTATTTTTTTTAAAAAAGCGTAAGTTTGCCATGGTTAAAAAAATGTTACATTGTATACTAGTTTCTTAAAAGAGGATAAAAAAAGTCTTTTCTGTCTTTGAATCTATTGTACCTTTTTAATTTTTTATGTCCTTGGTTTTCTACAGAAAGATAATAATACCATAATTATCACTAGGCAGTATAACTGAAATGTCATGAAACCATTTACAGGTATTAACATGATGTAAGCATAGAATAGTAGTGTAGTAGTATAACAGAAATATTTAATGACACCATGTTAATGAATTTTAAAGGAAAAATAGGAAATTTCTCTCATCCCACTGACTATGTTCTGTGTTCGATACTTGGATTTAATAAATCATATTATAAATAGTTGTGCCCCTTATCCTCTCTGTCCCACACGCACGCACACACACACACACATATATATACATATATACATATATACATATATATATATATATATATAGAAATAGATATACATATATATGTATATATAAAAAGCAAGAAACAACAAACTATTTTGTTTTTTCTAATCTATTTTATTAATACATATCCTGTAATCTAAGTAACATTAACACTTATAGCTTTTAATTAAAAATTCCTTACATTAA
>CM063503.1:105488755-105503755 GCA_032207245.1 Pardosa pseudoannulata
AAAAACCATAATGAAGAAAACAAAGGTATTTTTTATAAAGCTCTTGTTTGGTCTCCAGAACAGTGACTATCTTTTGTATGAAAGCATATAGTTTAAAAGTATTAGCAAGCACTTGGAATTAAACACTATGGGCTATTTCAAGCGTAAAAAAAAGTTTTCTATTAAATATATATATATATATATATATATATATATATATATATATATATATATATATATATATATATGTGTGTAATGTTGTGATCCAGAGTTACGGCGAATGGAAAACAGTCTTCTTGATAATGATAATTTTATTCACTCTTAGTTCTATGTGAGAGGAACTTGCGCCATTTTCATTGTTCGTGGCGGAGCTAAGCGTGGAATAGGTGTTGACAGTTCCATGTCCACGCACTGACTGAAATTTATCTGTTTGCAAGCTCATCATATAGCTCAAAATGCTTCCACAATACTATATTCAAAAATGCTCCCGACCTACTGGATGATCTCAAAAGCTTACGCGACCGTGGGTCTTTTTTCATTTATTTTATTATTATAAAAGAGTTCCTTTTTTAAAATCGTTTTTAACTCACGTAATTTCCAACTACCCCTTTTTTAGAACTGACACACACACACACACACACACACACACACACACACATATATATATATATATATATATATATATATATATATATATATATATATATATATATATATATACACTTATTCATCAACATTCATGAACAAATCACAGATTTTCTTAAATCCAATAAAAATAATACTTTTAGTAAAGGTAGAAACGATATCATAAAATTAAATATATTTCTTATTTTTTAAAATTGTTTACGCCTTTCACATTAAACTAAGTGTTAAAAGTTTAAGTATTAAAATCTCTCAATTAATAAAAGTGTTTGCATTTCCTTTTTAATTGTGGAAATATAAATACGTCATGCATACACTTATTTCCACTTCCCGATAAAAAAGCAAAGAAGCTTTTGTGTATTTATTAGTAACACTGTAGTTATCTTTAACAAAAGTGAATTTAAAAAAATTGTAATTAACAGAAAATATGAGTTGCACCAAGCAAACTTAACAAGTTTTAAGTTTATTTTTGCAATCATCATTGCGAAAATTTTTCAAAATTAGCGCAATTCATTTAACTAATTAGTTTGGCTTAAAACTAAAGAACAAAAATTAAGAAGGGCTTGTAAGTTTATTGAACTTTTTCAGAAGAACAAAGTTAATCTAACCCTGCTAGCCAACAATTCATAACTTTAGTTTATCAGCTGAAAAAATAAACTCTATTGAAGAGCTGTCAAGAGATGATATAACGACTGAAGAGAAATTGAAGAAAGGTGTATTGCCTCGAAGGCTTTTATAATTTAATAATACTACAGCTTTATCTTCAGTAATATTATAACCCCGATAAGACGGAATTTTGCGTGCTAGATTTTTACGCAATAAATTTTAAGAAGCATATTTATCTTTCAAATATTTTTATTTAAGCTACACTTTAATGATAAAAATGTACTTCAGCGTTCTTATTCAATTACTAGTCAGTATTATTTTATTAAACCTACCAGATTTTATTTTAAAAATTAAATTTCATTATATAAAGAAATGTAATGTTTTAAAAGTATCCACTCTAAATAGAAAATATGTGTAGGAATATTTAAAAATATTCTTCCAAAATTACTTTTAAATATTGTTTTCAGATGCTTATGTAGTTACGATGTACAGTTAAAGATTTGAATAAGAAATTTTTTTAATAAAATCAATTTTTTAATAACAATCGATGATATTAAATTACTTTATTTTTTTAAGTGATATTCTAAAATATTTAATAAATGTTCCATAGATAATTTAAAATAGATACTCTAAAGTAATTTTCCCCTTTAAAATCCTAATAAAAGGAGAATATACGATTTAATTATAAATGAAAATTTTAATTCCGTAAAATTACTTTGTGTGGTTCTTTCATTCTAGTTATGGTTTCAATTTTAATAATATTCTACGTATTGTAAACTCTATAATAGTGTCAATTTTGTAGAAGATATACAGTAAATTTTGCTTGTTTAGAGGTATTCTTGTTAGATACTCATTCAGAGACATACTGAAAATATCTCCTAACAAAAGGATTGATTAAACATTCAAAACTATAGTATTGAAAAGAAAAAACTTATGTCATTTTGAGATTTTATTTTACTTTGTAACCTACTTATTTAAAAATTAAAATATCTTTTTAAACTCATTATACTACTTCTTTTTTTGTAAAAAAATCTAGAAAACTAAAAATTGAATTTATTTTTAATTCTCTATCTAATAGTAAAAGTATATTATTTGAAAATATAAGCCTGTTTACAGAGATTTTAAAATATTAGAGACATAGTACCACGGAAGAGAAATATGTGTTTTTAAGATAGATTATAAGGGAATTCATTACATAATGAATTATCACATAATAATTTCATTATTATATTCACTCACTTATTATAGGAATATATATATATATATATATATATATATATATATATATATATAATATATATATATATATATATATATATATTTATATATATATATATGTATATATATATACATATACACTCAAGAGCCAAAACAAGAGACCACCCCTACATTTTAAATGAACTCGCCTGGATGACGTGGAAGGCACGTGGTCAGGTGGAAGTGGTATTTAACTGCTACCGGAGAGTCTCAAGTATCATTATTTCACTTACTTCTGTGTGTAATGGGAAATACTGCTGATCTAAGCGATTTTGATAGAGGGCAGATTGTAATGGCTCGAAGGCTCGGAAGAAGCAGTTCCGAAACTGCACCACTCATGGGTTGTTCGCGATCTACAGTTGTTAGTATTTATTCAAAGTGGATGAATGACGGTAAAACCAGCAGTAGACGACATATTGTTGGACGTCCACACGCTATCAAAAAAAAAAAGTCGTCGGAGACTGTATCGAATGGTAAAGCAAAACAACCCAATACAAATCAGGGCCAAGTAGAATAGTAACGGAGCACACTATTCAGGGAACACTATTGGATATGGGGCTACGCAGCAAACGTCCCACTCGTGTGCCTTTGCTGACCAAGCGTCAACGCCAACTGCGCCTACGCTGGTCCATGGATGAGTGGGAGAGACTTGCCTAGTCAGGTGAATCATGGTTTGTCATTCAACAAGCCGATGGCCGTGTCAGGGTACGCCGTCTTCCAGGCCAACAGTTTCTCCCTCAATGTACAGTAGGTCATACACAAGCCAGTGGTGGCGGTATTATGTTTTGTTGGATGTTATCTTGGGCGTCTCTGGGACCCGTGGTTTAGGTAGAGCAGACAATGAATGCTACAGGGTATCTGAACATTACTGCGGACCAGTTGCACCCTTACATGGCCTCTGTTATCCAGCTGGAAGGGAATTGTCCCAACAGGACAACGCCCCGTGTCACAAGGCTAAAATTGTGTTGGAATGGTTCCAGGAACATGATGCTGAATTCCAGTTAATGTCATGGCCGCCTACTCACCAGATCTCCATCCGGTAGAACATCCATCCATTTTTGATGTCATGGGACGGAAGCTAAGATACCATCAATTCGCAATATCTCGGATTTGCGTAACCACTGCTTAAAATTTGGTACAATCTATCTCCGGCTATCTACCAAGGACTTGTAGCATCCATGGAAAGGCGGGTTGAAGCTGTGTTGCGCGCCAAAGGTGGGCCAACTCGTTAATGACAGGTGGTCATAAGGTTTTGGCTCCTGAGTGCATATTATATATATATATATATATATATATATATATATATATATATATATATATACAGAGATACATGCACACACACACACACATATATATATATATATATATATATATATTCCTGGTACAGTTAATAAGAAGTAAGGTATTTATCATTAATGGAAATTATTTGGAATATATAAATACTTAACATATAGAAGAATGCAGTTTTCGAATAATGAGAAAATATTTTCCTAGTTGCATGAAATTTTCCAGACAGTTGAAACTGAAGAAATTTTAAAATACATCTGACGTTTATTTAGACATACATTTTCTTTAAATAATTAACCATTTTATGAACAACTTTGAAAGATTGGTAATTACAAAATTCCAAAACTAATTTAAATGAAATTTTAAGGTAAAAAATTATGCATTTTCCTATGTAAATTTCTAAAAGACACAAAGAAAGATTATTTGTGTTATAGTTATCAACTCTTTATTTTAAGTATTTGGAGGAATGTATGAAGAATTCTCTAGCTATTAAACTTTTCAACAAATACAAACTTTTTGAAATGACGTTTAGCTGTGTTCAACGAGATATTACATTCCTTGAAAATACACAGCTTGAAGTATTTTTGATATTATTTGTGGTGCGGTATATGTAAGCGGTATGCGGTACGGTGGTCATAATTCAAACATAATATTGAATTAAATGCTGTAGTATTATATCACCTTTTGATTCAATGGTATCACAATATCATATGATTCACCAATAATAGTATCATTACACATATATATGAGTATGAAAGCAAGATAAAAAATGAATGTATCATTGTACGTATAATAAAATATTGAAAAATTTTTAACGTTAGTGTACAGATTTAACTCAAAACAGAATCACAAAAGCTACTATGATATTAAAATGTAAATTACTTCAAACATTAAAATTTAATAAAAGCAAATAAAATGTAAAATAAGGAAATATTTTATTCATTATAATACATTTTGGATAAACCTAAAATTTTATGCATTTTTATGTGTATATGTAATCTACGTGTTAATATGAAGCTAAATATTCACTGAATTTAAAGTATTTAAGTTGTGTGAATGTTACAGGCTACATATATATAGGTATTTTAACTACTATAAAATAATAACCATTTATTTGACCTCTTACTGCAAAATTTCCCAATTGTTGTCCTGTTGGACTCTGCAGCAATAAGCAATCATCATGTGCATATTTCGTCTGTTTTGCGCTCTGATGAAATATTTAACCTTACTCTTCACTGAAATTGATGGGATTTTCTGGGACATAATCTAAATGAGTGTGTAATTTGTGAAATATGGCATTTTTAATATTCTGTAAACTACAGATTACATCTTCAACGATTTGAAACCAATTATAAAACTTAGTTATGCACAGAAATGTTTGGAACTATAAAGAGTGAATCGGCTTTTGGTTAATATACTTTATTTTTAGAAAATGAGGCTCAATCATCTATTTAATTTAGGGACCTTTCAAATTCACACCTCTAGTTTTACTAATCTTCTTTTAAAAAATATTACATTGTTATCAAGCCACATTCATTTCATAATCATATAAGATTTACCAAGTAATTTACTGATGCATATAGGTATAGTGTGGTGCTCATATCATGTTTCAAAAACTAGATTTGATTCGCAGAAAACGATTAAAATGGAGGAATCGTTTTTTCAAAGTATGTTTAAAAGAGCTTTAATATCTAAACCATAAAAACTCAAGTATTCTTTATTTGTTTTGACTAGGGTAATTAATAAGAATAAATAAAATATTTAGGTCGTTTTCAACTTTTTACCACGGATTTTTAAAAGTCATTTTTAACTTTAATGACACTTTTAAGTTAATTAAATCCTTCTGTCTAACAGATGGACTAATGTTTACAAGCTCTTCTTTGAATTATTGCCCAATTAACTTTATTGACGATGACATAATTTACTGGCATGTAAACATATAATCTTTTTCCTCTTTTTTATGATATTCATTTATGAACATCTGTCTATGACTATTTAATGCTCAGATACATTTTTCATTATGGATCATTCTTTATCTGCATGAATATTGCAACAGAAATTGAATGGTTCATAATGTAATCTGTGATGTAAATGAAGGGATTTTTATTGCTTCATTTGAGCAGTAACGTAATTTGATTAGTAGTATATCATACTATAATTCATTTCAAATTGACCTATGTACAATAAAAAATATCTATATTTTTTCATCTTTTTCCTTCTCTTTTAATTTGATACATTTGAAACACGGAAGAGAAAATTAAATAGGTGAACTACTTTCATAATTTAATATTCAGTGATATGTAAATAAAAGAAATATCTATGAATATTCTAAAGTATTATATACCAGATGTAAAAATGTAATTTACATACATTTCATGAATAAAGACATTTTATTTATTTGAAAATGGTTACTTGTTCTCAAATCATAGGAGAACATATCGCCATACCTATTAATCTCCCTGTTTTTCTATCTATACACACATATAAATTTACACACACACTCACATATATATATATATATATATATATATATATATATATATATATATATATATATATATATATATATATATATATATATATATATATATATATATATATATATATATATATATATATATATGTATATATATATATGTATATATATATATATATATATATATATATATGTATATATATATATATATATATATATATACATATAATATATATATATATTATATATATATATATATATATATGTATGTGTATATATATGTATATGTATATATATGTATATACATGTATATATATGTATATATATATATATATATATATATATATATATATATATATATATATATATATATATATATATATTATATATATATATATATATATATATATATATATTTATATATATATATATATATATATATATATATATATATATATATATATATATATATATATATATATATATATTAGACACGCAATTTATCTTTTTTCATAGAAAGTCGGATCCATGAATTTCGATTAAAATGTTATTGTGCCCAGTGCATTAATGATCCATAAGAGATATATTATTCTTTTAAAAAGTAGATGCACTAAAAAAAACAGCGTTTTGCTGCACAGTTTTTTCAGTCTTTTTGCCTATATCAGAGTGCTTACGAGTCAAGATAGGAAACTCAAAAGTAGATTAGACCAATCCATCTTGATAACGGTGGTCGACCATAGTATAGGAGCTATTCCACCCGCTCCTTATTGGAAGAATGTCTATAAAGTGCTTCGAGTGAAAAATGGAATAGGTATATGGACGTTTTTAACCTAATTTTGTTATTGTGGAATTTTTTTTTTATTCAAACGTTAGGAACATGTGTGATATCACACTCCATCACTTGAAACATTCCAAAATTTGTTTTTGTTTGATGTTTCTGCCCTTCAATGAAATTCTGTTCCGTATTTCTTTTTGAAAAAGTGTTGTTTGTTCAATATTTAAAAGTAAAAAAGAAAACGTGCTTTTGGAACTGAAGATGGATTTAAAAACATTTCTTGGACTTGCTAACGAAGTTTAAAAATGTAAAATTTGGATGATTAAAATTGGTTTATATATTTGATATATATATATATTTTGTTACCATTTAATAATAAAGCCCTACATAAAAATATTTTTCAATCAATTATTTAACCTCTTGATTTCTAACATTATTGGGAAATTTGCGCAAATTATTAATAACGAGAAATGAAAAAGAAACAAATTACACCTCTTTGTTTTATTTTCTTTATAAAATTAGTGAGTTATAATATTAAAACTTACACTACACTTCATTTCAAATATGCCTACGTGAAATAAGAAATATCTAATTTTCTTTCTCATATTTTCACTTTTTTTTACATTTCTCATGATAAAAGCACCTTTAATTATTATAAAATGATTAAATAATATTAAGTGATAGGAGGAAATATCTTTGTTATTACATATCTACTTATTCATCTATCTGTAAACAAACACACGTTTATGTATGTATACATACATGAGTGTGTGTTACAGAAGGCATATTTTATTAGTAAACACGCATTGCAATCTTTTTTAGAAAGGTTCAATCTAGAATTTCGATTAAAGTGTTATTTTGCTTTTTTTAATTAATGATCCATAAAGATATATTTTTCTTTTAAAATAGTAGACGAAAAAATTACAGCTTTTTGCTAAACGTGAATTTTCAGTCTTTTTGCCTATATCAGAGTTTACTTAAATATTATTAGATCGTGTACATTTTTTTTAATAATTTACTAAAAATTCTCATATAATGCTTCACTTAAATTATTGTACTCATTCTAAGAAAATATGAGTTAACTTTAGAGAATATTTTTCTGCACATCTTTGTTGTAACGTAGCATTAAATTCAAAGGAAAATATTAATTTTAGTAATAATAATATTTTATTCACTTGTCGAGATAAAATTGCATGGAAGCTACTAAAATGTTGTTAATTCTCAATCAATAATGCAGTGTTAAATTATTATTAAGATTTTTAAAAAAAGACTAATTCAAACTTAAAATTCAACCTAACAAACTGCAATTGTTATCACGTCTAGAAAACAATACCTAGCATTTCTTCTTTTGATACGCAGTTGTTACACATATTTATTGTCATTTTAATCTCTTGTACGTAAAACAGTTCTGAATAATCGTATAGTTCGTTCACTTTTTGAGGCTTGCGGCAGAGGTAATTAAGACATAAATTAAACACCAAAAATAAAGAGAGCTGGTTTAGGGTCCGTTTGTTTGCAAAGCATTTTATTATTAATTGCATTAACGAGTTTATTTTATCTTAAGCTGAATCAATGCTGTGGATAATATATAATGGGTTTCTAAAAGTGATTATCTAAATTGTTCTCATTTACTTCTCTTGCGATGGTTCAACTTGTTTGGAAGCTGGCAATTCAGAAGTGGATAATAAAGTTGGTAACAGCAGTCAGAGATAATTATTTCCCAGACTCTTTACATTTATTTTAAGCTTTTAATGCAGACATTTTTCACTTTCAGCGCAACTAGATACATTTTTCTATTAGAGATGCATTAAATATTGAATCTTAACAAAACATACTAATATATAATTTATATGCAAGAATAAATAGGATTTACCATTCTATTAAATTTTAAAACTGTATTGATAAATGGTTGTAGTTTTCAAAACTTTCATTATTTAAAAATATTTATTTTATTAGTTTATCATTTTTGTAAATATCATTTACGTATTCCCGCTTTGGGGAAAAACGTCTACAAAAATTTGAGACATGCAAACAATGTTTTAAAAATTGTAAACTTCCACTCCTCCTTAAAATAATGCTCCTGACGTATCTTTTTTCAAGAAAGAGATGACAGTTATAGTGCGTTTCTTTGTAAAAGAACATTGTTTCGCTTGAAGAAATTTAATCTTTTATTTTTCAATTCGTTTTAATAAAAATACTTTGTTTATTACTTTAAAGGAAAAATATATATAACTAAGACAAGTTTTATGACGTTCTCGCTCGTACAGTAACTAAGAAATTTAGTTTTGATTTATGAGTAAAACTAAAATTCATTAACCCCTTCCGGTAAAATGACGAGTCTAGCTCGTCATTAGTTTTTCATTCCATACCGCACAATGATGAGCTACACTCGTCATGCGATTAAAGTTACTGTTAAATATGATAATTAATTTAGTTTAAAATTTCTAGTGTACTGAATTTGGCAACACTTTTATCACTTGTGAAAATCACAAGTCACTATTGCATATTGTTTACTTAGAATTTCTTGGTACAAGTCATTGCCAAATTAATGAGTCAGGATAAAAGAAAACCTACTAAGAAATGCCGTGTGTGTTACAAGAATCATATTAAAAGTGAGACTACTTGGTGGTGTAAACAATTAAGAATTCCTTTGCACTTTGTTTTGAAAAGTACCACTAGCTTGAAGACTATTATCTGTATACCTCATTAATGTTTTGCTTTGATATTTTCTTAATTTTACTGTTTCTGATATTATTTAACACTATGTAAAAAGTGGATTTTAATTAAGAATATGTAAGAATTGTAAAAAGGAAACAAGTTTTTTAAATAAAAATTAAATAGTTATTTCATGCACAGTTTTTCATTATTAAATCACACCGGAAGGGGTTAAGTCTTATAAAATGGCTAATATAAAATTAGTCTTAAAATTACGAATCATAGCATTATGTTCTATACATGCTGCTAAATAAAGTCATCGCATTTGTCTCACGGCAGTAGGCTTAGACTAACCTGTAATGAAAATAGTTCTAAATCAATTATATCTAACAGAGTAAAAAATACAAATAGGTAAAACTATGGAAAACTTAATTGTAACTGAATTATTTCACTCGCTGATATTAAACACTATTGATGTCAAGGAATTTAATCATATATACAATTATTCATCAATTACTTGTAATCATTAATTTTCGCAGTGTAAAACTTGTACATTCAGAAAAAAATCTCCAAAATGTTTTGAAACACTTTTTTAAAATTTAAATCCTAAATAATTGTCTCATTTAAGACATATTCTACTGGATTATGCTTACAGGAGCTTATCTATGATGTTCTTTTGTCATACAGGTGAACTGTTGACATACAGAGCGATTTAATAGCATGTAATTTTAATGATTAAGTAGCGATTTGTTTTCTTTTGATACAGATTTCATTGAAATAATTATTAATTATAGAAATATGATAGGAATATATTTCGTAAAGTTGCAGAAATCGCAGTGCAATTAGTAAATGTTGAAACAAACTTCTAATCTCTTCTTGAATGGATTTTTAATGTCTTACATAATATTTTCCATAATGGTTAATTAAATGTTACATTAAGGTAATTATTCCTAAAAATGCATAAATGCAAAATATTAAAATATTAATATGAATAAAAATTATAAGATTATAATAGATAATTATTATAAAAATATTTATAAGATATAACATTAAATATATATTTTAACATTTGTTTTCAAGTTTCACAATTCACTTTTTTTTTCAGTAAAATTAGTAGTTTTGTTTTTTGAAAGTGACTGAAGACAACAGACATACCTACGATCTTATAAAAGTGTTTATACTTATACCCTTAACCATTTGATAAAACTTAACATAAGTAGAGATATCATAATCAGGCATAAATATTATTTTACAAATATGCGATCTTTTATTTATATTAAAAGTACAAAATGCATTTATGAAAGAATCATAAATATATTTTTTTTAAATTCATAAATATATAAAATAGCATATTACAGTAAATAAACAGCCAATTTTACATTAATTGCTTTATAACTATATTACTGTTTTATGCAGGAAAATAAATAAAACAACCATTTTAATACATTTCTGTAATTATGTACAGGGTATATTCTAATGACTCATTTTTTTACTTTCTCCGATTATTAAATTTGTTCAATTCTAATTGTATTCTGAAAACAAAACTTATCACAAGTAACAACTATTAAGGTGGGATAACTATATGATTTTCTTTTTAGTGCTTTGTTCATCTGTTTTATTACACGGGGACAATGAGATCAGGGACAACTTTATGAAACATTTTCATACTTCCGTTAGTAAAAATAATACGAAACTATTTTTATTATATTAAAATACAACATAAAAATTTTGCTTATTTAAAAAATAACATACCTTAATTTATAGGACTGAATCCTTAATTATATTTTACAAAAAAATATTTTATTGTCTAAGTACTTTATGTTTTTAATTTATATTGATTAAAATAAAAACAATTATACTATTATAGACATAAGAGACGATATCACTTTAACAAACACTCTAAGTATTAAATAAATGAAAGAAAATATATAGCTAAAAGAAAATACTCATTTTCTAAGATTTATTTTGTAATCTGAAGTGCTTTTGATTTATCATTGTTTTAAACTACTTATCTTTGAGAAAGAAGTGTTTTAGTATTTTATTTCTGAAATGACGTAAATAACACTGTCACCTAACACTTAAATAATGTTACTTTAAGCTGTTCTGCTTATGACATTCAGAGTAATTTAATTCGAGAAATAATTTTTAAAAATTTGTTTTTCAAGTTATTTAATCTTGAAGAATGTATTCAATATATTAAGCAAAGATGTTTGAGTTTACTTTCCGGTATTACTGAAATAAATTTTTATTTAGAATTACAGTTATATGAAAGAATATCTTTTTTCCTTTAAATATTATTTTAAAATATTTAATCTTCCTTTATAATATCTGAAATTATTAATTTTTTTTACCTATACATTTATTCAGTTTTACATTCCTAAAAAGGAAAATTCTGATTTAAATATTAGTTATTTAGGTAAAATATAAGAAGTGTAATTACAATTTTTATTTAAAAATTTAAATAGATTTAATTGATAAATTGATAATAGATAACTGATAATTCATTTGAATAGATTTAATAATAATAAAATAAAATACTAACAGTAATATCTATTAATAATAATTAAAAACTACGTTTAAAAAGATTTTTTTGTGGAGTGTGCACAAAGATAATTTTCATAAAATGCTAAACCTCTAATATGGAATAAACATACTCATTACAAGGAATTGAATTATGAATATGCTAATCCTTTTTTCTATTTTTGTATATATATATATATATATATATATATATATATATATATATATATATATATGTATGTATATATATATGTATATATATGTATATATATATATATATATATATATATATATATATATATATATATATATATATATATATATATATTATATGTATATATATGTATATATATGTATATATATATATATGTATATATATATATATATGTATATATATATATATATATATATATATATATATATATATATATATATATATATATATATATATATATATATATATATATATATATATATATATATATATATATGTATATATATATATATATATATATATATATATATATATATATATATATATATATATATATATATATATATATATATATATATATATATATATATATATATATATATATGTATATATATATGTATATATATATATATATATATATATATATATATATATATATATATATATATATATATATATATGTATATATATATATATATATATATATATATATATATGTATATATATATATATATATATATATATATGTATATATATATATGTATATATATATATATATATATATATATATATATATATATATATATATATATATATATATATATATATGTATATATATATGTATATATATTTATATATGTATATATATATATATATATATATATATATATATATATATATATATATATATATATGTATATATATATATATATATATATATATATATATATATATATATATGTATATATATATATATATATATATATATATATATATATATATATATATATATATATATATATATATATATATATATATATATATATATATATATATATATATATATATATATATATATATATATATATAAATAATAGGGCTCATATTCAGCTACGCACGATGTTGGTTAAGATGTAGGGATGATCATTTAAAATTTCTTTCCCAAGATCGAAAATAACCTGCAAGTTTAAAAAACTAGCTCAAATATATATTTGTTGTATTTAGACACAGGAGAGTCTTACATTCTGTCTAACTTCGTAATTATTTAAACTCAGTATTCAAAACATGTAAACCCAATTATTTCAACAGTTCATTTTATTCCTTTAAACCTTAATAATGAACATAAAAACAGCTTCTAACGCATGTACAGCTAAGCAGAGAGAGTAAAAAAAGTTCAAGAAGACTTGATTTAGTATGTAGAAACAGACGAAATTTTCCGATTAGTTAATCAATCCTCTGTAAGGTCTAACTCTGCTAGTTTTGTAACCAATTTTTTTTAAAATAAGAACTGAATGTTTTATTGAATCATGCGGATCTCATAAGACAGAAAGTGAAAGTAGTAAAATATACAAGACAAAAATGTATTCAAGAAAAGCAGAAATAGTTAGGCTTTTCATGATCTTTTATTCACCAGGATATAGAATTCTAGAAAAAATTATTTAGTTGAGTTAAGGATAAATTTTAATAGGACTCTGTGAATTTGAACCTCGTTGTTGATATGGATATACATAGCCGTTTGGCATCAGCTGTAAGTGGTAGGTACCAGTCCCTCGTTTAGCAAGTATTACTTAATAGTTCTCCAAACTAAACTATACCAAGCCCATATATATATATATATATATATATATATATATATATATATATATATATATATATATATATATATATATATATATATATAGTGTGTGTGTGTGTGTTTTTATACAAGCATGTATATTGCTCTTAGAGAAAAAATTACTGTGAAGGATTATGTCTCAAATTATTTTTTATTTATACAATATATTAAATAATATTTTCACATTTTTGAGAATCAACTTTTGACGGATATTATACTTTTAAAAGTTATAGTGAAAGAGTATAATAGGGAAATCATTTCACACTCGACAGTAATTTGCTTCATTTCATATGGAAAATAACTAGGTACATCCGGACAAAGATAAAATTTCACATACTGTGAAAAGGAAAAGCTCGTATGATATGAAAATGTGTTATTTTCCTTTATAAAGAGTGGCGAGAGTGAAATCTGTGCTTTAACTTCTGTCAGTTCTTATCTAATAGACATGAATTCCAAAAGCTTGTAAATGCAGCAGAAGGCAAACTGTTATACAATCATAAAACTTTGTTACAGCGCAATAAATCTGACAGGAATATGTGGATTCCCCCAGAAAAATTTCGCATTTTATGTGAGCTTGTTAACAATATAAAGCAGAGAATCTCTGTAGAAGAATACAAAAAATAGGTTGTTTTTCATGATTCATATCCAAATTTTTTTAAGTTTTGAAAAGATGGAAAAATTATTTTTATTATAATATTTTAAATACGCACACAAACGTATTCAATTCAAAGAGAAGATGATGTCTTGATAATGTCTATTCATGACTATTGCACATTTCACATCCAAACATCAAACATTGCTTCGGTCAGTTTGCGGGCAAAGGCTAACAAAAGAGCCTTACTCATCGTGTATTCATCAACGACCTTAAGACATTCCCTCAGACAAATTTTGAATAGATATTTATAAATAAAAACTCATTTTTTATTTATTACATTATGTTATTATCGTGTTAAATTGAGGAAAGAAAAATCAAT
>CM063503.1:105508755-105511255 GCA_032207245.1 Pardosa pseudoannulata
TAGGCTGCTACGAGTGAAGGTAATTAATACGCTTGCAACTATAAAAATTTAAACTTAAGCATTAAAATCGGAGTCTATGAAAGATTCTAATTAAAGTTTTATATATTGTTCCAAAAACACAAATATATCTCATAAATTTCATATCATATTTTTCAATGAGAAAAAGAAGAATTAAAAGTGAGAAATGAACTTGAGGTTTCAAAGTGGGTGATGGTTGAGCCGTTTTACCATCGTGTTTTTTTCCTCCTTACTTTTCAACATTGTCTCCAAACAGAGTGTGAAACCAAATATTGACTTTTTCCAGATTAAAAAAGAAGAGAAAAAGCCGTAAGAATTTAATCTCCTAGGTCAACAAGTCTTTAGTCTTCCAGAGAAAACTCTACTGCGAATAGTCCGTTTTTTTCCTATGAAAGGTGCCTTTCCCATTTGTAGCTACCAGAACAGATCCAAACAGTACGAGTGAATATTTATACTTCAATTATATCCCAAGAGTGAGCATTAACATTTTGCATGAAAATATTTTTATATCCATTTAATTGAATTACACAAAGTAAAATACGATTCCCATGCATACGTCTTCGAGTAAAAAATCTGAAATTAACAAATGAAAAGCAAAAATGTTAATATGTCTTCATTTTTATTGTAGTTAACTCATAAACCCATGTGGTTTTTATTATTCTACTTATATGAGAATTACTTTTGCTGTTGTTAATGCTAGAAAGCAGTGCAATTCAATAATGTTAACTTTTTTATCCCCTACTAATTGAGTTACACAAAAATAAGTCAATTTTTACCGAAAATATTTTTTAAGACGAGATTAACTATAATTCAAAAATTTGAGCGCAGTAGTTTTGTAAAGGATCCATACAGTTACATAATTCAAGTTTTTCGTATGTTTATTTTCAAAACGAAATACTACCTTATGGAACCATGCGTCGTAATATTTTTTAAAATTAGCTACCTATTTCTTATATGGGTTGCTTTTAGGAGTCTGGTAGCACTTAACTGCTGTAATAGTAATAAAGAATATTTATTTAGAAAAAGGGAATTTTTACTTAATGATAAATGATCTTTCTTCCTTAATTATGTGGTAATAAAAGTTTACTCGATTTAAGAGAAAGTGTTGAAATTATTAAAATACCAATGATTCTGTTTATTTTCAATTATCTGACTGTATGCATCTTTTTTATTCTCCTTTTTTTGTCTATTTATTCACATTAATAAATTAAATTCTCTCTTAGTTTAATTGAAAGCACTGTGATATAAATTTTAAATTATGTATGGAATTAAATTATTTTCCTTGAAAAAAGGAAAGCCATTTTAGATATTTAAAATAATTTATCTGATTAAATGAAGGTTTAATTAATTATTACTTTCTGAAGTCGTTAAGTAATTCCTAATTTTATTGACACATATTACTTTGTTTTGAACTAATAATTATACATTTTAATAAGACTAAATTTCTAATGTCCCTTGCAATCAAGTATGCGTATAAAAAATAAATAACATTGTAATACACGTAAAAACAAATAAAGGTACTATGTTAGAAATGTTATCTATAAGTGTGCAATTTGTTTTGTGAGAAAAAAAGTGCAGTGTAAATATAATTTAATACTTTCAAAACATTTTTTTCTTTTAATTAAAGATACTTCAAATGTACATTTTTATTGTATCATAAGGTGTTATATAGATTAAACGATATGGAAAATTTCACCAATTACTGTAGCCTACATGTAAATTCTATGAGAAATATCTCGAAAATTAAATTCATAAACTTTAAAATTTTAAAACATAAATTCCCCCTTGGAAAATTCTTTATTACTCAAAACGGGTTATATGCGTTAGAGAATCGGACATAAAAATAATTTGTATATTTTCTTTATTTCACTTATTAAAAAAATTTTAATGTATTTATTGTATTAAGTTTCATTTTATTTTTAACCAGATGTACACATTGATAAATATGTTTTGTAAATTTAGGAGATGGCTTTTGAAAGGTATTACTGGACATGCAATATTGCTAAAAAAGAGATATGTAAAAAATAAACATTAACATTGTTATTACTCAACTGTTAAAAACACAGGATTATAAATTTATTTTTATTTCGCTTTGAATATTACAATTAAATTATAAGTATTGTACTTAAAATTCTCATTGGTACTTGATACGTTATGGGGACTTAAAATATACTTACTCTTTTCAGTTGTTAGATTCAATATGGGGGAAACTAATACATAGCAATTTAATACTTTTTAAGCAAAAATGTGTAAGCAACTTATTTGAGACAAGACAAGATAAAATTTATTATAAAAATTTTATGTTCTCACTATCTGAACTGTCTTGGTGTCGCCTTAACCGGCTTTCTGCTTTTTCAGATAAGTGGAGGGATAACTTGTAATGATAATTTATCAAAACTAACCACCCAAATAATAATTGTATTAAAAAATATGACATTTTAATACCTAAATTTACAAACTTTGTATAAATGTCTTTGTTTTT
>CM063503.1:105516255-105531255 GCA_032207245.1 Pardosa pseudoannulata
AAAATATTACGCTCATGCATAGGAAATCTTGTAGAAAGTTTAGTATTTTGTTTTCCTTAAAATATTTTTAGTCCGAATTGGCTTGATATACGACACTGGATCAAAAAGACTCTGTGAATTGAAATTCTCATAGCAGTCTATCAATTGTGATTCAGCTGACATACACTCCCCCACTTCATTCATTTCTCACTCCCACCAATCGCAAGGATGGCATCTGTTAAATTTCCCCTGCCTTCATATTCAACACGTTTCTTTCTTCCCACTTCCCACCTCTGAGCCTGATTTAGGTTCTGATTGGGGAGTGAATTCAACTTTTTATATCAATCATAATTTGCTGAAAATTTCATATTTCAATACTGGGAGAATTATGTATTGAAACTCATCTGTATTCACGACTTGCAATCAATCTTAAATAATATTTTAATAAATTGGTATTGTAAATATTGTCATATTAGGAATATTCTTAATGAACTAAAATGACTTGATTGTCTTGATTGTTATAATTTTAAAAACAAATTTTCAAATTTTTAAAACTGATCTAGTTTAAAATAGTTTAAACGTTTTTGGAAGTTAAATGAAAAATAATTGTTGAAAACACTAAATTGGGTACTTTAAAAAAAATTGATTTATACCTCATAAAGAGCTAGAATTCTAAGATTGATTTAATAAACTGTTATAATAATGGATGAATACAATCACAAGCACCATTATACGTCTCGCATACAATACATTTGTGGTAAAGAGAGATTTTGTGTGACATTCGTGATTAGATTGAAACATAATAGTCTTCAAAGAGATTTGAAAATATATTACGCAAAATTGAACACTATTACTTTGTTTAGATCATTAACATTTTTCATTAGAGAAATAAATTACTTTGATAGAAGTAATAACAAACCAGCAGAAAATTCTTGAATAATAGTTTAGTTTAACGTCAATATTAGTTAAACATCTTAAACGTTACTTTAACGTCTATAACGTCCGTTATAGTTTAAGGTCAAATATTTTAAATGTTTGCCATAAATATTTCTAAGTACCATTTACCCACTACATTCTTTTGAGTGTTTCGGAATTTTGATGAGTATAAAATAATATATGTATCCTTATACCCTTTTAAATATGTTTTACATTTCTTAGTATGTTATTTATTATACTATACCTACAGAATAATTTAAGTAAATTGTAAATTTAAAAATAATTAGATTTAGTAAATTTTAAAATATATTCATAGAGTTACTAGTCAGTTATAAATATATTTATATATTCTCTGATGGATATCTCCACTGATAAAATGGTACCTAACTGAAATAAGTGAACTTTATAACTTTCTTAGGAGTCTATTTGCTTAGGGAAGGCAAATGCGGCAAGTGATATATTTTGTTATAGGTATGCGCTGCGCCTATCTAGTCTTGTCTACTCAGACATTACGCCCAAATGTATATGTGTGAATATTATATATACTCTAGCTTAGTCGTAGAACAGATAGGAATTCGAATATTGGGATTACAAAGTTCTTGCAATTAACATGTGTTTGACAGAAAAAAGAACTGAGCAACATATGACCTACATTTTCTATTATATCTTAGTGGTATATACTGAAAATCAGTTGCAATAAAGCAAAAAAAAAATATTTAGTAACATTTAGTCTAACAATAAAACGAAAGTGATTAAATTATGAAAATGAAAACCCGTTACGCCGAATGATTTTTGTTTAATTTAACCAGAGCTGAACTACAGTATTCTTGCATGAAAGCATGAAACGATATTACTTCACTAGTTACTTGTCAGGAAAGAGTTTATATCGGCCATATGTATAATATTATACTTCAATACTGGTATTTACTTTTGAATAATATTAATTTTTTTGATCTGTAAATGCATTAAAGGTATCAATGAATACGAACATATTAAGGAAGTCAATGAGATATAGAAAACATGGCACTCTAACATTAGTTTATTTTACTCTCTTCATTGTAGTAAATTATAACTGGTAGAAATATGAAATCTGATTAGTAATATTAGTTATTGTACATATGAAATTAAACCACATAAATATCTGGTATTTAATTATAATTTTTTTTTTAATATTACACAGAAATGGTCTAGTTCTGGTTGCGATAGAATAATATATCGTACTAATGAATAAATGTATTTATTACATTTTTCTCAACTGCGAATAAAGATTCGTATATTTATGATAAAATCTTAAAAACGTCTTATATTAAAGGAAGGAATAGATACCGAAAGAAAAAAAACAGGATGTTAAGGGAGAGAAATGAGATATTGACATAACTCTACTTTCTATTCTATATGAAATCCCAATGTGCCTGAGAATCCCTATCACAGAAAATACTTCGGAAAAGATATATGCTTCATCAATACTTCCCGTAATGTTTAGGACATTATGCGGTGGTTGAAAATTTTTGCCTAAAAGTAAAGCCATGTAATGTGGACCACTAAGTGAGTAAATGCTATAAAAAAGTATTTTTATTAAAGAAAAGAAAATACATTTTCACTACGTCTTTACTCAGAATTCAAAGATGCTCAGGAGTTTTTTTCATTCGATCTTAGAAAGGGTGGCGAACGTTTTGTTATATTTTAAGGCAAACATAGGGTACAAATGTGCCACACCAAAGGTAATACAATATAGGGATTTTTTTAAACTTTCTTTGTTTGCTGTGTCAAATTATTTTATAACTATCTATTAAAATTTCATTACTGTTAAGAATGGTTTTTAATTACAAATACAAAATATTCATATTTGTTATAATTTTTTTTACTACTGATATGAAAATGTGCAAAATAATTTATTATTTAGTTTACTGGTATTATTATTACGATTTTTGATTTTAGAAAGTTTGAAAACGAGAAATAGTGGTAAGGAGTACATACTAACAAAATCCAGAGAAATTAACACAAACACAAGCTTATATATATGCATATATATATATATATATATATATATATATATATATATATATATATATATACATATATATATAATATATATATATATATATATATATATATATATATATATATATATATATATATATATATATATATATATATATATATATATACATATATATATATATATATATATATATATATATACATATATATATATATATATATATATATATATATATATATATATATATATATATATATATATATATATATATATATATATATATATATATATATATATATATACATATATATATATATATATATATATATATATATATATATATATATATATATATATATATATATATATATATATATATATATATATATATATATATATATACATAATTTTGAGTTTTTGTTTCTTTTCATTATATCCTTTTGTTAAATATAGGTTGGAAAATCAAATAACTCTTGATTGCAATCTTCTGCATTTTTACGATAATCAGTACAGATGTAATCTCTATCCAGTAAAATTCTGTTTTTCTCTTTAAAAAGTTAACTGTCTGACCTATAAATCCACATAATGCACACACACACAAATATATATATATATATATATATATATATATATATATATATATATATATATATCAATAAATGTGTACCACTTTTAACTTAAAATTTATTAGATAGGAATTTAAAATTTCACTTTTTTTATAAAGTCTTTTTCTAATTCTTCATCATATGATTCTCAAATTTTAAATTCATAAATTTAGCTTCTTAAACTTTCAGCAATTTGTTTATTCATTATTCTCCTCTGTGTACTATTATCACTGCTTTCATATTTTCAACTTCACTAAATATATGTTTTGTTGTTTGGATTTGCTTGCTTAGAGCAGTTGTGAATAAATTAGTATTTCCGAAAATCTGGATCAGTATAATTAAATCTTAGATATTTCACACTGTATACGAATTGCTAACCGTTTGCTTCAACGAAGGAATACTTTTTTTAGAGAATGAGAATTAATTTGAAATTTCATTTGCTCAGACATATGAACAGAGAGGTAAAAAATAATTGCCTTGTAGTCTGTTCAGAAGTAAATATTATTTTTATATATTTAACGGGTATTTTAATCCACCTTATATTAGTAAAAAAGAAATTCATCTTGAATCAGGTGCTGACAATAGGCCGAGAGAGAATGTATATATTTAACGGGTATTTTAATCCACCTTATATTAGTAAAAAAGAAATTCATCTTGAATCAGGTGCTGACAATAGGCCGAGAGAGAAGAAGAAAAAGATAAATTTTAGAAAAAAAAAACAGGTTAAATTTATTTTAGTATCGTCACATTCGTCGTGTCTCCTTCTCGGGCTTTAAACATGTACATGCCATTATATGGAGGTATGAGCCAGCCAATAAATTTGTTAATAGCCATTAACGGGATGGTAAAAGTGAAGCAAATCTAAGTTATATAAAGGAATTAAATAAGGCTTGAAGAGACAAGCAGGAATTAATTTTGGTGTATGCGAAATCCCTAATATTCTTGAATGAAAGGAAGAGCATAAAATAGTTTAGCCAAAGGTTTTGTAGAGGGTTGGTGGTATAAGTAAGCAGTGCGTCGAATTTAGATTAATATTTATATGTTCCTTTGCCCATATGTATGTGTCTGGTGTTTGATTCAGGGAAAGGGGAATCCAATAACATAAAACCAACCTGAATTTTCACATATCTGTATTAAGTACAATGAATTATAATTCATAAGTATATATGAAAAGTTTTATGAAGTATAATCAATAAACAACATATAATCCTTGAATGAATCAAAAATTGATATGCAATCTAGTCGCTGGTGGAACCATTATTTTAATTAATATATCAACGTTAAAGGACACAAAATTATGTTTTTAGGACTCAAAAGGAGAGTATATGTTTCTTGAAGTTTATTGAAGTGTATTTTGTTGAGGTTGTGTTGATACCTAAAACTTTAAGGAGAGGAAGGAGAGCAATATTTAAGATTTTAAACACGTGCTTGCGTGCGCGCTGACACACACACAAGCATATATATATATATATATATATATATATATATATATATATATATATATATATATATATATATATATAAACAGAGAGAGAGGAGGGGTATTCAGATAGAGAACAAGGACATCCCGCATGTGGTTCCCACATACATTTTTCCGATTCTTTCCACTTTATTTTATGTAGTGACGATAATATAATTTTTCCACTCCACTTGGCACGAACACAACGTTAATTAGACTAACACGCAAACCTCTTCACACTTCTGCGAATGAATGATATCATGAGATAGGCTTGACTGCTATTGGAAAATCTTTACTTCACAGAATATCACCCCTACCTTTTGCAGTAAATGATTAGTCCCGTGATTCATATCATAGAAACCTAACGTGAGTCATTTGAAGACGATTATCCTGTTTCCGATAGGTGAGTCCCCCTTTACATTAGGGTTCCCCCTCACTAGTAATTATCAACATTTTCGGAGTATCTGGTTCTGGCGAAAAGCTTTTGTTCCATTTTTCATCTTATTAAAATAAATAGATTGCATTGTGTTTTCTATTTTATTTACCTGCTGATTTTGAGAAGGTCATCAATTGGAACACATGTGTCATTATTGACTTCCTCTGAAATTAATGGTCCATTAATTTTATTTATTTTCTATTTGTTTCTCTGATATTCTAACTCCATTTATTTTAGACGAGGTAGTTTGATGCCTTTTATTTAATTTTCAAAGGATATTTCCAATGTATATGCCTGTTTATATGCATTTATAGGGTCATACACAGATATCGTAAATGTTCAAAATGCTTTCTGAATCTACTTTAATCTGTAGGTAGAAGATAAATGAACTCTTGTGTTGCAAATTACCGATTACGTCTTTCTAAACAAATGAAAATATTTGTATAATTTCATTTTTTATATTCTTTATAAAATTTGCATTATAATAACCTTCTGAATGGCACTGAATTTATAAGGATTTGAATTGCTTTTAATGCATTTATTAAATTTGTATGATTTAATTTTTTATAATTTACATTAAAGTGCATAGCCATTTTGATATGCATATGAAATTAGTCATATTGTAAATTTCCGCCTTTAAATATTTTAGCCCATGTAAAACATAAAACATTTTTATTATTAGGGGAAATCATACATGGACATGTTGACTATTCTACGAAATATGGATGTAATGAAGATTAAAGTTTATGGAATTATAAAACATTTTCTTTATATTGCTAAGTTTTTACTGTGCAATGAAATGAAATGTGTATGAGTCAGAACGATAAATTGGGAAAATTCTTCTGGAAAACGGGAATAATACAGAACATTTTTCCAAATTTGGAACTCACGAATAGCAAAATTCATAAATTAACTTAATGAAAAGTACAATTTGATTAATAATACAAATTCTTTTAAGAAATAAAATGAAATTATAGCGTTATAATTTTTATAATATTATAATTATAATTTTTAATTTTATCTTTGGATTTTAACTTCTAATTTTTTTCTAAATTTACGTTATTCATAATTGAAAATTATTTTAGGGATTTTGGGTTAATTTTTATTGATTTATTAATTATTAATCATATAAGAAATGTTTTTCACTTATACGTTAAATTCTTCACATTAAGTTTTTTACAGCCTACGAAAAGCTTTTGCCCTGATTTTTAAATATTTTATGAAAAATTAATTCAAAAGAAGCATTAAAAATTGAAAAAAAAATTTAGTCTTTATATCTTAAAGTGCCACCATATCTTTGAAACATATAACAACATCTATTTACATTAACTAATTATGCTGTAATCGAGATAGCATTCAGACCACAAAATGCACAAAATCAGTCCAAAAAATATTGGGAAAATGTATAAACTAGAAAGATCCTAGATTTCATTTTAAGGTAATATGTATATATATATATATATATATATATATATATATATATATATATATATATATATATATATATATATATATATATATATATATATATATATATATATATATATATATATATATATATATATATATATATATTACACACACACACACACGTGTGTGTGTGTGTGTGTGTATGTATAATGTGTGTGGCCTGAAAATTACAAAAACTAGCAGACATTTGTTTTGCTTAGGCTCAGCACATTCAAAAATAAAATACATGCAGCTGATATTGATCTTTATTCTACTTCAACTTCAGCAAAAATAACGTCTATAGATGAGTTTTTAACACTTAATTTTATTTCGCTAAATTGTAGAAAATAGAAATCATTATGCTACAAATTTTTCTAGATAGAGAGTTGTCAGAAAATTAAAAAGAAAAAACCGTGTTTCTACTCTCTGAGACACCGTACACTTTCTCCGAAAAAATTAATATTCAGCATTCCATTATTCTATTAACAGGTTAGATTTTCACCCTAAATTCAAACTCCACGATTGTGTTCGACTGAATAATGCACATTCCATGAGACAAATAAGACATAGAGCATGTACAAATGAGTTTAAAAGAAACTAGGGAACATTTTAAACATGAAAAAAATGAAGTGATCGAACTGTGGCATTTAAAATATTTCTTTTAAACTGAAAATTCTTTAGATGCATTTGAGAGTATTAAAATATTATGTAATTATATTATAGTTATAGTAACTTTTCTATTTATTAATCTTATTGAATAAATTTGTTTAAGAAAGGCTTTTAAACGTTAATCTTTTCTTTCTATTCTAAAATTAATAATGGGAATAATAATGTAATAAAATTATTACCTAACAGTCTGAGCTGGCGATGTTTTCCTTGTGATTATTTTTTAATTTTTTGGTATATTTTCTTCCTTTTAAGCAGACATTATTTCATTTTTATATTTGAGGTGTATCTAAAGCATTGAAACAGGTAAAACAAATAACAAATATCAGTTAACACAGAGAAAACTTATATACTCCTGAATAATTGTGTTAGATCTATGTCTGTGGTCTTATCATGGAAGAAGAGGTCTCTTTAATTCTGACAGTTCTTGTGTAAAGCAAAGAAATAGGTATCTAAACGTCCCCTGGATTTTAGAGGGGGACAGAGGGAGTGAGAAGTAGTGACAAATTAGAAATTGGGACAGGATGATCCCCTCGCTGTCTTCAGTCACAGCAGACAACACCACAAGCCAAATTGGAATACTGGCTCAAGTATAAATGACAGCCACTTCTACGACTGATTCAAAATTCGAAGGGGCCACATTTTATCTATTTATCATTTTACAATGTCACAATAAAAATATAAATACCATTTAATTTTAATAAATCCTTATTTTACTGGTCACCCAATTAATTCAATAATTTAACGAAAACCCTCTTTTTAAATAGTATTTATATAAATTCTGATTCTTATTTTGTTCAACAAATGGACTGTAAAATCTGTCCCAAGACTCAAGGACGCACACTGCTACGAACGAAGCTAAAACCAACATAAAGATGCACCATTGTATTTTTGATTGTATTTTTGCCCTGGAGCATTAAGAAATTTTTATTCTTTATTTTATTAATTTTTTTTATTGGACTGTCTTTTCAAATCATAGAAATATAATGATATGATGGGTAACCTAAAAATAAATTTTTTTGGGCATTGTAATCTCGTTCTTTCATCAATTACCTAAATGGAAAAACAAGCCAAGCCGTAAATGACGACCAGTACTTTGACCCATGCAAAAATCTGTCATGATAAATATGCACTGTCTTATTTTAAAATTTGTTTTGCATTGACACAATAAGCAGTTTTATTATTTTTATTTAGTAAATTGTATTTTATGGGTTATAGTTTAAGGTAACCAAACAATACGACAGACAACGTGGTAATAAGTAATTTTTAAGAAGTTTGTGATGCCTTGAGCAATATAATGATTATTTTGCTATATGAAAGAAATGCTAAGTTATTATGTTTGATTTGTTAGAATTAGTTTCAGAAAACAATCCTATTTTTAAAAGTAATTGCAGATTGTAACCCAAAAGTGTGATAAATCTGATAACGTTGATAAATCTTATATAATTTCTAGTAACACTTGTTCATAAACTTTATCAACTTATTTTTCTTTTATATATTAACTTTGTAATTTAATTTATAATAATTTTAACTTATAAAGTATTCTTAAATTTTGTGTTTTACTTGATAAATTAGTAATTTCTAAATATGATTGCTTTTTTTTATCATCTCACTATTAAAAATAATTTAGTAGAAAAAAACAATTTTCGAGATTGTTTAATAATTGAACACACACCCTTTTTATTAATATATATTATATTTATCAATGCACAGAGGTTGAAATAAATGGACACTAAATAGATGAAATATCGTAAAGAAAACTAAATTTATGCCTCCCTATTTTTACATTCCTTTTTTAGGTAAATTTTCCAGTTTATTTCCGTATTAGGAAAATCTAGCAAGAAAGCTATTAACTTTATATTGCATTAAAAATACTGGAGTGTTAAATGGGAATTTTCTATATTTCTATTCGGGAATTTAGATTTAATAATGAAAGATATATAAAAATAAAAAAATGACTATTTATAACGTAAATGAGAGAGAAATTTCCACATGTAAGGTTTAAATTAATCCCAATGGTTTTAGAAAATATTATTTTTACAAAACAGTTGTAATCAAAATCTCAAATTCTCTAAACAAAGTTAATTTAAATTCAGTATGATTTACATTCATTTCCATGAAGTTAACTTTAATTAATAACTAGTTAACTTGAATGATATTTCTAAGTTTTTTAATTAGTGGATTTAGATAATTAAAATAGAAGGTATTTAAAAATATATCTAGAATATTCAGAACGTGCAGAAAAGGTAGTAAATAACGTAACAGTTCTAGAAAATAATAGTAGATTTCAATAATTAAAAAAAAATGAAAATTCCAAGGAAATATATTTAAAAAAAATATTTTAAGGAGAGAATATAGAAAAAAGTAAGCACTAAAAATAGAACAAGAAATTTTTTGAAGACAGATTATTTTTATTATTTTGTTCAAAATTAACTTACAGAAAGAATTGATTAAAAATTTTAAAAAACTGAAAGGAAAACATTATATTAGCCTGACACAGCAAAGTTAAAATGAAAAGGTAAAAACTATATTTTTTGTTTCAGTGGGGAGTAGGGTTTGCCACTGTTAAAAATACATGGAACAAAATTTGAAGTTATTAAAAATGGGTTATACCAATTTTGAACTCTGTAGGAAATTTCATATCAGTAAAATAAATTTTTAATGAGGCTGAAGATTTTCACTTGAAAAGAAATTTTCCTCTTACTTCAAGTTAAGGGAAGATCTTGGAATTCCATATAATAGGAGCAATTAGATAACATTTCTGACAAGGAAATATATTAAAAGACTTTGAATGAACCATTCGAAATCGTTAACATTTCAATCCATTAGACATTCTTGGAGACAAACAATAGCCAATGAATGTCTCTTTTCCCTGATATATTTGTACTTAGTGATTGATGACCAAGCTTTGAAAAAATTAACAAAGTTGCAGTTCAATTTTAAATAATTATGATTACTCAAAGAAACCAATCGAAAAGCATAAAATGATAAAATTTGGTGGCAAATTAATGGTTCTCTCTTTTTTTCACATTTATACCTCTAAGAGATAAGTAGCTTGCATCTTAATTGCATTTCCTATATAACTATAAAATTAGTCAACCAGAAATAGGAATTACAGTAATTCTGATTAACAATTCATGTTTTTACTATCCTGTAATAAGATAATGTATTTGAAGTTAAATTTTAAAAGTAATATTTATTCAGTCTCTTTCAATACAATATCTGATGAACTATTGATAATGTATAACAACTATTTTAACATCAACGTAAATTATAATAGGTATTAACTATTGGTTGTTTCAAAAATAGTTTTATTAAAATGAACTCTAAGTGTATCTTCGATATTTAATAAGGTTATTTTTATGTTTGTGACACCTTTAACAACATAGAATTAGTTTTAAATTTGATCGTAAGCACTTACAAAAAATATCCAAAGAAATAAATAATAAATGAAAAGAAATAAATGACTATACCAACTATTTTTTTGTACAGAATTAACAACTTTTGCATTTCCAACCGTATTAATTTAAAAAATCAACTTTATTTTTAATAGACTAAACACATAAATAGTCTATAAACTTCAAAGCTATATATATATAATGGTTAGAAATGTATCTAGTGCGTTTCAATTGACTATAAAAAATCCAATGTAAAAATTATTTAAATTTTTAAGAATTTTAGTAAGTATAATATTGTATGTTATGATATGAATTATTTTCCTTATATGATAAATGATATAAAGAAAAACTAGTCTATTCTTATTGCTTGTTATATTTTAAAATTAAATGAGATTACAATATAAAGTTTTCAGACACATCTTGTTTGGAGGAAATTCTAAGGTTGCCTTAATCTGGTTTCACAATGTACATGAAAATCAAGTTTTATGTGTTGTTATTGGAATAACCTCCAACATTTTCAAATCATTCATAAGATCTGCTATATCTTTTTCAAGCAAATAGTTCCAGGGCGTATTATATTAAATTATATTCCCATAGTAATGAAAATAAAAAAAGAAGTATTCTATTCCAAATGATAGTACATTCAATGGCTAAGTTGGTGAAAATAAAAATTCTCACCCAAAAGAGTCATAAGAATTCTGAAATTGCTTCTATTGTGAAGTCACATACTGAGTTTTCTGTTAATAGTAGAGGATGGGAGGTTTTAAAAGAGGAAATTTGAAGCTTGATCCGGAAATAGATTCATTTGTGAATACGAAAGAGAGGGGTTTATCGCATTAGATAGAAAAAAGGGAATCCATTTTTTCATTGCATCTTTTGAATTGTCGAATTTTACATTTGTATACAAATGTGCTGAAATACGGAGGATACATTAAAATTCCTTAAATTTAGATATTTGATACTGATCCCACCAAAGTTAGTTTTACCAGATATTCGAAAAATGAATCTTGCATAGTCATGTGTAAATAAGAAAAATATAATTGATATTTTATATTTGAATTCTTTATAATTAAAATTTAATAATTTATATTTTAATAATTAATATTGATAACTTATATTTTAATAATAAAATGAAGAGTAAAAACTAAATGTTTGTTACGATGAGCAAAATTATTTTTCTTGGCTTAAGATTTATAAACATACCACTGTAGGATCCCACATTGATTACCATGTAATTAAGTAAAAAAAAATTTCTTAAAAATTATTGCAGCAACTTTATTGCAGTATTTTTGAATAAAATTAATAAAAACATTTACATTTTTGTAAGCTATAAACCAAGCATAAAATGTAAAAATCGTGCCTTATAAATAAGAATGCATTTTCAGAAATACAGTTTTAAAGCAAAGAAAATAAATTAGTATAAAAATATAAAATTAAACAGTGCAAAAAGAGGTTTAATAATATTATGTAAAAGAATAAATAGTGTGAATATATCTATCTATCTATCTATCTACCTATATATATATATATATATATATATATATATATATATATATATATATATATATATATATATATATATATGTATATATAACCTATGAAATGCACTCCTGGCGTGATAATAATATGTAGGGATAACAATGAAGGAAAAATTTAACTGAAAAATTCATTTATATGCTGAATGTAAAGCAAAAGAAAATACACTATGATAAAAGAATTAAAAAATAAAATACACACTTACACAGATATAATTCTTTTATAAATATGATTGAATCAATATTGCGCATTGTATTTCATAGCTAACGTATCAACACTAAATTTAAAGCATTACAGTAATTATTATTGGTACACTTTGACTTGTTACAAAGGAAAATTATTGTTAGAAATAGAAAAACTGTACATTTTTCTGCTATATTAAGGTGTATGTATTGCTATTAAATAAACCTGAAGAGAATATACGGTTTCTCAAAGATAAGATGTTCAAATGTTAATAATATAGAAAATAATTTTAATTACAGTTACTAAACCTAATCATTCATCTCTACTCAATTCAGATTGATCTACTAATAAATTGTATTATTATTTCTCTATTTACAGTGATGAATATGAAGATTTCCACAAAATTTTGAAATGGAACACTAACTTACTGGGAAATGCCTAACAAGTTGAAATAAAAAAGAAAATACCTTTAAAAATTCTTTATAAACATGGCTAAGGAATTTTCAATACGTTTAAATTAAATCTTCAAAATTGTTATTGTCTAAATTGTTATTATGTGAGAAGAAGACGTGATGAAAATTTACATTGAATATCTAGTCTTAAATAATAAAAGATTTAGAAACACTGGTTTTAAATGGAAATATTTCACAATTTATTTACTAAGTAACTTTATTAAAACAATAGCTTTCAAATCTGGTTAAAATCTATTTATAAGCTATCCTTATAAAATAAAAAAATTAAATTAGAAACATAATTTGTGACCAAAGTACAAAATCTTTAAAATACATTTTTTCTGCAATTAGTTTAAGAATGCTAACACTGTGTTGAAATACTTAAATAAATTGTGTTTCATAAACGATCAAACGTTATAGAGTTTCAAATATTGATGAAAATCCATTGAGTACATTTTTTATCATATTTTTCTAAGGAGAGAAATTTACTACAAATGTTCTTGAATTAGACAGTGAGAAAAGAAATTTTATTAGGTTATAAAAAATGAACAAAATATGTGAAAGCCCCAAGGGCTGGAATGAACCCCTCCCTGATTACATTAACGCTTTTACAGCCAGTTAGCAAACTGGAATTTTATTTAATTATGCAGAAAGAGCTCTCTTCAGCGAAAAATATGATTTTAACGTTCAGTTTATGAGAAACAGTGGCTGGCGCCTTTAGCAAAGCGGGAAGAGCTATTAAAATGGCCGCGACATTAAGGAACAGAATACCGACAGAGGAAATTTTCCTTGTTTTGCTGTTTATTGAGCAATTTAATTAAAGCTCGACCTTCTCAGAATTTTTTCACTTTTATATCGAGTTGATTTAATTTAGCTAATAAGGCGAAGCAGCTACGTTTCAATCAACATGTCAAGTTATTTACCTAATTCAAACAGACGAGTTTCTAAGCAGACATAAATCAAAATGTGTATAGAAAATTACGCCACAGTGTTAGTTTAAGTCTTTAATCGAAAGAAAAACAAACTTTGATTTTCTTTGAGACTATGCTACAGCCTGCGGACCTAGAAAAGTACAACGTACTACTTTGAAAAGGGTTTCTGCGTTAATTAAAAACAAGTCAAACTTTCTTGCGACGTGGTTTGTTAATTGCTGGTGACTCCGGGCTTTGATTCTTCTTGAACTCATGCAAATTAAATTGGAGTCAGCAATGCCATGGAGCCCTAAAGAAAGGAAAGACTTCTTTGTTCGATATTCTTCAACAAAAATGTTTCGAAAGCATAAAAAGTTTACCTTATTTTGTTAAAACTCTATTATCTAGTAAAATAAAAGTCAGTTTTTTTAGGAGTATCGAGTCAATATCCGTATCAAAACAAGGTATAATAGCAAGTATACCATTAAAATTTCAAACTGATTTATAAACATTTTAAGTGGTACAAGACGTAATTTACATTTAAAAATATATTTCCTATTTTTATTTTAATACAAAAGAGATCTCTTCTCATAGCAAAAATACATATCATGAATAAACATTGCACAATATGCTGCGGCTAATTAAGGAAATAAAATGTAAATAAACATAGTTACTTTTAGAAATAGAGTTTTTTAGGTGTCTTTAAAAATCAAGTGATTAATTACGCTAGACAAATTTATGCATATATAAGCATTGATATTTTGTATGATTATTTCAATGATTCTACCTCGGATAAATAAATTTAATTCTTTTATAAATTTACTTATTGTATTTATTACATTTTGAAAAAGAAATAGACCTGTTTAGCTTAATACGATTTTTGAGCTCAACAAAATTTTTACATTTTTTATATACATACAATAATGAAATAAAAATTAGATCTTATAAATTTATGAAATATCTTGTTGACAGTGAAGTATTATTTATG
>CM063503.1:105541255-105551255 GCA_032207245.1 Pardosa pseudoannulata
CGGTAACGGTTTTTCTTTCTAAATAAATTCCTTTATATATATATATATATATATATATATATATATATATATATATATGTCTGTGGGTGGGTGGGAGGATGGTTGTGTGTGCATTTGTATGAATATATGTTCACCGCATAATCCACAAGTAATTGAAAAATTAAAATTAAGTTATACGCCATGAAATAAAAATATTCATTATACAATAACAAATAAAGGTAAAACAAATTAACCTTGTCGATGGAATAAACGCTGACATTGCTGTGGGGTAGGCAAAATTAGCCTTAATATCATGTATATTATAGGATACTTGATATGATATTTTTATAAGACCGGTTTACTTCCATCGGGCTATGGAAATTTGGAAATAATCTAAAAGACCATACACATAAGATAAAGAAGTTGTAGCTGAATACACTATAATATAGGGTTTAGGGAATTCATCTTAGTTCATTTTAGTTAAATTGTACCTCAAATATTCGAAAACTGTCAAATAGCTATTGTGTGCATATCAGTACATGTGTGAATCACGTATTATTTTTAAAGTCAAAAATAATCTTGAATGTGTAAGCTATTTGGTGTCACCTGCAAGAAGTGCTCTTCACTTAACAACATCCGTTTAGCATACTCTAAATAATGTTGCTCAATGAAGGGATAGCTTTGACTACTCACCACAGTGTAGGTCTGCAATGTTCATATTTTCACAACGTAAATTGTTATTCATTTTTAATTTTTTCCTAGCCATATTTCAACATAAATACTGAAAATTATAAATATTAGTCATACATTATCTACACTTTCTTGAGATTAAATACATTATAGTTCAGGAGAGACAAATTTTTCAAGTTTATTTGGGCTTGAAATGATAGCAGAAAAATATATTTTCTAATTTACCCTAGTATCATAGATATTGGAATAGAAATTAAGCAGAAAGGACACGCGCATAACAAATTTTAAAATTAGGGCCATTCAAAGCTACGAGATGAGTCCTTAAATTCATAATTATCCTGCAGTAACTACGCATATAATTATTTAAAAATACACTTTATACAACAGTACCAGTTCATGTTTGAAAAATTTAAAATTCGTATTCTAAAATTTGTTATCCATTGAATGATGCCAAAGATGAATGATTGCTGAACCATTTGATGGCAATAATGCACAGAATTGCTCTCATTTTGGACCCAGTTTTCTCTAGTCGATCAGTTTAATGATGTTGCGTTCAAGACACAGAAGTAATAAATGACGCTGAACTAATTAACCACGATTTACTTGTTAAGCATGATTCCACATGACGCTTTGAATAGATTAAACAAGTCAATGAAGCTCTGGAACATTATTTTGTAATCACTAAACGGAGTTACTTTACATGAGTAATATCAGAGTCGGTTATCCAATAACTTTTAAGTAAAATATTTCTGTTGAAACGACAGCAAACTTCCCCTATAATCACTTCGAAATACTGTTTAAAATTTATCTTCTACGTTGACTGGCACTCATAAAAATAAATCAAAGTCATCAATAAATTAAGTTTAAAAATTTAGTATTTATCTTAACGTACATAATTTAAATATGGAGTGTTATAATTATACGTTATTAATTACTTCGTATATATTTAGAGAGATTAGGTGTAGTTACAAATAATAATTTTGCTACATTATTTTATATTCCTATTTGTCTGATATGAAGAATAGATTATTAGTCAAATTTAAATTTTTTACATCTATTTTCTGTCCCTATACACAAGCATTTCTGATTTAGGAGACAAACATTATCATTATCTAATATTTGACAGATTGTTAAAAACTCCAATTTAGGGAAAGGAAAAATATTTTATATTGAATAGGGCCATATAAGAGGTAGACAAGCAATAAATCAGTGAGAGACATATTCATACGTTATAAAAACTTAAAATGTAGATATATATTATTTAAAACAAACATTTAATCATAACTGAAATAATATGAATACATATTCTACAGAAATGTTAACCACTGTATAAAGTTTACGCACGTAAATAATGCAATAACGAACAAAGACTGAAAGCATTTTTTTAAAGTAATGTGAAAATAATGTGTAATCAAAATGTATCAATACAAAAGGTTTAACATTTAAGGAAAATATTTCGATAAATCTTTGAAACTTGTCAAAGCCATTCTAGACACATCTGTGATGAGATGATTGGTGAACTTGGATTTTGATTAAACGAACTCATAATTAAAATAAAAACCGGAAAATAGCAACCCATAAAAAATAAACACAAAATAACATCTGTAAAAGAAAATATTTGCTTCTTAGACATTTCAATAAGATTGATTGAAAAAAAGTTCTTAAATAATAATTCGTTAAATTGTATAAACAAAAGAAATGCCTTAATGAGATGTAGATTACTTTCAGAGAAATCTTATCCTTTTGTCATATTATTACGAATTATTCATAAAAAATATTTTTCAGTTGAATAGTGTTTATTTTTGAGCAATGGTTGAAGTAGCAGATTGTCATGACTGAAAAATATATATAGGCCCTCAATAATAAACTACTTAAAAATTGCTGTGTTATTGAGTGAACTTTACTTTTCCAGAAGCTCATTGTTACTAAACCACTCAACCAGCTATATATATTTAAAGACATTTATTGAAGTAAAAGTAGGTTTTTTTATGAATTTATAAGGAAAATTATAGTGAAAATATAAATTTTAAATTCAAAAGTCGATTGGTCAAATATTATTTCAAAATTTCCATTTTTTCTAACATTTTCTTAAGTATAAATTCATTTAGAAGGTAAGTATTAAACAACATGAAATTTCTTAATAGGTATACGGAG
This sequence comes from Pardosa pseudoannulata, assembly GCA_032207245.1. Classification (NCBI taxonomy): domain Eukaryota; kingdom Metazoa; phylum Arthropoda; class Arachnida; order Araneae; family Lycosidae; genus Pardosa; species Pardosa pseudoannulata. Next base: position 105,544,079 of record CM063503.1, read on the forward strand.
TTATATATTAATTTTATTTGGGGATGAAAAAAATTTTTAATATGAAAAATAAAATCAAATATTTCAAATATTAGATGAAAATGAATCTAAGTGTCTCAAATAGTTTTAATATTTACAATCAAGATAATATATTACTTATATATTATTTAATGCTATTAGAAATTTCAAGTCAACATGTTTTATTATATTTATGAAACCTGTACTCACAGAATTTTAGTTAAATATAACAAGTGTAAAATTGTTCAATTATATGATATTATCTTTCCACATACGCCTGCTCTTTAAACATTGCCTACATTTTTATAAAGTATTTTGAGTATATACAGTCATTTAAAACCTCCAATATCAATAACAGTTTGAATATGGAGTGACAAAGACATTTATTCCTCTTGAAATATTTTTAATCTTCAAGAATAAATATGTATTAAAAATCCATGATTATGCAATTAATATAGTTTAGGATCGAGATAACAGTGGTAATTTATAAAATATTCCATATGACTGATATTTCAAAATCATAATTTAAAGTGAAGATGGTACTGTTAAAATTATACATTCTCTAAATTTTTAACTACTTAATCTTGTTGTTCGATGACTTGTTTTAAAGTAAACTGCTTTATATAAAAAGTGTATAGTGGATCTGAACAAGTTACATTTCAAAATATATTTCTACTTAGTTTGTTATGCGTTGTTTAATTTATTATTATAAAAATAAGCTCCATAAAATTCTATTTCCATGATTAATGAATTATTCAAATTTTGGAAATAAATAATGGCATGAAATATTATCTGGCATGCATTTGCGGTAAGATATATTTAAAATAAATTGTTCGTTTTCCATTCACAAATAACGACTAATTTTACGTTCATCTAAGCATTGTATGTATTTTAGAATTGTCCAATCGTACCTATTGAGCTATAAACTGGAATAAATAATTTGAGGTTGCATTCCATGGTAGATAATATTTTGTTCTGTGGGGAAACAAAACAAATCCATTTCTTGGTTAGATATTTATCATTATTCCAGTGTCGCACATTTAGAAAATATAACAAAAAAAGGTGAATCGAAATCAGGAGACGTGAAAAAAGTGAGGGATTTTTAAAACGCTTTTCCCCCAAACTATCATTTCTTCGCTTTCCCCGTAATACGATTTCCAAAGAACAATAATTCAAAAAGATTAAATTCTCCGTGAAATATAAAAACGGAGGAAATAGAAGTAGAAATAAAGCGAGTACAAGAAAATGGAAAAGGAAACTACTACCCTCCCCCATTTTCCGTTTAAGGGCCTAACTGAATCGGCATAGACACTGGAAAACACGGAAATGAATTCCGTAAGATACCGCAGTTTGCAATTTTTTACGCAGACCCCTATCAGATGGTTTAGATTTATTTCACTTTGAATTCTGAGGTTGCAGATAAACTGTTTATTGTTTCTTTCATTAGAGTATTAAATGGTAAATAAAGTCCATACAAAATAATTTGGAAATGCTACGCTTTTGCTGTAATTGCGTTCTTTAAAATCTTAACCCATTATCGCAGGGTGCCTCTTTATGCGGACAGTGTAAAGTATTTTATAGGATTTTACTGGTTTGAATTTACTTCTTAGTGATATTAGAATATGCTTGAATAAAAAAACACCCAGGAATTTCAAATATTTACTTTTTATAGTTTTGTCATTTACAACGACAGTTTTTAACTATTCTTAATTTGGTAATAGATTAGTTTTTCGACAAATTCATAAAATAAAGTCCGCAGAAACAGCTATCTATGTCACAAAACTTCATTTTATAGTACTAAGCTAATACACGATATAAAATAAATCTGGTATTAAATTTTTTTCTTTTTTATGGGTGTTTGACGTTTCTTATGTTTTTTCCAGTTGAATTATTCATGCATTTTAACCGAATATGAGTTCACTTTCATTCTTTATTTTTTAATTCATATTAAGAGTATAATAAATAATAATAAACAAACTGGGGTATAGTATTGGCAAGTAACGGCTCGTGTTTGTTTTTACCACATGTGCCAAAAGGAATACAATTTTTTTGGTAATAATTTAATATGGGCAGTCGTAATAATATGTATTAAAAACTAGTTGTAATATGCATGAATCAAGAATCTGATTTTCACGGTTGCTGGTTAATATTATTGAATTTAATTGAGTAATACTTATAAAAATAGAAATCCTTTTTTTTTCTTAAAATTCGTACTTAAAAGTTTAATTTTCGTCTTACAGTTTATAATTTTACTGCTAAAATCCATTTGCTGATAATTACTGTCTTCATTGAACTCAGACAAAGATATTCAAATACATTTAAATATATACTTGATATAACACTTCTCTATATTCATTTGAAAACAAAAAATTGGTTAAAGAAAATAATTATGTTTTATATTTTCTTCTGGTGTATTATGTTTCCATACTATGCTTATTGTTACAATGCAGTTTTAGTATATCATATATACAGCCATGAGGACGACTATATTTAGAAATGAAGAAAGAGGAGAAAATGTAGCTTAATAAACCACTTTTTTATATAATCCGACAGAAAAAAAACGTTTATTCTCTTTATTAAATTTTTAAATATATTTATCATGGGATTAAATATAAACCATGAGATCTAATTTTAAGGATGTAGAAGAAGGTAGAGAAAATGTAGTTTCATATATATATATATATATATATATATATATATATATATATATATATATATATATATATATATATATATATATATATATATATATTATTAGAGGTATCAATAGAAAAATGCAAGTTTAATTATTTTTATTTTATTGTTTTTATATTTTTAATTTTAATATTATTGCCACAATGATACTTTAGAATACATTATATAACACGGGAAAGCAACATCAATAATGTAAACATCCTGCGGGTATTGTAGCTACATATTTGTGTACCTAATTGTGTTTGTAATTGTATTCCAATCTGTAGATATTTTGTTTACTTGTTATCTGTAACTGTGTGAGTTAAAAATCTTAATAAAGAATGCAACATGTAAAATGGCTTAGTCGTGTTTGAACATCTCTTTTTAAATCTTTTTTTATATTTATTATGGTTTAAAGACATACAAATATTTTTAGCCATCAAATTTAAGTAGTAATGAGACCGAAGATTTGCTAAAGCTCAGGTAGTACTTTGAAATATTTCTGAAATCTAGAAACCTTGCTAATTTGCTTGAGTATGTGAAATTATCAATTATATTTGAATGTGCTGGTGAAGAAGCCATGATACTATTTAACTCTTTCGTGGGCCGAGGGAATATTACTTCCCACCTACACGATCTTACAAAACACAGCTGTGGGAATAAGCACAAAACCCATTCTAATATATTGGTCTTGCTATTGGAATGACGAGAAGACTAATTTCCACTTCGGTTTTCCGCTGTCATCTATTTTTCGATTGCTTGAATAAAATTAGCAGTTCTGTTTTGAAAGTTTGGAAAAGTGGAATGAGATATAAATGACCCACGAAATGGTTAATACATATCAACTAAGTCTTAAACAAAACTCATTGTATACCAGTAGTTTTAGAAGCAATCGAGAATTACCCTATCCCCCAAAAATTTTGTAGTAAACATATATTTAATTCTTGAACATACTATGCGAAATGATAGATAAATCTTTAACAGAACTGAAAATTTCCAGAAGCATAGTAAATATGGTGATCAAAGCGTACGTGTTAATATACATCACATTAGACTTAGTGTTGCAGATAAATCATTGCAAGACTTATTTCTAATAAAAACAGACCTAACTGTAGAAAAACTATCTATATATGCAGTGGTAGAGAATTGAGATAGAATTATTGCAGGGATAAACGAAATTAAAAACTTTGGTATCGAAAGTAAATAATGCGACTGAAAAAAACCAGAAAAAAACCCTCTTATAGAAGCTTCTAAATTGCATGCGTGTAAGCAGAAAGTAAAATATGATGAGGTTCATACAAACATTATCACAGGTATCTACTAATATAAAATGAGTAACTAGAATAAAAGAAATGCATGTCCTCAATACGGATAAAAATGTAAGAACTGCAATAGATGAAATAATTTTACCTCTAGTTTTCGATAAGGCCATTCTATTTTCATTTTTTTTTCACTGATAATATAAGTTTAAAATATGTTAAAACAATTATTCAAAATTCGCGTTGGACAGATCAATACCAGGCAGAGAAGGGTAAATTATATTTTCCGTTAGGATGAGTTTCTAATGATAATCTTATGCCTGATTTCAATCATTTAAAATTGAAGTGTTCTGCAAAATCAACTAATTCAATTTAAAAAACAGTTGGTGGTAATAAAATAAAACTCAAAATCATTGCTAATTTTAACTGTAGTATTGATCATTTATTTGACTTGAATTTCTAAACTGTAAAAGGTATTTAGATCAGTTTTATTAAAAAAAAAAAGAGTAAATGCACAAAAATAATACGTAGTTAGGATTTTATTTATTGGTATAAATAAATATATTTATAAAGGTGTGGTTAACATTAGTTTTCAGTGTTTGATAGAATTGATTGTGGGTGTTAATTCTGTTACTGCCCCCCCCCAAAAATATATTAGTCACTTTAAAGTTTAAAGTAAAAATAAATTAAATAGCCTTAGCATACATATAATTAAGTAGTCAAATTGAAAAGACTCCTGAATAGAGGTAAAAATTTAGTTTTTGTTAGCATAAAATGCAAAACCAAAGTAAGTTGGAACTATTTCTAGTTTTTGGTATTCTTTCAAAGCTAAATGATTAAAATTTATGTTATATTTCTGTCCTCCAGAACTTAATGAAGTTATTAAAAGGAAATTTAGTTGAATTTCGGTTTCTGATGAGTTGCATTTGCAGTTATGAAATGAATTTATTTATACACTTTCTTGATTTAAAAGATGTTTTTTTTCAAGTAAAACTTTTATGATTCTAGTGTATTATGACAGTTTGGTAGTCCACTTGGGGGCAATAAACTTAATAACTTTCCTCTTGTGTTAAATTATATCACAGGAATTTTATTAAAAAAGAGTTGGTGATATCTCTCATATTTTAGTCTACTTTAATGACAAAATATTTAGTGCACATAATAAAACAGACAACAATGGAACTTTAAAAAAGTTGGTGGAAGGAGTTGGGAATAAGTTATTTAAATAAAATTCGATTTATTTCAAATGGGGTTAATTATTTGGATTATATTTTAATATATCAGAAATGAAGTGAGAACATTAAAGATTAAATTTATTCTCAAATTTAAAATCTCCGAGTAATTAAAGAATCTAAGAGAATTTGTGGTATCATTAATCACCTTAGAAATTTTATTCGTAAAGAATCTAAAATTACTGTTCCTGTAAGGTGAGTTACTTAAAAAGGCTCTTTATTGAGGTTGGATACTTACACATACCAAAGTTCTTAATGATTTACAGCATTAAATGAGTACAGTTCCAGTAAATTGGTAAGTTTAATTCAAATACTCAAATTATTTACAATGTGTCAATTCAAAAATTGGACGAGGCTTCTTCATACAAAGAAAAGGGGAATCTATTATTTAGCAGATTCTAATACTGAACAAAAATATATCCAAACAAGAGAAAATACACTTAAATTTTATATTTTCTACTTAAATGATATATATTTCTGTTCGGAGAAATCTTTATTGTTTACTTTAATCATAAAATAATAATTTATATTTCTAACAAAAATTGTTTTCATGTAGAATGGACTACAAACAATGAAATTAAAATTACCAAAGCATAATATTCATGTATTCATTATTTGTTTTCTATAAGTTTTTTTATTAAAGAAGCAAATAATTATTCGAAGAATGTGAAAATGTGTTTTTATTTGTATTTGTTATTTTTTATTTTTTGATATAACTATGTGAGGTAAGAACGTTACTAAAGAATACATCATATAACAAATATTACATAAGAGAGATGTGTTATGTTCTCTGAGTGTATAAATATACAAATAATAAGTGCAGTTATGTTGTTGATAGCCGCAATAAAATTTGAATTAACTGTTTCCATGTAGAATGGACTACAAACAATGAAATTAAAATTACCAAAGCATAATATTCATGTATTCATTATTTGTTTTCTATAAGTTTTCTTAATAAAGAAGCAAATAATTATTCGAAGAATGTGAAAATGTGTTTTTATTTGTATTTGTTATTTTTTATTTTTTGATGTAACTATGTGAGTTAAGAACGGTAGTAAAGAATACATCATATAACAAATATTACAAAACAGAGATGTGTTATGTCCTCTGAGTGTATAAATATACAAATAATAACTGCAGTTATGTTGTTGATAGCCGCAATAAAACTTGAATGAATTAACTAGGTGTAATAGTTAATTTAAAAAAAATAATTTAAAATGTAGAATATTCTTTAAAGAGAATTTTTAGATTAAAAATATTTTTCGATGTTTAAAAATATGTTTATAAGAAAATATTGAATAACGCAAAAACAGTCAAATGCCATATACAATGAAATATTGTACTCTGACCTAAATAAAAAATTATATGCTTTATAATAATATATTGATCCGTTTAACGTTATTTTTAACTAAATTTTAGTTGTCATTTAAATTTACAAAATGTGCAAAGGTCAATTTAAAATTTATTCAAGTTTCACTACCGAAAGACCAACAGTTATTATATTAACTCCAAAAAAGCCATTTAACTAACTTTTCAAATTGATATATTTCAATATATTTTCTAACAAAAAAGAAAAATTTTATTTTTCCATCGGTCTGTAGAATACAGAATGAGTTTTAAGAATAATATATATAGATAAAATATTTCACTTTGTTATTCACTTATATGTGTTTCGCATTTTCTAATAAGCAATAAAGTTAAGATCTAATTCCTTTTTTTTTATAACTCTTGAAAGGGCAGCCTTTGACAACAAGGCAGGAGACTGCATTATGTCATAAATTATTCGAAGCGTTCTAGCAAGAATATTAAATTTGTCGATTTTCAATTTCGATTGCTGGAGTTAAAAAAAAAAGGATAAAAGGAATTCTTTTTATTTTTCTTGCACAGATCGTCTTTTCTCTAACCACTTCTATCACTTTTCTGAAAATCCCTCCTGTATTCAAATATCTTTGAATCTCACAAGAATACGAACTGAGATCGATTCTGCTGACATTGTGCGATTCTTTTGACTGTAGA
>CM063503.1:105563755-105591255 GCA_032207245.1 Pardosa pseudoannulata
TCAATAACATGTTAAAGTGAATTTATAGATCTCGAGTAAATTACAAAACAGTGTAAGAACAGTGTAACGTATGATATGTCATTTCTGTATAAATTATAAATATAAATAGTTTTGTAGTTGTCATATATAACTCCTAAAATCATAAAACATATAAGTATATTATATAACGTACAAATTAAAGGAACTATTCTAATTATAAAACAATTTTTTGCATTATTCTTTAAATCTTATGTAATGGTACAGTATATTACTTGTTCGTTAATGAAAAATGTTTTCAAAAGTTTATAACAAATTAATATTTGTTAGCTTTCTAAAACTCTAAATCATATATATTTTAAAGAAATACACATTTTTATTAATATAATCGAATATTTTTTGCACAAATTTGTAACAAGTGCTAATTCGATTAAGTATATTGATATATTTTTTAAAGATTTTGATGAAATAAATAATTTTTAGTTACTGAAATGTTTCATCGTTGGTTCTAACAATATATATTTTTACTATTAAATTTTCTATCAATTCAAACATTAACAAAACACTAATTTGACATCCTAATTTTATATTCTAAAAATTACGAAGAATAGGTTTATTGCTAGTTGCCAACACTGCTTCGATGTATTTAATTTATATCAAAATATGAATATATACCTTTCTACAGATCTCTACTAAAAGTTCGCTAATAAATACTAAAAGAGTCTTCTTAAACTTAATTTAAATTTAATGTTTATAAGTCATCTGATAAACACATTGTAAAACATTGTAATAAGCTTGTAAGTGTTTTATATGAAAATAGTAGTGCATTTTATTTTTTATTATGTCCTAATGTATTTTGTATTGCTCTTCTTTCACTAAATTATTTAAAATTTTTAGTACTAGTTTTTTTTCTGCATTTTCGGAAACCTTAGTTTGAGTTACCACAACAAACATTAGGAGAAGGTTAAGGCTCGCCTCTTCTGTTATGAATCTCTATTTTACGAGAATTTATCTCATATGTAAATTTAATGTAAAGGTTATAATTGAATAAAACCTATATCAATTTCCTCTTTACTACTTTAACAGTACTGATTCATAAGTAGAGCAAAATATGAATGTTTAAATGCATTCTACTACAAGCAAAGTATATATAGCTACACGGAAGAGAAAATATTCTAATAAACAGAGAATAATATCTCTGAGAAATAAAAAATAAAATATAAACTTTTTATTTCAATGAATCATGTATTAAAAGGCTTCATCTTTTTTCGCTCTAGTTATTTATTTTTGAGCCTATGAATTCATATTTTCATATATACTAAGATGAAAAGATAATTGGGACATACATATCGCATGCATAAAATAATTCAAAGTTTTATTTACCCTCATTGTTCAGGAATCACGTCTCTCCCGAAGTTATATTGCATTAAGATACAAAATAAATGACATAAACAAACATAAAATTGTTAGAAGAAAATTTCTGTCATTCATTTTTCAGATAAGATTTTAAATAAAGCTTTGTTTTACATTACAAAATATTACATTCCTTTTCATGTATTCATATAGAAATATATGTTTACTTTTTGTCTTATCTGTTGTTATCATGATTATAAAAAAATCCAAAAGTCTTATTTACTTTGTTTTTATTTTGTACATTTTCCGTTGGTAAGAGTAAACATTTTTATGACATTAAATATATATCATATTACAGAAGTTTTTATCCGGATCTTTCTTCTTTCTGATTTCGAGTAGAAAAGGAAAATTTATTCAGTGCTTTATTTAGTTTTATTTCTATATCCTTTTTTAAAGAATGCTCTCAGGCAATTTTCTTAGTAATATCCTAGGTATTTATTTTCTTGAAGTGATTATGATAGTCGTACGTTAAAATTTTACATTAGTCAAAAATTTTTTTATACCCTGCCTATAAAGTCTTTTCCTTTTTAAATACATGGAATAATGAAAAAACACAATAAAATTACAAAACCCAATTAAATTTACCTTTATATTCTATTGGATTTTTTTAAGTGAAAGCACTTATACAGCACTGTTAAATTTTAGTTTTAATTGTAGGTCCGCCGAACGACGGCCGAATGGTTAGGGTGCTGGCCTTCGGAACCGGAGTTCGTGGGTTCGAATTCCACTACGGCATGGATGTTCGTAGCCGTTCGGAATCGGCTTTAAGCAGTAGGTCCCGGTCTCATTAGCCCTCGTGTTGCAAAAAGTAGACCGTAGTGCTCCAAAAAACCAAACCAAAAAACCTAATTGTAGGTCCAGTAATGGTGAATTTTTTAGCTAGGTTATAGGTGCAGTAAGTTAATATTTATCATGAAGTAAAAGCTTGTTTTATTTTAGTTATTAAGTTACCTTTTTCTTCATTTTTATGCCCCTCCTTCATATTTTTCCGAGTATTGTTTCTTGTCTATGACACCTACACATATTACTGCATTAGTACCTATATCGCAATTTAATATTTCTGTATTATGATTAGTTATTAATTTAATAAAAAATGTTAAGGATAAAGTAAAATAATAGATAAAGTTGCACATTTTGTATACACAATGAAACGAACTTTACGTTAAAATAATCTTAAGTCTTAATACCTAAAGTAATTTTCAAAGCTGAATCCAGATAATGCTAATTATTTATGCTATAACGTACTAAAATATTTTTTGTCTACGTTATATGATATGTTTGTATAAAAATCCCTTTCAGCTATATTTCCGAATAATAATTTTTCTCCCAGACGGTGAAGGGAAATAAATAATGCAGCTTACTGTCGAAATCGTGGCAACCTTGGAAGGGTTGGTTAAAGTTCTGCTTAGAGTTATGAATCAGTAGCAATCCAAATCCTAGCATAAACTGCCGAACGATGGCCGATTGGTTGGAGTGCTGGACTTCGGTACCGGAGTTCGTGGGTTCGAATCCCAAAGTTTGGTTTGTTTTGGTTTGGTTTGGAGCGCTACGGTTTACTGTTTTGCACACGAGGGCTAATGAGACCGGGACCTACTCGAATCCCAAAGGGGCATGGATGTTCGTAGCCGTTTAGAAGCAGCACTAAGCTGTAGGTCCCGGTCTCATTAGCCCTTGTATTGCAAAAAAGTAGACCGTAGCTTTCCAAACCAAACCAAATCTAGCATAAACTAGCAAGAGATTATAATTTTTCTATATTTATCTCATCTTCAAAATCAAAAAGAAATGAATATTAAATAAGAAATCGAAAAAATTAAAAGAAAGTTGTAAATGTTTGTTTTTAGTATCGACAATGATTTTATATTTTAATGAATTTTTTTTACACCAGGCACAATGTCATTTTTTTGTCTTATATGATATAGCCAGAATGACTATTATGGTTAATTGACTAATAGTAAAATACAGCATTTTTCATTTGAAATTCTTAAGCATTTCATGATTTAGATTTCAATGTTTTTTATTTTTAAGTAATTGATTATCGAGTACTTGGAATTCCTCATTAAAAGTGAAATAAACTATGAGTAATTAAATCTATGGCGTATCAGTCATTTTACAATCTTACTCGGTACAGTTATACCAATTGTAACAACCATAGAGACATTCTGTTAAACGAGATTCGAAGGAAAGCTTCGAAATAAACATCGTTTTCACGCTGCAAGATAATTTTGAAATTACAAGAACATTAGCTCAGAGTCGTCAGTATCCGGGAAGCACTAATTATATTAAATTCCAACATCTAAGTCACTATACGTGTTATTGCAGGGTAAATAAATAATACGTATGTTTCCTATAAATAAAGCCACTAGCATTATAAAAGAATTATTTCGTAACTAAAGGTAACTAAGAACAAAATAAGATTACGTAAAAGCTACATATTTACAAAATAAGAAAAGTGTTGAAGTTTTAAGAATGTTACTAGTTCTAAAGAATTGATCATTTTATAAGTAACTGTAATCTCCCAAGCTTTTGCTTTGTCTATGTGTATCTTAACGTTTATGTGCATCTTAAAGCGCATGAAATGTGAGAAAACATGTTTCCGCTGATGCAACTTTACTCGTCTTCCTTAAGCTGATTGCTTGGCAAATAATAATAAATGCGGTTGATAGTTGAGTAGTTGGAGATCAGAAAGGAAAATTTCTTATTATAATTAACTCCTTCAAAGAAAATGTATAATTTTCTTTTCAATCTCATAAATTTAAATTCTATAATTTTATTTTATTTTATTGCTGATTTTCAATTAAAATAAATATTTCGTTTATTATAACAAATAAAATTAAAGTTCTAGCGAAATAAAAAAACTATTGCAATTTTTAGGTGAAACAAAACCAAAGATATCAACTAATTTTGTAAGATAAAACAAATCTTAAGAAGTTTAAAAATTTAACAAAATAACCAACTTTTAGAATATAAATGGAATCAAAGCATCTTTTCTAATATCTTTTAAGCTGTGAAATAAAATAGTTAACTTGAATTTCGATCCCGTTTTACTGCGCTGATCTGAATCTAAATTATTACTTGTAAATAGCACAAAATAAATGTAAAATGTTCATATATATATGTCCTTAATGAAAATTTTCAAATATCTACGTTAACGCAAATCTGATAGACACGTAACATAGCTTTTATCTGGTTTGCGATAAAATATCAAGAATATCCCAAGATAGATGAATATATTATTAAACCAAGATGTAATTAAGGCAGAAATTCTTAAGTTATAAATATAGGATCTTATACTAAATTCAGATTATATTGAATTCTATCTTAATAGTAATTACTGTTATCGAGCATTTGAGAATTTATTTAATATCGTTCATAGTAAATATTATATATTCATACAAGCATATATATGTGTGTATGTGTTTATTTACTATTAAATATTTTAAACATTTAAATTTGGTTTATATATGCTATATTTTTCTGTAAATATTTTTAAAAATTATCTACGTCATAATTCATGAAATTGAAAAATGTACTGTTTCTTGCTTTCTAAGCAGTTTTAGTTTTCAATCTAAATTTAAAGCCTGTAAAATTGAGAAAGATGTGGCAATGCTAGTTAAAATTAGAAATCCGATAAAGAGTCTTATTTATTGATATATGATATGAAAAATAATTTATAACATGTGTTTAATTTTATAACAAGCAAAATTCTTTAAAATGAAAACCGAACAAATACAAGATTTATTGCATCATTTGCTATCTTCTATTAGGAAAAGTTATAGCAAAGTAACCCAATTATTCTTCAAGACAGTTGAAATGAAATCTTTTGTTCTGTATCGTTTACTTTACAGGAAACTTTAAAGCTGAAGTGTCTTTGACGAAGAGTGGAAGTTAAAAAAACGCCAATTTAGTGCTCCTCCCCTGTCAGGGTTAACAAAGACGTTAACTTCCGTTATTTATCGCTGAGTTCGTGTGTTATTTGACGAAGTCTTCTAAACAGTACTACACTTCGTGAGCTTCAAAGGAATTTTCTTCCTACTAACTTTTCTATGTACAGAACAAAAGAGGTAGTAAAAAAACCTGCAAATACTATACAAACACATAGAAAAGTACATTTCGTTCAGATAAAGCGAGGAGCATATAAAATAAAACTCAAATGGCTCTTGAATATAAAGACAGGATTTGGTAGAGAGAACTCAAACAACTTAAATGTTCCTCTATTTTTGTTATCCCGTGAACACTAGAACCTGAGAAGTAATTGCGTACTCATGCGGGTATCAGATAACTCTATCAAACATAAACCTTTACTAGTCTACCACAAAATACTCAATATTTCCTTTTCGACTTTCCCTTGCACATGGACAGAAGACAAGAAAATGATAAATTGAGACTAACATCAACGTGGGTAAAAGTTATAATCATTACTTTTCCACAGAGTAACATTTTGTTTTACTCCCCATTTGCATTCTTGTCTCTTCCTCTGCGCTACCATCTTGTCAATGCAAATCGAGTACTACAACTAATTAGCTAATTTCGAAAAGAGTTTTCGTAAGCGAAAGGAATTTAAATAGGATCTTTTTTAATTTAGAATTCTTTATGTTAAATGTAACTGCCATATTATTAAGGTTTTCTAAAAAGAGTAGAAAATCGCCAACAGATTTATTCTAACGGTTGAATAACTTACTATAATTAAATAAAGGCTTTATTTTATAGGTAGATTCGACTCATTTAAAAGCAAACTAGCAAAAATATTTTATATAAAAAATGCGAAACAGCGCCAGACAGTACAACATGAAAAGGTATTTATTGGAAACAATAAAAATCAAGTTTTCGTTAGTTATAGCAATGTTAGATATTGTATTAAAAGACACAGATCGATTATGACTCTTTAAATAATTTTGATACTTTTAATGAACAAATTAATAATTTCACATAAATTGTAGATATTATATTCATGCTGGCATACCATGTTAAACATTTATATTAATACTTAAATTTTAAATTTGTCCTACATAAATATAAGATTTTTGTGACTTCTTAATATATAAGAAAGGAATACATATAAAATAATAAATTATTTATTATTATTAAAGAAATATTATTTCTTTAAATAAACTTTTGTTTCTCATTAAATATTATTTATATTATTAATTTCAAACACATGTATATCATGTTTTTTTAATCATAGGAATGTATTCAATAGCGAACATCTCCTGTAACAATAGGGGTCCAGGTTAACAATAAAATAAAAATATATATAAACAATTAAAATGCATACTAAGCAATCTATGAAATAAGCAGTTGGAAGTAGCACAAATATTTCAGATTAGTTTATAAAGATAACACATTTCACATAGATTAAACTCTACTTTAAATTGAAATGTATTTTTTAATATTTGCCCTAAACTTATACTGAATTTTAATTAATTCATTTCCATGGCTTATTATATTCAAATTTACACACAGCAGTCACTTTATATTTTTTGTCTTGTAAAACAGAGATTAATTATTTTATTTTTAAAAATAATTGTTCATATTTAAATTTACTAACATCCTATTTAAGCTTTAAATAACGTTCTACATTTTCATGTGTTTTTTTCTTGTGCTTTATAGTGTTACTTTATTTAATAAAATAATTATTGATATGTATAGTTTTCAAAACTAAAGATATGTATTATTTTCTAGAATGCAGTTTAATATTAGAGACAGGGCAAATTTATGACAGTACTGAATATTGCGTGGAAAGCCCACACAAGGTAGTATAACAATACTAAATGGAGGATTTCATAGTTTCAAGGATAAATTTCATAATGACATCAGTAAAAGTTAATCATAGTATAAGAAATAAAAATTAAATTATTGTAGTGAAATAGTATAATAAAAACCATACAGATTTATTTTTAAGAAGAGAAAATATATTGAATTATTGTTGTTTAATTGGCTATATATATATATACATATATATATATATATATATATATATATATATATATATATATATATATATATGTAATCGTCCAGGGGTCCAACCCGCCCCGAACTTACACTTGATGAGTTCATTTTAAATTGCCCCTATTATTTTCCTCAGCCCGGGCATGCTGGGCTGCCAAGTGTCCCGCTAATCATCTGTTAGAAATAAACACATAATTCGTCGTGGCGGAACGTAATCTTTATTCATCCGATCAAAATTGCACAAATTCCAGAGACGTCTGAACCGGACGGTGTCAGAATGCTCTCTCTCTCTAATGCCAACCTTCTGTGAGAGACGGCTAAAACACGTGTGTGGGAAAATGCTGAGGCAAGTGTTTGCTTATAGAGAATAACCTTTTACTAGAGCCATCAGCAAAAGTGTGGCGTTCTAGATGACTATTATAGCTGATCATTACAGATTTTTCCTGGGAGAATTATAACCTCCTAATTAATAATGTCAGCTATATCATTTTCTGTTTTGGGAATCATAGAAAGAATTTCGGGGTTATGCTGAAGGAATGAAAACATCCTCGTCTAAATTGGATGGCTGGGGAATATGGTTAATATAAAGAGAAGAAATTAAGATCTAGAATAATGAATGGGGAAAAGGGATAATTTTGGATAGACCTTAGGGCTTAGATATTGTTATTATATATATATATATATATATATATATATATATATATATATATATATATATATATATATATATATATATATATATATATATATATATATATATATATATGAAAAAATACAACTAGTTTATTAACTGCAAATTTTAAAAATAATATCGTAGAATAGAATCCTTTTATTGGACTGTCTTTAACGCTTAATTTGTCTAAGTCTGGCCTCTACACCGGTTATGTATATGTATTTATAACTACTATATAACATAATTGTCAGTGTTCGCCACAGCAGACAATTATCTCAAAAGCGGAAAATGATATATTTTTTGTTTATTTTACAGAGATCCTAATGTCTATACAGACATGGGAAAATAACAAAAATTAAAAAGTATTTGAACAAACATCTTGCCAAATTAAGGATTAAGCCTAGGATATATTTTTGTGTAATTTACATACAGCTGCTAATGATCTACTGTTTGGTGATAGATGTAATAATGAGCAATACACTCCTACTGAATATGTACTCAAAGTACCGATCTAATGGTTTTGAATCAAAATATTGGGTCAATTAATTTTTGTATTAGTGTTTGTTGCATTTTTATTTCTAACTAATCGTAATTTCTTCAAGAGAAAACATTTTTCCAATTTCATCTGTTTCGAATTTATCTGGATAGATTTGAACTTGATTGTGTGGAATCGCAACAACAAAATTAATTAATTTTGACCTTGTTAGTCTCTTTTTTCATTTTTGAAAGTCGCTATAGTAATGTAATTACTTCAAATAGTTTTTAGTACTCTATACCTTTTCCCATTGCTTAATTTTATTTCACTGTCTCATCCATTACATAGTAGCGAGTTCTGATATTTAAGTAATTATAACATTCTAATTGATTGCTGAATTTATTATTAATATTTTGTAAATTTACCATTTTCAAAATATTAATACACTGTATAATCCATTGGATAGTAGCATGTTCGGATTTGTATATAATTGTAACATACAATTTATTGCTGAATTCGCTATTAATATATTGTACTACTCTCGGCAAATTGTCTCTGCAGATTGGAAGCAGAGCAGTTTAAAATATTAAATTGAATTAAGTATTTGGAATTGTTTTATGAATATTTGTCATTCAATACTTTTTGAATTAGTATCCTTCAGTTTCAAAACATTTTCCATCATTAAAATCAAATTATTGCTGCGTATTTTTAAATAGGCATTAAAATAATTCCTCATTTCTTTTTAATAAAGATAGAATTTTGTAAAACGACCTTTTTGTTATAAGGAATGTTTAAATAGTTTAACAATTTTAAGGATTTTTCAATCAAATTAAACTAACCCTTTAATACAATATTTACTATTTCAAGATTATAAGAAAAATACCGGTATTTTATCTTATCAAATACAAGTTTCAAATATTCAAAAATAGAATAAAATACCGACATTGAAATCCCTAATTCTGACATAAGAAATAAAATACATGTTTATATTGATATAATACATTTATAAATGTTGTACCGATATTACAAAATGTATTTAATGCTTGTTTTATCAATACAAAATTATAATATTTATTATAACATTATTATACATGTTTAATAAAATTATAAATAAGTATTAGTAACTTCCTGGTGTTTCTCTTGGAAAGCAAAGTTTTGGAAACATGAATAAATTCACTTATTCTTGTAGTCTGTAAGGGTTCTAATTACGTTCATAGTGTAGGCATACCCTATGCATTCCTATGCATAATGCAGTTACCGTAAAAATAATGAATATGAAATATTTTGCTAGTATTACTATCGTACGAGGAGAGGCGTAATAACAATCAAGATTGAAAATTCGATTTCAAATAATAAAAAATTCAGAAACGGAGACATATGAACTTAAAATAAGAGTAAAATATATATTTCAGATTTATAATTCTATATTTTTTGTTATAAACTGCTTTAAAGAGATAAATTAAAATAGTCAAAATTAAACCCATCATTTTTCTTTTTTTACATTTTATTGACTCCTTTAAAATATCCGAATTACTGTTTTTTACAACAAAATTTTGTTTATCTTATCAAAAATCTTTTCAATCACAACTAAATCAAGTTAAGACAATTTCTCAATAAATTTTCCATTCCAAAAGGAGGAAAAAAAATTAACTTTTATTATGTTTTTTATGTCATTACTTTTTATTCTATTATAAAATTAGCTCACATATTTGAATTCCTTTTTTTAATAAAATGGTTTTAACCTCTGTGTAGTCAAAAGTTAGTAATTGGTATACATCTGAAGTCCCTCATTTAGATTTATAAACTGATCTGACTTCCTTTAAACCATAAGATCTCTAGTTTGTCCTCAACTCACGTACAAGGAATTGCATGCCCCGTATTTGCATACGACACAGCTCATAATATATTTGCCAGGCGAAGTCATCAGTTTACCAAGCACCGTTTACTTGCAGGAATAATCACTTAGATTCACTCTTAGTGAATCCCAAATAAATTGACTTCGCATTGGGTGGTATGAATATTCTAACAGAGTTGACAAAATTTCACTAGAAGGTCAATTAATTGCAATTTCCTGCATCAGACTCACAGCTAATTCTAAATAATTGAATTCAGACAATTGTAGGACACTAAGTAATATAAATCGACGTATCATCATATTTTTGAGACTTGCTGAATCATTATCAAAATAATTATTTAACTTTAATCGCACCTACGTATCATGATTAGTAATATATAAATAAGATACTTAGCTGAAACAAATATTATCTGAATATTATTTATTATATATTAAACTAATATTTATTGCAATTTTCATCCATAGATATATTAATATTTATTAAAATATGAAAATTATTTTAAAGCATAGTTATTCCCAAATGAAAAATTGTGTATTAAATTTATTCCGTACACAGTATTTAATTTTAATACCGTTAAGTATACTTTTAATACAAGGAATAATTTTTATTATAAATATAGACTATTAATACGGACATTTGAAAATAATCGAAATTTTTTCATAGGGATTCATATACTATATTTTGTAAATTTTTAATTTAAAACTCCACTTTGTTTCATTAGTTTTTTTAAATAAATAAATAAATACGATATAAGCATGAAAAACTTAAATTTTAATTTTCATGTGTATTTTTATATTTTTAGTACTCTGATACGACTGGTATATTTATCATGATCCTTTATAGTCATACGTGCTAATATTTTCTGACACTTTCAGTTTGTTTTTTATTTTAATTATAGACCATCACTTATTTTTTCTATCTCTCAAATTTTTTTCAAGTATGTAATAAAAATTCTTGCCCATTTTTATTTTTATACAGCTACATAAAATGGAAAATTTCTTACATGAAATATTAATGAAATATTTTTTATGTAAATCTCAATTTTATGTAATATGGACGTCGTATTTAAATGATGAAACTGTAATTGAAACTTTTATTTTTAGTTTTTCTGCTCTTTGTGTTTATGTTCTTAACATCATTATTTTTCAATTAATCATACAGTCGTCGCTCCAGAATGTCATTATGATGTCGACTAGACACATTGACGTCTTCGAGATATTGAATATGATTACTGTTTGGAAACTTAAGTTTTAGTGTTTATATTTCCTTTTCTACAATGGTTTTCAAGCTTTTGAATACTTATATAAACTTTGGTTATGGATTGGTCTAAGTTCTGGCAGAAGTTTTCAGTGCATTTTCATTTTACCAGAAATGTACAAGAAATCCTGTAAGTAAGCAAATTATTTGATGTTTGCTTTTCATTTCATGGCATATTAACTTTTAAAAGAGTGAAAGAAAGGTCAGTTTATCATTTAATAAAGTACATTTTGGGTCAATTTTAAAAGAGATGATGGCAGAGAAAAGAACTGTATGTTTCAATTTTGCAGATTTTACTTTGCTGAAAACTTGTTTCTTTCAAAGAATCAACAAGGTTTTAATTAGCAATATATGCAATATAAGAAATACTATATAAGAAAATATTTCAAAGGCAACTATTAAAACCAAGTAAGTAATGTTTGCCCTTGTTTTGTAGTAAAGCCTAAGCAAACTTTTCTGGAGATAGAAATTGTTACCGAACAACTCCATACCGGTACTTTAGCAGAGGAAGGGTCTGGTAGTGATTAAAAAAATGACGAACTATTTAAAAACAAAAATGTAGATTTATTTTAAATATACAAATAAAAAAACATCATACGATGTCCGCCTAAGTGCCGGGAAAAATGCACAAGTCCTAAAAAAAATCCAACAATCCTCTTATATATCCAGCAGCAGACATCGCATAAAAATTAATATATACATGCAACGTCCTCTTCCACTCAGCCAATCACAAAATTACAGTTCGTAGCTGCCGAGTGAGAGTTGAAGTCATAATCAAACATACAGCGAGAGTCAGCTTTACAAATTGCGATTAAGAAGCCTCGGTTAACTTTAAACAAGAACAAAAACAAATTGCTAGGATTCACCGGAGGTTGAGAAGGTGCCGATTCGGCTGCAACTTCTAACAAAAAAAAACTCTAAATTGTTACTCGGCAAAGAAATACAACATGTTAAACATCAGTTCATTTTCAGACATTAGTGGTACTATACACTTTCAAAAACTTGTTCGTTAAATTTCTTTAGGTTATTTTTCACTTGCGGTTTAGTAAAAATATCTGCTAAATTTAGCTTAGATTGTATATATTGAATCTTAAAGAATTTTTTATAAATGAAATCCCGGATGAAAAACAATCTTACATCAATATGTTTTGTCCGATGGTTTTGTATAGGATTCTTCACAAACTCAATACTGGCTTGATTGTCTACTAACAGAAGTGGGGAGGTTTTTACGTCTTTAAAAATTCGTAGCTTTTGACATTCCAACACAATTCTCTGGAACCAAATTAGCTCTTTTGAAGTTTCGGTTAATGCTACGAAATCACTTCCCATATTGCTAAGTCAAACGGACTATTGTTTGAAGCTACGCCAAAATATAGGTGCTTTATCAGCAAAAACTATCAATCCTCCCATTAACACTCGGTCATCTCTGTTGCTAGCGAAATCAGCATCAGAAAAAGCATTTATATTCAAATTATCTATTCTAGACAAATTTAATTTAAAATTCATAGTATATTTTAAATAACCTAAAACTTTGAACAATCCTTCCCAATGGACTATACCTGGGTTTTCTTTAAACTGGGAAAAAATATTTAAAGCATAACAAATATCAGATCGGGTTTTAATTGCAATAAACGCCAAGCTGCCGATCAAGTTCCTATACGGAATTTTCGACATTCGTTTAATTTCCATTTCATGTTTCGCACTCTGCTCTTTTGAGTAAATTTTCCCAACAGGTATGGGAAGTGATGATATTAGGTATTTAAACTCATCATATTGAGAACAGATTTTAGAAATATAATCACTTTGGTGGATAAATAAATTCCCATTTTCGTTCTTAAAGTTTACGCCTAACAATTTAGTAGTTTTACCGAGTACTTTACAATCAAATTTCTGGATAATTAAATCTACAGCTTTCTGTGTATGTTTCGGCTTTTTACCACACAATACTATATCAGCAACGTAGATTAAAACAGTATTTTTCTACCAAGTACGCAGCAACAGTTCGAGTTTAACATACATAAATTTCGAAAAACCACTCGCGGCTGCTTTGATGCAGACCATAAATCGCCTTTTGAAGTAAGCTTCGTTGGTATTATTAAATCCAGGAGGTTGCTTCATATATATGGTTTCTTCAAGTGGTGCATAAAGGTAAGCACTTGCGATATCCAATTGGATATGGGACCAACCATACAAACCCACTAGAACACTGAAAAAGTATCGGATTACAGCGAAATTACATACCGGGGAAAATGTCTCATCGTAGGAGATACCTTTCCTTTGCAAATGACCCTGAGCAACAAGTCTTGCTTTGAACAGGGGAACGTTTCCAGTTTCAGATGTTTTAATCGTGTATACCCAACGACATCCGAGGGCTTTCGCATTTTCCGGTAGTTTCACTAGCTTCCAAACTTTACGTTTTTTCATAATGTCTAGTTCGGTCTGCATGGCTTTTTCCCATTCCTCAGAATTATCACAATTACGCGCCTGCTTTAAACAATTTGGTGTATAAAAATGGGGGGCTTTATGTCAATCCGAATGACAACTGCTAGTTGCTTGGTCACAAATAACACCCTGAAAAGTTTTTTAGATGAAAAATCGAAAAGGTTTTCATTAAAGTGTGTATTTTCTAAAAGGCAATAAGTCTTAATTTCTTTGAGAGTTCGCAAACGCTTTTTTGACCCTTCTGGATAGTAATACACATCTATCCTTGACCCATCAGATCTTGGTTTGCATTTTCGGGTCCAATTTATTTTATTACAAGATAGCTCGGGGGTGGATTCACTATCCGACTCACTTTTGGGTTTTGCTTCGCTATCCGACTCGTTTTCGGGTGTTTTCGGACTTCGTTCTATTTCAAGAGGTATAATTTTAAAGTCTTTCTCAGTAGTTTTTGGTTCTACCCGGCTATGTAGGAGAAACACTTCCTCGTCGGGAAATAACATTTTTAAATCTATTTCGTCACTAGGTTGTATTGGTTCGTTTTTGCCATTCTCTTCAATCCGAACATTTATAGATTCAATAATTTTATGTTCGTTTGGAATCCAAATTCGGTAGCCACGAGTTTGAAGGGCATAACCTACGAGTACTCCCTGTATAGCTCGCATGTCAAATTTCGTACGAATTTGCTTGGGAACACCACAGTAAACTTTAATTCCAAATAGTCGTAAATAATGTACTGATGGTTTCCTCCCGCTATACAATTCGCAAGGCGTTTTATTTACCTTCTGAACTACACGGTTCCACGTATGAGTAAAATGTCTTAATGCTTCTACCCAAAATCCCTGACTAAGACCGCTGTCTCTTAACAAAACATTTATGCCATTTACGGCAGTATAGTTAAAGCATTCTACCACAGAGTTATGTTCTGGGGTGTAAGATTTAGTTTTTCGGTGTTCGATACCTAGTTTTTCACAGAACTCTTTAAATTCACATATTCTGTACCATTGTCGGTACGAATGGATTTAACTTTCCTTTCTGTAAACCTCTCAGCGTTCTTCAAAAATATTGAAAAAATTGTAAAGGTGTCAGACTTTGTTTTTAAAGGCTAGATACAAACTTTAAGCGAATAATCATCTACAATTGCTAGAAAGTATTTATAGCCTTCTATAGATTGTTTTGAAAATGGTCCACAAAGATCAAGATATAGTAGATCTAAAGGTTTGGTGGACTGGGTTTCATTACGCTATTTGAAGCTCACGCGTCGACATTTTGCTTCTCTACAAGCACTGCACGGTGATAATTCACCTTTTAGTTTGGGGATACCTTTAACGGCTTCATATCTAGCAGTGTTTTTAATGTACTCTGCATTTATCCGAGCAAATTTACGATGCCACATGTCTAAGTTATTAGAAAATTTAACTTTTCTAGCTTTTGCATTTTCCCTACTTCTTAATTTACGCTTAACAATTATCGAATTACGTGTACTACATTCAAAGTTATATTCACTTTTTAAATCATCCGGATCGTTAGCTGACATAGAAATAGTTTCAGAATCATTATGTATAGGGTATGATCTTACTAGATATAAACCATCTCGCTCATAAGCAGTAAAGATAGTTTCATCATTTTTTGTAACTTTAATTTTCCTATTCTTACCAATAAATGTAAGCCCTTTGTTATCAAGGCAATTTTTTTTGGTTTGGTTCGGAGCGCTACGGTCTACTGTTTTGCACACGAGGGCTAATGAGACCGGGACCTACTGCTTAAATCCGATTCCGAACGGCTACGAACATCCATGCCATAGTGGGATTCGAACCCACGGATTCCGGTACCGACGATTAGCGCCCTAACCAATCGGCCAGCGTTCGGCCTTATCAAGGCAATAGCCAGATATTAAATTTTTAAGAGACAGAAGGAACATATAGCACATTTCTTAATGTCATTAAAGTATTATCTAATAAAATTTCTATATCACCTGAACCTTTTATATAAGTGTCCGTGTTCTTTATACAACTGCGCAACCTTCTTCCTTCAATTGAAACAAAACTTAAAAGTTCTTTTACGCCACACACATGATCCGTACTAGCTGTGTCAAACACCCATTCATAGGTAGTACCTCGGTCGGCTTTACAGGCAACAGATAAAGACGACGCTTTTCGGGCTCTCTGCTGCGATTCCTTAGAAGAAGCACGTTTTGGTGACCGGTTTTGCATCTGGGGAGGATTACTTTTACGTTGCAGCTTTGGGCATCGGTTTCTCTGGTGATTTGGACTTCTACACTCGTATCAGCGTCAAATGTTCTGCATAAGCGACAATTCCTTTTCCCTTTCTTGGTCTCTATCAGAAGGCGCTGTCTAGGCTTCATAACCTCTACCTTCTTTTCTCTGCATCTGTCGTGCTTGTTCTGCAAGGACATCATTCAGGACTTTTGAAAAGATTAATTCCCCCTTCTCTCTCCTGTATACTGCTTGTACTAATCCCTCATAAGTATCTGGTAAGTATCTTAGCAATTGAAAAACTTGGTCTAGTTGAGATACTGGCTCGTTCGCATTTTTCAATTTTTCGGCAAGGAGGGATAATTTGGCTGCATATTGTGCAATATCTTCACCCTCAAGTTTCGCTGACTAGAACAAGTGCTTTAGATGCATTACACCAGCCAAAGTGTCGGGTTCAAAATAAGATTTCAATTTTTCCCTTGCATCGCGGCGATCCGTAGCTTGATCCAGAATATTTCGGTATCGCATTGGCAAGCTTAAGTAAATACAAGCTAATGCCATTTGGCCATCTTCCGCTAATTTCCGAGAAAGTTCAACATTTTCAGGTTTAACTGGCACCTTGGGTTCGAGTACCACTTTCGATAAGCCTCTTTCAATAAGTACCATCTTCATCGATGTCGTCCAGCTAGAAAAATTGTCTTCCGACAACACCGGAACTTTGGAGTATAAATCAACTGGAGCCGCCATGTTGAACCTTACGATGAAATACAAATCAGCAAATCAAGTTGTCCACTGCCTCTTCAAGCACTCACAGTTTTAAGTGACTGGGCCCATAACCATTGTTACCGGTATTGCAACGAACACCTCCCTACCGGTACTTTAGCAGAGCAAGGTTCTGGTAGTGATTAAAAAAATGACGAACTATTTAAAAACAACAATGTAGATTTATTTTAAATCTTAAAATAAAAAACATCATACGATGTCCGCCTACGTGCCGGGAAAAATGCACAAGTCCTAAAAAAACATCCAACAATCCTCTTATATATCCAGCAGCAGACATCGCATAAAAATTAACATATACATGCAACTTCCTCTTCCACTCAGCCAATCACAAAATTACAGTTCGTAGCTGCCGAGTGAAAGTCACAATCAAACATACAGTGAGAGTCAGCTTTACAAATTGCGATTAAGAAGCCTCGGTTAACTTTAAACAAAAACAAAAACAAATTGCCGGGATTCACCGGAGGTTGAGAAGGTGCCGATTCGGCTGCAACTTCTAACAGAAATAGGCAGTCTCTTACTAGAATGAGACATTTTGGTTATTTTCGTAAAAAACAAAGTTTAATTAGCACGATATCGAAAAAATAGAACAGGATGGTTAAACAGGATGGTTAAATTAACAGGATGGTTTGCTTCTGACACTCGTTAGGCTACGCTGCAATGTTAAATCTGTATAAATTTATTTTGTATAGAAAAAAAGGCAGAAAGAAAATCTTTAGGCATAGAAAATTAGTATAATTACAGATTACTAATGCAATTTAGAACTTTAGAGAAGTTAGATCTGATGATATGTAATCTGATATCCATCAAAATAATTCGCAATGAATTATAGAATAAAAATTCCTATTTCAGTGTTGAAATTAGGTAAATAAAACTTATGAAAACAGTAGATCATTTTAATATTTCACACTTGTTAATTTCTTCTTATCAACAAAGCACAAATAAATATTTTTAAAGTTGCGCATTTTTGTAATTTCTAGATAAGGTGTATGTATATAAAATCGTATTAAATCTGTTATATAATTTAAAAGTACCATATTATTTTATTTAAATTCCCTTATTTCTTTAAATTCTACATTTTAACTAGTATTTAAGTATTGTATTTTGTGGAAAAAATACGTAATTTATGTATCCACATGAGATAGATTTATATAAGGATTTCATTAACTAGAACTAAAAGGAAATAAATAATAGTTTTTAAAAGTTAATACATTAACAACAAAGAACAAATACCACTTAGAATACATAAAATTTCTCATTAAATATGGGAAAAGTATTCTGTTTTAATGGTTTTTCCATTTAACTTTTATACACAGAAAATTATTCCATATTTCCTGTGTTAAAAGTATCGCTTTCAAAATAATTAGTAAATGGTGAACGATATTACTAAAGTTTAAGTGACATAATCTTCATACTTGAAACAAAGTTACTGATATTGAATAAATATCGGGAATGCAATGAAGGCATAACCATTTCCATGTTTTTATTATTGTACTAAACTAAATTACGTAATAAATAAGAGTGCTTACGATACATACGTTTTTTATCGTTTTATAATGAGAAAAGGAAAGAAATGGAGGTAAAAGATTTAAGCTTAATAAGGAAATTTATGTTATGATAAATTGAAAAACGACTATCATCAAATATGACTTTAAAATAGAAATAATTTTTCAAATATAATTTTGATAAATATCTTTAAATATGAAAGAGCTACATAACACGGATAAGAAAATGTTATTTAATACATATGAGTCACTTATTACTTGATATTTAAAAAAGAGAATCAACTTTACAATTAAAATGGTTTTTATAATAGCAATTCAGAAAAGGTTTTTTCCGCTTCAAGAATTCCTAATGTATTCTCTCTTATTTCTTTGAATATTATCTCTCTGATTAGTATTTTCTCTTTCAATTTCATTGGATTTGATATCACTTTTTATAACATTTTTTTCAGAAGCATATGTATAGAGAATTTGTTTTCCTTCGTGTCCCAAGATACTTAAATACCCGCATTTTTCTTATTCAAAGTAACATATTGAAAACAAGCAGCTGTATTTCATATTTTATTGGATAAAGATAAATAAGAGGTTAAAAATTTTAAATGAACTTCATTTTTATTTCAATATATAAAGAAATTCGAAACTGAAAAAAATGCAAAGGGGATTATCGATTGAAGTGCATTAAATAACTTCTTAAAAGGAAAAGTCATTCTATAAAGCATTTTAATTGAAACATTTCTTTCTTCCCTTTTTTTTTCGCTATGTATATAACCAGTGTGGTTTTTGTTATATTTTACTTAAGTAAAAGTTTATTCCCGGGAGTAAAGTAGAAAGGAAATATTTTATTATAAAAACAATTTTGACGGGAATACTGAGATATAAAGAAATTTTAGCAATGCAAGAAAATTGAACTCTACATTCAGCTGATAGTTAATAAATTGAAATATAAAAATTTTTTATAATATTAATAAGATATAAAAATAATTTTAAAATACTTTCATCAAAGAAAAAATAAAGCTGTATTAAGTGTAAGGAGCATATATTGTGACTCTTCTAATACTAGTATACAAATATGTCATTTTATAAACGCAAGCATGTGAATTACAAAAATGTATTACGTAAATCTTGCTTTACTGGTTTCTTTATCCCCACATTCATCAGTTCCAGCACAATGTAACTACATTTCCATTTTTATATATGCCAAATTATTCTAAAAATTACATCTTCTTTGATTACATAATTTTACAAATTAAGGTTTTGCCGAAAGGATTGTTTGTTGAACATATACAATATGTTAACATTTGGAATAGTCACACTTTCATTAAGGTTGTTCCAGCTGCACACGTGCTCCATTTGTATATTTGAAAAGTGAATATATTTTATTTTGCTGCCGACACTTGTTATTTATCTAAAGTCATTCCACTCGTTTTCCATATCTTTTTTTTTCATTTTCAAATTTCAAAGTTTTTAAAATATAGCTATATTAGTGAAGAAAAGATTAAATTGAACAAAATGCGTACACAGCTTTATAAAAAAGGTTTTAGAAATTTTTATTTATCCATTCATTACCTTTACATGGTCAGTACATGGCCGCAAAGCTGTTACCCATTTATTATCACCCGAAGAGCATGTGTAGCTTAAGAATGTTATGGAGACGAGTAACATGCTTGGTTATTCACACACTGAAAAACGTATTTTAAGCATTTTATAATATTTTATAAGTAATTTTAAAATACTAAAAAACTCCCTCTATTTTTAATATATTTTTATAAAGTGTTCGATTGTTTGAAAAAACAATCATACCCTTTAGAACACAGTGTTCTCAGATACACTGTCTGGGTCGCTACTATTGTAGCTGATGGGGATTTCGGCTGGTGTAGCTCTCCAGGACGAGCAAAGTGTATTAATCTACACTCTCTGTTGAGAATTAAAAGATTTCAACTGAAATGATGTGATGCTGGCCAAATGTAAAATAAAAACGACGCGGCTACTTAACAGGGTAGCTCTTAGCTTGACTGTAATCGCTCTTGTCGGAATAAAGAATTTAGTTTCTATACCTTGACTCTGGCAGAATTCTTACAATATGTTTTACACTCTCCTCTAGAATCAATGCGCTATGGACGACACACCGCTGGCCGGCGACTTGTCGTTTTACCATCCATACAGCACTTTCGATATATGCCACAACAACTGCATGCGAACCGCCAACTAAACGAGCCTTTTCTGATATTGATGTTCCCTGTAGCCGATCCATAATGGTTTGACCTTTCTTGAAGTCCAAAAAATCAGATGCTCTCCTCATTATGTCGCTAATCACGATGTGTTTGGAAAGATAAGGCATGGCTACTTAATATATTTCAACATCAATTGCGAATGCGCATTGGTTTTGTTCCTAGGAAAGTCCATTGCTATAAAGCGGTGGGTTTTCATAACGTAATGGCTGTTCGGTGTATATAAGTGAGTGTGTATGTGTATGAGAGAAGTCAGGGTTGGGCTATAACTAAATCTTTAACATGAAGGGACTTGGATTATAAAAAATAAAATTTCAGATATTGTTCTAAGTTTGCTCATAGGTTAGATCAGTATTTCTCAATGAGGGCGATACCTCCCGGGGGCAGTGGGATGATGCTGGTGTGCAGTGGGATGATGCTGGTGTGCAGTGAACTTGTTTCGGGACGTAGAGCGGCGATGTGAAAAGGTTTCGACTTTCAAACTTTATTTTAAAAATACTAAATCAATTTATTACATTAATTAAACTCAGAACTAATTATTTTCATTCCCTATGTTCTGAGTGAAATTGAGCCATCATTCGAAAAAAATATATTTAATCAACAGCTTTCGTTTGGTTTGGAATGCTACGGTCTACTCTTTAGCAACATGAGGGATATTGAGACTGGGACCTACTATTTAAAGCCAATTCTGAACTACTACGAATATCTATCCCAGTTGGATTTGTATCCACAAACTCCGAAATCGAAAGTCAGCTTCTTAACTATTTAGCCATATCATTTCTTTGAGCATTGATTCAGCTTGTCTAGAAAAAATTAATTGTAACTCTATTGAAGTAAAATACTTAAACATTTTGCTCCTTAAAATTGGGTATTTCTAATACCCTACACTTTGTGAGAGTGCAGCTATGTTTTACATAAGATTTGCGAAACTTATTTGCTCTCCGCATTCGCACGTTATGGGTTGCATGCAAAAGTATTTTTTCGAAACTCCAGGAAGCGTGTGGTGGGAAAACGATTGCACTTAAACTTCACCAAGTTTTGGAGAGTTGTGATGGGTCTCCAGGAGGAGATTCAGGACCATCCTTAGAGTCCCGGTTCTTCTGGACAGAGCCAGATATTAACACGTTGTCCACAGTACAATGAAAGAACGAACGCATCAGCACAGGATAATGGAAAAAGTCTAGGATACTGGAGTAGTTCAGAAGGAAGGAAAAGAGTGGACTTTGGCAATTTTTTCTTTCAGGTGTAGCACGTGGAGTGCTTCTTTTACTTTTTAATTTGTTTATATATTTTTTAGCACATTTCCTTGTCTTTTGATCTATATTTGAATATTGTAATATAGTTCAGTGGCATTTTACTATAATTAAAGACGATATAAAGAAAATTCGGGTTATTAATGGCTTTAAAATAACAACAGCAATGTACTACACCACAGCACACTTTAAATTGGGGATTTCTTACAAAAGGAGGCATTGAAAATTTTTCGGCTGGCTTATAAAAGGCTCAGAATCATTGAGTTAGCCCAGTTACTGGGACGAAAATGGGAAGCTTAAAGATGTAGTTGATTCCTTCTATTTATGGAAAATCTTCAAAAATTGTTTCTAATTTTTCTATCATTTAAACATTTATACAATACTCGTGACAAGAGAAAATGATTTGTCATGATAAAAAGAATATCTTTTTATCTTGATTGTTTTTTTCCTTCAAAAAGTATATCAGAAAAAAATGACCTTACATTAAACAAGTTTTGTATGGATTGGAAAGCTACTGTCTACATTTTTTACATTAAGAGGATTAATGAGACCGTATGTTGAATTGAGATCTTTTTATCTCCATTATAGTGGTTCATGTAACCAATAATATTTTATAATACTGTAATAATTTAAAGTAATACAAAGCATTCATAATCTCAAAAGTCATCCTAAAAGACGGCAGAATAGTTTTAAATTAGGTAGTAATTTTCTATTAGGATGAATACAATTCTTTGCTTCTCCCTATAGATAATTCAGAAATTGGATTGGGGATTGCTTCTTAATGAATATTAACATTTTGAGAGTAGTCCGTATTGATTATCTACTTATATTGCGTAACATTTCTAAGAGTAAATGATGATGAAGCTAAAATTAGTTAAGAGAAATGGAGCAGATATCATAGATCTGGAATTTGTGTTATCGCTTGTATTAACTTGAATCTATCAAAATATTAAATATACTACTTTATATTTAACAAAAAATAAATTTATAGTGTATGCCAATCAAATTAATAACAACCGTTTTTTTAGATTTAATCCTGAATTAAAAATGTTTCCCAAAGCATGTATTACCAAATAAGTACACAATAATTTATATTCTACTACTTAAAATGTAATTCATAAAAGCCACATCTGGATTCTTGTTTTCTTAATGCTGATGTACAGATTATTCTTGCTTAAAATCTGAATAATATGATCTAACGAGGTAGCTTAATATTAATGAGATCATTCGAGGAATACTTCTTGCCAAATGTGTATATAGAAATGTTTTAGGAGTAAAATAAAAAAAAAGAATATATGCAAAATTTCCATTAAAATATCTTTGTAATACAATAATGAAACTGTATGTACATGTTATTGAGATTACCTTGTTCGCAATAGTCTGTCTTATTTAGTGCTATACCTTAATGGTAGAGCTGTCTTACATGAAGGATGGAATCTAAGATGTAACACTTCATAGGTGAAAAAATCATTAAGTAATGGCCTAATGACATCATGTACCTTACGATAAATGATCATCGTCATCAATTTAGCTGTTACTTCATCGTCTCTTTGAACAGGAAGCATCGCGATTAAAGCAGATTTAAGTCTGTAAAGGGCACATTTCAAATTACTAAGCATGTTACTATCTCCGTTGTGGAGTAAAGCTGTCTGAATGAACGAAGATTATATTTAAAAAATATTGTAATGAAATAGGGTTTCAAACAATAATTGCTGTAGATAAAACATTGCAGATATTAATGGTAAACCGTTTATTTTTAATATTAAAACATAAGATCTTGAAAACATCAGAATTTGCTTAGAGACACTTTTGAATCTTCTAAATTAATATAAATATCTCAGATAATTTCAATTTCTTTGAATATTGATACAACGCATTTACTCTACTATAATACAGTTGTATTAGCGTAACCGTATAGGAAATGAAAGTAATCTCTGGAATTTTAATATCATCATAAATGAAACAAAGTTTTATGTGGGGTTATGTTAAAAATTTCTGTCGTCTTACTGCATTTACTGCAAATGTTTTTAAATAATAATTAACAGTGTACTATAATACCTAAATAATTCTATATAAAACATAAAAATAAAATTGGGCTCAAATAAGAAACATTCATTTAATTAGGGGATCTTGTATAAAAGGTATAATATATCCATTGCAGCAAATGCACATTATGGCAATAATTTGTTTTATTTACTTTTAAATTAACTTGTTTTACCTCATATACTTATTGGCATTAAGGCGACAGGAAATATTCATAATCAGTTTATTTTCTTTTTAATCACTTTACTTAAAATTTATTATTTAATACAAATCATATTTATGCTACACTGATTAAAATTTGAAGATAAAATCAAGATCATTCTGAAAAATTTGTTTTTCCTGCCGCTATATTCAAAAGAGCATTTTTTAAAACATTAGACAGGCATTTCAGCTTAGTTGTCCTTTAAAATTAATTGTTTTCATAAGGAAACAGGAATTAAATAGTAGTAACAGCTGAATAAATTCATGTGCAACATGTCCATGTACAATATGTCTGTCATAGATATATCAGTATAAAAATGACAGAATTTGCTTTTACCTTACAATGTTGTTATTTGCATTAAACTAAATATTTACCAAATATTTAAGGAAACGATACAGATACAAACCTGTGTGCCTTTGGTGATTCTTATATACACACATTTAAATTTCAAAATATTATCAGGTATGTTTTTATCCAATATTGTTGTAATATTTATATTCATTACACAAATATGGAAACTAAAATTTTCTTTTGTTTATCATACTTTCTTGAATTTCATAATTTAATGATTTAAAAATTTTCAAAGAATTTACGACCAGTTGTTAGCTTTCTCTCAACTGAAATACATTGGCCTAAAAATAATAAAATATAAACTGCTTCACATTTCTTGTAAGCTGTATATTTCTTAAATGTCTTTCTAAACACAGTTTAACAGCTTTTATTAATAAATCTTACCCTTTATAAAATTAAAATAACACAGGAAAATTGAGAATAGATTTGAAGATTTCCGTACAGTTGCTAAAGGGTGTTAGACATTAATTGAATTACTGTAGTCTCATGACAATCACAAAAGCTCGACTTGTCACATGTTATTGGATTTAATCGATCAAGCCGTATCGACCTATTACACAGAAGATTCTATGACCTATTTCCGTTTCTATTCCACAATGAAAATGTCATGCTACTTGAGTTTCTGAATGAAGAAATAACAGAATAATATCTGGAATTAAATTTCCAAAGCAGTAATCCTTTCTAAATAAAATATTCAAACAGAATTGAAAAAACAATTCAATACAAAAAAAGTTTTGACAAGGAATTTTCAGATTACATGGCGAATATAAAATTGTATAAGTTTTAGAGCTTCAGTAGCTATTTTTTTATATACATGCAGTTTTTATAAACATTTATCAGTTTTTTTGTGTGTTAAGGTATAAAAGAATATTATTCGATTTCAAATATGAAAGCTAAAATAAAAGATTTTTTTAACTTTATAAATATAAGCCGGTACATACGGTACAGTCTATATTTTTGCTAAAAGAGAGGTAATAAGACCAAGATTTACTGCTAAACACGAGATACTTGGAAGAAATTTGAAAATATGATATAAATGCAATGAGCCTTAAATTTTAGTGGATATTGAGGCAAACGTAACTGTTAGAGAATGAAAAAAAGGTACTGTTTCTAGAAAACAAATTTAATTTCATTTATATATATATATATATATATATATATATATATATATATATATATATATATATATATATATATATATATATATATACGTGTGTGTGTGTATAATTAAGACTATCATCTATAATAGAATCCGAAAATTTCATCATTTCTTCCTAGAAAATACATATTCTTAAAGTCATCGGTTGAAAGAAATATTTATAATGCAGTATATCACAAAAAATATAAGATAACATCAAAACATAGCTATCAATCAGCATGATTTGATACTTGATCAAAGTATTACACCTAATGAAACCCCCCATATATATATATATATATATATATATATATATATATATATATATATATATATATATATATATAAAATAAAGAAACATATTTGCATTTAAATATTCATATACAATATAAGAAATTAATTGTAAAACGGAAGTGCTTTTATAAGTAATAGCTTTCAACTAATATTTCGAACTACATTTGTAAATTTAATAAATATAATTTGATTATTCATATGATAGCATAAAAATCTGCTTCTAATTTTCGTTGAAATCCGTCAGACTTATAAACTAGAATAAGAGGATCATTTGGTTTATAATTAAAACATAAATCTAGATAAACTAGAAATTAAAGATATAATAAATATTTCTTAAGTGCGCAGTAGAAAATAAGTCTCCTAGATATGTTTTCTTATGCATACAATCTCTGAGATAGGATTAAAACTTGATGATGAAACAACGAGAATAAAAATCTTTTCATTTATAAATATGCAATTCCTTAAAAATTAACAAATTTGTAATTGAACCTCTAACTCTAACCTTTTACTTGAAATAAAGAATATTTGCATTCAAGTAATATGTTTAATGGATTCGGTTTCCAGTATAAAAATTGTCTTAATGAAGAGGGCTCATTCAGACTTAATTATAATTTATGTTTATAAGAACAGTATTAGAATTTTAGTTTGTACCATAAATATAATGCAATTGAGAAACCCGAGAGATTGACCACATTAACGATATTTTATTGAATAAATCAATCTTTAAAAGTTTATTTTAAAAGTAATTAGAAGAATTGAGAGAAATCTAAAAAGCCTTGATCTTTATAGCCAGATATTTCTAAAAATGACTGAAAATGATAAATGACACAGCAGTTAGAAAATAATTAAAAATTCGTTTAAAAATGCGTTTAAAATTGTAGATTTATGAAGCTTTAATATTTCTTAATAATAAATTAATTTATATCATAAATCTCTATTATATACATCACAAATTATTACTTTTCTATAGCACAGATCTGTAATTACAAACATTGTCAAGATTGTGTGTTCTAAATTAAGTGCTTATAAATTACATAAATATTATATATACATATAAACACATAGCTGAATCAATAAATTCAGCGATTTAGTATTGAGATAGTTGCGAGTTTCGGATCGCTTAAAGATCCATCGTGTTTGCTAATGGAGGATGGAGAACGAACAATCGGTTTGCGATAGGAATGTCCTCCATTATCCCAAATTTTACCTCTGTAGAAGAGACTGGGGATCTTTTGCTTGATTCTTTCCTGCATCTAAATAACAAAGAATCAATTTGTTGGTATCCCAAAGAGTAATGGCACCTTTAAGGTGCTCCTATAATAAAATGGCAAACAAATAGGTAAGGTTTGTGGTATCAAATGCTAAAAAAGAAATAACATATACATATATGTTTTCATGCAAGTGTGGTATAAACAAAATAAATTATATTTTACCCAGGAACAAAGTTAGAATAATTTA
>CM063503.1:105593755-105596255 GCA_032207245.1 Pardosa pseudoannulata
AAATGTATTATGATTTTGAAAAGTTCTTTTGTCAATAAGAATAGTAATTCCACGTAAAATGAACAAAATTCCAATAATAGTTTCTGTACAACACTTAAAAATATGTTTTTTTAATGTTAAAAGTACTGCGCAGTAAACATATTAAGATTTATAAACTTTTAGTTTTTCATGTGAAGGAACGGCTAAATATTATTTTCATTAAGTACATTGATTTACTTTCGTTTTTGTGATATTTATAATTTTTAAAAATATACTATTTTTTCTCTAAATAGTTGCATTCTTTATTTAAAAGGATTTAATAAATTTATCTTTTTTTGAAGTTTTTGTTATGAAAATATGTTTAAAATAATATAATAAATGATGCATGATAGATTTCTTTAAATGCTAAATGTAATAAAAATTATAAATATTAAAAAATTAAAAAGTACCCCTAAGTTTTTGAATAGGCAACAGATTTTTAAAGGGCAATTCTTAAAAAAAAAATTTTGTGAATAATTTAGCTAGTACTTTTGTACATTCCATTATTACATTTCCTATAAGTTTAAATAAAGTGTTTTTCCTTTAAAATACATTTCCTTTAATACAAAAGTTATTCGTTGTTAAGTTGCCTTCAAAAATCCATAATAATTTTCTCAAAATATTTCTGCCTGAATAATTTCTTCTCTCTCCCATTTTACTCATTGTTCTTGTATGGCGACATATTTTTAAAATGACTCTACCTGAAACTAAAAGTTGTATTACTGATACTTTCCACCGTCGTCAGTTGCGTATCTAACAACTTCTATTCTAAGAATAAAAATTCATTCAAAGGAAAACAGTGATTCATTTTAAAAAGAATAACGTAATTAGTTTAATATATTTCATTTATATAAAGTCATTTGTTAATTTTATCATGTCTAACTGCATTTTTCACTGTGAAAAATTGTTATACAAGTCATACTACAACAAAAAGTGTTATGTAATATTATTTAGACCTACTCTGATACTGAGATATTTCGGCATAATTAAGTATGATTCAAACATATTTAGTTATTAAGTTAAATTTACATTCAGACGAATAAAATGAGTTATTTTCATTTTTAAAAAGTACATTAGTTTGTTTGATATCAAAATGTTTATTAAAATCTATTAATTATCTATATTAAGCACTTTCTAGTAAACTAGTAAAATACTAGTATTACGAGTAAAATAGTTTTGTGATTGTAAGACTTATTGCGTTACTCAGGATTTTCGAAATGGTTTACGACTGAAACCCACTCCTTTACAAAACCTAAATGATGATTCAAATGGGAACATGTATTAAATTTTCGTTTTAAAAAATTTACATTATTTAGTTATTTGACTGACTCAGTGATAAACAAGCATTCATTCTTTATACTATGCATAAATATATTACAAGTGCACAAGATTTTATACAAATTGTATCCTATTAAATAAATAAAGTTTTGCAAAATAGAAAAAAAAACACTTTTGCTATGAACTTTTAAAGAATAGCCTAGAGCAATAAAAGCATAATTTCACCTACAAAGTGACCAAAAAGCGAAACAAGAATGCAATTTGAAAGTCGATAACTAAAATACAAAATGAAAGAGATAAAACGAAGAAAAAATTGAGTTGAATGAAAATAATGAACAAAAAATGAAACAGCATAACTTAAAGAAAAAAAGTAGAATATCAGACGCAAAAGTGAGGAAAAAGAATTTGCAATAAACAGTTATACGAATCTTTAAAATCGACACAAAGTGTTTCCAAACAAAGAGTAGTACAAAAGCTATAAAATAAAAATATATATATATATTTTGAGTTCGACGAAACGTGATAAGGAAATCTTGTCGCTGAAGTCGTGAATTTATTGGCTGGAGTTAATACTTTTCATTTTTCTGTCTCAAAAATAAATGAAGAATTCGAAATATTTCTTGATTGTCTCATGAAAGATTATCACATTCCTTTCTAAGTTATTTCAATTTTATCTGATCTGTTGCTAGGGGACAAACAAGTATTCAACTCATAAACTTTTATTGATTTGGCAAAAAGAGCTAAATGAAATTTCAGCACCCTTCTTAAAAATTCGTATTACTATCAAGTATTTAGAAAATCCTAAATTAAAGCCATCAGGTTTTTACAACAGTATAATTCTTTATTATATACAATTACAAATCTACTGTGTTCCCATCTCTATTCTAAGTCTCATGTATATGTTTATGTAAACGTACATGAATTATATATTTCAGACAGAAGTTATAAGCATACATTTTTGAGTTATTAAGGTAAAATTTAGTAAATAATCTACAGCCAAACAACAAAAGTTTACAAAATCCCATTGAAATGTCAACGATCATATTCTTTTTCCAATATTTTCCTCTTAAAGTGAACTTCAATATTTTTTCAAAAATTACTAACATGAAATACTAAAATAAACATTTGATAACTAAATAAAATTACTAAAAAATAAGTAATAATAAATAATTTGGTACGTAATAATACTATTCCATCCTCTTTC
>CM063503.1:105598755-105608755 GCA_032207245.1 Pardosa pseudoannulata
ATGAAAATAAAAATGCTGAATAAGAAATATCGAATCGCTATTCTTCTTTGGGTAGAAGCCTCTGCCTACAATAATTCCAATTTTCAGAGCCTCCCCTTCTTGAGGAATAATACTATTATTCTTATTATGGAAAGCAGTGTCTTTCTAAATCTGTTTATACAGTGTAGACCACTGTTAGCAGGTGCGAAACGCAATTTCGGCCTCTGCTGTAGATTGAAGAGAATTACAAGCGAGTCGATTTAGATTTGCTCACAGGACTGCGTAATAGATGGAATGCTTTCTATGCGACGCGAAATCCCTTTACTACATTTAGGGGCTGCAAATACAATATGATTTGCTCAATTTATTTCGATAAAAACATTTCTAACTACGGCTACCTAATTGCACTGGTTTATGCTATTATTTAGTCTTAATTTTGAAGAACATGGAATAAAATGTGTCCTTCAATATAGGAAATATATGAAAGCTCGAAATTATTCGATTACTTTTAGTTGTTCTAATGTAGGTAGTTTTTTACTGTGGTCAGAATTTTTATAAGCCAATTTTTATTAACTTTTATCATAAAATGAAGACGTCGTCTTTTTGACTTAATAAGGCTTATTTCTTCAAAATATATTATTTCTCATTGTTGACTTTTCTTAAACTATGTGTTTTATTAACTGATTAAACTTGATTTGAATGCACATGAAATGATGGTTACGTTTTACCCCATTAGCGAAAATAAATAAATAAATAAATGTAAAATGCTTATAGTTTACAAGAAATAGTTTTTTGTTATATTGTGATGAGGGGATTTAGATCAGTTATATAATTGATTCATTCATAAAAGAAGTAAAATGCTCGAGATCTAAATCTGACCTCATCACATCTTTGTAAAAAGACAGAGGACCCTAAAATTATATTCTACGGATATTGTTGTCTTGTACGGTGGTCTCGGGCGGGGTTCTGATCCTAGTAACAGATTAGAATCCCGTCTCCGTACTTGACATTAAATAAGAATGTACCTTTGTGGAGTTATTTATGAGTCCCTAAGGGACAATGCCCAATTAGAAGTGGTAAGGTTTTCCACGTTGGCGGTCTCAAGGCGGGGTTTAAGCAGACCAATTATATTCTTACAACTATTCCGACTGGATGATAAGAAGGGAGAGGGGACAAGGATGAAATTAATAAAATAAGAAATATCTAAAAGTTGGAAGGTGTTCGATAGTCGAGACGAAGAAAGGAGTCCGACAGAAGAGGTTCGGGAGTCGAATAAACTAGACAAGTCCGACGGAAGGTGTTCGGAAGTCCGACAGAAGGTGTTCAATAGTCCAGACGAAGAGAGGAGTCCAGCCAAGTCCGACAGGAAGTATTCCTGCATCAAATAGCACGGCCGTACCCCAAACACTCAGGAGGAAGCCCCTGACCAGACCGATGAAAGATCCTTAGATACCCATCAACCAGCAGTGTTCCGGGCACACCATTTTAACTCCCCAAAGGTACCCCCTTTTACATACATTTTGAAATTGAGATTAGGTTCTCTCTCTTATATTTACATAATTGCTTAAGTATTAAAAAACTAATGTCAGAGCTAATTTTGAAGATGTTGATAAAGCATATTTAATGACAATTATCATCAGTTTTGTATGTACATAGATGTTTATATATTATAATAAATTTACCTTTTTTATATTAAGCTAGTTTCGGAGGCTGTTAATTTAGCTTTGAGTTTATTTTCATATCTTATGTCTGTAGTTTCTCAGAACCTGTGGTTAAATTTAGTACTAAAATACTTTTACACAACGCAATGAAAATAAAATCCCACTATACATTTGATCACAGGTTACTACTCAAATATAAACTAGGAATACACGACATATATCCGGCTTTTTAAAAGACTTTTGTAGTAATAAAAGCTCAAAATTTTTGTAACGTATTTAAATTTTTATTTTCTTACTGTTGCATTCTCTCTTTTTATTATAATTCAAAAAGACATGTAAATATTTATAATTTTATTTCTTATATACAAAGATATACCATTTTAAAATTAAAGACTCAAAATTGCCTTTTGATTTAATTTGAGTAAAAACGAAAATTCTATAAATTCGAATTTTAGTGATTACTTGTAGTATATTTACTAAAGTATGCCATTTTAAAACGAAAGACTCAAAATTGTTCTTAACTTTAAATCTAGTAAAAACGTAAACTCTATATATTCTAGTGTTAATATTTAGTACTATGGAAACTGTAAAGTAAAAAAAAAGATATTAACACCACAAAATATTTTTTTAAATTACAACTTTGAAGATAATAATAAAAAATTTCCTAGCTGATTCAGAACCATAAATCTAAATTTAACTCATACTGAATAAAACTATCAATGACATATTCTATTAATGATTTAAAAATGTATTTTCAGCTTCTGAGTATAAATATAAACAGCAAAATTTATTTATTATCTTATTTTTACTAATAATTTAATGATATACATATGCTTATAATTAGCGCAAAAAACTCATGGACTAATTACAGGAAACTCTGTAGTAGGGGCAATCCCCTTATTCCAATATGATTTTTATTATTTTATTTGAAGTAATTTTTCAAGAAGTTCAAAAGAGACATTATTTATAAGAACAATTGTTTGAGATCCATAACAGAATTTAAATTTCAAATTTCCTTTTGAATAATAAAAGATTAGTACTTTCAAGGTAGAAACCAGAAATATAGCTAGAAACTGAAATTCCCAAGTATCTCAATGTCATCCTTAAAGATTAATGAGAATTGCTTGAATAAATATCTTATGTAACGAGTAAAATATTTAAAGAACAGAATATCACAAAACAAGAAGGTTTTTTTTATTTCAAAACATACGCAATAAGAATTATACTTCTAAATACTCGATCAGCTTGAATATATTTTCCTTGAAGACTATTGGGAAATAACTATGAAAGAAAAATAATTCCTAGTTTTTAAATGTGTAAATCTTCTTGATTTCCTGCTCTTTTCCAATTTGATTTACTGTGTTTTTCCTATGGATTACTCCAATCAAAATATAAAATGACTGAAAAGTGTTTTTAATGTTCAGGTATCCATAATACGTTTTAAAAGATATGTCAGTGGCTGATAGAAAATAGTAGTATGACTCATAATTTTGAAATTTCCAGGTGAAATTTATAACAGAGATTTTTAAAGAATTTGCAAAGTATTTTGGAAATCAATATAGAAATTATCAATGGAAATAAAATGAAAAAAAAAGGAAACAAACGTTCTGTGACAAATGGAATGAAACTTTATACCATATCATTAAATCTATGATTATGGACTACAGAACTTAATATGTCTCCTTAATTCCCATATACAAATGTAATTCAACCTTTGTGGGTTATTATAAATGCCAAATTTCGCAGTATGTTATCAGCAGTACATCTGCTTCCTAAAATAGATGTTTTTTATCAGGAGGTTTGTTACTTATTCTTGTGACTGCTTTGAACTAAATTTTTAGTCTTTCCCTTATTGGCTAACGAATGCAAAATGAAGGAAATCTGACTATTTTATTTCCTTTCACAGGAGTCCATCTTTTTATATTCCTTGGATATTGGAGCAAACTATACATAAAAAACCTAAATATAATTTAAATTTGTTTTGTAGCAGAATTATCTTTTGTCCAAGAAATACTAAAATTTGGGACTTTTCATCTTTTTTGTCATTGTTATAAGTATTTTCGTAAAGTTCTTAGACATTTGAAAGAAATTGCAAGCATTTATCCGACCATACATACTTCAGCTAGTTTAGTCATTTTTATTATTAATGATTTATTACATCGCGACATCCATTGGATTATTACATTTTACTAATTATTTGTTTCATACATTTTAATTCTTTTGCAAATATATTTTTTTATAACATTTTCCTTTTTAAATCAACTTGGTTTCTTTCTTTGAAATTTTTTATCCTCTTCAATATAAATAAATCAATTAATAAATTGTTTTTAATTTTATTCGATTTTAACGTCAGCAATTATAAAAAAATATCCTATATGCTGTTTACTTTCAGTAGAAAAAGATATATATATATATATATATATATATATATATATATATATATATATATATATATATATATATATATATATATATATATATATAACAAAAATATTAACTCTTTGATTCCGAATTTTGTTTTTAAGACGTTTTACATTTTATAAAAAACGTTATTCATGCCATTTTTATTTTTACATACTATTTTTCATCAAAATAAACATTACAATTGTTAAGGCTTTTACAATGTCAGTTAAAATTAATTAACAATAATGAAATTTACTAAAATGTTAGCCTGAAGAATATAAAATTAAAAAGAATTATTATAAATTTAAAAAATACTGGAAGGTTTATAAATTTGATTATAAGATATTTTATTTTCTTTAGAAGACTTTCCTATAATCAGAAAAATAAAATTTTTTTTTTCACTGCAAATGATATATTTGTTAGCTGAAACATTATATTTATCGTGTTCAGTAAACGAAAAATACATTTCTGAAAACAATAAATGTATAAACGGAGGGAATAAAGAATGTTCGTTAAAATTTACTTTTTTTATTCGGAAAATATACAATAGTTTCCTGAAATATTGTTTCAACTTTTGATCGATAATTTTATAGACAATAAGTTCGAAAAACAGTTCATATAAAATCACAACCATTTATGAATTCTATATAACGGGCTATTATTTGAAAATTTCTATTTGGGAAGAAAAGATGAGAAGTACTGGCCTATGATAAGAGATAGATTGGTCGAAGGAAGAAAAAAATAACAAAAATAGAACTGTAGAAAAGATAGAGTCTGAAGAGGATCTTTCAATATATTATTTTGAACCAAACAGAAAAAATAAAGAACTTTTGTCCTTTTAAATGAAAGAAATATTGATTAAATAAACTTCTCATTGAAGGATATAAATAAGTTTGAACAAAACACATTTATTTTAACAGCCCAAGGTGGCACAATGGCAAATAAAAAAAAGGAGAATAACAATAATTCTAGGTATAACAAAACTCCCAATGATCTCAATAATACATATAAAATGTTGATAAAGACTTATATAATAGATGGATGTTATATTTAAAAAAGTGATTCTCCTAATTAAAGTTAGTTTAAAGTTAAATACATTTTAGCAGTATTAGTATAAATAATTATGTTCTACTTCTATATTTTACAGATGCATCGATTAAAATTTAATCATCAGACCAATATAAACAGTATATGTCATATAATATAATTTTTAGAACTCGTGTTAACTACAAAATACATGACATGTATAAATAATTCAAAAACGAATTATTTAATATTTTTAATAAAATTATGTGTAAAATATACCAAACATTATTACTTTTACTTTAAAAATATTTTTAATTTTTTCTTTCTGTTCTAAGCCATAAGTCTTATGCGCAAATAATTGGATATTTTTTTCATTTATCCGTAGACGTCGTTAACCGATTTCATTAACCCAAATGTTGCTCATCAAAAGAAAGTATAGAACGTTTATGGCATTATATTCGTCATTTTAATAATAGAATTTCATACGTGAAAACTTATATCGCTTTTGAGATGACTATACATTAAATGTCCATAGATAAAATTCAGTTGGTATTTCATGTTAAAAAGAACCTAGAACGTTTTCTAAGTTTTTAATTCGTTATTAATTTTTTAGACTTCAAAATTAAACTTGATTTGGAGCAATATTAAGCATTGAAAAAACAATATCTTATTTACTTAGATATGACATTAATTTTCAAACTGGCTTTCTCGTTTTAAAGAATATGAAACAATATAAAAACAAATATAAAAGCTAATACATATCAATGTTTTAATTATCAGATATGGCATTAATCTACATTTAATTATATAGTTTGCTCAATAAAATATTAATTTTAATTTTGATTAAATTTTAAATTTAAATAAAGTTAATGCTAATGAAATCGAATTATAAAATCGAATTATTATTATTCATTAAATTTTATGTAAATACAAAATGTGATGTAAAGAATGCAAAAAT
This sequence comes from Pardosa pseudoannulata, assembly GCA_032207245.1. Classification (NCBI taxonomy): domain Eukaryota; kingdom Metazoa; phylum Arthropoda; class Arachnida; order Araneae; family Lycosidae; genus Pardosa; species Pardosa pseudoannulata. Next base: position 105,604,783 of record CM063503.1, read on the forward strand.
ATATTTCAGGTATTCTTCATTAAAATATAACTATTATTGAAAGAAATATTAAATATAAACAAACAAATAAAATAATAACATAAAAATAAACGTTATAAACAAATCAGAGACAGGTAATAATTTTCAGCATAAAAAAATCTGAATTATATTTTTTATCTTTCATCATATTTTAAAATCTCTCTATACCAAGCTACCAATTTTAAATAAAAAATTTGTTATTTTGATTTAACTTTTCTTTAGACATCACTAGAACCTTTCACTACTGGTAATGCTACTCATCAGAGGAAAGTTTACAGCTTTGATCTTTTCTCTTTTTATTCGTCATTTTATTCACACAATCTATGCCACGGAAAAGCTATTTCTTTTAGGGTGACATCTTACAAAAAAATATCTATGAATAAAAGACAGCTTAGATTTCATGTTAAGAGGGAAAAGTGACGTTTTCTATCTTCGTTTTCAATAACTGATAAGCCGGCTCTTCAGTTTTCAAAGTCAACTATGATGGAGACAAACTTTAAATATCGAAAAGAATGTCCTCTTACTTACCTATATATTTGACTAATTTGCAAAGCATGTTTTCTCATTCTGCTTGAGGTGGAAAAAATAAACTTCATAAACCAAAAACGATGAGAAATTGAGTAATTTTTAAATGATCGGTATGGTGTTAAAAATCATTTAGGAACCTAGTTTACAGATAAAAAATGTGAATGTATTATTTATAATTTTATTAATTCTTATTAATGTTTAATTCAATGCTCGTTTGAAATAATTTGAAGCTAAAATTTATTTTTTAAGTTATCTTAACAGCATAGTGTAAAAAAGTTGTGTAGTAATAGAGAGATGTCTGATGTAAAATAGTCTTTATAGAATTATTCAGTGATATTTATATTAAAGAGGAAAATATTTTTGACTAGAAGAGTAATAATAAATTAAAGATATATATAAAAGGAAGTAAATAATAAAATTGCATAATGCATATACATAAGATATTACTCGTATAATGTTTTTATAATGTTATTTTATAAAAAATTAGTTTATGTAAGTATATATATATATATATATATAATTTAAAAAATAACTAGACATAAAATTCCTGCCAAATATTGCCTTCCTATTTTCATACTACTTTACCGGTGGATGATTCAAGCTCTGAATAGATCACTGATATTCTGTATGCAAAAGTTCTTTTACACACGTTACCTTTCCTTTAGTTCAGGCGATTGACTTAAGTTCAATGTGGGATTCTAAGTTTACGACCTACCTAAAACGTCTTGTTCCATATGCAGATTTGCTTTTGAGATAAACGTTCATCCCTGAAGTCTTGTTGAACAGTTTTAAATATTTTCCTTGCATACTTCCCAAACTTAACAAGAAATATAATCTGGAGAGCTAAAGAACTGTAAAACAATTATTTAACTTCATCCATTAAAACTGTAAACACTCGATTTATAGATGCGTAACCACCAGCAGCTGCCGGTATATATATTTATATATATATATATATATATATATATATATATATATATATCCTTCATATATATATATATATATATATATATATATATATTTATATATATATCTATATATATATAGCAGTCCCATATATATGTATATATATATATATATATATAATATATATATATATATATATATATCTATATATATATATATATATATATATATATATATATATATATATATATATATATACATATATATATGTACATATATATATATATATATATATATATATATATATATATATATATATATATATATATATATATATATATATATTATATATATATATATATATATATTTATATATATATATTATATATATATATATATATATATATATATATATACGTAACATTTAACTTGATGCAATTAACTTATTTTAATTACAATTGAAACGATTTTAATTTCATTCCTTAAGAAAAAATGACCTCAGTTCAAGAGGTTGATTTCTTCTGATTTCCCATCAGAAAAATCTTAAATTTCATCTGTCTTGCTTCAGGGTGAATAAATCCGAAGAATCCTAAAAACTTTAGATCCTCTATTTTGTAAGAATAATAAGATGGATATTTAAGATACTTGATTCAGTGACTGCATGATTTTTTTAGTCCTAGTAAACCCAATATAGGATAGTTTCCTTAAATATTTAGTTAGTTTTTGGATAACTACCGAAACGTCTGCTGTTTCCACGATGTAATATATATGCAAGATTAATATTTTGATTACATATTAATATGTTGATTACATGTTAATTTGCATACACTACTAAAATGTATCGTTTTGTGATCTTATATTTCAATAGTGTAGTTTCGAATACAAATATCAGTTATTGAAATTTAAAAGAGAATATATAAGATGAATGAATGAAAGATATTTTATAAATACAACATTTCCCAAGAGTATTTGGAGTCGAGGATATATAATATTCTCTATAAAATATAATACCATTTTTTACAGTTGGGTTTTATTTTAAAAACGTAAAAGAAAATATCTTTACACGTGTATACAAGCATGAAGAAAAATTAAGCAAAATACATAAGTATATGATTTAAAACTATTTCCGAACTAGTATTAGGGTGTTATATCGGTTTCCGGGTTTGAATGAAGCTATTGACATGGATATTTATAGCCGTTCAAAATAGGATTTTAGCAGGTCCCGATCTTATTAGCCCTCGTGTAGCAAAAGTGTATACCGAAAACCTCCAAACTAAAATAATCTTAAAGCTATTGAAATAGTTCTTTTACACGATAGTTCTTTTTATTTATTTCTTTTTGAGTTATTAAAAATATGCTTTACATGCAGTCAATAAAGACATTAATTGAAATAAGTTTATGCATGTCTGAATATATTGAATATGTCATTAATTTAGTATGAATTTTAGTCTAAGATTGTAATTTACTTTATTTCAAACACAATAATAAAAAAGTATTTTGAATGAGTGTAATTATTTGTAATATTTATCTGGAATACAATACTATAAATCAGTCTCAATATATTACAATACAATATATAAGATTGATTTAGTAAATTTAAGCTTCTTAGATTATTTTAAGAACTACTAATTATTCGCTTATTATTAGAGCAAAACATTATTTTTCAAAAGTAATAAATGCTTTTTTAGCATATTTTTACTTAGTGAATCAAAATTTACTATTATTTGAATATGTCTCCTTTACTACATATAGACATCAAAATATATTCGTTAGATTGTTCTTAATTACTATAGTTTACCGAACAATCAGCTTCGTATATCGTTCCCCATCGTTGTGTCATTTCATACTGAAGTTGATACATAGAAGTGAACAGGGAGATATTTCTAATGATTAATAAGAGTCGATCATGATTGATTCTTAAGAATGTGCTAGCCTTCTTCTTATCTAGAAGCTTCAGATCCCCATTTGTCCATCCGGACCGGATGATCCTATTGTCTGGACATATACACTTTCTACGTGAGCTGATTCACACTAATTCCCATTAGGAACAAGAGCATTGGGAGGAAATGGGAGATCCATGGAGACGCCAATGCTTGATGAAGTAGGAGATTCTCATTAGACATTATACCGGGATTTTGTCGGGAGATTCTATCACTGTAGCCTAAAATCTGTACAAGCATTACACAATGCTTTTCTGCTTAATACCTTATGTATAAGTGATCTTAAAATGCATTATTTATTTTCGATTACTGAACGGGTTCCAAGATTATTTATTAATTGGCGTTTACTAATAAAACAAAAGTATATTTTAAATTAATGCATCGATATCTCTATGTCATATTGAGCTAACCATCTTTTGAGCATAATTGCTGTTTCATTTAAACTATGCGTAAATAGTGCATACTGTGTTATACATTAATGATGCTACTAGTAGTTTTAGTTAAGATATAATAACTGCTGTATTTAGAATTAAAATTTAAATAAATACTGAGATCTACTGTTAAAGGTTAAATAAGGGATA
>CM063503.1:105621255-105636255 GCA_032207245.1 Pardosa pseudoannulata
ATCTGGGAAAAGTGGATAGCAGTTCTAACAAAATTATCTAATCCGAATGAAAAAATATTACTGTAGTTGAACAATTAATAGAATTTCGTGGCCTATGTCCATCCAAACAGAATATACAGAGTAAACCATCTTTGAGATCAAAATATGGACTTTATATGACAGTAAAACTCCGTATGGACTTAAAACACAAATTGACACTGAAAAAGAACGAAGTCAGAGAAAATTCAGAGAATGTGAGTAGTGTGTGAAATTACTTATTGATATTCGGGGCACAATATGTGATAATTTTTTCACAACTTACAACTTAGGACATCTTCTTCTAAAACGGAAAATAACCATGTTTGGCACTATTTGGAAAAAGTAAACCAGAATTTCCTGGAGAAATACCAAAGAAATTCACAGCTCATTATTTTATTTTACAGAAGCCATAACAGTTGTAAATTACATTCTAGGAGAAAACAAGATGCTTATGAGCACATTGCATCATGAAAAAGAAGTTAGCATCAGACCTGACAAAAAACTATTAATTTTCGTAGATTATTATTCATATAAACCTGTTGTGGATATTCTTGATTAACTTTTAAACATATGAACTTGTAAAAGAAAAACAAATTGTGAGTCCATGATAGTATTCTATTACATGCTTGAAATTACTGCTTACAATGCATTTATTCTATGGATTTTAATACATAGTGAATGGAATGAAAACAAAGTGACTAAACGAGGGATATTTTTTAAAGTACTAAGAAAATCACTCTTTTTACCACACATTGAAGCAAGGCCACATATACCAAGACGTGAGGACTCAATAAAAATAGTGAAACGATTACAGAAAAAAAAGAGGGAAAGTACCATAGGGATCTGTTGTAAATACTTTATTGTGTGTCAAACGTGCGAGGTGCCAGCTCTGTCCATCAAACATTGACAACAAAACTAATATTGTATTCTAAAATTGTAAGAATCACATTTGTAAATCTAATGTAATATATTATTGTTCAAGTTGTAAATAAACGTAAGTTTCAATTCCGAATATTTTTCTGTTATTTTCATAAATGCTTTGTATTATAAATTATATTATAAAATTTCAAAGTTACATTAAACTTAGTACCTTACTTTAAACTATTTCTTAAATGACACCTGTCATTTTCTGCAAGAAAGGTTAATTTTCTGAATCAGATCATAATGGCCCAAAAGCTACATACGTGGAGTAAATACTAACAGAGCAGCAGGGTTAAATAGCCATAAAATACATAAAAAAATTTGAACTTCGGCATGAGTTATGCATTGATAGTGTGATGATAATTTAATGTACACTATTTATTATCAACTTGAAAACTTGCTGTATGTTTTTTTGTGTGTTTTGAACATACAGAAAATGCATTACATATATCGTTTCATCATTCACATCTTTTTAGGTATTTATGAAGACTGACAAGCGGCTTGAATTTCAAATACAATAATGAATAATCATTCGTAAATTTCCCTTAGAACTTAGTCTCCTCTAAACTTTTAAAATGCACTCTTCAGCTGTCGCATTCTCTTTGTACTAATTAGCCCTCGAGAAAACTAAAGCTTGAATAAGAAATGAGGATTTAAATAAACATTTCATTTCTAAAAATTTTATTCATATTCTAAGCTGTTGTTTTCCTATTAAAAATGTACATGCAGTTTAGTAAGTAAGGTGTAAGATGTTAATTGTTAAATTAAAAAAAACTGCAAAAACTTTACTCAATAATTTTAAGCTGAAATATATTGTAGAGTGAGCATTATGTGCTACCATAAACTATAATAAATACTTTATCATTCTAGTTTAGATTGTAGTTTTAATATTTAAAATGTAAAATAAATATAGTAAGTATAACATATATTCTCATTTATTAAACACTAAACGATTCATTTTATCATATTTCCTTTTCCATTAAAATTTTACGTTTTTTACGTAAAATTTTCGTTTTTTATTGAGTGTTTTATTATAATGTGTTACATCTAAACGTTAATTGGCATACGTTTATAATATTTTTAAATTAAAACAAAACCCTATGAACTAAATTTAAAAGATATAACTATAAATTTTCTTTCGTTTGAGACGAAATTAATATTTTATAAAATGTAAATTTTAATTTAGAAATAAAATACTGCATGTAATTTGTTCTTACTTTGTATTTTTTATACAAACAAAAGTTAATTAAAGTTTATTATTATATTAGAACCAAAGTTAACTCATTAACAAAATCATACTTAAATTATCACATATACATTAAGATATATTTCTATTTTATTACCCAAATAGAAATGAAAATGTTGCATTTTACTTTAAAATTTATAATTTTACATTTTAAGAAAGTTATTTCTTATAATTAAGTATAACATACATTTTTTAAATCCCTGCGATTTTTTTAATGTTTCATGGATGTATAAATTTATAATTCCACCTTAAATATAAATTCCATTTTACATTAATTTAAGGTTATAATTTTAATACCTTAAACGTGTAAACAATGTGTTGCAAAAGGTATTTTAACAGCATTATTTTCGTGGTATAGTTAATAATTTATTTTTATTAGCCTATATTTAATTTTTCTATATATTTTGTTAACTCATGTGCATAAAAAGAAAGTTTAATATAATATATTTATTTAACTTTTGAAAACGTGAATTTTCAAAAGAAAGTGCAGTATTAATTTTGTATTTCATTTCCATCCACATTTATAATAATTTCAAATTTCCCTGTGGATTCCATTTTCATAAATGTCCATTTATGCTTTAATTTACGGAGCATTATCAAATTTCATAATAATGCTTTTTAAAATGATGAAGAGTAGTAACGGTTTATATAAGATTTGAAAAATTTTTCTTACATTCCTCATCAAAAAACTAAATATTCTTAGTTAGATTTCTTAAATGATAATGTATAGAAAGTTGTAGCAAACTTTAGCACTCGAACTTTTTCTAAAAATATTTATTGAACAGCATGACACAAAGATATAAATAGAGATGGACTATAAAAACATTACTCTTAAAATCTTAAATTATTTCTTTTCTTCTTGATTTGAAACACTCTCATACAACAGTTTACTTTTTGATTAGAAAGTAAAATTATTTTTAAAGCGAAATAAATTAAAAACTTAGATAATGCTATTACCAACTTTTAATAATTTCGTATAAAGGCGCATTTTCTTCTGTGAAAGCATAATTTCCTACAAAGAAGCATTAGCACGTATTAAGGTTTTGTAGCTCCTTATACTGTGCTAGAACGCATTAATAAAAGTCATTCTTACAAAGACATTATGCTTCATATTTGATTAGATTTGTAAACTCTTGATGGCAGGGCTATGTATTAGATTATACAAAGTATACATATAATAATATTTTCTTGGTGAGTGTTCAGTTAATTACTGTCGTTTCTTAAGTCGTAATGAGAAGTCATTTTACTAACATTTATATCCTAGTAGATTCACTTAATAAAATGTGCTTGCTAAAATCACTTTATATTTTACATTTTTAGGTTGTTAATTCTATTAAAGAGGTTTGCTTTTATGAAGACACGGGATATGTACTGAAGATAATATTCTTTCATGAAAATCACTAAGTTAATTAGAACTTGTTTTATCCCTGTATGGAAACTATGTTTAGATGAAGTAATATTTACCATTGTATGAATATTTTCTTTCAAATTAGGCTTATAAATGAAACCGATGTTTTTCATAAGTAACATTATTCCATACCACGGACTAGATTAACAACAATTCAAGGTGGTTGATTATTTAAACAATAAAATATTTAAATTCTTGTTATCTATCTACCTATTGGATAGCTATATCTATTTATACATATATATATATATATATATATATATATATATATATATATATATATATATATATATATATATATATATATATATATATATATATATCGAATCAGTACAATGTTTTCGACTTCAGCACTCCAATGATCATTACTGAATGTTTTGTATACTTAGTCATACTTAGTAAAACTAGTAGAAAATGTAAAGATTTATTATATCTCATTACGATTCATTGAATATATCAGATGTTTCTAACTTTTTATTTGATTAAAGACACTGACGAGATAAGGAAAATTATGATTAGCCTCTCATAGTTACTATTGCCTTATACAACAGATACAATCTGTTTTTCAATTTGAATATTTACTGAAACATTTTTTTTTTAAATTTAAACTCTCTTGTTTTTCTGTTAGGAAAATTTCACATTGAGAATGACGTTAAAATATCGTGGAAAGTTTTTCAGGTGGTCATCTTTGTTTCACATAGTTGTAAAGTAAATTCATTAACCCTGCAATTTAAATTGTTTCATACTTGGACATAATATGTTAAATATATTTTTGGAATGTCAATACATTTGTAACTACTTTAGGAGTCAAATATGACATATATATTTTACTACATTTATTTATTGAACATTAAAGGGTTTATACATTTTTCAAAATAAAACATGCAACGGGAATCAGTATTGTTTGAGAAAATGACAGTTTTAAATTTTGTTAATTAACTTACACGAGTGCAATTAAAATGAAGTTTTACAGAAAAGTTTCGGAAGGACAGTAAAAAATCATCCAATTAATTTTAAAATTTCAAAAAAACATACATTTGTTCAATCATACAAAGAGATCAGATAATTAAGATATTCGGCACCAGATGTAGAAATTCAGAATAACTTAGTCGGTAATCAGCAATGCATATGATATGATTTCCTACATCCCTTTAAGTAATGTTTCTCTGTGAACAAATTAGCACCTTAGTTAGCCTAACATTCCTTGTAGTCAATAGTACAACAGCACATTTAGTTAAATTAAATGCAAATAAGGGCAAAGTGACATCAAATTTTGAGAGATGGTTGGTTAAGAGTTGACAGATGCAATGCTGTTAATTACGTTATCTAATGTTAGGTAGAAACTAACTAAAATATGATACGGACATATTAAAATTTTCATATTCGGTTACGTTCAGTTTCAGATTATTTTTAAAGTTGCAATTAATTCCGAAATATTGCCAAAGTCAATTTTTCTTTCCCATGAATGTTTCATACGTTTTTCAAAATATTAAATTGCTTTAAAGTTAAGCTCTTAATTCAGAAGCAGACATTACATGTAATTAATCTCATATTACTAAATTTAGGATCATAAATTATGTTCGAATATATTGTCAAGAATTTTATCCATCATGCTTGAATTTTCTTTTCCCAGATTTTTCACCAGTCTAATTAAGTTCCTTTAATATCGTAATAACGTGTAACTTTTGGTAAACACACAAAGCTTTAAAAAAATTGATCCCTATTAGTTCTTCGGTTTATCTTTTCTAAAATATATGTAAGGTTATTTAACTAATATAATATTATTTGAATATGTAATATCAAGTTTTAAAAATTATTGAAGAATTTGCATATTTTAGTAATGTAATTTTTTTTTTACTTTTAACTTTTAACAAATATATTGGGAACAAAATTTATTTTTCTTTAATTTTAGGGTATTTTTATTGTATGCTTATATTTATACATACATACATACACACACACACACACATATACATATATATATATATATATAATATATATTTATATATATATATATATATATATATATATATATATATATATATATATATATATATATATATATATATATATATATATATATATATATATATATATATATATATATATATATATATATATATATATATATATATATATATATATATATATATATATATATATATATATATATATATATATATATATATATAATATTATATATATAAGTTTTATATTAATGTTGTTACATTAGGTGTGTATGCTCTAAAGTAAGCATATATACGACAACGTAAAATATATAATATCTTTCTGTTGAAGAGAAAAATAATTATTAACTATACGTATACCATAATCTAAACTAAATAATTTCCATAAACTAAATTATGGAGGTAAATTTTAAACAATAATTGTGTTTAATGAGTAAATGTGTTTCACACCAGAAAGCATTTCTATATTTCTTTATTTTCATGTTTCTTAAATAGATGTGATGTATAAAGACGTTATAAGGGAAATAAATTATAGATGAAAAATGCTCGGATATCGACTTTTACACTTACTTAATCTAGTTTTTTTGTAGATAGAATAGCATTCAACTTATGTTTTTAGGTTAAGAGCCAGAATTGTTGATACAATTGAGCTCAAGGAAGAAAAACATTTTCAGCAACTTGAAAAACATTGTAAGGAATCAAACTGTGTCCTATGGGCTTTAGCTTCAGGGTCTTAACAGTGTAGATTTCAGTGACTACTTCTGTTTAGAGTTTTGTTTCACAATAAAGCCATCCTGGAATAACGAACAATTTTGAACGAAACATTTACGCTTTTATGAAGAAATGGTAGTTGACTATAGTCGAATAACATTCTATTAAATTATTGTCTTTATTTAATGATACTACAACTCACTTTTGCTGTGTTATATTTTCTTTTTGCATATTTCAGTACTTTTAGTAAGTTTATAAGGAATCACTAAAAATAAAGAGTTTTCAGAAGTGGTTTTTACACACAATTCATGAGGTGTTGAAAAGTAAATATGATCTTAATGTATTAAAGGTTTTAACATCCGATAGTTCAATTAGAATATTCATTGAAATTATATATAAGTATATTATTTAACGTAAAATTAAGCTAATAAATAATACAGCCAACTTAAAATATCAGATTTTTTGTAATAATCTTAGCTAACTAAAATATTACTAATCAATACAAACAAGTGCAATAAACTTTGAAGTAGTAATTAATTGGAATTTGAATCCGTATGCGCATGTATATATCTTTTCATAAATATCATGTTAAGTAATTTACCCTATGTTCATTGCATTGATGATATTTTGTCACGATCTATCGATTACTAAAGGATTTGCAGAAATGGGGGCAACTCATGTGAATGACGATGCAATGATAAATGACCTACTTCATCAGTGGTTGGTATGCAGTAATTCCCTGTTATTAAGGATCAAACACGCTGCTGTGGCACAATTTGCAACTATCCAAACTATATGATATCAATCAATTTTAACCCTTAAGAATATAACCAGTTTTAACAGAAAAACATATAAAATGGAAACTAAATATACTGAAAAGATAAATATTAATATTAATTTATAAGCCAGAAAACATAAAAATACCCAGGAAAGGGAGAAAAATACGTACAAAAAATACAGGTCAACTTTAGTGCCAGTCAAATTTAATAGTCAGAAAATTCTTGACTTTGTAAAATTTATAGTTATTTTCCCTTTTTAGTAATATGAAGCCAAATGATAAAATCAAATACATGCAATCCCATGATATATATTTTTAAAAATATAGTCGAATAATTTTTCCAATTCATGCATTTCCTACTCTATAAAAATAAAGTCGAAAATGGAGAGTACAGTAAGGCGCAATCTTTTCGTATTCTTTTAGATTGAACAACTCTATTATCTACTTTAATTCAGCTTTAGAAAATAGATTACATTCTCATTACCATTTACATACGTGTAGCAAAATGCATTCTGTAAAGCATGAAATCAATCTGTAAGAAAGAAGTGATGTAATAATATATGATATTATCCCGATTTCAGTTTATTTTTAACAGCTTAATTTACATTTTTTATTAAAATTAACGCTATGCCAAATAAATCACACAATAACAAGTACATTTAATTTATCATCTGAATTAATTTACACCAAATGTATTTTAAAAAGCGTTATTTTATAGGTATTTATTTATGAATTTTTTTTAATCTATTATCATTTTGCTGTATATGCAAACAGAAACTAAGAAACGAAATACTCCGGCATTGAAATATTTTTTTAGCAAAACGTTAATGGCAATCTTCTTATTTAATCCCAGAACTCCCTTACGTGACAGAGACGTTTTGTCATTATAATAATATATTACATATTAAACAAGCTAAAAATAAAAAAAATGTGCAATAACAGTTTTTAAATGAAAGCGATCTTGCCTTTCTAAGCTTTTAAATAAATTTTAAAGAGATTTCCTTCTAGATGTATTAATAGTAACAACGTTAAAAAAATTAGGAGGAAACTTCGGTTAATATTATTGTAAATAGAAATTAAATATTTAATTATTCTAAATTTAACAACACAAAATATCAGAATTTTAAATTTTTTTTATTTTCGTAGTTATTTGAGGGCAATAAATTCATAAATCTCCAAGAGATACAAACGTTCACAGCAGGTAAAAAGCATATAAAAATAGCAGACGTAAATCTTTGTAGTTGAGAAATCATTTTAAAATTACTATCCTAGTATTCTAAATGATTTATACAAATTTCCTGGTTTCAGGTTTTAGAGTATTGTTCTAAATTAAAAATATGTTAACATAGGGTCCGTACTTAGTTCTTTAAATTTAATGAAGCGGTGCACGCATGTGAGAGAAAAGAAAATGTCACCATCGTGTAAAAAAAAGTCCACTTAAGTGTTTGTAGAGAAAAAAATGTAATTTGTAGGAAAAAATTTAAAGCTAAACAAGAGTACTTTTTTTAACAGTCTGGTGGATTTTACTTAGAAATTCGTAAAGTAAATGTAGTGTTGTAAACGTCAGATAAATTACATTATTTTCTTATTTTTCTACCTTTATCGTACAGTAATTTTTAACCATAGCAATTCACTGATATTAACACATTAATGAATGAATCTTAAAAATATAGGTGTGAAAAGAGTTAAATTAGTTCATTGATAATTTTATTCCACATAAGAGCTAAATAAATTATTTCTCAGAGCAATAATTTTAAAGTGTATTAATGATACATTGATTTAAGTTTTGCTTTAGACTAAATTTTATTTTAATTAATAAATGTTTTTATGTAACACAAATTTTTTCAGCTTAACAAAGAAAAATATATTGTTTTTATTGTGTGTTGTGCATGTTTTCATTATTAGTTAAATATCCTATAAAATATTAAAGACAGAGTGCAAAATATAATCATTGCTTATTTAATTCCATAAATTATGCATTCAAAATGTTTTAACAATTCACTGCAGTAATTTAAAACTATATTTATTGATATATTGTTTTAATTCATGCTATATTTTAAATTTTATTGGTTGTAGATGATGATTTTTGTATTATGCTTTTTTTTCTTCACCCAGTGTATCATCAGTATTTGCTAAATATTGATGAATATCTTGAATTATGATATCAGGAACAGCTGAGAGTAAACGAAAAATGAAAGTAAACAACAGTGAGTAATATAACCCGTCTTCATTACTGACGAGATAAAGTTTGAAATATATTTAGTCAATTAGAAAAATTACAAATTTCTGAATAATAGATTTACTTGCTATCATATTTAAGCACAGTACTGTAAAGATATATTTTATGATAAATACAGCTAATATTATTGATTTCTCCCATCGTATCTGCAGAAAAGTTATTTCCTCTGGAAGTATAGAAAAATTCTAAGATGTTGATTTAGTTTTTAATTAATAAGCCAAAAACTAAAGGTATATTAGCTTGTTCTATCTGTACTTCCATCAGCATTCAGTAAAAAGGAATATATATTCCAAGTAAACAACATAATTTTACAAAAAAATAATAACAATTAAAACATTAATGAGTTATGCAGAAAAAATATTATTTTCATAATCAATTATACTTCATTACTTCATATTTATCCATTCTTTCTTACACAAAATGTCCTCTTAAAGTATTTTTGTGATTTTTTAAAGTTAATTCTATGACTATGAATAATTAAATAACTCCACAACAAACAAGTAGTAAAAATTTATAAAGTATATCATTTTTTATTTTTTATAACATTTTATATAAATTTGAGAAATTTAAAGTTAAATTATGTTTGCTTTAACTGTAATACAATAAAATTGTGAATGTAAAGAGATAAAACTTATAATCCACTCAACTGAAAGAAAAAAATTATTCTTTAGTAATAATACATATGCTACAGTTCAAAAAATTCTCACACAGTCTTTCTTTTAAATACAAAGGATATATATTGATGTAACCTTTTTCTAAGATTATAATCTAGATACAAGTGGTATGAAACATTTTAAACCTCAGAGGCTACATTTAAATTATATAGTGCTAAAGGAGGCTGTAGAATTTGATATATCTATTTGATAAATCTATAAAGGCTGCCTTTGTAAAATTATAATTTAATTTTGTATACTTTTATCAATATCTTGTTTTTTTAAATAAATAAAAAGGAACTAATAATTTATTTACTTAAAAAATATTTAGATTATTTAATGTTTTTTTATTCCTACAAGAGTGATAACTTGTTATAAACTTAATTTTTAATTAATTTTTAACAATCTAGATATTTAAATGATATTTTAAATAATATTACCATGCTACATTAGATAGCATTCTAACATTTGAAATTTATCTATTGCCACAAATAGTCTCTAAAAAATTTATGTTAATACCATTCGTTATTCAGTTCTTTTAATTTTCAATGTTTTATAATCTGAATAATAAAACATTAATTAATACGAAAGATATTTTATATGAATTTTGCAAACTCCCCCATGTGCTGTAAAATATTGTACTTTCTTATGTTACCTGCATTACAATAAGAACAAATTATATTTAAGAACTTATTAAGTATGATTCAATTCCATAACTTAGATTGAATAGTAAAAAAATTGGATGTATGATGAAATTCATTTCTTCGAAGATAAAACATTTTCTATTGTATTAAGGTTAGAGCAGGGAAAGTCTTGTTAGTTTTTGCCCTTTTCATAACTTCTCTTTACGTTATGGATAATGCTTCAGTCTCAAAATAAACTGTGAATATGTGGTAGATAGTTTTATTCTACATCCCACCATTAACCAGTTTCCCAAGTACATTTTCAACAAAAATATGTAGGCAGCTGAATTCTCAATATGAGATTTCCATCTTCTATGAGGTGAAGAAAGTGGAATTCAATTGTGAGAACTGTGGATTTTTTTCCGCTTCTGGCAGTCTCTCGTTGAAATGGTTGTCGACAGTACTGGTGTAACTTAAGGACTTTTGAAGCAGGTAAGAAAACAAGCCCCATGGGCAAAAATAAGAAGGCATGTTCATAAGAAGATGTGTTTTAGGAGAAGGATTCTTAAATTGAGCTTGAACCAAAAATTTAAAAAAAAATAAAAAAATAAGATCAGTAGAATTTACTGAATAAATATATTTCGTATTTAGAAAATGATTTACACATTCGCTCAAATGTTCGATATATTTATGAAGTATAAATTTACTATTTTAATGTAACAAAATATGTCTTAGAGGCAAATATCGATTCTGTCCATATATATATATATATATATATATATATATATATATATATATATATATATATATATATATATATATATATATATATATATATATATATATATATATATATATATATATATATATATATATATATATATATATATATATCTATATATATATATATATATATATATATATATATATATATATATATATATATATATATATATATATATATAGATAGATAGATAGATAGATAGATAGATAGATAGATAGATAGATAGATAGATAGATAGATACATATCAGCATCAATGCATGCGGTTATTTATCTAGACGTACTGCCTTACCTTTATACTTTTTCAAATATTGTTGCAAATTTATAATAAAAAGAATTAACAAAAATTTTATACATGTTATTCACATACGTTATGATATGTATGCCAAAATATTTACTACTACTATATTTTTATGTTGCCATTATATAATTTTACAAGCAATAGTGATAAGCATTGTGATAAACCAAATCATTTCATATCATAGAATCTTTTACTTCTCATTAATGCATAGCATATATTAAAGAAACTATCAAGTGACTCTGAATTTATGGGCACATATATGAGGTTTAACTTCAATAAATCAATTCGTGCAGTTAAATAATCAATATAACAGTTCTGTAAAATCTCCCAGCTTAACAGCAGCTTTGTCTTAATGAAGAGTACATACGGACTCATTATAAGGCTTGAAAGTATGCAAAATTAATTGTGTTTAATGAGAGGACGATGTTTATCTTCAACAATTGGGTCCTTTATATAGATAAGTAATATGAAGCTTCATTAGGGCTTGTATGTCTAATTTAGTCGGGAAACGCATTTTCACGAGAAGTCTTTCTCCTTGGAGTTGTCTGATTTGTTCATATTATCCAAATAAATACGGAAACGTTGATATGAAGAAATATCTAATAGTATTCAAAATCCTTTACAAGTCTAACAGTGAAATTTATTACATAGTAAGAAAAGTTTAGTGCATTATTTTAATAAGGCAATGCTTTTACACTGCAATGACTATTAATATTTCATTGATCAGTACACAATGAACAGTACAAAAAATTAGGGAAAGATATATTTATCAGACGTAATACATAGACATTAAATATAGTTTATACATTCATTCAGGATTTATTATATATTATTTGATTAAATAATTATATGTATTTATATCACGACATTGATAGCATATTATTTTAAAGATTATTTTCAAAATTCTTGTATTCTAAATCAGAATATGCTTTTCTATAGGGAAGATAAATTTTGTTAATCAATGAAATATTGCAATTTAATTTCCCCGCTATACCTAACTGTACAGTATAACTGCACTGAAAATTATTCAGCACGTTATGTCATAAAGAAAATTTTATAATGGAATAAAGTAATTTTCAGTTTATTAGTTTAGTTTTGTTACTTTAGTGAGGATAGGATTTCATGTTACTAAAACAAATTCAATATTTCATTTAAAATTAAACTATGAACAGTGCAGAAAATTTAATATAGTAGTAAAAATTACTTCATAGAAGCAATAGATCGGAATAAGTTACATTTTTAATATAATTTTAAAATTTAATATAAAATATTCCAAAAAAAATAATTGTAAATATTTCCGCCAGGTCATATATAACTCCTTAATATAAAGCTTATTTTGAAAGTTTCTGGTATGTAAAGTCTGTATATGTGTTCTTTAACGGTAGATAAATTTCGTTACTTACCAAATCCTTACAAGTTAAGTTCGATGCTAAACCTAAATGTACATTATAATTATTAAATTTTAGACTAATCTGCACCAAATCATAGTATAAAGAACATGTTATTTTTAGTTAATTTTAAATAAAAATGGTACTGAATTCAGGATTATATACACTTTGTCATCATTCAAACCCCCTTTAGACAATATGCTTTCAAATATAAATTCCGTCCGAATACAAGTCTAATCAAAACGTTTTCTTTGTAGTTCACCTTAAAATTAGAAAACAAAATATTAATCCAGTCTGTAAGAACAAAGAACTATATTTAGTAAATGCCGTCAACAAGTATAAAAACATTTTTTCACTCATATAAGTGTATATGTATGTAGGCAATATTTTCAGGATTTCTGCACTGTTTAAAAGAGTTTTTTTCTTATTTTGATGGAATAATTTTCAATTTATTTTATATTTCTCATCTAAATGTTTAATCTACTTATACATATTGTCTTCTTATAACTAGAGTGACATAATTTATTTGTGGCAGTAAAATATTGAAAATGCAATTGTAACTAAAACTGAAAATTATTTTCTTAAAATATCTGGAAATTTATTAGAACAGGCTTTCCAAAAATTAAAAACAAAATCGGCACATATTTTCACTTACATCCCAAATGAGAAGATGATGCATTATGTATATTCCGAGATAATGCTTTAGAAAGTTTGCTAATATTCTTGACCATTTGACACACCTGTTACACTTTGTCATGGCGTTTTTAACTGAATTACAGAGCATCTATAATATGATTTGGGGGCCTTTCGTTAAAAATAAAATAATCAGGCAGTGTGTATATACAAACCCTCCTATTTTTGACGAGTTATATCTTAAAACTAGAAAAATAAAATGATAAAATGTTAAATAATTCATAAAATATATTTCTGATACTAAAGTATGTGTTGCTTTAGAAGTAACACATACCTTCAGCAATCTTTTATAGTAATTATTGTTTATAATAATACTGTTTATAATTAACGATTGTTTATACATTCGAAATATTAGAGAACATCCATTTTTTAAATCTAAAAAATATTAAATATAATAGAATTAACATTTTCAAAACATACAGAAGTTTAGTAAACTTTCAATAAACATTAACATTTAAGCGAAACCAATAACAATTTCTAATAAATAAATTGGTACTTTATATTCAGGTAATGGCTAACATATTGGCTTGTGTCAAATTATTTCAAAACACTTTAAAGACATCAGGACTATAAAAAAGAAGAAAAACAATGTTA
This sequence comes from Pardosa pseudoannulata, assembly GCA_032207245.1. Lineage (NCBI taxonomy): Eukaryota > Metazoa > Arthropoda > Arachnida > Araneae > Lycosidae > Pardosa > Pardosa pseudoannulata. Next base: position 105,635,578 of record CM063503.1, read on the forward strand.
TAAATTTTCTAATTTTTTTCCTTTATGTATTTTTTTTCTTTTCGTTAAGAACGTCACTATAATAACAAATTTAAAAATAAAATGATTCTAAATTTTGATTATAGTTTTTTGGTAATCTATAAAACAGTTTTGCAAACTTTTTTCTTAATACCTCAAAAAATATATTTAGAAAACTATATTTTTTACAGAGAAATTAAATTAAAAAATAATTTTTCAGAAAAATAATTTTAAAATAGGTTCCCAATTCATATAAAATAATGAAAAATAAATAAAGCAAACATGAATCAAAACATGTTAATCGGCAAAAAAGAGGCATTGAAACTAATTGCTTATATTTATATGACTATTTCAATGTCCCATTCTGGTTTGAAAAGTTATATCTTCATTTTATTATTTATGCCATAAATTTGACTCTAGTTAAAAAGAAAAGTAATAGTTCTTTGGAATTCTAAATACGTGACCCACTAAATAAGAAAAAATATTTCTAGAAAATGTTAAGGTAACGATGAATTTAAGGTAGTTACATAGCTTCAATGGAATGGCATACAAAGACCACGAGCGGCTAGATTATTTGTCCATCTTATGAAAATAGTTTTATGAAATAGTCTTATGAAAATAGTTTTATGAGTAGTTTTATGAAAATGCTTTAATTTAAATATTAGTGAGATTTAATTTATA
>CM063503.1:105643755-105648755 GCA_032207245.1 Pardosa pseudoannulata
AATTTTACTTCAAAAAATATTATGCATCCAGTACTTAAACTAGCTCTGTACAACTCAGCGTATAATGTATCTATATAGAGGAAAGGATCTGAAAGAAATAATTTTCACAATAAAGACTTACTCAAGTGGGCATCTTTACATTGCAACTCACTTTTAAACGGAATTTAAGCTTTCTCTGGATACAATCATTCACCCACCAAGACCACCAAACTTATTGCACAACTATCAGCCAAATACGCCCCTAGCAAAGAGGGAAAATTCAACATATGGAACCGTCAGGAATATAGCACTCAAAATGAATTCCGTTGCAAGTGGCGATATTTCTTTGCTCCGGATAAAATCTTTAAATACGTGAGGTTTGCAAAGTACTTTGAAGCAATAAAAATAAATATTTTATTTGTCAATAATGTTTGAGCACTGTGTGTAAAATGCATATCCTGAATTCAATCTCAACCAAAGTGTCATTTTCTTTATATTCCTGTAAATCTCAAATGAACATAAAAGGGAAGCGATGCCTATTATCAATATACAATTTCAACAATTTTATTCTGAGGAAAAGTAAATAAATTGTATCATGAAGATGAAAGAAATATAGTTGGTTTTCATATTGAATTTTTATAGGAAGGGATTTTATAAGACTAAAAAATAATTTCTAAAACGTATTAAAACTAATTAATAATTTTAATTTATAATTTAATTCCTAATTTTAATAAATATTTTTAAAAATTTTTAATTTAGTTTTACAGAGATATTTAATTAAGATATTTAGAAATCGTATTTATATCTTCATTTATATTAACTATATCTCTTCCCCATCTTTATTTATTTATTAGAATATTTAATACTATCGAAGACAATTCAATTTCCTTTATGTTCAATAGATTAAACTTAGAAAAAATTGTTTATTTTCTGTAAAATCTAGAATGCTGCTGAAGTTTCAGTGCTTACTACTCTAAGCGCATATCATCTGTAACGGATTTAAAATATTGTCAAGTATAAGATAAATATTCTCCAAAATAAGAAATGTGACACATATAATTTTAAACTTATTAAACATTTCTTAATTCTTATTATTATTTTTCTAAGTGATAAAACATGAGACCATTATTTATTTATCCTACTTCGTAAAATATAGCTTACGTTTTTAGCATTTGGATTATCATTAATACCTTCTTTCAATAGAGATGCAGGCCATTAATCCCTTAAGAAGAGAAACAGTAATCCTTAACACAACAATCTGGTATATGTTGAAATAGCACAAAGGAAGACATTATTTGTGCTTCCATAGTATTTTATTACAACGCAAAAAAAATTATAAATTTGTTCTAATAATAATGTATCTAACAACAATGCAATGAAAAATAAAATAATTATGACTCCATATTTTTATTATAGAAACGTAATACAGAGTTGATCCTTATTATATATGTACATCAGTTCATAAAAATATGTATTTAGATCATTAGTTATAGGTAAATAGCTTTATATTTTAGTACAGACAAATTTATTGAATGATATAATAAATAAATGAATTAAACAGAGAAATATAAGTGTTAATTCATATTCATTAGGCCTTTGGAAATATTTCCCTTAACTTAGAATGTCTTTAATTTTTAACACAATTTGGGTATATGTAGGAAGATTTTTGTCCAAATTTTTCCTGCTATGAATGAAAGTACATATACATGCTTTCATATTCATAATTATGGATGTCTATGAAATTTTATTAACGTTTAACTATCTATTTAAACATCTTAATTAGTGGGAGTGGAATTACATATTGTAGGTGAAATAAAATACTTATGATTTTTAAATTCTCTTATCAAATTTATAATCAACATGTAAAATCTTATTTTACTTTGTGAAATTTTAGTGAAGATTACTTAAAATTTTGGTGTCTATCACTTTCTTCTATATGATTATTCCTTTTTTCCGTTCCCTGTCAGTTCTTAAAATTTATGAATTTTAACTCCAGTAACCTTGGATGAAAATTTAAAAAAAAGGTCATACATTGTAAATCATTATAGTACAAGGTTGTAGGTTGCTGAATTATAATAACATAAAAGCATTAAGATTAGTATTATTTTCCTATTTTAATGTATGAAAATATTAAGCACTCCAAGGAACGAGTTTTAGGAATATTTTACTGTACCGCAATTCTAAACATTTAGTTTAAAGCAAAACGTGTACAAAAATTACCTTCTAGGCATTGGACGTATGTACAGCGGATTTTTTAAGATGTTAAAGGTACGCAACTATCAATAAAACCTTATACAACGTTCAATTTATTAATAAAATTTTAAAAGCTAAAATTAGATTAACCTTGTATATATGTATTGGTAACACTCATAAAATATATTTATAACAATTTTTATCTAAGTACTATGCAAATATATCTTTAAAGAAATATAAGTTACACATTATGTTAGATTCCTTTTAAAGAATTACAAGTTTCTTGAAAAAATACAAACTTATTTGTATTCTTCGAAATTCGAGAGTTTCAGTATATTTTTCACTTAAATATAAATATAAAATGCATCATATGTATTTATTTAGTTATGTTATCATCTTTTGGAAAAAGACCATTATTTGCTCTTATTATATTTATTTAGCATTTTTCACTTCTTTGAAGAGAAAATATCATTTTTATGAGTTTAACACTAATACACTAATCTTTTCTCAAAAGACTTAAAGCTGAAACTCAACTTAATGCTTATAATCTTGAATAAATAATGGTAATATTTTGTTAAGAGTTTGTTTGAAAAAGTATGACAAATATTAGTCTCATATTGGCCTATACTAATATAAAAAATTAGTTTTGTAAAAGAAACGATAACAAGGAACAAAGAAGCATCTGAATAAACAAGGGATTTCTTCCAAGGAAATGTGAGATTTTAAAGCTAAAATCTGAAGATGGATGCTAGTCCTTAGAACTCCGTGCTTTTCTTCTTTTCTGATATCAAACAAATCATTTCCACAAAAGATATGGACGTCGAAAGAAAGTAAAGCCAAGAAAGAAACATCCATATAATATCTTTGTTACATGTACTAGAGAAAGTAATGAGAGTAAATTGGTAAGGAAACACATATATATTGGATATTTGCCTTTAGTTGCAGCAATTCGCGTAAAATTCCCCATTTACCTTTTTATTAAAGTATAAATGGAAAACAATAGAAAAGAAAAAAATATCCGTCTTCAGTTTTTATTTACTGTTTTCCCGTGAGAATATTTAAGGCAGCATTTGGAAATGTATTCTCAGTTTTTCGGATTATTTTCCGGAAGTTCCTCATACTGTAAATACAAATTCGAATTTCTGTTCTACTCTTAAATTCTAATATTATTTTTAAAGATTTCTTAGTGAAACAACAACTAAATCGAAATAGAACTATCTTGGAGTTTAAAATGCACTCATTAATTCCTTTAAAATAGTACGAAATTTTTGATAGATAGTTTCAAATTTAAGAAAAATGTAATATTATAAATTGTTTCAGTAAACGTACTGAATATTAAAATTGCAAATAAATAATTTATTTTCAGCTTTTCAGATCATATCAAAATTTAAAACATTAAATGCATCGATGTTTATATTAGGTACCTTTCGTAATTTATTTCAAATACATAGAGCTTCAAATAGAAACGGAAACTTTGAAATTCTTTAAACAGTAAAATACATTCGAAAAACATTCCAGAAAACTTGTACTATTCCTAAAATACAAATATACTTTTTATATAAATATCTATAACGTTTCAATAAAGAAAATAAAGACATTAAATGTCCTCCTAATTATAAACTTTCACATTTGAGTTAAATATTATATGCAAAATAACAAGTGCAATGAAATATAACTATACATGTTTACATTTTATATCTATTTAGAGAAGTTTCCATGATACGAATCAAATAAATTTATTCCTTTTCCTTTATAAGAAATTACATGTACAATTTATTTCAAAAATAAGGAATTACCGAATGAAAAATTTAGTTCTCTTAAATTAGCAAGACATATTTGAAAGCTATTCGAACATACATAAATATATTATAAAAAATCATTACAATATGACTTCTTAAATGATAATTTTTTTAATAAATCTCTTATAGTACATATACATATATAAGATTTTCTTATTTACCGAATTCCTGACATTCGCATTAATTATATCTTACAGTAACAACGAAAAGGGACTAATCTTTCACTTTTTAACTTACTTGCTGTTAATTTCATGAAATGAATGACATTACTTTATCTCTTTATTTATCAAAGACAAACTTTCAGAATTTTAGAAATTGTAAGGCACACAACCCTCCAAAAAATGGAAATGTAATTATTTTAAAATAGTAAAAAGGCATTAGGAAGTATTTTCAATCAGGTATAAAAATATTAGAATAAAACTTTTATTTTTTTTTTAATTCTGAAAAAAGCATTATTTGTAGTTAAATTTCTTTAATTTTGTGAATTTGAATTAAAGGTCATATGCAAGACACTATATCTATCAAAAGCTAGTGCACTATATGCTATCATAATACATATAGTGCACTATATCCACTATATGTATCAATATATGATATCAATAGCATAGTGCAGAAAAAATATCAGTAATATCTCATAAGAATTATTAGTGACGATATACCTTTAAAGTTTATTGTTTATAATATTGAGTTAGGCGAATAACGAATACATTCTTAAATAAAGCATGAATATTTGTTTTATTTTATTTATCTATTATTTCCTATATAAATAGTGTGTGCATATATAAACTTCAGGAAGATGTGATTTTTAGATATAATATATAGATATTTACACGATATGATCTAAATTTGTGAATTAAATAGTGCCACTAATTTTATTTTTTCATCCTTAGATTAATACATACCTTACCTAACTAGAAAATTTCCCCCAAAAAAGGGTATTTTAAGATCCTTAAGATTCTATTCTTTCTAATAGTACAAGTTACACATTACTTAAAACATACCATTTCAAAAGAGAAAATAAAAGATGGA
>CM063503.1:105661255-105691255 GCA_032207245.1 Pardosa pseudoannulata
GTGGAAATTGTTCTTATGCTTTTTAACATGCCAGTATTTCACTTCACTAAACGCGTGCTTGTTTTGTAGCGCCCATCATCTGTCCTCAGCCATCTATAGAGCAGCGTTATGATTAAATTTTGGGCTTGTTTGCAGAATTTAATTCAGGCATTTTTAACTGGATTTCAACATTTATCATTGAAACAGTTAGAAATAAACGATAGACTAACATGAAGGAGTATTGCAGAATAACAGTCTAGTCAAAAATAAAAGCCTACTGCTGAAGACAGACCTTTTATACCAAATGGTAGTGCAAGGTTGCATATTTCGTAATACATAATAGGGTTGCTGACTAGTGTGTTCCCTTGGCTAGTGTGTTTCCTTGCCTCGCTGGAGAGCACGGGTTAAAATCCCGCATAAGGCTTTGTTGTCTCCATGGAATGAAATTGATATTTCATCTGAATAGGAATTCTGTATTGGAAGCTGTTCAGTCGTCAAATACATCGACTAAGTTGTACGATTTGTTCATTTGTTCATTTTGTAATAAATAATATATATTCTTTGTTTCGTCTCCTTGTATGTGTCTCTCATTCATATTTCGGACTAGAATGCAGATAGAATAAATGCAATAGGTCCTTTACTTAAAAGATGCTGAAGGTTTTTATAGAAGAACAAAAATATCACACCATAAATTCCCCAAATTCCTGACCTTGGTCATTGCTATTCCTGAATTGTTATTCAAATCAAGGAAACACAAAAGTACCTGCATTTACAATTTAATGAAGTATAAGTAACAACCTTGGAAACTGTCTAGAAATAGACTTTCACAAGTGTTTAAAAAGACAAATTTTCTGAGACAAATGTATTGCTTTTTATAATAGTTACTTCGAAAAATACAATATAAATATTAATGATTAAAAGTAACCAGATTCTTGTATAAGTACGGTATATTATATTTGCACAAATATGATGCATACAAATACATAAGAATATACTCACACGCACATCTATTTATCTATATATATGCGTGTGTGTATGTCTTTATGTGTGTTTATGTTCCTGAGTTAGTATATATATATATATATATATATATATATATATATATATATATATATATATATATATATATATATATATATATATATATATATATATATATATATATATATATATATATATATATATATATATATATATATATATATATATATATATATATATATATGTTATATATATATATATATATATATACATATATATACATATATATACATACATATATATACATATATATACTATATATATATATATATATATATATATGTTTTATATATATATATATATATATATATATATATATATATATATATATATATATATATATATATGCTATTAGTACATGAAGGAGGATAAAAACCATTATAAATTAAGCTTACTGACTTCTTAAATGTTTACTTTCTTCTGTTATTTTGTATGATAAATTGGTCACAATCACATTTAGTAGAGTCAATCTAGACGGATATTAATTTTCTATTACCATTAGTTATGTTGAATTTATTGCATGTTCATGACTTTTTAAGAATATATGATCGAAAGCCTATCGTCTTTTCTTTAATCTTAATTTTCATTTAATTCTAAAATTTATATCTCTAGATATGTTTTCCAAAATACTACTTTTATTTTTCTATTGTATTAAAGAAACAAAATGAGAACCTATTCTTAAATGATAAAACGTTTTTCAGATAGTCACTTAATAAAGCAGTTTATGAAATGGGATAGTATAAATTATGTTGTGTTTCTATTGTGTCTTCATATCAAACTGTATACAATAAATGTAATGAATAGCGATATCATAGTTGGAAACAAAAGAATGCATTTGATTTCAGTTTTATACTTAGTTCCATATTAAAAGCAGATTAACAAAAGAAAGCGCAAGACTTTTAATCAGGTTGTCTAATACTTTAAAGAATGTTAATGAGTAGAAACACTTGAAAAGTCTGGTTAGAAATAAAGGTTAAAGAATCATGACAGCGCATTAATTATATGTGAATAGAATACTTTGCTTTCAGTCCTTTCTATTATTTTTATACTTTTTAAGATATATTTCATTTTTAGTAAGTGTAAGACCAAGATAATTATACAGTATTCACTAAAAGCATAAAATAAACTCGTTATTGTAAATTCTAGACTGAAAGTATACAAAGAAATTCCAAGAAATATATATTTAAACTTTTAACAAGTTTAAGATTATGCAAATATTTATTTCCTTGAGAAAATTTTGTTTATTATTCAAAAATATTGTTCTACTTGCAAGTTAAATATTGAAGAAGACATATTGAGTATTACTGTATTAATTATGTTAGAATTACTCTAAGAAAGAATTTCGATTAGAAATCCATTCAACTAAAACAAATGACAATCTTATATTTATTAGTAAAAAAATACGTTGCACGTATGGAATAAAGCATTATCAAATAATTAACAAAGGGTAGGAAAAATAATAAATATTCATCAATATGCTATATAATTTTATAACAACCCAGGTGTACTGTTGGAGCTATAAATATATAGAAATTTATCTCGGAAATCAACTCAAGTTTTTAAGTATTGTGATATATTCTTTATTAAAAATTTATTTAAATAAAATTTCTTTCTTATTGAATATGAATAGAATTATCAATATTTTTTTTTAATTTGTTATCAATCTTCTTCCAATGTGTATTTTGTAATGAAAGAATTATAATTTTGTAAGAATTTACACTTATTAGGTATTTTTACTACCACAAAAAACATGAAATTTAACAACTCAAGAATAAGAAAAGTTTTAGAAAAGGAAACAATTGAAATTTTACTCCAGAGACGGTATTTTCATTTTTTTAATACTATAAATTTAGACCGACGATTCTGTCATGATTACAGATTAATATTAACATCTGTACCATGGTCTAAAAAATAAATAATATATAATTATAGCATCCGATTTAAATAACACTGCTTTGTTAAACCTATACGATGTTACATATTATTATACTTTCTGTTTTTCAATACCTGAACAGATTACACTATACCTTAATACTAAATAATGTCTCAATGAATGATGGAAGAGACCGCATTCAAGTGCGCAGGTACAGAACACTGCGTATATTCCTAAAGAGATGCAAATTATGTAAATGCCTAGCCTTATACACATAATTGCATCTCCTTACCATAACAATTTACCAAAACAATTCGTAACGGAATCGCAAACATGAAATTCAATTATAATCCAATGGGTATAGCTACGTATAGTGTATTCGATTTTATCTCTATAATTACAACATTGTTGAATTCGTGTTTATAGGGGAGAATAAATTTACGTTTCACATTTAGTTCCAAAGAAGCTCTTTAAATTTATAAATACTCAAACTTTTTGGCAGTATTTTGACAGAAATGTATGTATAAAACTAATTTAGCTTCAGCTTTAATTTGACTTCATTGTGAAAATATTACTTGTAGGTCTTTTATATAATTTTAAAATAAATTCCTAATTTTACTTTACTTCGTATTTAACATTTTTGTGTTGATTTAACCTCCGATAATTATTATTGGCCATTTTCAGAATATCATTTAATTTTAATTTTAATTATCAAACTAATAATTGTAGAAAAATGTTTCTTCTACAAATATTAGTTATGTCTAGAAGTGGAATTAAAAGTTTTTGACACATTTTTCGCCTTATCATTTGTAGTTGCAAAAGATTGGCTTTAATGAGATCTCATCCAAACTATTCCTTGAGTAGCAAAAAGTTTTGTCACTTTGTCAATATTTATATTAATATCAAATTTTAATAAATTTATTACTTTTATAAGAATTCTGCACCACGTCTAAAATAATGCATATATTTTCTAAAGAGTTGCATACAATTAAAGCATAAATTCTCAAAGAGTACGACTTTAAATATGCAATTTTAAAACCCCTACTTACTGCAAAAATTAAATCAGGGATAAATGGACTTTTTCCGTAAGCTTACTGCTTAAAGCTGATTTCGAAATTCTACAAACATCCATTCCAACAGCGAAATCAGTTGATTTCCATATTCTGAAGTTGCCTAGTTAAAAGTGTTAGATTCTATTAAATCAAATAATCTTTCAAAACTATGCAGCTTACAGTAAATGCATTCAAATTTGTGACCTATATGCTATAAAAATAACTTCATAACTTGTATCCTGCCATATTAGAATATTAAAGAAAGATCAGAAAATTTATTCATCACTATATATTTCGATCAAAATCGTACAAAATATTTTTATAAACTTTTTACTTAAAAAATTCATATTTTATAAATTTAAGTATATCATTATAATTTTCATAATTTAAGATTTTAATCATCATAATTTTTTAAACCATTTAACCCTTTAGCGGGCAGTGGTTTCGAAGCGAAACCACCTATTAAACATCATTCTTTTAAACTTTACTTTATCTTTGCATAATTATTTACACCTCCAATCCCATACATCTGTCATGTATGGAAGCCAATAGTGTAGAATCAAAAGCTTCTGCAAATAAAAAAATACTTTTTAGAGACATGGATGATTTTTCGATTTTTTTTTTATGTTTTTGACATTTTAAATTTAGAGCAGATGATAGCTCTACATTTAATTTATTTTTTCTTTTGAAATATATGTATTTAAACTTGCTGTACCTGAGAAGTCAGTAATTCAATTTATCCTTCTTATTACCCCAAATAAAAGTATCTATAGAAACCCCACTTATAAATTGTTAAGCTATTTATTTATTATATCATTTTAAGGATTAATATTTATTGTTCTAGTATAGTTAAAAACTATAATGTTCAAGCTGTAGAAGGGGAGGGGTTAGTCAGTTAAACAACTCCTCAAAACCTCCTTGCCTAACGATTGTCGATTGATTAGGGTGCTGGCCTTCGGGACCGGAGTTCGTGGGTACGAATCCCACTGGGGCATGGATGTTCGTAGCCGTCCGGAATCGGCTTTAAGCAGTAGGTCCCGGTCTCATTAGCCCTAGTCTTGCAAAAGAGTAGATCGTAGCACTCCAAACCAAAACCTTCTTAGGTATCCTCTAAGGCAAACCCTTCTAAGGAATGTAAAGAAAACTTATCATATATTTTACATTTACAAGGTTCATAGATAACATTTATAAATTAATTACACTAAATTCTAATGAATTTATTTTGGTGACCTTTAAAGGGTTAACAGAATTTGTAGAACAGAAATGACTTATACTGAGAGAATGAACATCAATTGACTAGATATTTATGCTTTAATATTAATATTTATATATTTATACCTAGTGTAGAAATTAATGTTACTCCTGCGCACTTTTTCTTTAAACTTGATTGGAGATGAACTAAGTAAAAAGAGTGTTAAAATTTTATGTTTTACTGTTTTTTATGCGGAACGTTATCTTTAAGATAAAATAAATGGCACGTAAATTCATTATTACTATTATACATTCTATTACTAGCTCTAAGCACATTACAAACCTATTGTCAAATAACCTATCTATTACATACTTACCATGGAGTTTTTACTTATATGAGCCACATTGCACTATAAGATCAGTGGTGTTGACAGTTTTGAAAGAGTAAAGAATACATTTTAAAAAAATCAACACTTTATCCGTTTTGTCACCAATTTTAAATGAAAATTTTTGAGAAGCGAATCTTAAATTTTGTAAGGAATATCATGTATAATACAATTTAATATATGTCATCATCCTTTCTCGTTTTAGAGTCTATTTATATTATAAATGGCATAGGGGAAAATATCCACTACAACATTTCTAAATGATGAAGTTCATTTCGGTTTTGACATGAGCTATAATCGCTGCTTTTTAAGGAAAAGAAAATATTATAGTCCAAGCCCAAGATACGGACTTTCAATATATTTTCAACCATTATACATTTTAAACCCATTTAAGGAAGTTATTCACTTACTGAGGTACATCTGACATAAAGATCTGTAAGCAGTTTTATAACGAATAAGAATTCATTTCGAGGCAATTTAGTAAGCTCTTTACGAATATGTGACCCACATAGAGAGCCAATATCAGTAAGAAAAATCTTTCTATATCATATAAATTCGAAAAAAATAGTGAAATCAGAAACACATGGAAACGTACCTTAAACGAAATTCAATAACACATCAGAAAGAACAAAAATTTCGAAACGAAAATAAAAATTAAAGCTATATTTGGGTTTCCTAGAAATCAAGCTGGAAGAGTAAAATTTCAGAAACTTATTTACCATGAAAACGTATTTATTTTCTTTCTGTTTTGATGGTTAATGGCGATTTTTCAATTTATGATAAAAGAGATGAGGCTAAAAATATATAGATTGAAATTTAAAAAAGTCGAATATTAAATCTATAATTCAATTTAATTTATATTACACATGGAAACCTAGTGCTTTATTTCGTAAAAATATTTTTATAAATAGCATAATTATCATCCACTTTCTTTAACACCTAATTTAATATTTAATTAATTTCTATTTTGCAACCATTTTTTAATTTATATTTTCTAAATTGAGAATTTTGACAAAAGTAAAATATTGGTAAACTTTTTATTTCTTTTGTAACTCACCTGTGTACCATCTATGCATGCGATATGTTAAATAAAGAATGATGATGATAAATGAATATGTGAATAATCTGAGATCAATTTAATCAAAGGAATATTTTAGTTTGCTTTAAATGTAAGTTAAATATGTTAGAAAATACTTATTACTAAACTTGTGAAACATGTGAGTGTTTTTTAAAAGGTAATTAGGGGGCATTTTACTAACTATATAAAATAAAGTAAGACTGGTGAATAGTGCGAAAAAGATGCATTTATCTCTGAAATTTTATTAGAAATATTCATTATATGGGATCATATCTTTAACTAATTTTAAACAAATTTAGAATTATAGCTGTTGAATTTTACGCACAATATACACTTTTTCTGGGATAGAGTCAAAAATCTAAGGTATATAAATTTCTTCGTTAAGAAAATTAATGAAAAAGTTTTAACATTGCAGTTTCAAGTAAAAGCTTGATCCTTAAACAAATACTACTCAGTAAATACTGAAATAATTTATTAATGAATTTATGCATGATTAATGTACATGTACAAATACAATTCATTACTTCAAATTAATCAGTTAAAGTTGCGAATAAAAATACCACATAACTGTCAATTTATCATCCTGTTTATTGTGAATGACAGCTCTTAATCAACGTGACATGGATTTAGCAAATGGCTTTTGTTGGCTAGGTTTCAAAACTTTTCCTGTTGTAAAAATATGCAGTTTTATGATCTTTTGAGGAAGATTGAAAACATGTATGTTTGTAAGTACTAAGTTATTTATCTATATTACAGATCAGAAACTTTTTATATATTAATAGAAAGAAATAAAATTAGAAAACAAGCATTGGGCATATTTTTTAACATTAAATTGCATTGAAATGTAATGTGTAAGACTTATTAATCAATAATCTAGTCACAAGAGCTTAACTAAAATTCTTAGTTACAACAATAAAGTATTTTAAAATTTAATATGGCATTTATAATTGAATATTGTCAGCAAAAATTACGTAAAATGGTATCAAAACCCTACTTTGAAGCAATTTTTTAGCTCAGATTCTGTCAATCTCGAGCAATGCTAACTTTCGATAGTTATTAATCCTAGATTACATGCTCAATTGGATTTTCTGATCATAACAAGAGCATTTTTAAGCTCGCATGTATTACCTGTAGAACTATGTAACTTTTTCTATGGATTCACATTATTTGTCAAGGGATATTGAAAATACACCTTGACTAATTACATTATCTCCACGAATTATGTTTAGTTCATTGGCAATTTCCTAATATGCAAGTCATTGTAGATTACACGAGTCTGTTTTCTGGAGTTTTACTATTGGGTTGTTCGGAAAGTAATTTCGTTTTTTCCCTCAGAGGATTTAATTGTATTTTTTTTCACCCAACTTCACATTTAAGCCGTATAATTTTTATATGCTTTGATAGCTCATATAGCAAGGCTTGTGTGTGAAAAATTCCAATTAATTCTACGCAGTAGTTTTTGGTTGGTACCCTCTTAAATATGGAGAGCGATAAGCAGAATTTTCGACATATTTTACTGTTTTACTAAAGAAAGGGTAAAAATGCTGTTCAAGCCAGAAAAAAATTGACCGATGTGTATGGAGAAGGTGTGTTGACAGTACGCCAGTGCCAGAACTGGTTCGCTAAATTTCGATCCGGCAATTTTGATGTCGAAGCTGCACCATGTTCGGGAAGTCCGGTGGAAGCTGATAAAGACGCGATAAAGGCATTAGTTGATGCGAACCGGCGAATAACAACACGTGAGATCAGATTGAGGTTAAATTTATCAAATTCAACAGTTTATGACCACTTGAAAGGCCTGGTATTATCCTCGAAGCTCGATGTATGGGTTCCCTATATTCTCACAGAGAGAAATCTGTGTCGCCGCATTGACGTCTGCGATTCGCTTCTCAAACGTCACGAAAATGATCCGTTTTTGAAGCACATCATCACTGGGGACAAAAAATGGGTTATATACAACAACGTCAAACGCAAGAGGTCATGGAGTAAAAAAGATGGACCGGCTCAAACCATTTCCAAAGTCGATATTCACCAAAAAAAGGTGATGCTGTCTGTTTGGTGGGATTTTAAAGGAATCGTTGTTTTTAAGCTTTTACCGGATAACACAACGATTAATTCGGAAGTCTACTGTCATCAGCTGGACAAAATGAATGATGAACTTCAACAGAAAAGGTCAGAACTAATCAACAGGAAAGGTGTACTGTTTCACCAAGACAACGCGAAACCTCACACAAGTTTGGTCACTCACCAAAAGCTTTTACAGCTTAAATGGGATACAATACCACACCCACCAAATTCTCCAGACCAGGCACCATCGGATTATTATTTGTTTCGGTCATTCCAAAAATTTTTAGACGGTAAAACCTGCACCTCAAATGAGGAGGTCAAAAACCACCTCGATCAGTTTTTTGCCAGCAAAGACCAAAAATTTTATGAGCGTGGAATTATGCTACTACCAGAAAGATGGCAGAAGGTGTTGGACCAGAATGGCCAATATATAATTTAATAAAATATTTATTCATTATACGAAAACTGTCTTTCATGTTCCCCCAAAAAAACGAAATGACTTTCCGAACAACCCAATATAATAGCGAATGTTTTGTAAAGAATGATCAACCTTTTACCATCCTTTCCATATCAGAAACACAAAAGCAAAAAACAATGACATTAATTCGTCTAACTAGTCATTCCATCTATGATCATTGTACTTGTTCTAGTTGCTGTTTTCAATGATTCTTGAAAAAGTTAAGAAAGTGGGAAGGGGCTACGGGAACTGATACTGAGTATGTCTTTCCTTTAACTAGCACTGCTAGGCGGAAAGTACTTCTTAGCTCAAGTGCTTCCTTATAATTTAGAAGTAAGAACCGAGCAGAAGACCCCCCCCAGACTTGGCTATCATCCTCAGTGGTACCATTTGAGAACTTACAGAACATTGTTAGTATGAACTTATTTTACATACTGCAGTGACTATTACCAATCACGGTGAATCTTAGGTCGGTTCGAGCTCCAAATATCCAACCATCATGGAAATCGTGGCCTTTACATTGTATTTGTTGTACATATTAAATAAAAGTAATAACTGTCTAAATAGAAAATAGTAATATAAGCAGAGATCTAAAATCAGTTTTTTAGGTTACAGTCCTAGATTACTTCTAAAAGATTATTTTGTTGTTGTTACTAGAAATGAATTTAATATTTTGTAAATATTTCTCTTTGAATCGTGTAATAGCAAAAAATACTAATTTATTAATTATACGTTTGCCATTTACAGACCTTAATAACGTAGATATTAATTATATAAATATGAAAGTACACAACACAAATTAGTTACCTTGTAATTTGGCAATTACAATGTATTAAACATTATAACGTATAATTTCTTATATATACTCTCTATATAAAATTAAAATTATTAACTACGAGTAATATTTTGCTAAACACTATAAAAGTATTTTACACTATTTAACCATTCCGTTATTTATATTGTGTCTTCAATCCATTTTGAAATATTGATTGTGTTAGAAAGCTTGATAATGCTACTAGATTCGATGAAGCAATTCTCCCATATGCTCAACTATTCCTATTTTAAACTAAATTCAAGCACTTCAATATTATATACACTCAAACGCTTTATGAAATGTGATGAATAAGAGCTCATAGAATATAAAACATGTGCAGCTGCCATAAACATCATTTCACGTTGAAAGAGAGTATTGATTAATAGGTTTTTAATTAACCGCTAGGATTGAAAATGTGGAATCACCATTAACTCAAACAAAAGTATTTTAATTACACTACTGACATACGATAGACAATATTAATCAATTCTAAGAGGTTTTTAATCTGCAAAATATACTTGCCCACCCACCTATGCATACCCCTATCTATCTATCTCTCTATCTAACAATACATATATATGAGTATGTATGAGTGACTGTATCACAAATAAATAATCAAGAAATCAAGAAATGATTGACGAAATAAAATCAAGTGCATATACATTGAACGTAGAGTATTATACGTATTTTTTATAAAAAATGGTAAAGATTTTTCCCCCGTATTAGAGATGAATAACAAAAAAAACATAAATTTCTCCTTAAATATTTTGTAGTCATAAAAATGAAGTTATTGGATAAAAAAAGATGAAAGAATGAAAGTCATCAGTATCTTAGTAAAGAATGTACTTTTTGTATAC
This sequence comes from Pardosa pseudoannulata, assembly GCA_032207245.1. Classification (NCBI taxonomy): domain Eukaryota; kingdom Metazoa; phylum Arthropoda; class Arachnida; order Araneae; family Lycosidae; genus Pardosa; species Pardosa pseudoannulata. The sequence continues at coordinate 105,672,051 of CM063503.1, forward strand.
TAATACACATTTCGCATCTATTATTGATGTCATCTACTAAAATAATAAAACTGTTATCTAATACGCACCCTCCCATATATATATATATATATATATATATATATATATATATATATATATATATATATATATATATATATATATATATATATATATATATATATATATATATATATATATATATATATATATATAATATGAATACATGCATATATACCTATGAGGGAATACCAATGAGTAATAATACTATGTTTGTAAAGAAGATAAATTACCATTAATCATGTTTATTTAAGCAATATTTTATAGTTATGTTATTAAAACGTGTAATATGTAATGCATTTGTCCGAAATTTTTGTTATCTTATTAAACATACTTGAAAATATGAGAGTTGATATAGCTTCCTCAATATTAATACATTCTTTTCTTTCGAAACGTCTACCTTTTAGTAGGTCGTTCCGCTGAGAAAGGATCCAAAAATCACTCGGTTGTAGATGATGGCTATATGTAGAGCATGTCATGATGAGTTAGTCTTTCGTGAAATATCCAGTACGTAGCCTGCATTATTCTGATGACTGTCCATGTGTAGTTGGTATTGTGAAAAAGTTTGAGTTTGGACACGTGACAAACAGGCATCGACTACTGTTGTTAATAGAGACATTTCCATTTCTTTCGGCCAACTGTGATATCCGGAAATTATTGTGATAATAATTTCTGGACTGAATAGTTTCTTGTCAGTAAAAATTGCCTTAACATTTTTGAACGGACTACGCATATAAAATTATACTCAAACTGATGGCGCTAAATTGCAAATACCATCTATTTCCGAAATAAAATATTGTGCTTGCACATACTCAATCTTATTTTTATGACACACTGGTACTTTAAACAGTTTTAATTAGAAACTTAGAAGAATAATTTTTCTGTAAGTAATATGACAAGTTTTCATTATCTTCTCCAGCACTTTCTTAAAAGTCATCTTGTAAAGTATTATTTTCGTACATTTTTGCACTTTCTAATAGAAACAACATTTTTGAGCTTAGTAAAACTGTTTTATTTTAAAGTACAGATCAACTTCTTCTTAGCTATATTCTTCATCTCCATCTAAGTGATATTTATAAATTTTTCACTTAACTCACCTGTGAATGTTTTGATTGGGCGAAGATTCTACAGACACTTTCTTTGTTGATATGCAAGCATTTCTTTATAAAAGTGGAATTCTAGTATTAAAATAACCGGTAACTATAGTGGATTATTTTATGCCAATGCATTTCTATTATCTCATTATTAATCAAACTTTAATTTTTTTTAAATATTTGTAAACATAAGGCATATAAAAACTGATATATTATATTTATACTTTTTTATTTAAATTCTAAATGGCATTAGGTGTATGTATGTATATATATATATATATATATATATATATATATATATATATATATATATATATGTGTGTGTGTGTGTGTGTGTGTGTGTATAGATAGATATATATGCAATTTTAAATGATTTTTGCCTGATATCTCTTTTTTGGAAGATTGGTTTGGTTTTCTTTGGAGTGCTACGGTCTACTTTTTGCAACACAAGGGCTAGTGAGACCGGGACCTACATTTTAAAGCCGATTGCGAACGGCTACGAACATCCATTCCCCTGTTGGATTCGAAACCATGAACTCCGGTACCCAAGGCTAATACTCTAACCATTCGGCCATCTCTCGGCTTTATTGGAAGAAATTTTCCTTTGAGCGAAATACTTCACTATAGGTTAAAGAAGCAATGTTTGTAATATGAAATCAAATTGCTAAAATTAAATAAATATTTGAGTTCGGATGCTTTAAATTTTTTTAAATTTATATTTCGTAAGGTGAATGTTTTGCATGCTTTAATGTCAAACAAGACAGAGTTTTTATTTATAGCAAGTATGGCTTTTATTTTAAAAATTATGATATTTAGTGTTATAGATATCCTGAAACTTTATGATTAAAATTCTATAAAGACATTATAATAGCATTATAAGAGTAATGTAACATTTTCTCTAGCAGTATAAGGATCGAAGATTTTGATAATTTAATGTCTTTAAAGACCTAAGTTTTGCCATTTTTAATGACAAGCACAAAAAAAGCAGTTTTTGTATATGAAATTAATCATTTTTTTTTACAATATTAATTTTTCTAAAATTTTAAGAAGCATTAAAAAATTAAATATAATTTTTACTATTAAATTCACAATATTTTATTGGCATTGTAAATTCCCTTATTTTATAAAGGCAATATAACATTTTTCTGGCATTATAAAAATTTAACTCCCACTTACTTCAATTCCATAATTTATTCTACACAGCTTAATAGAAAGCAAGATTTCCACAAAAAATTCTTTTCAATTAAAAATTTTTTGAACATTATAAGAAGCTAAAACAATTAAAATTTAATCTCTTTAAAGAGTAATAAAATAAATGTATGCATTTATGCATTCTGATTGATTGTTAGTATTTTGTAGTACTGAACAAATTAAACCACATTGTGACTTTGTAATATATAAGATCCTAATTTTATTTCATTTAATATAATCCCTGAATTTCTTACAGTTTTCAGAAATTATTCCTCAGTCATGTTTAAATATATTATATTATTGGAAAAATAATTTTTATTTTAATATAGAGAAACTTGCTTTTATTTCCAGAATTTTGCCTTTTAATATGCTGATTATTGTTACCAATGTATTATGGAAACACCATACAATAAAGTCAACATCGTTGAATATATCACAAATACATCCAATCCTTACATGGGAATCGAACACAAACTCATTGTGTGGGAATACAGTACGGTAACAACTATACAATCTGGGAGGCGGAAATTTAAATGTAATTATAATGATATATGTTTGAAATGAAAAATGCAAAACTTACAAAAACAATTATAAAATATTTTCAGAGGAAAATATTAATCAAATTTGCATGTTTATCTTACTATATGAGCTGCGTAAAAAACAATCGTTTAAATGTTGATAAGGCTGATCTAGATGAATAAGGTAAACATTAAGGGGTTTTCTTTATTTTTTAATTTTAGATGTACCCCCAAACGCTTAATCGCGACTTCATTGAATATTTATTTATTCATTATTCAACTTTGATAGATGATAAAGAAAGAAGATGTTTTTATGAATATTATGATGATATTTGCTTTCCTTATTTGATATATTAATATTCAAAATGTCCTTCAAACATTTCTGGAAGTTTGTTCACCATGGGGAAATTGAAACTTTTGTCTTCGTTAAGGTGACTAATTGTACCCAGAGGAATTTTAAATTTTTATTTTATTCAAAATAAGATATCCTTAAAGCCGGAAAAGGCTCATGAATATTAATGAGTTTAAGATAATCTCAAATTCATTTTTAATCTGAAGTAGATATTTCATTATTGTAATTTACTTGTGACAAACAAAACATCGTAAATTTCATCCACCCAAATGCATTAAAACATAGAGAAATAAAGGAGTTTAAGGTCCAGATCACGTATGGAAGACATTGATCTCCCTTTTTCAGATATTCCAGAGTCCAAATTTAGTCAATATACATTCAACACCATTAATAATAAAATAATGCTAGATAAAGGATAATAAATATCTTTCACACTGCCTTGTTTATTGTAATTCAGAAGTATATTGAACAAAAAAATACAGGAAAATTTTACTCACAAAATATCTCCTTCATCTAACAAACTTATCAACATTTTGAATTAAATCACACTATTTTTGACAATATATCTATCAATCTATTTATCTTATTATATAAAAATATTATATATATATATATATATATATATATATATATATATATATATATATATATATATATATTGCACTTCCTTACGAATGATGAGATAATCTCGAATAAATTTATAGCATGATCAAGAAAAAATGGGATTTATAGGATGATTTAGAACACATTATCTTAATTCGCTTAATATAACACAGTAAATATATCAGTGCAGATAATAAATACGAATTTGCAAGTAATACGATTAAATTTTCAAATTCTTATTGAAATTCATAAATTGCGAGCTACAATAGTTTTAATATATCTAATGACTTTCTGAAGTAATAAAAATATATCAAAATGCATTTGTGCATTTACATTTTCGATCTACATGCAAAAACGGCTTGATAACTCATAAATAATTTTAGTTATTATTTTAAGTTGTCTGGTAACTTTCAACTGCTGTAAAATTTGTCTAAATAAATTTTATTTTAATATTGTAAAACTGAGTTAATAAAATTTATAAATATGAAAATTTTACAAAACATTAACATATAGTATATTATTTTTTCTCTTATGTTATTATATCTATATATTTCCAGAAACTACGTAGAACGTTTTTGAAGTAGTTTTATTTTATTTTACATAATAATTTTATTAACTTAAGTTTTATTAAATTTATTCCCATGAATATATTCTACTTTAAGAACGGAAATTATAAAATATATAATATATTTTATAATAATGTAACATAAATGAATATTTCATATTAATAAAAGCTATGAAGATAGAGTATAAATTAGAAATTCTTTATACAAATTTCATTTTAATTTTATAAGATAATAGCATTATTTTGATTGATTTAGTATGGTTGAGTAGATTTTTATAACTGGTAAGTTAATTTCATATTATTATATTTATGCCAACTATTTATCTATAAAGATTTTTTTAAAAACGTTTATTCCTCGATACATTATGCTTTTAGATGTATGTAAATATTCAAATTTATTTATTACTATCTATGCAAAATAGAGTAAAATTATCTCATTAATATATATTTTTAAATAGAGTGTTATAAACTTAACGCTGATGTGAAAGACATCTGCTTTTTAATGATTGGTTCCTTTCATATTAGATTCGCATAAGGTACCTCACAATAAAAATAAAATTGTAGAATTGGCTATCTGTTCTTTACTTACACTTTTAAGTACATGCCTGTATCTATGTTGATGTATCTGCTATATATATATATATATATATATATATATATATATATATATATATATATATATATATATATATATATATATATATATATATATATATATATATATATATATATATATATATATATGTATATGTATATATATATATATATATATATATATATATATATATATATATATATATATATATATATATATTTATATATATATATGTAATCCATTTTTTATAAAACTCCTTCACAAGGAGAAAGTTCAACAGCTAGCATTCATAAAGTACAAAGATGCAGTCGGGTCTCATATTCAAGAGAACTCAGAAGTCTAATTTAAAACTTTATTTCAGAGCGGCAACACAGCACATCTGTCCTTCTGGACAATATACAATCAAAAGCCACAGAGTTCACTCTGCTCTCACACAAGTACACCCAAGAGCGCTGACAACAAGAATTTTCCCACGACAAAAACAGCTTAATAAGCGAATTGACTGCAATATCAGCAAAACGCGAAAACATGTTCCACCAACACCTGGGAAACTGCTGCATAGACAGAAAGTTTACAGTTTTATGACAGAAAGGAATGTTAAGTGCAAAATACTCCGTTGATTAAACTATTTAGAGGCTTGTAGTGATATTTAAATGAATTAAAATGGGAGACAGGAGGTTTTTGAAGAAATATTAAAGTTAAATAATTTTGATATATTACATATATATATATATATATATATATATATATATATATATATATATATATATATATATATATATATATATATATATATATATATATATATATGTATATATATATATATATATATATATATATATATATATATATATATATATATATATATATATATATATATATATATATATATATATATATATATATATATATTATATATATATATATATATATTATATATATATATATATATATATATATATATATATATATATATATATATATATATATATATATATATATATTATATAATATATATATATATATATATATATATATATATATATAATATATATATATATATATATATATATATATGTATATATATATATATATATAATATATATATATATATATATATATATATATATAAATATATATATATATATATATATATATATGTATATATATATATATATAGGTATGTGTATATTCTTATATATAGATATCAATAAGATGTATATTAAATATATTTATTCCTCCCTGTAGACCAAATTAAAACCCCTACCGCTTGGAAAAGAGTGATATGAGCATCTAGCGTCCCTAATGGTTCAATAATCTGATGACGTTTTTATGAGTTAATTATCTGCAACATGCAGTCTTTTGGCTGCGCTCCATCCTTTGCAGCATTAACATAAAACAATTACTCGCATTCATGATTCAAGGGTTGAGTAAATACTTCCGATGGTGTAATACGGTAATTGGTCTCTGTTGAAGCATTCCGAATGAAGAAGATTTATCATAGTACAATTTTCACTAAAAGCTGCTAATGGAATTTAACAGTTTTCGCCGAAAAAATAGATCCTTTAATGATGTTAATACACGCGAGACAAAAACTCACAAGGATTTATTATAAATCATCTTGTTGCCATGAATATTTAATAGTTCGGTGAAAAAACTCTATGGAAAGAGAATCGTGTTACTTTTGTTGAATATTTGAGTTATTCGGAGGGGGGGGGAGATTTTTTTATATTAAGGTTTCTCTTTCAACAATTATTAATCCCTTTATTTGTTTGTTTAACACTTCTCACTGACTTTCTATTTTTTAGCATCATCGTGATTTTAAACAGTAATTTGATTGAGGAATTCAAACAGTAAATGTTGAAATTTAAATTTAATAACCACATATAATGATGTTAAGAAACAATATTTAAAAAAAATATTCTCACAGAATAGCGGTTTTGGAATAGAAGAACTATTTAATAAAAGACACCTTAAATATTAAAAATTTTCCTTTGTGCCTATGCATTTTGACATTTTAAATTGATCTTAGGAGGTTTTAGAATTTACACATCTATGGTGGGTTTATAGGATTTACATACTCATACATATATATGTGTGTGTATATATATTACACACACACACACACACACACACACACATATATATATATATATATATATATATATATATATATATATATATATGTTTGTGAGTACAGATATATTAATGTGTTAGCATATGGAAGCATTTACTAAATATTCTTACGAATAAAGAACTTTTTGGAAGAGTTTTTGAAAACTTGCATTTTGAGATTATAAATTGATCTTACCGAAATTTTAGAATTTACACACCTATGGTGCATTTATAGGATTTACATACACATACACACACACACACACACATATATATATATATATATATATATATATATATATATATATATATATATATATATATATATATATATATATATATATATATATATATATATATATGTTTGAGAGTACAGATATATTAATGTGTTACTAAGTATTCTTACAAATAAAGAACTTTTTGGAAGAATTTTTGAAAACTTAATTATTCTAAATCGAGCGTAAAACATGTTTTAAATATTTTGATTGTCTGTTTGTGATGTTCAACTCCTCAGGTAGATTAACCACTTTGACTAATTGTCAACATGTCGATCAGTCCAGAACAATTGTGATTAGTGAGAGGCGTTAAGATTGAGATACACTATTGAACAATTATCTACATTATTCGGTTTCTATCAGGAAAGGTCTGTTAGATAATTTAGGTTTGTTGTTTTTCTCTTTTAATGTTATTCCAAAAAATTTGTTCATAAATAACTGTGTTCTCTAGAGGTTCTAATGCTTATTCCTCAACACAATTACTTTTTAAAACATTATTCCCGGTTCCAAAACTTCCAAGAGGTTCCATTTGGGATAAATTTTATTATCTTCCATCACTTCTATTTTTTTTAATTACGGCACTATTGCAAAGTTATGACCTCATGAACGTACTTTAACTTTAGAAAAGCGATTAAAACTTCAACTTGTTTCTGTGATTTTTATGATTTGTTGAGCGGGTTTGAAGTAAATACAAAATAGAAATCAAATTAAAATTCATATTAAATACCCAGATAAGTTGTCCAGTTATGGATAAAAAGCAGACAGGGGTGAATAAGAATTTTCTTTAGGTACTGCTAGTATAGGGTGCACCTCTGTTTATATACTTAACGTTTTTTATTTTAAATGATATTTCTGACTTCAAAATAATTGATTATTTTTTTAATCACGGATTTTGTTTCGGTCCTTTGTTATTTAAACAAATCTCTCTTCTAATCTTGGTGTGAATCCCTGTATTGATCCCAAGAATACTTCGATCTCTCGTTTAGATACAGAAATAGCACAACAATCAAATCAGTGACGCCTGAAAAATGAAACAAGTTTAAAAAAAAATAAATAAACCCGGCAAATCCAACATAAAATCAATTTAATAAGCTTTTTTTCGATTTTTTTTTTACTTTTGGGCATTATCCATTTTTGCCAGTTGGATAAAATGTCAATACAGAATCTTATTTTAGTGTTTTATGGAATTTGTGTGAAGCAATTCGTCAAAAAAATGAATTATGTAATAGCTGCTATATGTATTTTTTAAGGTTAAAATGCGATATCTCCAATGAATTGTTATCTGATTAAACAAATGTGTTTTAAACAATTGTTTTAAAGTTATATAAGCATGAATAGGAAATCGTGTAAATTTTGCTTATAGTCACAACCGTTCAAGTCATTTCATTATTACTCGTTTCAGTATATTGGTGCAATAAACGAAATATGGTTATGAAACTAAAAAAAGAAATTAAAAAAAGCATTATAGAAGAGCATTTGGATGCATCTTTCATGAATATTGACCAATAAGATGATTTAACAAAATATTCCTCAATGGATACAATCACAGCTTTTCTTAAGAGTTTTTCGATATATTTTGTGCTTGCCAAGCTGTTAAAAAATAAAATAAAATAAAATAAAAGAGACAGTCGTTGTTTGTAATTCTTTTCATCACTTTGTTTTATCCGGGAGATAATATATGTTATTACGGCATTTGATCAAAACAACTGATTTATGAGTTTAATTTTGTTGAAACGAGTCTAGAAGCCGATATGGAGTGTAAGTCACAACAGTTACATTATTTTCCCACCAACGGCAACTCCAAAATGTCTAGAACGGCTAATACGTGATCCATCAACTCTATCCATGTCCTTTAAAAATACCCCAGCCCAATGCTGGTATTTCCCTAGTTTTTAACAGTTGAATGATCCAGATGTATAGGTTCCATTTGTAGCTCTGTTACTAAAATAAAGCAAATCAAATTGGAGGAGTGAAAAGTTTGACTCGTCGCCCCCAAAACACATCTGTCGCGTCATGGTCCAAAAAACCCATATTTTTCTTTTACCTTAAGAATGTATGAAACATATTTTCCCAGTCCAATAGAGAATGGAAGATATATCTTACTGTATTAAACATCTGACCTTTAAAAGCATTGATTTCTATCTATTTCTTTCGGATATATAAGCATTTTCTACTGTAGGAAAAGGAAAAGTTTTCACAACGCTTCCTTAATAATTTCTAGAACAACTAATAATCACTTGCTACAGACACTAGCCCTCAATATCCACTCGAGCATGCATTTCTAACTTTAAACCACTCAAACCATTTTCTGCTTGTCAAATTCCTTCAGAAAATGGAGTTTAAACTGGCGTCAGCCAATAGCTATATCGAAATTTGTATTTTTATTAATAAACTGTTCTAACAATTCAGTTATTGCATATGTACTTGAAAATATTTAGTAGATAAATATTTGGGTACAAAATATATTAGCTGATTCTGTATGTTTTAATGATCTTGTTTAGTAAACAGTAAATACATTTTAGTAAAATATACATTCATTACAAAATATATTTTTCTAATATTTTATTAAAATATTTTATTTGATTTATTAGAAAATAAATAATATTTTTGTGAATATTATAAATTCTTTATAATACTTTGTTAGGAAAACGTAAAAAGGAATTTTTTTTAAATTTAGATATATCATTAGAATATTATCCGATTTGATTTAAAATGTTCTAACTAGGATGTATAATATTTTCTCTTCAAAAACACAATCTTACTGGAAATTCTGAAACATGTTTTGAATTCATTTAATCAGTATGTTTACTGTATCGGATTTAGTAACAATAGAACAAAATGTATTTATGATGCATTGCGTTACTTTGGAAATGCATATATATATGTTTAATGGAAGATATAACTTTTTTTTTAATATATATCTGACGTATTTTTTATCTCAGAACTCTAAAATAGAAATCGAATTAAGCTTTAACAGGTAGATTTTTAATGTGTGATTAAAACAACTTAAAATGAATTAAAATGCGTAATACAATTAATGTGTAATTTTTTTAATTATTCCGACTTTGATATATATTTTCACCAAAGTATGTTACATCCTGTTTTAATTAACAAAAATAAATAGTTTTAAATGACATCATTCTTAATTTTTTAGATAAAGTGGAATTTTTAGATTGTAATTCATAAAACCATTAGTATTTCATAAAACAATTTTTAGTCACAAATTTCTGATAATATCTTCATAATTTCACCGTATCTGAGATACGTTGAATCTTTTTTTGTAATTTGCATCGATTTTACTGATTTTTTTAAAATTTTGCCATTATAACTAAATAAACAATGAAGAAAAAATAGTTAAAAAAGTGTTAAAACATTACCGTTTTAGGATTATCGAATATTCATTACGGTAAACTTTTGCCCCCCCTCCCCCCCCTCAGTTGAAACTGCCAAGTTAAGCCTCTACGTATCTCAACGCAAATAATAGCTATATTACTATTTTCAATATTTTTTTCTTTGACATGAAAATAAAATCCAAAATAATATTTTTTTGTTTATATGCATTCTGAAAGCTTAGATACCAATATAACATTTTTAATTAGTATTGTATATGCCATTATTCATAATGCTAATATAGCTGATCGTAGTGTGTTTTAAAATAGTGCACAACAAAATCAGCTAACTGCAAATCAATGATGAATTTTTTAAAATAAGAAACCAATTTTAAATTTCATATGGCCAGCTGATGATCTAGTATCAAAACTAGATATTATACTGAAAATATTTTAAGACTTAATAAAATGTATATTTTATTGTTAAATCAGACACACAAAACCCGAAAACGAATAGTAGAATTAATAAGAAAAGTAATTTACCATTTAGAGAGATGTTTATCACATTATTTCATGTAATACTTATCTCGAATTTACAACATACATATTCATTTCTTTGATAGTTTATCTAATCCCCTTTTATCTCGTTCGAATGCGAACATTTGACACCCATGTATTTCCTCTCAACTGAAAAACATTTCCCCATTTCAATCCTAACTTTTCCTGGAAGATTTGGTTTAAATCCCCCAACACTTGTGAAGATATTATTTTATGGAAAGCATTTTCAATTTCCACCCAAGTGACAGCTTCACTAGTGGCTCTCCGGCCCTCTTTTGGATAGTTGAGACACTAGCTAAAACAGAAAGCTCCTCACTGTTTAGCATTTTCGGGGGAAAGAGCGGCCGGAACAAAGAGCGAGCGGGTGAGAAAAAGACAAGTGGTGGCTGTCATAACAGAGCAAAGGGGAGTACTAACAGTTGTCACACTGCTTGGGGAGTGTCATTATTGTCGCTTAGGCACAACAAAAGATTGGGATCCGTCCCCAACGCTTAGCGCTATTCTCTCCCACTGCGGATTATTTTCGCCTGAAACCACCTGTCACTGGACAGATGGATGATTGCACTTTCTTTTCGGCAAGCAAACTCATATAATTTGCGAACACGCAATCGAAAAAATGTGTTAGCAACGCTCCCATTTGTTGAAAACGGTACTTGTCGATAAAAATCCGGTTCATAATTGATGAAAACTCGCGAGCTCGGCTTTGTTGCATTTGCTCACAGAAATTTCAAGAAGCCATTTGTAAAAGAGATTCTTTATTGTTTGTTTTTCGTTTATTCCTTCAATATTCTTTCAGATTTCTCCCATTCAACAAAAAAAGTGGAGTGCAACTTACATTTGTATTAAAAACCGTGCTTGCATTTATTTTATTTTCTAAAAGGGTCTTTAAGTAGATTTAATGATTTTCAAATAATGTCAGCTTTGTTATGCAAACATGTAAGGCATTTGGTTCATTTTTGTTGACTTCATCTTGAGAGGTTCACAAATAATTGTTGTTGACATTTTAAAGTTATTTCAAAAATAATTTAATGTAAGAGGCTTTAAAAAGAAAGGGGAAAATGGGAAATGTGATCTTTTATGGAAATTATGCAAATATTTCTGTTTTGAATAAGACATATGCACTATTTCATAATGTTTAAATTTTACATAAATAAATATAGTAAGAACTGATAAAATATATCGTTGACATATACAGAAATATTTGTGTAATCATTAATAAGTTTTGAACTTTACTGATATTCACAAAGTAATTCAAATTCAGCTTTGTAATTTTATCTTTTATGATGTGCACTTGACTATATTAAGGTCTATTAAAAAAATACATATTGACCTAGATGACGAAAGAAAATCATGAAAGATTAGTTTTGTAATATTAAACGAGGTATCTAAACATGCCTAATTTTTTTTTCAGAATTCTGATCGGCTAATATTTTTTGTAGTTTAATATTTGAAAGCGGAAACTTGTTCAAAATTTCAAAGAAATATATTAAGGAATTTTATAGAAAAAAACTAATGAAAAAATGGCATTTTAAAGTTTATGCCCTATTTGATTTGATATAAGAATTTAAGAATAGTTTCATATATGTTTTTTGAAATTCAGGAGACTTGAATGCAGAAATGTTCGTTTGTCTGCTTTCCTTTCATAACTTGTTATAACAAAATGAGTTAAAGTATATACCACAGTCTGCTTTTTAACGGGCTGATAGGGTTAGTAGTTCAACATGACTAAAATATTTTTAGTTTAACTATATCTCTAGTAAAATAATTCTCTTACCCTGAAAATTATTATATTCAACCTGTAGGTGATTGCTGTTGAGGTTGCGTGTAGATTTTACCTACTAAGTAAGTGACTCCATTTAAGATAAAAACATTTATTCAAGGCGTACGTACTTCGTACTGAAAAGCGCTCTCTGTGGTTACATTTTCCCTCGGCTTTTATACCTGCTGCGAAGGGAGAAGAAAAACATGCAAATTATATCTTTGGCAGGATGCCAGGCCCGCGTGCAAGTGCAGATGTCCTTGAAAGTCGCTTGTATTGCCATAGAGTAACTTCAGAGTATCCCCCAGTGATGTAGTCACGATATAAGGGGTTGTATACAAAAATACAAGTATATATACAATGAACATAAAAAAATAGAATGTCACCTGACATTACAGTTGAATTAATTGAATACATGAGTAAAATATTACTTGAGAAAATAGGATGGAATTAAATACAATACAGTACTATATATAATACTATAGAAAACAATATATATGGTTAAGGTTCACAGTATTCACACATACTCAAATAAATTAAGTACATCGATTTGTGGGGTTTTTTTTTTGTGTGTGTCCTAAAGATTAAAGAAATAAAATAGTTTTAAAGTAATTTTCATTTAATTTTGACATCACTTGTTTGAAAGTGTATGCGTTTACTACGAGTAGTAATGCTGTAAGGAGTTTGTATTTTGTCAGCATCAGTTTGGTTTGGAATTACAAGAAGAATTGGGGGTTTTATGCAATCTGATAGCATATAAGCAGGTTTTAATCGATCTATTGAAATTTTTTGTTGTTTTTTTCTATGACAAAAGTCTTATCTGTTCGCGTGATAACGGGGTGAGGTCCTGTGTAAGGGGCTGTTAGGGGTGGTTTAACTACATCGATTAGTAAAAATACATGCGAACAAGTTTGAAGTGATGGATGCACGTAAATCGAGGGTTCACCATGTTTTGAAGTTTGAATTGGTTTAAGGGCCTGCAAGTTTGCGCGAAGTTTCGAAACATAAGATTCGGTGGGGGGTGAATTATTAACGTTTAAAATGTCGGATGGTAATTTAAGTGTAGTTCCAGACACGAGTTCGGTGCATGTAGCATTTATGTCCTTTTTTTTATGGCGGATCTTATACCTAATAGAATTATCGGTAAAATTTCTGTCCATTTGGGGTTGTTATAAGCAATTATTGCTGTTTTAAGTTGTCTGTGAAATCTTTCAATTAAACCGTTTGATTGTGGGTGGTAGGCAGTGGTTCTAATGCGTGATATTCCTAAAGTTTTCATTAGTTCGTGAAATAAGTTGGATTCGAAATTTTTGCCTTGGTCAGTAGTGATTGTAACTGGACAACCAAATCTACTTATGCAATTGTTTACTAATGCTTTGCAAGTAGTTTCGGCGGTTATATCTTTCGTAGGTATTACTTCTGGCCATCTGGTGAATCTATCTATGATTGTCATGCAATATCTGTGACCTTCGGAGGAGGGAAGGGGACCTATGAAATCTAAGTGGATATGGGCAAATCTTGCATCAAGCAAAGAAAAGGTACCCAAAGCCGATTTTGAATGCCGGTGAATTTTAGAGCGTTGACATTGTAGACAGCTTTTAACCGCGGTTTTAACAAATTTTTTTTATGTTTGGCCAAAAATAACGTTTTCTAATTAATTCGGTTGTAGCTGCGATTCCGGCGTGAGAAAGATCATGAATCTGGTGAAAAATTTTAGATCGAAAGAGTTTGGGAATAAATGGTCGGGGTATGCCCGTATCCATATTGTAATAAAGGGTGATATCTAAGGGAAAATGGTGTTTTTGTAAATTAAATTTTGAAGGGGATTGAGAAAGGGAATTTTCAATTTCACTATCCCGAAGTTGTTCATCAGCTAGGTTTCTAAAATCAAAGTGTTCATTATTGGAAACTGCATCTATTTCTACTCTGGATAGGGCGTCCGCTATTATGTTTGAATGGCCTTTAATGTACCGTATGCCGGTCGAAAACTGACTTATGAAATCTAAATGTCGCAATTGAAGTGGGGTACATTTTTCGGGTTTCTGCTTGAAAGCGTATATTACAGGCTTTCGGTCTGTATAGATGGTAAAAGGTCTACCTTCGAGCATGTGCCGAAATTTCTTAATTGATAAGTATATGGCCAATAATTCTCTATCATAGGTCGACCAATTCTTTTGCGCTTTGTTAAGTTTAATCGATAGAATTGCAATAGGTTCCCAAACGGAATTATAGAGTGGCATTAATGAGCTACCAGCCGCAAGGTCAGAGGCATCTGTACAAATACTTAAAGCAGCCCCGGGGATAGGGTGTCTAAGAAGGGTAGCTTCAGATATGGCTCTTTTTGCTTCCGCGAATGCTTTTTCAGCTTCGTCATTCCAATCGAGAGGTTATTCTTTCCCTTTAGTTGAGCGTGAAGGTATTTTTTTCTTGCGTCCTTCTAAAAGTTTATTTAGTGGAGTTAAAATATGCGCTGCTTTAGGGACAAAGCGTCTATAAAAATTAAAGATTCCGAGAAATTTTCGCAACTGGGTCAAAGAATTTGGTTTGGGAAATTTTTGAATAGCTTCCACTCTGTGAGGTAAAGGTTTTAATCCTTGTTCGGAAACATGAAATCCCCAAAATTCTAAAGATGTGACACCAAAAGTGCATTTAGGTACATTGATACATAAGCCATAATTAGTTAAGCGCGTAAAAAGAGCTTTTAAATGTGCTAAATGTTCAGTTTCATTCTCAGAAGCTATTAATAAGTCATCGATAAAAGCGTATACACCCGGCAAGTCTCGAGTGACCTCATCTACGAAGCGTTGAAAGGTTGCAGCGGCATTGCATAATCCAAATTGCATTCTATAGCTTTCAAAAAGGCCGAATGGTGTGATAATGGCCGTTTTGTGTATATCTGTCGGATTTATTGGGATCTGGTGATATGCTTTTACCAAATCGATATGGGAATATATTTTTGTCCCGTGCAACTCTGACATAAAGTCGCAGATATTTGGGATGGGATATTTATCTTTTATTGTTTGCGCGTTTAACATGCGATAATCTCCTACTAGTCTCCAGTCGTTTGTGCCTTTCTTTGGCACCATATGGAGAGGAGATGAATAGTTACTTTTTGAAGCTCACATATGGCCTAAATTTATTTTTTAAATTCCGCTTTTTGAAATTTTTAATCTATCCGGAGCTAATCTTCTGGGCTTACATGAAACTGGAGGTCCTTTGGTTTCAATAAAATGCATGGTATTATGCTTAACTTTTTGATTTGGGTCAGGAATTTTGAATAGCGAAGGATAATTTGACAATAATTTATCATATATGGATTTATGGGTAATTGTTTTAACAGAATGCAATTTAATGTTAATGATATTGCAATTAATTTTTAAGTTAGTATTTAAACCCACAAGTAATTTCCTTCTTAGATCTGGCATTAAATTAAAATAATGTAGAAAATCAGATCCGATTATGTTAGTAGATACCTTGCTAATAAAAAAGTCAAAAATAAATTTACGGCGGAGTCCCAGGTCTAATTCCAAAGTCTTTCTCTTATATACTGGAATTGAGTACCATTCGCAGCAGAAAATGTCATAATAGGGGTCTGTCTCATTTCTTCCTTCGTTGCCGTAAGAAGAATGATGTCTGAACCAGTATCGCACAAGAAGATATGATTTGTTTTCTTATCTCGAATAAATAGGCGACGAGATTCAGAGGGTAAAGCGAAAGTCGCCGTTACACTTACCCTTTGTCGTTTCCCTGGAACGTACACGGAGGCACACATTTTTGTGCTTTTTCTTTAAATTTTCGATGGTACCAACACTGCATAGTGGCTTTGGGTGAAAAGCTTCGATTTCTATCGGTGCGGTTTTTTGAAATGCTTCGTGAGCGACGTAAAAGGGATATTTCCTTTCGTAACTGGCGTACTTGGTTACGCAGTGATTGAATGTCTGACTCAAAATTTGAAGGTGAAGCACGTTCAGCAGGTGAAGAAATTTCACTTATCTGGGCAGGTGTTACTTCAAGTATGCGGTCGGCTATACTAGAAGCCTTCGTAGAATCGAGAGGTTCAATAGAAGCGAGAATTGATTGTATGTTTTGTGGCATTTGAAGTAAAAATAACTCCAATAATAATGAGTCTGAAATATCGTGTTTGGCTCTACGTCTTTTCATAATTCTCAGGAGTTCGGACGGCTTCCTCTCTCGAAGCTGCTCTCCAGCGAGTAGTTTTCTGATTTCTTGCGTACTGCTTTCCCCTCCACGCTCAATGATGGCGGTTCTTAGCTCCTTGAGAGTCGCTTGTGTTGCCATGGAGTAACTTCAAACCCCTTATTGTTTATATTAAGTATTTATAACTTACAAAAATTATAATTGTGTTAAGTGTAAAATAAAACTTAAATGCTATGCATTATAATTTACCTGTTTATTTTTAATATTTAAAGTTTATTACAATTAAAACTTACAATAATTACGCATTTTAATGTCTGATAATTGACGTCATTTTGAAACTAATTTATATAAATAAAATAGAATTTAAACCAAAAAAAGAATATATTTTTGAACACTAGCAAAATGTTACAATGGAATTTAATCGAAACAATAGATATAAGATTATGGGATAAATATTATATCTAAAAAAATTTAAAAAAGTGTTTTCAAAAGTTCAATAGTATTTTCGCACAGAAATGTAAATTTTCTTATAAATTTCACAGATATAAATTATGTTTAAGAACAAATTTGACAAAAAGTACATGAAATTTATAAATGATGAGCACACATTCTGATGAACTCTAGAAGCAGAGCTGTATCCATTGCATAGGATGTGGCGACGAGACCCCCAAACACGCTATAAATTTTTAAGTGCAATGTATTTCATTTATCATTAAAATTAAAGTAAAGATTAAAGTATAATTTATAACTGCATGTTTAATCAAAATTTTATTTTGAAATAAAAATTTTAATTTTAAAATATTAACTTTTTTTGAAGAGAGTTTTTGTTTATATTCCTTGATGATGGTATATTTTAGAAAGTCATATTTTTTTTACTCCTATTTCTTGAAAATTATTGATACTAAGTTTGAATAGGAATCAATTAAAATTAACAAAAATATTTAATTATACCTAGTACCTCAATAAGTAGTAAAATTGACTACTAGTAATTTTGTATTGGTTTATCTCTTTCTCTCTTTGAATACTCGTGTTTCTCAAGTTTAAGCCTGAAAATATGTTCACTGAAAATATGTATTTCTTGTAAAAACAAATTTCCCTGCATATTCTGTCTAATAATATTATTTTTTGCACGGCTTTTTGGTCACGGAGTAAGCGGGTTCGAATCCCACTACTAGTATGAATGTGCGCAGCCATTCACAATTGGCTTTAAGCAATAGGTTGCTGTCTTATTAGTCTCCGCTTAGTGAAACAGATTACTGTAGTGACCTAATCCAACCAACCAATGTTAATATGTCACAGAAAGTAGCTATCTCCTCCAACCTTTTCTCTTGACACTCTATCCCCATTTTTTTTTTTTTTTTTTTTTTTTTTTTTTTTTTTTTTTTTTAATAAAAAAATTATCATTTAATATGTTTCAGTACTTGAGTTCTTTAACATTTTCTCTTTCCAAGTGTACTGTAATGGATGTTTGAAGACCTTTTTAAGTACTATAAGGAATATGCGGGTACAATACCATATCTAAGTCAAAATGCCATAGAAAATAAGTGTAGCTTATGAAGTTTATTTATGGAAATATCATAGATATGCTTTAAAATATTATAGAACATAATCATATTTGAACAATGATAAAAATATGCGGTATTGTTAAAAACACTGTCTGTTTTTATTCTTGTAAAATATGTATGGATAAAGTGCAAACGGCTCAAATAATCTTCATTTCTGTGTAATAATACACGTTTTTCTTTTGTACGAAAAACAATGTCTCTCAATCATTTAAAAAATGTAATGAAAATCCTAAGGTGTAACTTAATTAGGACGTAAAACTGAAAAATTTGTTATAATTTAAAACAAATGAAATAAAATTATGAAAAATCTGTTTTATTTCCTATATGCCACAGAAACATCTCTATGCAGACGAGCAGTTGATGTTAGGTGATGTACACTTAAAAATTTTTGAGCAGTTCTTTTCCAATATATGGAAAAGAACTGCTCAAAAATTTTTATAAGAGAAACCAATAAGAGAAACCAAAATCTTCCCTATAAGTACAGCAGTG
>CM063503.1:105696255-105713755 GCA_032207245.1 Pardosa pseudoannulata
TAAAATGTTTTACATATTGAAAAGATTTGAAATTTATAATATAAATTTAATCATATAGTAGTGACATTTTTTCTATAAAATGTAATTGTGTAAGACAAAAATCTACTTAAAATGAAACCTTTTTTCTTAAATTTATATTGTTCAGTCCCATTTTATCATGAAGATATTCCCATTTATTCTCCAACACTGTATTACCCTCTAACAGATTAATAATACACTAAATATCCATGTATCTAAATACCATCATTGTATATTGATTACAGTCGTTCCCATATAAAAGTTATTTACTACATACTGTATGTACTGCTTCGTGAACAAACGTGATGACGTTAAACTATCGGATTTGCACAGATATTTACGAATAACTCACCTGGAAAGTACAAGATGTCCCTGAATACTAGTTTTAATCAATGCTATTCATGGGATAGCAATAGAACGATATCAAATCAGAGAATAATACTCCCGGTACGTAACATTCTTTGGTTAGAATAAAATCACGTAGTTCAAAATTTATTTAAATAGTTTATCCATCGATTCTTATTAATTATTAAGGTATCTCTTCATCCCCTGTATAAATTCTTGAAGGGAATCTATCGTTAAAAAACATTACTTTGTGCCTATTTAGGAGAAATAAATTTTGTGTAATATATGTATGTATGTATGTATAGTATATATATATATATATATATATATATATATATATATATATATATATATATATATATATATATATATATATATATATATATATATATATATACATATATATACATATATATATATATATATATATACATATATATATATATATATATATATATATATATATATATATATATATATATATATATATATATATATATATATATATATATATATATATATATATATATATATATATATATATATATATATATATATATATATATATATATATATATATATATATATATATATATATATATATATATATATATATATTCATGTGCTATGTTTTAATCTTTAACTTTCACAGAATTAAAATAATATCAATAATATAATTAAACACGATTGGAAAATTTCCAATTTTTTATTCAATTAAAATCTAAATTAATAACTGCTACGTGTGGTAGTTACACTGGTTCTTAAAAATATTTAAAACTAAATGTCAGTTCTGAATATTCTTGCTATATTCACCTAATTTTGCTCTTTTTCCTTCCATACGTTTTAATAAGTCATACCAACAAACGATGTATCTCTTCCATGAGAAGATAAGCCACATCATAAATCATTTTTCAGGACTAGAGTTTTTACGGTAGACTATGTAAGACGGGTAGACTATGTAAGATATGTTCAGCGTCCCTCCGACTACCAGACGATAAGTATAAATGGTTTTTATTAAACATTTCGCCTAGTCCTCGAGATCTGAGAGAGTGAATTTTTCGGCTAGAAGGCATAGTGTTACATTGCCAAGTAAACCCTGACAATTAAAAAATATAAGGTGTATACTTAAGATGTGACCGGTGAAAAAAAATGCTTTCTTATTACTGCCACCCAACCATTTATATATATATATATATATATATATATATATATATATATATATATATATATATATATATATATATATATATATATATATATATATATATATATATATGTATGTATGTATATATATATATGTATATATATATATATATATATATATATATATATATATATATATATATATATATATATATATATATATATATATATATATATATATATATATATATATATATATATATATATATATATATATATATATATATATATATATATATATATATATATATATATATATATATATATATATATATATATATATATATATATATATATATATATATATATATATATATATGTATATATATATATGTATATATATATATATATATATATATATATATGTATATATATATATATATATATATATATATATATATATATATATATATATATATATGTATATATATATATGTATAAATATATATATATATATATATATATATATATATATATATAGGTATATATATATATATATATACATATATATATATATATATATATATATATATATGTATATATATATATATATATATATATATATATATATATATATATATATATATATATATATATATATATATATATATATATATATATATATATATATATATATATATATATATATATATATATATATATATATATATATGTATATGTATATATATATGTATATATATATGTATATATATGTATATATATATATATATGTATATATATATATATATATATATATATATATATATATATATATATATATATATATATATATATATATATATATATATATATTTATTATAGTTTGTGTTCATATAATCTCTCTTATAATGATACTTACTAAAAATCATAAGAGATATTTTGATCTGAAAGAAAAATATGCAAACAGAGAAAATGAAAATATATTTACTAGAGATAGTAAATAAAAACTCGAAAAAATAAAATTTAGAGGCTATTAGTAGCTAATTAGTATTTTATTTGAGAAGATATTAAAAATCTGCTTTAATTGCAATTATTAATAGATATATTTTATTGGGCTATAATAATAAAGTTATTCACTTGGTATACATAGTTTTTAACATCTCCCAAAACTGAATGTAAAGGCACGATTTAAGCGAAATATTTTCAATTATAAAATGATTCTTTAGCTTATTTACTAATGAACAAAAATTCGTCATAACAGAAGAAAGCAATATTATAGTAATATTAATATCTGTCTGACTGCATATTCCACTTCCGATTATTTATATCTACCCAGGCCTCTTTTCGAAAATAATCATAAGTCTTTTCATCTACAGCTAACCAAGACATGTATAATTTTAGTGAAAAATGGTCTCATAGCATTTTGGAGAGCAAAATATATTTCGATGAACTTCATGGTATCAGGTGTTGCTGACAGAATCTCTTTTGCGTTACATGATACATTCACAATTGAAAATGTCAGAGAGAGTCGGGTTCTGAGCTGAAAGAAACTCATTCTAATATATTGAATTTCTAGAGTACACTTGAAATTTGCTGAAGAATCTATGTACTAAAAGTAAACTGTAACTATTTACTTGACAAATGTATTTTGTAGCAAAGAATTATACATCAAAAATGATTTATACATTTTTGACGGATCATTTTCAGAAAATTACATTTGTAACTTTTAACGTCATTTTCTAAAATCTCACTAAGTATCTATTTTTATTTATATCAATTATTACTCAGATATTTTAAGCTTTAAATATCAGAAAATTCTTTTAAATCAAATTCGTTACTTGTTTATAATAGTTACTTGATTATTACTAATATATAATATACATTATATATTATATATAATATATATTATATATATTATATAATATATTATATATTATATATAATATATAATAAATTAAAATAACTATTATTAATTAATAGTTATTAATTAATAATAGATACTTGAAATGTATAAAAGGATTTTTATAGATTTGAATATGTTTTAGAGGTTTAAAAAATTATATCACAAAAACGTTTAATGCAAATTTGATAATATTAACCCAAAATTTTAAGATTTCAGTTTTTATATTAAAATAAAATTGAAAGTGCTTTTGGGATAAATTATTATGAATAATAAAAAAATGTCAATATACAACACAAATTTAAGAAAATATCTCAGTTGTTTTCTGATCTCTTTTTTAATCTAAACAGAAGTATGACTCTTCTTCATTATTTGTAGATAAATTCAAATATATTTCTACAAAATCCCTTTTATAAATTTTAACCCTAGAGATATATATCTAATTTACATGATGTTGAAATATCTATTTCATAAGCTACCTATTCCTATAAATTTTTAGCAAGTTATCCTTGTTAAATGCATTAAAATTTATCTAGCAGCTAGAAAAAGACTACTTTGATAGTTCATACTTAAATATCTACTCCAACTGCAAAAACTAATTGTGTACAAGTAGGGATTTCATTGCAAGAAAACGAAGAGCAAAAATTAGAATTACGATCACTTAAATGAAAAACTGTTGAACTACGGAATGTTCGTCAGCTATAAAAAATAGCTTTTAATCTGCTTTGCAGTGACATTATAGTGTACTATTCTCCCAGAATAATGCTAAGGTTGAATAAAAAATTTGACTAGTCGCCGAATTTATAGTGTTAATAATGACGAGGTATTGGGAGCTTATCTCTTCTTAATGCATTTGATTTTTAATTAGCCGAAATTTGTGGATTACAAAATATTTCATTGAGTCTTAATATATTTTTTTTATTTTGGAAGAATAAATGATCTCATTCCATAGAATTTTTTTTTGTTAAATAACATTTTTACTTTTAGCATAAATTAGAAGAATCCCAGCACTATGTATAATAGTCTAGTTATATATTTTCATATTTTTCACAGGTTTCAAAACCTACAGCAAATAGGTATGACATAAATGAAAACAATTCATAAATAACAATTTATAAAGCTATGGAATTTCAAAAAACATCTAAAAATCTTTAATGCCATGAAAAGTGTGACTGTTTAAAAAAAAATTTTTTTATTCTGTTTTATTATATTCTAGGATCTAACAGTAAATGATGAATAATTTATCAGGGATTATTTTTCAGAAATAAAATCATTAGCAATAAAAATATTGTTACTTTAATATTGTTTTCATTAGTGTTTTTACGAATTTATCAATAGTCTAAATTGAAAATTCTTCAGTTTTGTAATATATGAGGCAGTAAAATTCTTTTAATGATTGTAAAAAAGTGATTGGTTAGAACATTTACTATGTATACTTGGAAGCATTAAAAATGTATGTAAAAATGTTTAATGTTTCTGTTAAAATTTTGTTTAGCTGAAAAAATAACTGATGATGCACTCTTACCAAGTTATTTATAAAATTTAATTTTAATGATCTTTTTCCTCAAAACTTGATATATCGAGTGAAGTTAACCATAAAATTAAACATATATTCGAAAATTTTTATTTTAGTAAATAACACTCTCAAGATAATGATGAATAAAAAATAAGTCAAAAAATTGCAAAGTTTCAATATACTTTCAAATTAAAGTTCACTCTAAAAAATATTATAATAAGCAAGTAATTTAAAAATATATTATTTAAAATGATTTGTCCTATAACAGTACAGAAAATAAAATATTTTTCCAACGTTAATTAAAAAACCATTTAAAAGTATTTTTACGAAAAACATTGTTTTTCTTTGTAAGATATAACTTCTTTAAATTTTATGACATTAAGTATCCTTTTTAAAATGGTCTAATAAAGCGACATTATTTAATTTTATTTAAACGTTAAAAAATGAAAAGTTTAGATGTTTATCTTACTTTATACACAAAGATTTGTGAAATTTTAATATTTTTTCAGAAAATCAATTTTATTTAAATGTATATAATTATGCGGATTATAAAGTAATTATTTACTCGAGGTATTGAAAATATACTAGAAATTACTTACATGCATTAAATAATGTATTGAAATAGAAATACTAAAACATTATCAGTACTTACTCAAAATGTTTCTTTTACGTAAGATTAGTGAAACATGCTGTCAAGATAAAGTATCTGAAAGAAAATAATTTGAAAATTAATGTCAGTGTTACAAAATAGAACAATTTCATCAATAATATTCAAAAATTAGAACATAAATTTCGGTCTTGATAAGAAAGGGCAATTTATATTTTAAACTGATATTGCACTTGTTTGCGAAAAACAATGTAGATCTGATTTTATATAAAATTTGAATTGGTAATTTTTCTCCATTGAAACATTTCGGCAGCTTAATCAAACGGCGTTACACTAGACTATAATATAATATATGTGTAAAATATAAAGGTATATAAATAAATGAATAGTGTTACATTGCCAAGCAACCATTGGCAACTCAATGTGCGCTATAAATTTCAGATGTTACCAGAGGCAATATTTTTTCCCTGTTACACACAACTATATTTTTCTCTCTCCCTGCACACACACACACACACACACACATATATATATATATATATATATATATATATATATATATATATATATATATATATATATATATATATATATATATATATATATATATATATATATATATATATATATATATATATATATATATATATGTATGTATATGTATATATATATATATATATATATATATATATATATATATATATATATATATATATATATATATATATATATATATATATATATATATATATATATATATATATATACACGTTAGGTTCGACAATATAAAATTAATAATCTAGGGGTTTAAAGGCAGAAATCGCAGCGCACTCTTTAATGCAGGAGCATGAATCACTAATAACTCCATATAAAAGAGCTCGACGCGTAATAATTGAGATAGAGCTTCTTCAGAAAGGGTGGCTGTATGAACCTTCGGCAAATGTAGCTTCTTTGTTAGAGTGTGGACGTTTGCCACTTGACGCTATGTTTGACGTTTGGTTTGACGTTTGACACATATAAATGTGTGTGTGTGTGTGTTACGACGCAGATTTAACAACGAACGTTGGTGGTCTGAAAATTAAGAAACTAGTTCAAATTTGATTTACTAAGTCTAGATTCAGCAAAGTATTAGCAGCAATTGAACTCAGTTATTATTTTACTTCAACATTCGAAATAGGACAATATATAACCGAGTTATATCAACACTTTATTTTGTTACTCCAAATGTTTGGATTGCGTTTGCAGTAAGTCCACATAACTACAGAATTGCTTTGAAACGGATAAATGCCTCTTTTTTCGAGAGCTAGACAAACACACTTTCCCTCGTATTCGTAAATTAAGCATTTCTGTGGTCTATTAAAGGGGCAGATGGTTGGATAATTTTTCTACCTCTTGGCTCAGGGTTCGTTTTAATCTACCAAGTCACATGAGAGCCTAAATAAGTAACGAAATAAAGTATACATAATTGGACTGTTTCTCGGGGAAAGATGAAAATAATAACGGCCGTAGAACGGTATAGAATTAAAAATTGGGAAATAATTTTGTTTAGTTTCGGTTCAGTTTTTAATATTCTTCATACATTGAATATGTTATCAAAAACTGATTCACTGTATAATAATGTAATACTAAATAATTTGTAAACCAATGAATGTAATATAAAAATACATATTAAGTTAATGTTCTGATATTCAGAGTTTAAATTTCCATATAAAATTCTTAATTTAAAACAAAAATTTAACATCTCTGCACACCTATATATTTAAAAGCAGAAATTAAAAGGAAGTTTTAGTAGAATATTGCGATAACAGTTGATAAAAAATATATAAAATTCAATGCTGAAATACAACATTTAGATATTAATTCTACATACTATATTTGTTGTTCTACACGTGAAAGTTTCTCTTCTCCACACGGATTCTCCTATTCATGTTTATTTCAGTTATCAGGCGCTTCCACGCAGGTCTCTTGCACTTTACCCACTTCCCTAGAGACATATATCCGTGCTCTTTTCAGTATATCTAAAGCGTTTAGCCTGCTGTAATTATCAAACTGTTGTCTACATGGAACGGATATCTTCAGCGCAAACATTACTAAAGTAAAGTTCTTTGGTCAATAATTTATGAATTGCAAAATCTGAAAGTATATTTTGCCAATAAAATGGTTTACAATATTAATTTTGCATGTTTTTGAAATATATATATATATACATATATATATACACATATATATAATGTATATATATATATATACATATATATATATATATATATATATATATATATATATATATATATATATATATATATATATATATATATATATATATATATATATATATATATATATATATATATATATATATATAAAGAGGGATAGAACACATAAGAGAAAGTATAAACAATGATTAAAAGAAAACATATTTTACACATATAAATGCAGGATTTTAGTCATGGTCTGTTTTCAAAATTTATGATGCTGCAAAAAATCTTCCAAAATGCTTTGAAAAATAGTTTCCTAATATCCTAAGGGAGAACTTAGTGTTTAAAGAGCTTGAAAGTTCCCGCTACATTTCAAAAGATATCAAATCCCATAGGGAACATTGAAGCTAAACATTTCTTAAATGTGTCGGTCCATATAGTTAAGTGATTCTTATGTTTTAAGAAACAAAAGTGTGTATTTCCTGACGTAATTTGATAAACTTCAATCTTAATGTATACAAATTTTGAAAATGTCTGAACAGGTATTACAATTTTTCCGTTTTCTTATATCTGTGCATCTTCACATGTTTGCTAACATTGAATATTGAAAAAAATTATCATAAATACTGTAGTCAATATTTCGAAGGTTTATTATGCGGATTTTTCTTTAACTAAATATATAAATTACATATATATGTATATGTGTGTGTGTGTATACTCTGCGCTGCATTTTACGGCGGTAAGAAAATGCTCCTCCTGCACTATTCCAGATATTTATCTAGAAAAGTTAAAAATTAATTGATTTTAATTAATTTTATGCAATAAAAATTCTCTGATACTTTCTGACAGAAAATCCGTACACAATAAGTCAGTGAAATGAGAATTTATCTCTACAGTTTCAATAAAATATTCACAAAGTGCAATATAAATAATCACTTTGTGTACTAACATGATAATATTTTAATCCACTATGTCAATTTAAACCAACAAAAATAAAACATAAACCAATATCCGTATGCAAATTTGTATTTTTTCTAGGTTTTCTCTATATTACATTTATTAAGAAGAAGCCAACTTTGAAGTCTAAATTATGTCAACATAGTTTGCGGTGCATGTGATAAATAAAGTGATACATAATAATAGATGATTATATTTTTACGATAACTGTTAAGGAATACCTTAACATGATTACATTTCTTTGCAGGAAAATATTCACTTATATTTTATTTTTAATTTGCTTTATTTTTTTATTTAAATTTGTGAAATGTATTTCGCTTTTCCCAACCGAATTACTGACATTGTATTATTAATATGCAATTGAAATTTATGCTAATTATATTCCACCTATACAAATAATTCATTTTCTACTATAGCTAAACTATTTACACTTTCTTGAATTTAGAATATTTTCCATTATTTTATGAAAGGAAATAAATTTTATTACAGTTATACTGTCCCTTTGAAAAATAAAATTTTACAAAGAATATTTTATAAACTGAATTCTTAATCTCTATTTCTCACAAATTACTTTTATACAATATGTTTTAATACTATATAATCTTTGCACATTAAGTTAAAATAGTTTCATGAAGGTGTATCATTTTGCCTGAATAACATTAAAATGTTAGTGTTATATTTTCAGTTAGTATGAACTGAAATTATGTCTAATTGAAAATCTTTCAGAACTTTTAAATCTTAATTCCAAAGAACACTGTGATGAATCACAATAGAATTTGCCAGTATTTGCTATGAAAGTCATTGACAGTTGAAACAGAGAATTTTCAGCTGTCAGTTACTCAGTTTGTTTTATCTATCTCAAACTGTTTGATCAACCTCTAGTTTTGTATCCTTTGAAAGTCGTTTAGTTCTAATTTTGCACGGTGCTTTAGTTATAAGGTATACTTTTAAACAATCATACTTATAAATGCCACTTTGTTATTTTTTTAATAACGATAATGTTTTCGAAGTTCTTTGAACCTTCATTGTATAACTGATACAGACATTTTAAATGCACTTATTTTCAGTAGAGAGATTTCAAGTAAAAATAAGTTCACTGGAGGATAATTATCGGCCTGTCGTTCCCCAATGGGGAAGTAGATATTTTGGGATTTGAACTAATGAGGCATCCGATAACCTGGCAAAGTTCATATAAGACTTTTTCCAGACAATCGAAAATAAACCAATGAAAACTATCCTTCCTTTAAAGTTTATACCCACTAGGAAAATATATGTCTAGAAAATTCCAGGTTGTAGTAACAATGATGTACATCAAAATTCTATACTATATAATTTTATCAGTGCTGTCGAATTGAAACATTTCCATCATTTCAGGAGGTGTAACATCTTGAGAAAGCTTTTACACAAGAATAGATAACTCGACTCATCAATTACCTATTATTATAGTCAACTCAACATGAAAGCCTGTTATGAGACTGTCTTTAAGTTAAAGATGTTTCAATAAATAATACCGCTTTGTATTATTGTTAAGCAATTCATTCAAGTTGATAGGTGAAAGTTTAAAGGAAGAAAGATGAATTTCTCGTTTAAGTTCAATGAAAGTGCTTGTTACGAAAATGTAAATTGCATTCAAACGATTTCATTTAATTGTGCTTTAGATTTTAATGACCGACTAAACAGTTAATCGACTTAAATTACAAGTCATAGCTATAAAAGTAAAATAACACTACAAATCTTCATTTGCTTAAAAGAAAGAGAAAAAATTAGAGAGAAAGAGATGTAATTGTCATGACATGTAATCGCGTACTATTATGTGCTTTTTATTTGCTTAAGAATTAGAAAATATGCATCGTCAGTACTCAACCATAAACCTAAATTGTAAGTTTTCAGGATTTAATAATTCCACTTTAATTGAGTTTCAATTTCAAATACTCCTATTTATAAACTTTTAATTCATAGTTCAACAATTTAAATAAATATAATTATATTAAATACTACATATAGGTTGGAAAACTGATTTTATTAAAGTAAATGAACAGTATATATAGAGAAAAGGATTTAACAGGAGAACAAACGTATGTTAATTAATTTCGTTCTTGTAAATTATTTTGTCTTACATGTAATGAAACTTAAATAAATACAGATACGGTGAATATATTTCACAACAAGCTAATACATATGAGTCTAAAAAGTGTTGAGTCTCAATAAAGGGTTATTGTTTTTAAATTGATCAAAGTGATAAACTTTCCCCCCTGAATAAAGATATATGTTAATGTGAAATACTTTTCCAATCAAATTATTATAATAATGTCCATTGGAAATACCCAGAATCAATATTTCAAACGCAGTAATATTATTAGGGTAAGAGTTTATTTGCTTTTACCGTTGCGATCCCATTTATGTTATGTTATAATTTCTAGTGTAAAGATAACGGACAAGGTGCAAACCTGGGTGAAATGAAATGTATAAAGAAAATATTGAGCACTGAGAATGAAAATAACCACATTAGTTTTTAAATAAATTAATATATTACAAATCTTTAGCTAGTTTTAATAAGGTTCTTAACTCAAGTATTAAAAAAATTATATTTTATATCAGTTAAAAGAGTTTTTTGGTACACTTTCATTATTTATTAGTTATATACCAGTTAAAACAATATTCAGAATTTCATCAAATCATAACTTCATATTTTAATGACGGTAAATATTATTTTAACTAAATGCTTTTGTAAATTTTGAACTTTATATGGCATACATTTAATACCATGTATGACCTATTAAAAGGATGTGTTAAGAACTTTTTAGAAGACAGTCTTTTCGAAGACAGTCTTAAAATTGTTTTTAGTTATTTTCTAAGATTTTTTTCAAAAGATAAATAATTTACGTTTAATTTTTATACTTCAAATGTTTTAGTCTGATTTTACTAGAACAAAAATCTATCAACAATAAAGTATAATTAAAAGTTTGGATTAGAAACTTGGTTGATTATGCTACATAATTTTATTTATCTTGTGAAAAAAATAAAAGGTTCTCGTATTTTTCTACATTTTTATGTACAATATAATATTGCAATATAATATTGTTGTATGAAAAAAATAATAATACTATAACATAAGTTTTCAAAATGACACTCGTTTTCTGACAGAAAATGTCAGAAAAAGAGATAAATAAATAATGTCAGAAAATTAGGGAAATATTACAGACGTACATATTTATATCTACACTATCAATAAAAATTTAAAAGAAAAAGCTACACTCACATAGAAAATATTCGACTTTTTCAATTGATGAAATACATACTAAATATTGAAAAAAAGTTTAGGCCTAACGTCTGTATGATTTTAATTAATTTTATGCAATAAAAATTCTCTAATACTTTCTGACTGAAAATCCGTACACAATAAGTCAGTGAAATGAGAATTTATCTCTGCAGATTCAATAAAACATTCACAAAGTGCAATATAAATAATCGCTTTGTGTACTAACATGATAAAATATGTATTAAAAATTATCCACAAAAAAATCCAATATGAGTTGTTCTCAATAAACTTTGGAGGAAAATTCAATATCTAAAGCATATGCATGCAAAATGTATCGGATATTACTTGAAGTTCTTTGAAAGATATATAAAAGAATCTCGAAATCGAAATATGCATAAAGGGCCACAAGGGGGGGTTTAATAAAAGAGAAGATCGAGTGGCTGTGAAATTTTGCACTGTAGAATCACAAAAGTTCGAAAGGACAGGGAAGAGTGAACAAAGTTGCATCAAAAGGAACACGTCTAGTGTCCACAGCCAAGGTAATTCCAATAAGGGAGCCCTTGTTTCCTCCTACATAGAGACAACCAATATATTGCTCTGCCGCATCACTGGTTTCTAGGCAACGCTCCAAGAGAAATAGATAGACAGAAAAGAAATATCCAGGGAGACAAATACGACTGGACGCTGAAAGTAAAGAGATAAAAGAGGGCAGGTCCCTTCTCTTTTTTTTTCTCCTCTTGCAGACTAGAAAAGACAGGCACCGATGAAATTGAGACGTGAAGCGAACCCGGGATAGAAAAAAAGCGGTCACAATGTAAATGCTATTCGATTCATACTTTAAGCCATACCTCAAGAGGCAGGCAAGTTCAAACTAAAAATATTTTTAAATATTTTTCGAAATATGTTAGCTGTTTAAAGCATTAAATATACATATTTACAAGTATTCATACGAAGATGCAAATTAATTCATGTATAAAAATAGTATGTGCTTCCCGCAGCCAATGAGGTTAATTCGAGAAAACAAATTTAAAAATGTATTATTAAAATTATTAATTTATCAAATGTTTATTTTTCTAAATGTTAAATAGAATAAAAAATTATTGTATAAATGTATAATTAACACTTTGATAACTACAACAAATAATTTTTATTTTCTTTAAATTCACAAATATATAAATGGACTTGGAGCACATTGGTGTCTGAGTAATTCGTATATAAGAAACTACTAACTTTTAAAAACAATAAAAATAATGCTTTTTGTCGTAGAAAATGCCAAACAATTGGATAAAGAAGGCCATTTTGCCCATTGGTTACACAAGAGAGTAGAGAGTCTCGAGGGCAGATATTGCAGAATGTTCCCTAAATCAGATTAATGAACATATATACATGATGGTACATTTATTACTAATAAGAAATAATATGAACTTCTGTAATTCTACCAGTCGGAGCATCTCCTGATCATCGGCAAATTCATCGGTGACCACCTGATAGAACCTATAATATTGTCATACTCTTTGAGCAGAGTAAATAAGTGACGTGTCAGCAAGATTTGCTGGAAGATCTTCTTTTTATCTCTGGCCATGTATGAAGACCGAAGAAGACAGCCCATTATAAGAGCTATGTACGTACGTCACTAACTAGTCGTCAGTTTTCAAGACTTACTGATCCCTTGAGATGGTTCTGTAGCTTATTTTTATTGGAACAACTGAAGAGTCTTATGAACTGCTTTGAACTTTAGGGGGTTTAATCAGTAAATTTTCAGCTTCTGCTTGGGAGGCTTGTGATATCAAGAATTTGACCACGCGTTCTCCGATACTTATTTCGCTCTTGTTCTTGTGACAACATTAGCAGCATTCTTATAAACATTTACTGTAAATTATCCGTTTTCTAGCGTATGTGTTATTGTTTTGTTTTATCCTCGTATACTTGACTTTCAAAGTTACACTCTGCAAAAGGTTATCAATTCATTCAAAATCATTCATTCCTTGTTGAAAATCGTTACTATCCCCTATTAAAATTTTAACAATGTTTTGTCAATTGCACACACACACACACACACACACACACACACACACACACACACACACACATATATATATATATATATATATATATATATATATATATATATATATATATATATATATATATATATATATATATATATATATATATATATATATATATATATATATATATGTACTGATAAGAATACAGATAATGGAGTAGGGATTAATGAATAACTTGCATTATATTTTTGGTAACCTTCAATGTGATATAGACAATTCTCCTAAGTATAAAGACAGAATTTTCAGTAAAAGTTTTTTCTACAAGTAAAAGTCTAGTTTTTTCATGATATTTGAGTGATAAGTACTAACAAATTAAATAAAAGTGTGACACAAAGAAAATATATATTTCCCTGAAAAACGGGAATTAACATGATAAAGCAAATTTGTTTGCGTGTGAGCTGGAAAAAAATCTTCCATTATATATAGATTTGTCTGAAAACCTTATTTGCTCTCTAAGAAAAACATTTCACTATCTAAAAAAATGTTTACTATCCTTATTATGGATTTTTTTCTCTTATTTAGTGTTTAAACAAGAAAAAACACTGTTTATTTATCTACAGTAGTTTCAAGAAACCAAAATAAAAGTATAAACAAAATGCCCTGCTGCATTCGGCCTCATTTGTCTTGAATTTACGAATGATGCCTCAACTGCTGACTCAAAGTCATTTTTCCACACATTTTCTTGTTTCTCAATCTATGCGTGAGTTCTCGAAAAAGATTTAAAATGATTCTTTTATTTCTTCTAAAACATTAAAAGAAGAAACCTTTTACTCAGCCTTAAATCGTTTTTTTATTGCTGATACTTTATCATTTTTAGAAGAATTTAAGTCAAGGATTTTATATGTTCGTGGTTCACATTTTTTGCTGCTGCTATGGCCATTTATTGTGGAAGTTCCATTTTATATCCTTAACCAACGATTTGGTATGTTTTTATAATTAATTTCTTGTCAATAAAATTGGTACTTGAAAATATTTACTATAGTAAGTTTGTTTTGTTACTGAAAGGTTTCATCTTAAGAAAACCTTTAATGTTGTAAAACATCACATTCTGGAGTGCTGCAATTTAGATCCATTACTATCGAAAATATTCTATTTTATACTTTTATTACACACTAGGTTGCTATGACTGTTAGGTGACATCTAGAAGTGAATAAAAATGTGTAATACATATTAAAACCTAAACATATATAGATTAATTCCTCTTTAATTTTACCATTTCAAATGTTGTATGCTCTAAAGTAATTACTTTCATATATCATACTAGTTAAATTAATGAGTATATCTGATTCATATTTCCAAGGATAATTTGCTTACTTTGAACAAAAATATCTCTTATTTATAGATCAGGAAAAATGAATCTTCTATAAGGATTGATAATTTTTTTCAAACCCAAATCTCGAATGGTATACATTAGATTTCAGACTCCCAGACAGATTCAAGAAAATCAGGTTATGTATAGATAGAGAGACCCAAACTAACTTAAATATTATCTACATAGTGTTCCTAGTAAATTAAAACTGAACCCATTTAAATATAAGTTTTTAAAATGAATGACGTAATAGAAATGCAGAGGAATATGAGATAACTTCGAAATTAATATATTATTCTGTGAAAATAGATTAAAATTACATTACATATTAAAGAAATAATATCAAATCAGAATGATATAATTAAAATACTGAAAATAGAAAATTATTCAAAAATTGTATGATTCAACGTAGAAAACACTTATGAAAACAATGTGTTAATAGAAGAAAATGTAATTTATATTTTTCTGACAATGTTATAGTGTTTAAAAGAAAAGTAAATACGAAGTTCTTTACTTAGTTAAGCTCATTGGGATATTTTTCTGAATGTTTTAAGTTTTTATTTATACGTTGAATTAGTTTGACACTAATTCAAACTACTTTTTGGAAATAAATAAAAGTTTCCTGATAAATCGAAAGGGATTAAAATACTTTATGAATCATTGAATTCTAACCACAGGATATATGCATATTTTTATGAAATTCTTTTTAAAAATATTAACTTTTGAAATGAATGTACGAAATGTCTAACCTGAAAAAACCTTTAATAAAATATTTTATAATTGATTTGTTTTAGAGAAAAATAAATGCTCGCATTTGAAGAGGATGAATAAAATTGGCGTTATATAAAAAAATCTTTAAATAATTTTAACTTTAAAATTATTTGATTGCATATAATAAACTAATTACGGAGTTGACAGAATTTGTGTAAAAGTTTTATATAAATTATTTTTACTTTTTTAAAAAAATGTATTGATTTTTCTAAGAGAGGCATTTGTCCATGGTCGGAAAAGTTAAAATTCATTTTATTTAGGTTTTCATGGAGTTGAGATTTTAATACTAACAATGACCTTTTAATGGTATTTAAGAATACCTTTCTGAAATCTGCACAATATATGACAAAACGTGGGGATTTCTGTAAGAAAAATATACACATAAATTAGTTCTGCACAGACCTCCTATGTGTATCACCTAGGAAACAACTCGTGAGTGCTATTTATACTTTCCAAATACAACTGAATGATACGAAACTAGACGACTACTGCTGATTGATACGAGTGTACTGTACAGCATTAAGTGTCACTTTATTAAGTCTGAGATTACCCATATTTCATGAATTTTTCTTGGTTCTTCATAAATACACCGAAATATGATCATTCCTTTTCTGTATTCAAATAAAATACAAAATCGACTCTTTGAATTCACAGAAATGGTTCACGGGGCAGTTTCAAACCCTGTTATCTACCCGATGCCTGAGATATGATGTAATAGGATCCGAAGACCAATAAAGTAATTATAGAGATTTTAAAGCCGTTTTTTAGATCTGAGGTTTGTATTTTTATGCGAGAAGGAAATCAGTTATTGATTGAGTATTGAAAAACTCTCGTACTGTTCAGAATCTCAGATATACCTATAGAATGATTTTTTTCCAGTTTTACCTGAAAATTAACAGAACGAAATATATCTCAGGGGCAAAATATTTTTCGTTCTTTGTATAATTAAACGATCGACTATAATTTATCAGATACTATTCTAGTGTAAGAGCGTGTACATCTACTCATTTTTCTTTCTCTGAAATGAGACTATTTCTTTATGATCCTGTGTCAATTAAATCGCATTTGTTGTCTAAAAGACTGTACCTAATGAGTTAGTATGCAAAACACTTTTATTTGAATATTGTTGTGTAAGTGTTATTATATTGTTAACTGTCTAAGATTATAATCTATTCTCGTAATATTTTCTAGCAATATATTAATGTTTTCAGCTTGTTTACCTCAAATATTAAGAATCCTTTAATTTCATTTCTTTTTAGAAGGCAATGACTTCTGTGACTTTTGTTATTTTATGCATGCAATCGTGTATTGGCTTATAAATAAAACTATTTAATCTGGATAAATCTCTGCTTATTCTCTGAATGTTTCATGCAACGAAAGTCATTGCAATGCACCCATATATGCATAC
>CM063503.1:105718755-105726255 GCA_032207245.1 Pardosa pseudoannulata
AATTTCTATTCAACGGATATGTTTGTCTTGTACGGTGGTCTCGGGCGGGGTCTGATCCCAGTCCCAGGTTAGAATCCCGTCTCCCTACTTGACATTAAATAAGAATGTACCTTTGTGGAGTATTTATAAGCTCCTAAGGGACAGTGCCCAATTAGAAGGGATAAAGTTTGGCACGTTGGCGGTCTCAAGACGGGATTGAAGCAGGCCAATAAAATCCTTACAACTATCCCGGTTGGAAGAAAGAAGGAGGAGGGGACAAGGTTGAAATAATAAAATATCAAAAAATCTAAAAAGAGGAGAGATGGTTTGAAGGTCCCAGAGAATAAGTTCGGGGTCCCAAAAGAAGGTGTTCAAAAGTCGGGAGTCCAGTCAGGTCCGACGGAAGTTGTTCGTGAGTCCAGAGGAGAAAGTGCTCGATAGTCCAGACTAGGAGAGTCCAGCCAAGTCTGACTGGAAGTGTTCCTGCACCAAATAGTACGACCGCTCCCCAAAGTCTCAGGAGGAAGCCCCTGACGAGACCAACGGATGATATATAGATTCCCTCTCCTGATCAGCCATAGATACCCTTCAAGCAGAAGTTTTCCGGGCCCAACATTTTAGACCCACAAAGGTAACCCAAATTTAAATACACTTTTGAAATTGAGATTAGGTCCTCTATCTATTTACAAAATTACTTAAGTAGATAAAAAATTTGTCAGAACTAATTTAAAAAAAAGTTTTGCATGTAAATAGATGTATATATATTATAATAAATTTAATTTTTTTTTAATATTAAGCTAATCTCGGTTGCTGTCAATTTAGCTGTTAGTTTATTTTCATTTTTATGTCTGTACTTTCTCAGAACCTGTGGTTAAATTTAGTACAAAAATACTTAACACAACGCAATTAAAATCACCACTATACATTTGATCACAGGTTGATGCTCAAATATAAACGTGTAACACGACACAGTGTAAACAATAT
Source organism: Pardosa pseudoannulata (assembly GCA_032207245.1). Taxonomy (NCBI): domain Eukaryota; kingdom Metazoa; phylum Arthropoda; class Arachnida; order Araneae; family Lycosidae; genus Pardosa; species Pardosa pseudoannulata. The sequence continues at coordinate 105,719,719 of CM063503.1, forward strand.
GGTAGGTATGATTCCGGTATGAACTTTGGGAATAGAGGAAAAAACTAGAGAATTAATAAGAATTGTTTTAAAGAAACAGTTATATGCATTTAACATATATGATGTGAAACATATATGATGTGATTTCCAAAAAGTAATGCAAATATTTCCAATTGTCAGATAATTTTCTTTTTAAAATGTCATAATTTCCAGCAAGAAAGGATACAGGTTGTTAATATTTTTCTTTTACAATATGTGGGTAGTTTCTGACATATTTACACACAAAATGTAAAGTGTGAATTGAAATATGTTCCATACGTGTCTAAATATAATAAAAATGTCTCTAAGTATCTTTTAGAACCCTTAAATAAAATCTTAAACCATAAAATTGTCATATTATTTTCTCTCATCAATATATAGCTATTATAACGAAGACTTAATCAAGGAATATATTTAATCACTAGTTTCCTTTAAATTATGTATTATGTCTAAAAATAAAAGTATTTTTCATGCACAATTTTATAATTACATTGATAATATCGATTCAAATCAACAAAAAATGATAAGTATTAAAATTATAAATTATACCCATTATTATTTACAGACTAAAACTATAGCATTTTTACATAAAGTTAGATGAAATTCTTATATAGGACTGTACTTAAAACTGTACAAAACTAGATGTGAAGAATAGCAATTGTTTTGCATTTTAAATAAGCATAGTTATATATAACACAAGAAAAACAATCCCAATGTCTGAAATATATATATATATATATATATATATATATATATATATATATATATATATATATATATATATGAAATTATTTTTTCTCTTTTGCGAGAAAAAAAACTTAAAATTTCACTTTCAAAACTTTCACATTTGTTTGCTTAATGTACTTATAACTTCTATATTAAATATATATTAAGTAACTAGATCTTTTTTCCTTAATAATACATAATTCTTGTGTTATTTCAGGGTATAAATAAAGAATTTCCATTTATTTATATGGAAACCTAATATATGTTCAGATATGCTGTTATATGTACTGTAGATTACAGGAATAAAAATAAAAGATTATTATATAATATTTTTTGAAAAAATAAACCTTCTGGAAATTATAAATATGCCTAATATACAAAAAATAAATAATTCGAAAGCAAAATTATGGACAAGTGTAAGAGAAAATTTTTTATACATTAATTTAATTGCTACAATTATGTTAAAATGCATTAAATAATTTTAAAACACAAAATTATTGTGATCAAGTAGCAAAAGTATTTTCTATCGAAGTTTTAGCATTTATAATGAAAATGTAATTGCTCTGTATCATGTTGTATTGTAAGAATAAATGTAAATAGTCTGATCCCTAAAATATTTTATATTAATTAAATAAAATACATTTATGAAAAATATTAGCATACTATAAATATTTTGAAAAACGTATTTATTATATTTCATGCATCGTATCAATTTTCCACAGCATTGTACCATTTACGCTAAATATTAAATTTCATACACACTTCCTCTGTTTGTCATTTTTTGAGAAATACAAATTAATTGTGTTTTGCTCCGGACAAAGTATTTAAAAAGAAAATCTTAATTTTTCCTCGCCCGTGCAACTACTTTAGAACCAAAATTCAGAATTAATTAAATCGAAATATAAATTAAAAACTGTCGTAGATTGACAGATATTATTTTAAAGCAAGTATATTTAATTATTTCATATTATCTCAAATTAAGAAAACGCAATTTCATCATTCTTGATATTCTTAAGCTAGATTTTAATTATTCCGAGAAAGTAATTTGGAAGTCAAAAAAAGTTATCTATGAAACTTACTTTAAATAAATTACATAATTGCCGCTAAGTTTTAAACTTACGGATCGAGTCATTCTTCAAAATTAGGTAATTAACTTTGCTTGAAGAAAATAATTTATGGAAAAGCAATATTGCGTACCTTGGTTTTATGAGTATATTCCTATTTGAGGGAAGCTGGTAAAAAAGAACTTGGTGGGGTGACTAGAATTCAGGAAAATAAGAGGAGCTAATATTTCGAACTTTTACATCTTTGTAATTGTCGCCTCATTGTAAAAAATTGTTGCTATTGGAATTATTAGTTACCTGCAATGTGATAAATTCATGCATGAAAGTAAAGTAAATTGTTGTTACTTGGAAACAACTATTTTAGGGAGTGTCAAAATTTAAATTAAATCATGGTTAAACTGCATAATTTATATTTTTCTAATGTGTAATTATGCAGTATCATAACTCTTTAAAAATATAATACAAAAATAGAAAAATTATATAGGTATCTGTCTGTGTAGGGATGTTTGTGTGAGTGTGTGTGTGTAATGTTAATTTGATTATAAAACTAATTAGAGTAATTATAAGTGTATCTTAAAATAATTTTCTGCTGATTCTACCCTTTAATGGCAAATTCTAGCGAATATCTTTTGTTTTTTCTTAGGAAAGTAGGAAAACACCAAAATTAATTTTTGCTGATTTATGCTCATCTTATATAACCGTGACTAACAATTTAAATTCATGCACTTTAATGGCTTATAAATTGTTATGTACGTGATTTCATCTACAAGACTTCAGAAGGAATTACTAGAATAATGTGTATATCTTGTTTCCAAAAAAATTTTTTTTCGGTTACATTTTTAAATACTGCATCCAAGCAGATGGCCGATTGGTTAGGGTGTTGGCTTTCAGTACCAGAGTTCGTGGGTTCGAATAACGCAGTGGCATTTATGTTCGTAACCTTTCGGATTCACTTTAAGCTGTAGGTCCCTGTCTCATTATCCCTAGTGTTGCAAAAAGCAGTCCGTAGCACTCCAAACCAACTAAGCCAATGTTGATTCTCTCACCTTTGTAAGGTGACAAATTGCCTGTTTCATTAATATCTATCTATCTATCTATCTATATATATATATAATGAAATAACATATATATATTATATTAAAATAGGATTATATATTACTGATAGTCATTTGATTTTTGCTGTTCATAATATTTTCTTTTTATGCGACAATTTAAATTATCTTTAAAAAAGTTTTAAATTTTCAATGATTGGTAATATTTACAGTTATTTCAGTAATCATTCTTTAGTACAATAATTTTTATGAATACAAACAATTTTTTAAGTAAAACTAAAATAATATATAACTTACTTAATTGTCCTTGTTTAACATAGGTACAATTATTAATTACTAATGTATATGAATATGTTAAATTTTGAAATGTACTATAAAGTTCAGTAATATTTTTTCCATTAAAAATAAACGGTATTAATTTTAAAATTTATTATTTTAAAGATAATTTTATTGTTTTTATGCAATATTAAGTAAATAGTTAATATTTAATATTTCTAAATAACTATTTCGTTACAAACTGGGTTGAATAATTGTCCACTTTTCCCACAGTTATCATACACATTGTTTGAAGGAAATTACCAATTGTATTTGTCGTAATAAAATGTATTTATTTGAGACGAAATAGTTGAAATTCGTCACAAATTTAAGTTTTTCTCATTGTTAATTCCTTTTGAAGAGTTTTTATTCAAATAATTAATTCTACAGGTGAATATCTTCTGCAGGAAATTTTATTATATACTTGCAAATTTCTCAGGTGGATTTAAAACTTCTGATTTTATTTTTCGCAAGTAATTTTTTCTTTTTTTTTCAACTACAATCTTTAGGCAGTAGTTTTAAGGAACATCAAGTTTTCTATTGCTTGACATTTTTTTCTCCCTCTGTACCAGAAAGGTAAAAGCATCTTTAAAGACAGTGTAACGAAAAGGGAAGTTTAAAGTAAATGATCTGTCTTGAAATATTTCTGTTCAAGACGTAGTTAAAAGTTTGCTTTTATTTCACCTAAGTATCATTTATGTCTGAACGGGAATTAAAACTTTTGAAGGTTTTATCAAGTCACGTTTTGCTTATAGAAGATAATATTTTAAAATTTTAATTATATTATTGCGAATAAAATTATTTCCTCAATTTTTTTTATTCAGCCATATATTGCCATTTAATTTTATTCCACAGAAAACTATATTAATATTTTCATTTACATATTAAATTTTCTTTCTTCAACTCATTTCAAATTTATGATTAACTTGTGTTTAAAAGATGTGCAGTATATAATAAACGCTTATTATATAGGAGTAAACATTAATTTAATTTGTTTATTTATTTATATTACCGGCTGGGGAACTCACTATTTCATAAAATATTACTATATGTCTTAAATATATCCAATGCTTTCATGAGAATTACTCGATCTGCATTTTAAGAATTTTTCTGCAATGTCTTTACTCTGTTGTTGGATTTAAAATAAATTGTTTAATAATTTCATTTGTTACATAATGAATTGACAAAAATGAAAAGGGTGCTTACTCTTTTCAAAATTAATTATATAAATTTTGAATCCATATTGACCAGTACAATGTCTACTATAATGCTGATACGGAACTCAATACATGTCTGTCAAATGTATGATGATTTGAAATGATTAGCTGCACTGAAGAAGGAATGTCAACCTTTTCGAAAAATACCATTTCTTACTATTAAACACACACAAACACACACACACACACACACACACACACACACACACACACACACACACACATATATATATATATATATATATATATATATATATGTGTGTGTGTGTGTGTGTGTGTGTGTGTGTGTCCCTGTGTGCGTGTGTCTTTTAATTGCCGTATACAGAGACTTTACCAAATATTTCTGAAAATCACTAATTTAGCATGATTTGTTTTCACTAATAAATCTACTAGTACTATATAAACAGAAATATGATTTGAAATTTACCCCTTTAAAACAACATGTACAAACTAACATTTTTAAAAGGAAACAAACTTCATACGAATACTTTAATGATTTATCACAGCTTCTTTAAAATATAACCGACAATACAATTACTAACCTTCAACTTTATACGAAAATGTTTCATTTATAGAAAAGGGTACAAGTAGATATGTGAAATGACAGTTTACTGAAAGGGTATGTAATATTGTTTATTAAGAAATATTTATGCGAAATGTATAGAAATATTGGGCTAGTAACATTAAGAAAGCAAGCGATAAAGGGAAACATGTAAAGGTTAAGCTTTTGTAACTCATATTTTTTATATAAATAAAGTGGGGGTCATAATAAAACCAGGCAGCTGAATTTTTATGTATGCGTTTTATCTAAAGTTAAAACTATATAAGTTATTACCTAAAAATTATCTTGTTTTAAATTATAGTTTTTTATATTGTTTGTTAACATAAATATTTATGATAATCATAAGATTAAATTTAATATTTTAATATCGAGATTGAAGATATCTTGTCTGATTAAATAATAATTAACATAACACTTTTATCATATAAAATAGTGAAATATAAGTAGTCCTTGTAATTTTTCATAAAAATAAATGCGAATTTTTCCTCAGCTTTTAGTATTTAGAAAAGAGCTGATGGTCACTTCTTATCCCAACCGTCTTACTGACAAATTCTCAAAGATAAGGGACAGAAACATTTTACCGATCTAGCATTTCTTTTTTCTTTAGAATATACTTTGCTTTTAGCTCAATTCAGGCATAAAAAGGACATCGTTGATATTTTGGACGATTCACTGCTTCTATTTGTTCAAGATGCATGATGGGGACAATTTAATTCTTTGAAAATAGTAGATACCATGCAGAAAGAAACCTCGGGATAAATAGATATTTCTTTAAAAAGGTATTATTTACTATAATGTATAGTTTATTTATATTTCTTCTTAGTGGTTGGGTAGTCCATTTATAGTTATGATATATTACATCTTGATAAAGATAAGGTTTAATGGTTTGTATGAATAATAAATGAATAATCACACTTTACTTTCACATATTTTAGTAGTAAATTTAAGACACTTCAAATGGATATAAAAGTCTATAGCGTAGACAACACACTCACAACCTGTAAAATATTAAAACGTTATTGAGATAACTAACTGAAATTTCGACTAAAGTTATACTTTTCAATAATCACGAAAAAGAAGAAAGAAAATAAACAAAATCGTGCCTGAAATTATTCAGGTTTGTGTAATACGTGCATAGATGCAAATTGTTTTTAATTTTATGTCTATTATAGACTGCGCATACCATACAATGGGAAATTTATGGTTGGCTTAAAATTGTTTAAAACTTTCAACTCTGTAATTAAAACTAAAAATTGAAATATTAAGAAATAAGTATAAACTAAGTTAGTTTCAAGACTATGGAGAAGAAATAAAAAAACCACTTGTAGATTACTTCAGTAGTTTGTAAGTGATACCCAGACTGATAGCTTTTTATATTCATAAAATTACTATCCTTTAATTTTATTTAATGTATTATAAATACCCTTGTGAGATAACTGCAACCTGTGATATCTGGGAAGTGTTTCCACACAAATACGCATGGCAGGTAAAAGATTTTACCAAAAGAATAGAAAAGTTATATAAATCTAAATTTCAGTAAAATATAAAGAAAGTACAATGTAGTATGTACATATTTAAAAATA
>CM063503.1:105733755-105736255 GCA_032207245.1 Pardosa pseudoannulata
ATGATATTGAATTAAACCTCGGAAAATTAGACGTCGTTCTTACCTAACTGCCAACCAAACAGATTAAATTTTAGTTTAAAATCTTTCAGATGGGCAGAAATGTCGTCGATTAATTGACTTTGCCCTTGCATGTTGACATTAGAGTTGCTCATATGAAAAGAAGATCTCTTAGAAATGCAAAGTCCGAAGGCCATTCTGTATCTTCTAATATTTCGCACTCCGCAGAACACTGTTTCTCGTAAAAAAACGATATAATGCTGTCTTTCAGCTGCCACACCCTATCGAAAACACATTCTGGAGTAAGCCACCTTACTCTCGTGTAATGCAGTACATGAGAGTATTCAGATTGCACGGACTGATAAATATCTCAGAATTGCCTTTGAGTAAACCCACGAGATAAAATAGTACTTACCAGCTTTAAGAATGGATCAAGCACGGTTTCATATTCAATGCAGATTTACACAGAGCATTTGGATGTATAACACACTGTAGAAAAACAACATTGCTACCGGAATAGTTCTGATTAAAGAGTTAAAAAAAATCCAGACTTTTACTCCATCTGTCCTATTTGGTACTCCATCTGTCGTAATATTACATAAATAATTTACATATATATATATATATATATATATATATATATATATATATATATATATATATATATATATATATATATATATATATATATATTATATATATATATATATATATATATATATATATATATATAATATATATATATATATATATATATATATATATATATATATATATATATATATATATATATATATATATATATATATATATATATATATATATATATATATATATATATATATATATATATATATATATATATATATATATATATACATATATATATATATATATATATATATATATATATATATATATATATATATATATATATATATATATATATATATATATATATATATATATATATATATATATATATATATATACATATATATATATATATATATATATATATATATATATATATATACATATACATATATATATATATATATATATACATATACATATATATATATATATATATATATATATATATATATATATATATATATATATATATATTTATATATATATATATATATATATATATATATATATATATATATATATATATATATATATATATATATATACATATATAACATATATATATATATATATATATATATATATATATATATATATATATATATATATATATATATATATATATACACATAAGAAATAATTACAAAAATGCATAATTATATGATACTTTACAGCAATACAATCCGATTTCTTTAAATTTTAATGTATAATTGTTACTTTTGCATTTTAATATTGACAAAGACCTTAACTATGATTAAACAAATAAACATAAAGTCAAAATCATACAATTATCCCAGTTTTCAAAAACATACTGAACTTTGCAAAGGTTTAGCTTCTTAAAATAATGAGAAATCATCCCAAAGAACATAATTCCATGACAAATCCGGACTGAAAATCGGTTGCTACTGTATAAACATATTCTGAATATGATTATCTTCGTATCTGCTAAATAATGCGTCAATAGAGCAAAGCCTGTTCAGTCTGATGTTCAGCGCCACTACTGTCTGGATTTCGGAGTATTTAGAAGCTAATTTTGTGCTGAAGTTCCATATAATTTCTAGCTGGGAATGATAAATGAATTATCTTTCAGTTCTGATTTGAAATTTTATCAAACAAACATTAACATTTAAATTTACTTGTATATTAGCATGCTATCTTGTATTAGTATTAAATCAATCACTAAATATTTTTGAAATTGATTAAAATAATTTAAATATCTTTATATATTTTATGTAACTCTAATTTTAACTAAATTTAATATTTGATTCATTTCTGATATATTGTAGATATATAAAAATTTAAAATTTGTTTATATAACTGCTATGCTACTTGGTAAAACTTGGTTACTGATAGAAAGCTTATTCAAATAGGATAATGTGAATTTTTTAAAATATAAGTAACTGTTTAGAAAAACTGAACAATATAGAAGAAAAATAAAGAGCGATTCTTCAATTTAATCAATGAAAACTATATGATTTTGTTATTTTTTATATATCTAAATTATAATTTTAAAAAAAGTGATAAGAATATTTTAATCGTAAGTACATATACGTTGATTACATGTAGTAATAAAGATGCATATTCTGCTATTCGCTGGTAATTTCTATTTTAGTTATGTATTTGGTTAACATTTTTATCAAAAAAGTATCTATTTGTACTCTCCTTAGAAAAAAAATAAACTTTTACACTATTTAATATATTTTTTATGCATATCTCCATTTTTGGACGATATTTGCTAAAAGTGATAGTAATATCTGTATTCCATCACGAAAATATATTAATATAGTATATTGTTAAAATATATTATTAAAATACATGATTAAATTTAAAGAAAATAAATTACCAT
>CM063503.1:105738755-105746255 GCA_032207245.1 Pardosa pseudoannulata
CATTGCATCGTGATTTTGGTCTCCTAAGAGAGTCCACATGAACTGTTAGTAAACACGACGATGTTTGGCTGGCTGGAAACTAGAGTCTCCATCACCAGACTGTACAAATTATATTCATATAATATGTGTTTTCAGTTATATAATTATATTATCCCAATTCTCGAATGAAATTATATGTTTTCATTACTTAGAAAGTAATTAAAAATTTTTTTTAGTTTTGTGAATCCGGTCATACATTAAAAAATAAAATATGTACACTATTTGATAAATGATTCAATTTAATAACAACATAATAAAATAACATGAATCCATTAGTTCATTAGTTATTTTTATTTTATTAAAAATTTAAAAAATATCATTTATTTGTTATATGAACTTATGTTACTTAAATATAAGCAATAAACTTTACAGATGATAAATATTGTAATTTTCATTTTTTATTTATTAGTAGTTTTTTTATAATTTTGAATTCTAAGTTATTAGATATTTTAAATTAATATTTTCAAATTAAAAATATACCTAAGTCGAATTAAAAATTTAGTTATATATTTAGTTATACTCTATATGTTTGAGAAGCAATCTTTTTTTTTTTTGGATAATTCTTTTTTTTTTGTGTGTGTGTACATACTTTAAGATTTTTCAACACTATTACTTAAAGAGACAACATGACATGTGTTTATAAAGTTTGAACCGTATTAAACAAATTTACGAAACCTCAATCTAGACTAAGGAGGAATTCTTATTTTTGGATGAATTAAAAAGCGGTTGTTATAGAGATTTTGGACTTAAAACTGTACAATACCCTGTCATTTAAGCATTTTAGTTCCGTAGAAATTTTACAAATTAATTTTTGATTATAATACAAAATTTATTATTTTTAACCCACCGATTATATCGAGATTTTTAATACTATTTCTATATAACTTAAAACTTTGCATTATACGTTAATGCAACATGCAAGTAATTTACTAAATAATCCCATTGAAATATTTAATTTGAAGCATAGAGTAGATACAGTAGACAATCTGTACTAATTAGTATATTTCCTTTATTTCAAGGCACTTTCATAACCACATAACATTTTCATGAAATATCTGTGTTTTCAAATAAAAATAAGTTAACATTGTGAAATTAATATATCAATGAAAAATGAAAACTCTATGAAAAGGAATATTAATGACAAATATATTCAATTTTTAGATAAATCTAAAAAAAAAATAGAAAAATTCTACAAATCGTAACAAATAAATGCTAGCTATATGTTTTGGATCATTATTTATACAATTACTTTGCTTCTAGATACTGTACGAAAAAATCAGTTTGAAGATACTAAATATATGCCCTTTAAAATAAAGAAATGCAAATTTTCAAAAATTGTCATCCTAATGACAAAATTAGTTGAGTCACAGAACTTACGATTTTAAAATAAAACCTTATTATTTTTTATCATTAACTAGACACGATATGTGTATTAAAATATCATGCTCCAACTTTGAAAGATTATTAACTTTTTCCACAACTGAGAATAAATTTAGAAGAAAATTAATTTTTTCCTAATATATTTATATCTATATTTTAAACGACAGTATTTTTCTCTTTTTCACAAATGTCTTCTGTTAAGATTTTTCTGTATTAAAGAAACCGGAAATTGTATTATAAAAAAAAACTTTTATCGCTTATATCGGCAGAGTTTCTCATATTGCATTAATTTTTTTACTTTATTAGTTTTCTCCATCTTTTCTTTCATCCCTTCCACAAATATTCCAATTATGTTTCTCCGATAATCCTGAAAACATATTCTGAGAATGATATTTCATTGTTGAATATGTTGCATTTTGGTCAGGTTTTGTATAATTATATTTTTTTTTTTTTGACTCAAGATTTGAAAATTACAGAGGGCGAAATAAAATATTTCCTTATAGAAAACTTTACTTTCAGAGACAATTTATAGATATCACTTTTGTTATATTTTATTGCAACACACGATTTTCTCACTTTCTACGCAGATGTATGTTTACCAAAAAGAAATTTTTATTTGTAAATGTTTTTAAACTATTTAGGACAGAAAAAATACATTTTGTATTCTTCTTTCGATTTTGTAAGCCTAACTATCCTGCATAATGTAGTAGAATTGTAAAACTATATGAAATGAAAAAAAACTCGTTTTTTGATTAATGTTATATAAAGAGACATTAGTCTCGCAAAATTAATTTGTTTGTTTTTGTCTAATTTTCATGAAATAGTAATATATCATAAGAAATATATTAAAATATCTTTAACACAAAAATAATAGTTTAAATGCCGATTGAGGTATTAATTATAATAAAAATCTTATCTAATAATTAATCATGAATAACTGTTTTAATATTAGTTTTATAAGATAATATAAGCATTTTAACAAAGCGCCAAAACATAATAGCCAAAAACATAATAGAAAATAAATTACAGTATGGGGAATAAGAATTTTTTCTACACAGGTAGTTAGAAATGCACCCAGAGAGTTTAAAATCTGCATAAATTGCAAAAAATTAAAACTTTTTACATGAAAAATTTTTTTATATGCTGTGTTCATAATTATCTTCATGGTAGGATACGGGTAAGAAAACACTTTATTCTTGTTATTCTTGGTTATATTTAATAATTAATATAGATAAAAAGTTTTCATCAACATTTCAATCAATTGGAAATTTACTCTTTTAATAAATAGTATTATGTCTGAAAATTATATTTCTGATTCCTTATGTTATGCATTCAATTAATGCATAAGTAGGTTTATATTAAACAGACATATCTGAAAAAATATTTACAAAATTCTCTTAATACAAACCTAATCGTAATACTCTCGAGCAAAGATTTTTTTTAATTACGTTAGATATGCTATATATCACTAAAAGCACTAAATGTATTTGGCATTTATTTTGAAGAGAAAAAAAATCATATAAAGAAAGTAAAATGCAAATTATCTAACGTTTAAATATTCATGTGATATGTATTCATTTTTCCTAAAAATTGGAGGTTATTGATTGCGTCCGTATAAGCATCTGAATGTGCCCAAAACTGCATACGTTCACGTACTGATGCAGTTAAAGCTTGAGAGGGGGAGATAAATAGATAAGTTCTTTGTATTTGATTGGAGAGTGTTGTCGAAAATGCTAAGTTGCATTTTCAATAGGTAATAAGTGTACATGGTTTCGAATTTAACTTTGATGTTAGCGAGCTTCTATCAATGCATTTATGGAAAAAATCAAGGTCGCTGACACAGTGATCTTCTGAAAGAATAGTCGATATTATATCCTGCAGAAATATTTCAGCTCTGTGAAAGTATCAAGCTATAAATATATCATGCGTCGAAATAGAATCAAAATACTGGTCTAATATTCCAATACAGATATTAATGATGAATTTAGTTTATAAAGGATTGAAAAAAAAACACTATAAATTTGAATTCTCTTAATAATATACTTTTGTTCAATGTTTGTTTAAATACCATTTTAAAGGCGAAAAGAAAGAAAAAAAATAGACTTGATTTAAATTCCACAGTCAATTAAAAATGCAATGTAACAGAATGCAAAGTAATTAAAATATTTAACATAACTTCTTGTGATGTAAAAGTTACTGGGATACATAATAATAAATTGCCTAATTTTGTTAGATGTTACAGTTTATTTATGTGTCTTTTTGTTGTTTTATTCTATAGATAAACAATTACACATTTCAAGCGCATTTTATTAGTGCAATCGAAACTAAGAAATTTAAACAAACACATTGTGTATTTTCATTGTGAAACCATTAAAAATAATTTAGTGAAGTTGAGATAATTCTTTGAACTAGAAGCACGTATTTTTTTATTTCATTTTCACTGATTATATTAAATGATTTTTTTCCCTCTTACATTTAAAAGACATTTAATGATGATTCTTTTTCTAACACAATAAATTAAGTTAGTTGCATTAACCGATAAAAGTTTTACGTGAGGTTTAATTACTGGAGAAACTAAACAATTTTGATATAATATTTATAATCATCATTTTCATTGAATGTGATGACAATTTGTGTCCCTTTGTCCATTAATTATTTTACTAGAGGCAATCAAAATTATGTTTTCATGTGGAGTGTTTAGCGAAGGAAATTTTTAATTTATTTTATTGAAAAACCCAAGAATTAAATATGATGATTTTTTAAATGGTATTTTTATAGGAAACAAATAATAACGCCAGTTACAAATACTAATATAAAAAGATTGCTATTCTAGAAAACAAACTATTTTGTCTTTCACTAATAAAATATTGTAAAAGTATATCTTAATATTTATATAAATATATTTTTTATTCTACACCAATATGTTACCGGATTGATATAAAGTAGAATTATAACAGTTTTACTAAAATAGTGTATTTGTTTAGAAATATTTCTAAAGTATTCATAATTAAATATAATGTGTAACAGAGCACGCTTAACTAAAATACATACATTCTTCGCTACTTTGAATAACGTATCAGCTTTAGTAAAAAATATCGATAAATTTGTACTCTAATTGTAACTCTGTTTCCATTATATAATAATAAAAGCTGGTATTTTTTTATGAGAACAGAATTTCTATAAATATGTACTTTTTATAATAATAATTACTTTTAATAAAAAATATTAAAATAGATTGTTAAGTTATTTCAAAATTAATTAAGGTTTACACTTTGTGATATAAACTATAATTGGAACCAAAATTAATAGCAAAATAATTCTAAATCGATAAATAAATGAATAGTATAAAATTACTAAACAGGTAATAAAACATACTATTTAACATTTTATACTTTACATTTTATTTACAAAAATTATAACAATAATATAAAATAAGTTAAATTTTCAATTGATTGTATTATCAACCAGGATTTAATTATTTATTTGACTCTGCATATGTACGTGTAACTTTCAAAGATCATTTGATATTTAAATTTTTGTTCTACTACTCATGTGTTTTCATAACTACTTTCAAATAAAATAATTGTAAGTTTAAAAAGAATATTAAATTAGTAACTGAAAAATAATTATAGTATTGTTAATTATACTGTAAAACAGTTTTAAATAAATCTAGTAACTGACATTTTAATTATGTATTCTTAAAAGCATAATTATTTAGGAGGCCAACATAAAACATTTATTTGTATATAAATGTAGAAAAAACTACGGAAATGGATTTGAATGACTTAAAACCAAAAATCAAATTAAATTAAATGGAGCCAGAATTAATCTTCTCGACTAGAAATGAAGCTATGCCATATCTGACCATTTTTATTATGTATTAAAAAATATATTTTTTTCCACAAAAAGAAAACGTTTACACGAATTTGTTATATTATCACGAAGATTTGAATGAACACACCGCTTAACTTAACAGATGAATTTATTGAAGCTAAGTAGCAACTCGCAACTTTACAAGATCAGGAAGTTCCCTACAACTAGTGGGTATCAGCTTTTATACCCGAACAGAACATTCGAGAAATAACTAATTTACATATTAAAGAAATATCTAGAATATTCAAGAACATAAGGAAACAATAAATAACATTTTTAAATTAAAAAATTCTTACTTTGGATAAACCGCAAGGCAAGCATCGAACCCTCAATCTGCGGATCTGGATCGCGTGCTTTGACTATTCGGCCACTGAGCTCCTTAGCTAAACTTCTTTATGCGGCAATATATTGCAAATGAAATTTGGTTGTTGTGAAAAATATGCGTTGAAATACTGTTATAAAAGAAAAATATCTATGCTTTTGATTCTATATTATACACACACACACACACAAAAATGCATGTGTGTCTAATTGGCAAAATTATTTTTCTCAGGTTACACTTTGAATTATCCCATATTTGTTATTTGACAATCAAAACATAGAAGCATTATCTTTTCTGTAGTCACGTCGTTGATGGCAGATTACTGGAGCACTAAGACTAGACTTACACTTAACAGAAATATTTTACTTACATCTTACACCCGTATAATATACCGGCAAATCTGAAAAAGAAAATATGCTACTTGACATGTGTTGTTTCGTGAAAATACTTAAAGAGGCGGAAATTGTGTGGATAATGTTCTTTGGAAATTATTTTAAACATCCTGTCTGCTGTGGCTTGTAAAAACACCAGTAGAGGAAAATTTGCACACAATGGCGTATCAAAGATCCTTAGTTTTTCCTGGAAGAATTTTAACATCTGGATCCTGTGGAATCTCGATTAAAAAAGGGAAAATAAGGGATACACATAGCAGTTATGAATCTTGAATTTTAGAAATCAACAAGGAAGGAAATCTCAATGATTCATGTCTTTGATTTTACCTGAATAGCTGATAAAATATAGATTATACAAATTGAACATGAAGTAAGTGAAATTTAACAAATAGTTAGGGAGAACAAACTATTTACAGAATGAATATATATATATGCAATATTAAAATCCCTTATTTACATATTTTAATATTAATTTAATAACTTTTGTTCATAAAGTAAGTCGGGGTTTGCGCAATAATTCTGATTTATCCCTCCAGACACGCTATAGACTTAATTCAACTTTTGTCTGTATTACTTTAGCAAATAGTTATCGCTTTCTCTTTAAACATGGGTATTTGTTAACTTTAGATCAATTGTGCTCAGGGATTATTCGTAGTATTTTTACCTGAGAAATCCCTAATTGAAAAGTGTGTATGTTGTAAGGATTTCATATATCTCACCAGAAATAAACTGTGTTGTGATTTTGAATTAGTCTCATATTATATATATATATGTGTGTGTGTGTGTATAAGTGTGTAGAATATCAGTAAAACTTTCAGTTTCTATTAATCTATAACATATATTTGTTAAGTGGCAATTTTGGGGATGCAACATTTTACTACTTTTGTATTTTAAGATTATTATATAATACATATAAAATCAATTCTATATATTTAATTGCGAATAGGCAGTATAAGTGGCTGTACAACATTTATATTGAAAAATATGTCAGAAATGTTAACTAAATGTATAAAAATTCTTAGTAGAACAAATATTTTGAGCAGTTTTATGGATATATAAAATCATATATATTTGAAAAATACATGTGGGAATATACTACAAAATATTTTTTAATCAAAATTCACCATGCAATATGCTCCAACGTTAAAAATTTTTATCATTATACTGGGAATAAAAATGCTACTCATATAACTGAAATCATATGAATTTAGCTATAAAATATATGCAAGGATACTAGTAGTTAATATAAATGGTAATTTATTCGTCAGTGTGAATCTAGGTGTTAGTTTTTAATATCCTAATGTAAGAAGTATAATGTGTATTTTATAATTTTACTTGAGAAATTATAAAAAAAAATCTGCCTTTAGAATATGCTTTGGAATTGTTTGGAGAGCTATGGTTTACTTTTTTGCAACAAGAGAAAATATTCTTTATATCAATAGAAATAGTCCTAAATATCTGTATTCTTGTTAAAATAAAAAGTGAAAATATTAT
>CM063503.1:105751255-105776255 GCA_032207245.1 Pardosa pseudoannulata
GTGGGTTATTTGCAATGCGGCATTCAGTTTAAACAGCAGTACAAAATTATGTCTTCTACTAATAACTTATCTGTGCAATTAGAATCAAATCTATTTATAAATTTTAGATGTTAAACATGGTTGCATCGTATCATACTTAAAATTACTTACAATACGTAACAGCAAGTAGAGGTTAATATATATTGTTTTATAGAAGTATATTTTATTTTTCAAAATTGTATTTTTTTCAAATAACCCTATTTATAACTGAGAACCTCAGTTATAAATAGGGATATATTTCAGAATATTTGAGTTAAACCTCAGTCTGAGGTTTAACTCAAATGTTCTGCTAAAAATTAAAGGGTTTTTTAAAAACATTATTAGATGGATAAATGAAATTATATTATTAAACATTGCCCAATAATGTATGTATTTCAATTAAATTTGAAGATGAAATATAATTCAAGTATTTTTTTTTTTTTTTGAAAGGTAATATTTTCAAAATATATTTTTATGTATGTCAGTAATCTCAGAAGAGAAAAAAACATATATACCGTAATTATTCATACATTTAATTCATATGTGTACAAATAATTTGAATTTCTAAAATTCATCCATTTGTAGAACCCAGTTATCATTTGAAATATAAAAAGACTTATATTGTGAAATATATTGTGAAGACTTATAGTCTTCCTGTCCTGAATGTATATGACTTAATTTCATTGATAAAACATGATTGAAGTAATTTATTTAATGAAATCTTACGTGATTTTTCACTAACTTTGATGGAAAATAGAAACAATAAATATGCACTTTTCGAATGATCCACAATTTATTTTTACTTTGAAAAAATTCTTATTTAAAAATTATTAACATATTTAATAAAAAAAATATAATTCATATACGTTAATTTAAATCAATTTTGCTGATCAAATCAGCTGTAAGTTACATCGTTTTAAATACAGACAATGTAACAAATATTATTTACTATCTCTGGCTTGAAGTAGGAACTAAAATGTGTAGTTTTCTAAAAACAAACAATTTAAATAATCTTTAAAAATATCATATGAGTTCCGTAATAAAAATAAATTGGCAACAGTTTAGAATTTTTTTTATAAATGCAATTAACAGAAAAATAAAAGGAATTATATTTCTAAAATAATGATTATTATCAGTGCATTTGAATTAATTTTACAGATTAAATTACTCTAAGTATATTTGCTATTTTATTTTTCAATAATTATTGAAAAAAAAATAACATTATGAAATGAATTACGCAATATTAAGTAGTTGCTGTAAAGGTAGATTGAAATTAGAATAACTAAGCACTCAAAAATATTCATTTTTACTTTAAAATATGAAATCAAGTGAGTATTATGTATCCAAAATATTTTTAAGGAAAAAATGTTCTTAAAAGCATTTCAAGGGAATCACTGATTTGAACATTTGCAAAAGTGAAATGCATTAGAGATATTTGATTCTGGATTACCATTTGCTGCTGTTACTATGTTTCACAGTGTAATAGGGAAATAAATCTTTATTAAAACTATGTTTTAAAATAGGTATAGGTTACATAACAAAATGCAGGGAGACCTATAAACTGTATTTAATATTATTTAATCATGCATTTATACCTTCGTGTTTCTTTTTTATGTAAGTTTAGTTGTACAGGCACTAATGTGCAACAAAATAATAAAAATTATGCTATGTATAAATAACATGTAATAAATCATGAGTTCATCTGCAAGATTGGTAGAGAACAGTGGTGAAATGATACAAATGAGTGAAATTATGCATCATTATAGAAAGTATTTCCTACTAGTAATTAAGTCCATTTTTCTAAGTCCAAGAATTATTTATTTCGAATAAAAACTCCCTTACCTGAAATCACCTTGGTCTTTCATTTCTATAATTATAATTAAATATTTACTGACTAATGTAGAAAAACGTGGCATGCGTTTTCAACGTTTTCTTATTTAATATATTTTTAAGAGATGTGTATATCTGTTTTACTCATATTTGATTTTCATTCAATAATTTAAAATGAAAATGTAATTCAGATACAGGATGTATACCCAGTTTGGTAATTTTATATTTTCTGTAAAATTCCATATTTCTCATATTAAATTTTTACTTGTGTTCACATATAAGTAAACCAATTATAGATCATTTAAAGCTCTCCATGATTAAAATTAGGAGTCAGGAATGTAATTTATGTTATAACATATAACGTTTATCTGCATATGGAAGTTCGTATTAAAAATTATTCATTTAATGTGGAATGTCTATTTTGATTATAGAAGCAATCAGACATAACACAAGATAGAGATGTGTGTTTGTAAAATTTATCATAAACTTTTTAAGTAGCTATACATAAAATATATGCATATATGAAGAGCTTATGTTACTTTTGTAAGTTTCATAAGCAAATTTGGATATCATTAAAATAAACGTGAATCAAATTCCAACTAAAAACTTGTAATCACTTTATTTTTAATTAAAATCTTTGTGAAATGTATTTTACTATTTTATTATCAGCCTAGAAAAAGAGTTATATTTTTTGGAAAACGAAATATACAAAACTTTAAAACTAAATTTATTGTTATTATCTATTAAAATATGTAAACATTTGGTGACCAGATAAACATTTGAATAATTGTAGTCATTAATACTAGTCGATATAGAAAAATGAGTTATGCACAGAAGACAGACAACATTATTTTAATTTTTTAATGATCTCTCAGCAGATACTGCACTTAAAGGTAAAAAGAACAATGGTTTTGTAAATTTAAAATGCGCAAAAGAAAAATAATTGATATTGAATCTCATTGAGGACTGTAGTAATTCCATATATGTATAAAAAATAAAATATATATTTTTGTTTTAATAATCTTTAATAAAACCATGATCCAGTTATTAAACCTATAATTAAAATAACTGTGATTATCTAGAATTACAATGAGAAATCACTTGATGTGATATAAAACATTGTATTTCAGTATTTTTTTAGCAAATGCTTATAAATAAACACAATTCGTAGAGTACTATATCCAAACATCATTGTTTATTTCATAGTTTGTTACAACAATTGCCGCACAAGGCTTTATAAATAGGAAATATTTTGCTAAATGCTCGGCGTGTTTATTTACCATTGTAGTGATATTATAAACAAAACAAGTAATATGAATATTTTCGTACATTTTATTACTATAGAGAATTAATAAAGCTACTGTATACAAAACAGTAATTGAATATAAAATGCATACACATATGTTATTTGAAACTATAACAGTATTTTATAAATTAGTCAATTATTATTGGTTAGAAAAGTAATGGCCTTAATTGTTTAAAAAGTTTATATTAAAACTTATATAAAAGGGAACAGAACAAAATTCATTTCGAATATTCCCCTTTGATGGAAACGGAATATTTTGCTAAAATTACAGGTTTATTAAAAGTCAAGGAAGGATACATACATTTTGAAAATTACGAAGTAAAAATAATGTCTTCAAGCAGTCATAATAAATCATTCTTTATACTAATGCCAATGCAAATTCTACTGTTGATCTACATATTATAAATAACATCACATTTATTACTTAATTATTTTTTAAATAATGTGTTGTTAAATATATAAATTATTTAGAAACCATGTATCTAATTATAATACACTTAATGTGCCTTTGCTATTATACATTTTACTAATTTAACTTTATGTCATCCTGTAAACAAAATACTTAATCCTTTCTGGACTTTTGAGTATTAGGTTAAGACATTTTCTTCAATGAAGTTAATACAGAAAGTATATATTAATGTGTTAATAATATTTTATTACCATCTACACAGTAAAATTTATGTGAAGATAAAATTTTAATATATATAAAACATATATACAAGTATTGGTTTTTTATTTCTAGCCATTCTTTTCAAGATTTTTATATGTTCCTTTTACTTTTACTCAATAAAATCAGTTTGAAAAAATCACTGTTTCTACTTAATTTAAGTATAACATTCTGTAGAACATTTTTTCTCTGTATAACAAGTATGTTAAAATCATAAATTTTCCTTTTTATAAACTAAAAGATTATTTAAATTCACTTGAAAAATATAATTAGTTTAGAATACTTATAAATTCTTTTTAAAATACAAATGAGAATGTGTGAAAAGAAAATTTTTCTAATGTACGTACTGTTTATAATTATGAAGCTTTGTTCTATATTTTTAGTCTACATCTTGAAAAGAATACTTATCAGAAGTTTGCACAAAGTAATTATTTATAATCCGATGTTTAGAGGTTTTTTTATTAGTTCAAATGTGTGGTTTATTTCCTCTTAGTCAGAACCACTTTCAGCTCTTTACAATACGAACAAATTCAACGAGTACTTTCTTAGCCGTTGAAGTAGGTGATTAAATACTTTTGGTCGAATGCTTCTGAAGAACATTCCACTTAGAATACTGTCGTAAGCGAATCAAGTGTAAAATCTCTCATTTTCTTGTTTAATCCTACATAATTACTTCAGTATTCTTAAGAAATTGTACAACAGGTATTTTTGTGGATAAAAGATAGATAAGTGATAAATCTAAACTATGCGTTGTTTCAATTAATTATACAAAATGTATGCTTGAAGACTAGACGCAGTATTATATTTCCACCCAATTTTACACATTTTTTATGATACGTTGAACTAAACTGTTAAATATTTTTAATTCCTAGCAGTAAGGAAACATATGTGATTTTCCTTGAAAATGACTGGAATGTTTAGATAGAAACATTAAAAAAACTCCTATGTTTGAAAAATGAGATTTCAAATGTTTCTGTTCAAATATATCTAAATATAAGAAGATATATAATTTATGGATATTCCATATATTCATGGATTTCATACCTTTTATATTTATAATTATTTAAGTTGAGTACATTATTTTCGTACATTATGTAGATACGATTGTCCAATAATACTTAAGTATAATTATAATTTTGAATTAAAACATAAATATATAATAAGAAAATAAAATGTATTTAATCAATATTAATGTTTACGTGCAGATTCTAAGAATACATTTCAATGTAAAAATGTATATTTTTCTAAAAAAAAAAAACTGTAAAAATAAAATATTAATATCTAGAAGCTTTAAAATTTTATTATAAAATATATAAGTTAAAACATCTTATCAAATCTCTTTTAAAAATTAATATACCTTTAAAAAGTGTTTTACTAATTTAATTATAATTTTAAAAATTAAGCTAAGTAATTTACATATATTAGCTTAAAATTAATTAGATAAAATATATATGCATATTTTGATATGCTGATATTACTTTCAAATCTTCTTTACGGAAAATGCATAAAAATACTCAAAGAAACTTTTGGACTACCCATTTTACATACTTGAGCAGTATAAAGACGTCCAAAGTGCTGTTTTGCCTACTTTTCAAAATATTGAGATTTATAATACTTTATATTTGTATTGACAAGAGGAGAGTAAATAAGAATCGATGTTATCGTCATCAGTAGTACGGAATTTCCGCTTCTTCAGGTGGTGCAGTTATCTGTGGATTTTATATGTATGAAAATATCTGGGAGTAGCAGCTTTTTCTTGTCATTCCAGCTTTTACAAATTCAGATGGTCTTTGAAAAATTTCGATGTATTTTCAAGATATGCTTCTTTTATTTGCCCTAAGATGTAATATTTTTGGAATAAGTCTTAAGGGAATAGATTGCAAGAGTGTATAAAAATAACTCCTGAATTTCCGAAAGAAATTACAATAATATTTCTATATCTTCATTCCTTTATAAAGATCAATTCTTTTCTATCTATGCTCTAACTATCAATATATCTTGTATAAAAAGTACTATATCTTCAAAAAACAATTTATATAAAAGTAAAACAAATTTTATATATATATATATATATATATATATATATATATATATATATATATATATATATATATATATATATATATATATATATATATATATATATATATATATATATATATATATATATTATATATATAACTTCATAAAACCTTAAGATATTATTCCGTCCATTAAATACATATAAATCATGTCCTAAGTCCATTAAGTCTTGTATTAATAGATTTAAGAATGTGTCTTTCTAGAATAATGATTTTGAGGAAAAGGCTTTTAAATGCTTTATGGTTTGATATCCATGAATTTATTTCACTTAAATTTCGTGTTACTATTTCTGTTTATAAATATTGTAAATGAGGAAGTGATATATTTTATGTTTTATATGCTACCAACTTCCATTTATAAACGAACATGCAACAATATTTGTACACTTGTTTGTCTTAAATTTATTTTATGCCGTATTTGAAATCTTACTTCTTTATAACGTATGTAAATTCTACTACATCTTCGGGAAATAATTCGTTTATCATAAATTAAGTTTTATTTTGTACATTATATTTCGTAAGATTCGCATACTTAGTATATTTTATGCTTAAAACGTATAATTTTTTCTGTACACTGCATGCACGTTAAACATAGTTTATTCTCGTAATTTCATTACATATATAGAATATGATTTTAAAGGACATAAATTTTAATGTAAATTAAAGATTAAATATATATTTAAATTTTTTTGAAGATAATAAAATCACTAATTTTATTTATATTTTATATGTTAACTGTAGATTAAAAACTACAAAATCTTATTGATAAAGAAAATTAATTTATTTGTGGGTGTACATCTTGTACTAAAACTGGCTAGAAATATTTCTCATTGCGAAATATTAGATAATAAAAAATTAAAAAAAAATTTGTATATAGAAAAAATAATGCGATATAATTAAGACTCGTTACCAATAAGAAAATCCCTTGAATGATATTTTTATTAATGGAGAGATATCATATATTATATTAACTAGATTGTATGAAAAGCTATTATTATCATGCAATACAAATGTTTTTAATACTGTTTAATTGTTTAATTCAGATCATATTTCACTCCATTTAAAACAATTATAATTGAGACATTATGTTTACATATGTTATTATACATGAAATCATAGTAAAGAGAAGTTTTCAATTAATCACACAGAATTATTACCCATTTAGAATTCCGAAACATTTTATGAAAAATATATCTAGGTACTTTTTCCTGTCAATAAATCTCATTACATAAATAAGATATTTATTACGTCATTGTAAAAATAGGTACTAGTTACTACTAATAGGTACTAATAGATAGTAAGAGGTACTAGGTACTATAGGTAAATCAACAGGTACTACTTACTTTTAAACTAATAGGTATTCAAGTAAAAGATAAATTTACAGGATAAAAAAAACATAATGGTATAATATTAAATATATGTAAAAATTCTTATACAATGAGCAATAAATGCATGACTTAAACTCATATCATTTATAAAATAAAGAAGATCATAAACGTTTATAAACGTATGTTAATAAAAATTAATAAATAAAAATACATTTTGTATCTATAGAAATAACAAAGTACATATTTTTAAAAAAGATTAAAGATGTATGTGAAATTTGATTTAAAGTTCTGACATTTTAGCCTTTATTTTTTAAATCTGGACATAATTTCTTATAATAACTTTATTTTACGATATGCGGGGAAACACTCTGAAAAAGGAATAAAAGTAGTCAATACGTGTCAGAATTCCTTTGAAAAATGCCTCAGCTCATGAGAAAGGCTGTTTCTAGAGCACTGAAGCATAGCATGGAGGAAAGATCCCCACAAGGGAAAAGTAAGGATTCGTTTTAAATTTTTAAAAAATATATTCTATCTGTTCTTTATCTTTTATAGAAATAACAAGGAGGTTACTTTTTCAGATTTTATGACAGAGTCCAAACTATTTTAATAATAAATTTGCTCATCCTTAATGCACGAGTTAAAATTTAAATTAACCTATATCCATTTACTACTTTTGTTGACTTTCCTGTATTTGTTTAGAGAGAAATGTGGATTTTTTTGTATCGTAACGAATGTTTGTAGATAACTTAATAGACTATTTACCTAAATTTATTATAGTTTAATAATAAAGAGTGATGATTAGTTTATAGACCTACACATTTAAGAAAATGTATAATGGTGCCCGGAACACAAAATTCTAATTTTTTCATATTTTAATATGAATTAATAACTTTGATTATTTTTGCATATAGATTTATTTTCGACTATTTTTACATATAGAAAAAAGGTAAATCAAATCAAATACTATTTTAGTTGACTTTCCTGTATTTGTTTAGAGAGAAATGTGCATTTGTTTGTATCGTAACGAATGTTTGTAGATAACTTAATAGACTATTTACCTAAATTTATTATAGTTTAATAATAAAGAGTGATGATTAGTTTATAGACCTACACATTTAAGAAAATATATAATTTTGCCCGGAACACAAAATTCTAATTTTTTCATATTTTAAGACGAATTAATAACTTTGATTATTGTTGCATATGGATATATTTTCGACTATTGTTACATATAGAAAAAAGGTAATTCAAAGCAAATAATCAGTTGAAATAATAATTTTATAAATTATCCTGCATAAATATTAACTGCAACTGAATAGTGTTTTTGAATATTATAGACAATTTCTTACGTTTACATATTGTCAAAAATATACTAACATGTGTTGGCAGTTTATATATAAAAATTCATCTGTTCAAATAAGAAAATATTTAAATTTTTCTTCGAGAAATGATTACATTTTAAGACAATTTCAGAAGAAAAACACATTACAGAATGCCATCGACATTTTTAATTCATGTCGACTGAAATATGTGATATAGGAATTTAAAATTACCCTATGTTGTAAAAACTTTATTACAAAAACGAACTGGTGATATCGTGAAATAAAATATAAGTATTCTACAAAAAAAAATACATTATCAGTGTAAATTCACATTTGCTTTATTTTATTTCAAAACATTTGCAGTTGCAATTAGTCCAAATGCAGTAATTTAATTAACTTTTATTTTGCATGCCAACAGTTAGATAGTTAATAAATTTACAAGTTTAACACAATTAAAGAGTAGTGTATTAAAGGTAGGAATATTAAATTTCCATACACAATTTGCCCATTTGAAAGTTAGTTATTGGCATTAAATAATAAAGATTTTACATGTGGAGAAATAAATCCTTCAATATTGAGTGAATGATGTTACCTCACATATATATGTATTTTTATTTTACTCAAGAATAAATTTCTAGGAAAATGCTAAATGTTTGGATTAAAGGTGTTAGTAGATGTTGAGAATTGTTGATTTTTATGAACGTTATTGGCAACATACTTTTTTAACTAATAAATTAAATAATTTAAACTTGTTTTGTAAGTTATTAACTTGAAATAATTATTCTTTTGAGAATTCAGACTGTGATTTTGAGTTAATAAAAATATAAACTATATAAAATCCTATATTGCATGTATAGAATCTATATAAGCAAAGGAAAAATAAATCCCAAAAGCGAACGTACAGATTTTGCATAAAACCGTGGAATTGTCTCCATAAGGAATATGCTTTTGAATCTCATCGTATAGCCCAATGAATAAAATTTAGTACTGTAAATTGATAGCCAAAATCCCTCCAAGATAATACTCAGGAGTGTTCATACCTACGACCAATTTAGAAAAACCAACATGTGTCTACTTTTCCACCCTTTAAAACCAAGACTAAGCTAATCATTGGGGATAACGTTCACACCTCAGGCAAGGGGTCAAACTAATTTGTTCATTAATGCTTAAGTGTTCAATTTAGGAAATTCTAAAAAAGAAAAAAGGAAATACTGTCCAAGACAGATTTTGTAAAGATTCTTTCATGTTTTTAAACTGTGAAGGATATCACTGAATGAAGAGAATAAAGTGGGAACTCATGCAACCGATACAAAGGTATTAAATATCCATCGTCACCGAAAAAGTATGTTGCTTTATTACACCAATTGGCCATGATTAGAACCTCCCCACTCCCGTTCACTTGTTAATTGAAAGTTTAGATGTTTAAAAATTAAAGTATTTAATAAATTGAAAGATTTTTATTCTCAAAAGAAAATTCTAATCAATGTTGTTCTTTCCTCCTTAACATATGTACAAAATATTAAAAGTTGTTTTTGATCATTTCTAATGAGAAATATCTTTCGTACGTTTAATTAAAATTCGCATAAATGTCTCAAGTTATTGTTTATATTATGTTTTATTTGCATGTTATTAATATAGCACTAATGTGTTCGTAAATATCAACGTTTTAAAAATTATATTTAGTCCTTAAAATTAACCACAACTGTTACCATGCCTTGAATTCGTTATGCAAGTCATTAAGCTCTTAAAAAATATTCTTAGTTTCTAATTCTGAAATAATGAGCTCACTAAAAGAAAAGTTTTAGTCTCCAAAAAATATTTTTATCGACGGTGACGAGAAACTGCACCATCGTCATATAGTCATTAAGGATCTTGAAATGAAACAAAACAAAAATAAAAATAAACTATCGAAATGGAAACCTACATTTTTCGTTTCATGTAAACAACTTTTTCCAGAGCTAAGAGTAAGAGAAAAGCAAAGAGGGCTTTCAGCTTTGATAAAGCAATCGTAAAAGGCCAGTGAGAAGCTATAATGTCTGCAGATGCGGAACATTAAAAGTGCCATAAATGCCTTTCTCTGTACGCTTGACCGTGTTTCCATATTTGGTGAGACTTAGCTTTAATTCCAGTTAGATGGCTGAAAGCCCTTTTTTAACACTACTTTAGTACCACATTAAAATTGTCAGGGTGAAGATTTGCTGCAACATGTGTTTAAAACAAAACAAACTATATGAAGACTATAAATGTTGCGACAACTCATCGATTCTTTTATCTATGCCAGCATAGAGTTAATAGTATCAAAAAAAAAAGATTTAACTATGGGAAATAATATTATTTTATTCCCCTAGTAGCTTCATAGTCAGAAGGGGCGATGCCACCCATTAATAAAAGCGGTGCACTAGACATCTTTTAACCAGAAGCATGATTTATATATTAGTCTTTATTGAAATTATACGAATTGATAATATTTTGGTTATATAAACTAGAGAGAAAAAATCTATATTTATGTTTATTTTTTATTTTAAACAAGATACAAAAAATAAAAATATGGCATTTGTAAGTAATCTATTAGGAAGACTTTATCCCATAAACTACATTTTAATATTAAGGTTTATGGATTTTTAAGAATGAGCCATTTATTGCTCACTCAATCTCATTAAATATAAGTATGTATGTATATATATATATGTATATATATATATATATATATATATATATGCATGTATGTATGTATATATATATATATATATATATATATATATATATATATATATATATATATATATATATATATATATATCTTCTATTCATATACAAATATTCTCTAAAATAAAATAAAGTCAGTATAAATAGTAAAAGCAATTTTCATTTCTAAAATTCCTGACAATATACGAGTACTCGCAATCAGTACAACAATGTTTTTTACATCGCTGTAACATATTTCAAATGCTACATATATTGCCGTAAAAATAGAACTGCATCATAAGAGAAAATGATTCATGGAATCGTATAGAGCAAAGATAGAATTATTATTTATAGATTGCAAAAAATGGAAAGATATGCTATATTTATCTCTTATTATAAAAACATGTAACTGATCAAAATAAATAGAGCATTCTTTTTCGCGTTATCTTGGTCATTATTAAATTACTTGAAATATAAAATTATCATATATTCAAAAAGGACCAAAGAAATATGATTTACATTAGTAAAAGATGATTTTTGAAGTTAGTAGAAATGGACTGTACCATTTGACACACAGAAAAAGATAAATAAATAAATAAAAAGTCTAAAACAGATAATAACATTTCTATTGTGTTTATATGCTTATTATTTGTTGGAGTTTTATCATTTAACAGTATTCCTTTATCACTTGACAGTTGTTTTATCTTTTTCTTTTAAACATCCAAAGAGAGCACTATCGCATGTATTCTTATACTCATTGAACTATCTTAATCACGCGTGAGTAAATATCATAGTGAATTAATTAATTTCTAAAAGTTATGTATTCCATAATATTTTTCTTGGAATTAATCAGTGTTAAAACACAAAAATATTTTAAGTTATCATTTCGCCAGATACGAGAAAAACTAAAGAATATATTATCATTAATATCGAATTAATGCTTTCACTTCTTCATTCCTTAACAAAAAGAGTCAAAACAAAGCAAATTTAATGATATCGGAGTTTTCACAATACTTTTAACAAATAAGTAGTGCTCGAACAGTTCTCTTTGTAACATTGACTGAAATAAAATTTTCTGTTAATAAATGTAATATTTTTCTAATGATAAGGACATTTATCAATGTATAATTTTATCAGTACTAACATTATTATTTTTTAAATGACTTTCTTTAAAGTTTGTATGAAGAGAAACACTGTTTTTAAATAACAATGTCATGTTGAGTGAAAAAAAAATGTAGCTGAAATTTCAATATTTTTATGTCCATGAATTAGGGAATAGAAGTATGAATGAGAAGTAAAATCATTATTTGAATGAGCATCCTAATAAAGTAAATGTATTTATTATATCAGTATTATTAAAATTATTTCAGATAATAATTCGAAAAATGTTTTAGCAAAAGGTTTCATAATATATGTAATATATAAATATTTGAAAACTTTCAGATGAATTACAGGTTATGTAATGTATTAAATGTTTGCTTTGCAGATTAAACAGGGATTTCTTAAACCTAACATGTTACGAGAAGATTACTATGTCACTTCTGTATTTAAAATTATTAATATACTTTATACAGGTAAATTAAATATTTTCATTATTATATTTTTTGCTATAATTTTTTATTTGAATCCTTGCAATATCGACTTCTTGTATTATATAAGGTTTATTTTAATGTCCAAAAATATCTCATCACAATGTTTGTGAAGATGAACTTTTAAACAATCAAAAATTTAAAAGTTAAAGCATTTAAAATTGCATTTCAATGCATATAAATATATTATTAAAGCCAATAACAAGTACTTTGGCAAAAATAGCAAGAAATTGGTTACAATGTCCACGATAACCTTAAAGTACCATACGCCAAGCAAATTTTAGCACCTTTGAAATTTTGCAACCACTACAGAAGAAAATCTATCCCCACACACATATGTAAGACTATCTGAAACCAATATGTAGCTTATCATATATGAAAAATTGGAAAGGCATCAGTTGTATTCCATAATATGTCTAATATAATGGTATTTAGTGAATGTACAGTTATCCAATATACATATGATTTTCATGACAAACAAAAAAGCACGTTATACATTACCATAATAAAATCTTCAATTGATTTTTAAATATCACTTGCTCTGTTTTGAAAATGTAATATGTAATGGTAAATAATATTTCTTCAGGTTAAAGTTAGCTGATAAAAGTGATTTATTTTCTATTGAAACTTTATAGTTAGTAGTTTAGTATGTCATGAGAAATAAATTTACGTGGATTTTTTAAAATTTTCCAATTAAAATATAAATAATTAAATTAGGATACTGTTATTCGTTCAAAACTAAATTCACTGAAAACATGCTATAATTCTTTTTTCTTACGAATGACAAAGACAATTTCATTTGAATAATTATTTTTTTTAATTTTAGAATAATTCTGAAGTTTTATCAAAATTATACATAGAAAATATTAATAAAAAATCATCAGAATAAAAATTTTTCTCTTGTAAGTTATCAGTAAATATCTTTTAACAAGTATTGACCATAATGCTCATCTCCTAGGGTGTAGCAGATTTCAAATTACATGGACTACTGTTAATAAATTGCTTATAGTAATAATTTTATTGAAATATTAGAAACATTTATATCTTAGACAAAAATATGAAAATTGAAAAAGCTATCTGTACTTTTTATTATAGCTCATATTTCATTACGAACCGAAAATACCGAAACTTCAATCGACAATTCATAGCTGAAACGGAACTGCCACATTAATAATAACTCAAAACATTTTAAAGGTGTTTATAGAAAGCATGGACGGAAGGATTATGATAAACACTAAAGTGAAAGGCTAACGTAAAAAAAGTATCTTTTTGCTACTGAAATACTAAGCGAGAGTGTTATGTTAGTACTAGAAACATCAATCATTAAAATACACAGGTGTTACGTTACACAGTTTCAGCGCACTGTCAATCAAATACCATCTATATTGTCAATCATACAATTCCTCTTCTTTTGTGCACTAGAATGTGTTATGGAAGAATTGCGCTGGAAGAAGTGGATATGAATAAAAACATTTCTAAATATTTCAGGCTATGAAATACGGATAGAAATACCCTTCAAATCAATTCATTTCAATAGTTTTTATAAATTCTATGACATTAATATTGAGATTTACGTGTGCATATCTATGTATGTATGAATGAATGATTTTTGAAAAAGCAAGACGCTGTTAGTCTCATTTTTATGATTGTTACAATTTTTTAAATACTATTAAACGGACACATAAACAAACACATAAATAAACAGCTAACTACATCCAAATCTTTTATATCTTAAACCTTTAAAGTTCATAATTAGAAATTCTTGGACATTTAATGGGAATCGTTTATAATATTACCTATGAACCTTAGAAATGTGAAAATTAATGAAAAGAAGTATATCAGGAGTTGAAGATGTGAGCAGTAGTTTAACTGTAAAACGTTCCCCCTGTAAGGTTTGAAAATAATACTTCCATAAAATTTAAATTATATTAGAAAAATTAATGAATAATTATCATTAATATTATGCAATAAATAAATATATAAACCATTTATAAGTGTTGTTTCATGTAAGTACTTTTATTTGGGATTATAAAACACGAAAAATATAATTCCTGATTGTTTCAAGCAAAACAAGTTTAAAAGTGTATATTTGAAATTGAAAAATAAATTATGTAATTTGCTAAAATCTATAGATAGTTGTCAACTAACATCTATAGATAACATCTATAGATAGTTTGATAAGTGTCAAAAACGTAGAAAATCTAAAATGTCATTCATATATCTTTAAACAGAAGAGCAAAAATAATTCTAACAGCTGGATTCGCTGCGAAACCACTATCCTTTAAAGGGTTAATGCAAAAATTCTCAAATAAATAAGAAAATAATTATTTTATAAAAATCCCAAGACTTGTTTTATATAAAATATTTCCCTTCTTTAATCCTGACTTGAATCCAAAGCAAAAGAAATGCATTTTATAAAAGCTTTCGAAATTAAAATACACCGGAAGAAATTTTAAAATAATCTTTTAGGTGATGAAAGCTACCCATAAAGGGTTGTCAGTCAAAAAAGGCGAAAGGTATTTCTAAGAATTTATGATTTTTTCCCCAGCGAAAATGACTCTGCATGCTTTTATAGTCAAATCACATCCAATCTCATCGTTATTCACAGTGAAATACATTTCCATATATTTTTCCATGAAATTCCCGCAACGCGTGAGAAAGATAAAGAAACAAACTCAGCAAATGCTAGTTATTGAGAAAAAGGACATTCTTTTCATAAAATCACTCTGCAGCTTTTATAAAATGCAACTCTAGAGAACGAAAATATACGAAAGCCGGGATTCAATCAGAAGACTTATCATTATCTTTGTATTTTTGAAGATATTTACATTTAAAAGAGATTTTATATTTTATAATAAATTTGTAATACAAACTTTTAACTGATTATTAGCCTCTAATTATCTTTTCTTGTTATTTATGGTTAAAATATTCCATGAGAAATAATCAACAAGAATATGCTGAGAACTAGTAAATATATATGACTATGATAAAGTCTAAATTTTTAAGCTTTTTAATAAAAATTAATGTATATAGACTTTATAAAATAAATTTGTAGAAAATGAAAAGATGCAATATATAAAGACTAATCACAAGGTGTAAAATCACAGGTTATTTTAGAAAATTTTGCTGGAAAAGAAATATTTTTGTTTACTGCTATTATAATTATTTTACTAAATACATTTGTGTCGATACGTTTATATTTCATTTGTAATGGAAGTTCATCATGCTGAATAAAATAAATGATAATGTTATGATCCAGGAAATATTTTATTTTTATGGTTTACTGTGTAAAGTTAGAGTCTGTAAAAAATACATATTGATTAACTTATTGATTTACACAGATTCATTTTCTATTTCCTCGTTGAATTTTGATTCTCATTTATGTTCCTCATCTATAATGACCATTGATAAAAAAGCTTATTTGTTGAAAAATTAAATACTGCAACTTTTGCAGTATTTAGATGCTAAGTACTGAAACATAAAAACGCTTCTTAAATTTTTGAGGAAATTTCCATAGAATTGTTGTTTATCTTCTTTTTAATGGAGATTTCTAGATTAATTTTATGGATTTTATCCCAGTCAAAAGCGTGTCATTTTATGTGGGAATAGTATATTATATGATAGAACAACTATAATTCTGTTGTACAGCCTCATATATTTGTGTGTGTGCAAGAACAAATATGGTTTAGAATAGAAGGGTACAGGAAGTACAAATGCAAATACTGGCAAGTTGTAATTATATACTCCAAACACCACTAAATTTACAAATCAAATTCATTCAAACGCCAGAGTGAAAGGTCACTACCTATATGGTAACAGAATGTCTAATTGAATTTGGTACTGTTAGGAAAATTTAATCTGATTTACTACTGGGAATTATAGAGACATACACACTATTTCAATAACACATATTTCAAACGAATAATTATAAGAATTAATAAACTTTATTAAGGTGATATATTTTCCAGCCATATAAAATTACTATAAGAGTTATTTATGTTATCATCTCTTAGAATTAATTTTTTACGTGTTCCTTAGTACTATTCTGAAAAAGTATTTAATGCTGTTATTTCTAGATATACATTTTTATATAATAATAAAATTGAATGTTAAATAAATGAAGAAATTAAAAATATCATACATCCAAAAGATAACGTTTAAAATATGAATAACAAAAAATAAATTGTTAAATCACACTGAGCTAAATTATGTTTTATTCTGTAAAAAGAAAATTATCTACTGTTTTAAAGGTAAAAAAAAAGAAATAGAACATGCCGAAGAAATTGTAAATTAATTGTTATAAAATAGGTGATTAATGTAACTGATATAACTAATATTACTAATTATTAAAAATAGCCGTTATCATGCTATAACAATTTTTGCTAATATTCACCAATTTCAGGTTAACAGAATAAATATGATAGTTAGAATTTATATCATAGATAAAACTAGTTTCTAATTTACACATTTCAAAAGTCATTTTCCGGGCAAAAGGATTTCTACTGCTTTCATTTCGTGTATTTATTTTATCCTTTAAAGGTATGATGTTAACTTAAACAATTCTACAAGAAAACATAAAAATTAGTACCATCATTGTATAATTTTGAAATTTAATTTAATTTTCCCTAATGTATTTAAATTTCTGCTGGAAGCAATGCATCTTTTAAAAATCATAAGTAAAAAATTTCATTTAACCGTTATAGATTTTTTTCCCTACAGTGTTCACCCTATCGGAGGAAATCAAAACGTGAGAATTCTCTTCTCATTTTTTTTTTTTTTTTAGCTCTAAAGAGGTGAGGCAACTTGATTACTTCCCCCATGATTTACTTCGGAAGATCTGGAATATGATTTTTCACCAGGCTGGCACAAATGATCCCCCGTTGCTACGATTGGGGAGGCGTGTCTTCGCTCTAGTGATTCCCCCCCTCCCCATCTCTTCTCCGAATAAACTGCAGAGGCGATTCCAATCAGAGCTCGAACTTCCAGTCACTAAACACACCCGTGAGTCATGAGCTGAAGTCATTATAGTTTATCGGAAAATTTGGGCTCCACACTCATCTATTGTTCCCCACATCAATATCTCATAGTCATCAACACCAAGAGCGAAAAGCCAAATATTTAGCTAGTTACTTCGGGATCCATTCTAATTCGCTGTTTTAGACATTACTTAACATCGTTTAATGCTCTAGGTGGTAAATAAATATTTACTCCTACATAGAAACAAAGAATATAACTGAACATAGGTATTGGATTTTTGTTTAATTATGATATAAGTCTC
The DNA here is from genome assembly GCA_032207245.1 of Pardosa pseudoannulata. Lineage (NCBI taxonomy): Eukaryota > Metazoa > Arthropoda > Arachnida > Araneae > Lycosidae > Pardosa > Pardosa pseudoannulata. Next base: position 105,769,360 of record CM063503.1, read on the forward strand.
TCTCGCTCTCATACTCACACACATATATTTATATATGTATATTAAAAATAAAAATATTATAATATCATTAATATATATATATATATATATAATACATATATATATATATATATATATATATATAATATATATATATATATATATATATATATATATATATATATATATATATATATATATATATATATATATATATATATATATATATATATATATATATATATATATATATATATATATATATATATATATATATATATATATATATATATATATATATATATATATATATATATATATATATATATATATATATATATATAATATATTTATATATATATATATATATATATATATATATATATATATATATATATATATATATATATATATATATATATATATATATATATATATATATATATATATATATATATATATATATATATAGACTATATAAATTTGATTGTTAATTAATAATACCTATAATTAATTATACAATATAATAACCATCATATTCTATTGTACAATATAATATGTCGGCTATTGTACTGTTTTTAATACTGGTATATGCATAAATGTGTCGATTTATTACAAACTTGTGGGATGCCACATTGCTAAATATATATGTAAAAATTATTTCTTCTAGTCACAATAATTATGTATCCCCTATTGTTTTTACTTGCCCGGGCTACTGGGCAAGAAGAAGCCTAATCAGCTAGCAATAATAACGTAAGATGCACTCTGGACACCATTGAAGAGAACGGCACAACTCTAATTAAAACTTTTTTTAGAGATTCTAAAAAACAGACATCTTTACAACGACACACACAAAAAAAAGACACAAATTCACTCTGCTCGAACAGAGGTGCACTCAAGAGGAAAGAAAGCAATCATTTTCCCCAGGGAAAAGAAATTTAGTCAGCGAATTAAACTGTAAATAGCAGGAAAAACTCGGAGCTATTTGAAGGCAACAACTGGAAAACGTGTTGAATAGACAGAAAATTCCCATCTATAGAACAGGAAGCTTTGGGAAATGTATCAAAAGAATTTTAAGTCGAGGACACACCTATGATTAAGATATTTAGAGGCTGGGAAAAATATTTTAAGGAATTGGAATGGGAGATAGGAGGTTCTAAAGGAAATAGTAAAGTTGACCATTTTTTATATATTACATACACACACACACACACACACATATATATATATATATATATATATATATATATATATATATATATATATATATATATATATGATGTGTAATATATATATGACAGGTTGTGGTGCAGAGTTAAGGCGAATGGAAAACATATTTCTCTCATCGATCTTACTCATCGATCTTAAGGAAAGCAACTTGCGGCATTTTCAATGTTCGTGCCGGAACTATGCATGAAGATGTTGACTGCTCCATGTCAACATCCAATTGATATCTTATCTGTTTGCAAGCTCATCAAATGGTTTCAAAATGCTTCCGCCTGATAGGATTATCCTGAAAGCTTAGGCGAGCGTGCGTCTTTTTAATTTATTTTATTATTATAAAAGAGTTCTCTTTTTAAAATCCTTTTTACATAATTTCCTTACATATATATATATATATATATATATATATATATATATATATATATATATATATATATATATATATATATATATATATATATATATATATATATATATATATATATATATATATATATATATATATATATATATATATATATATATATATATATATATATATATATATATATATATATATATATATATATATATATATATATATATATATATATATACATATATATATATATACATATATATATGTATATATATATATATATATATATATATATATATATATATATATATATATATATATATATATATATATATATATATATATATATATATATATATATATATATATATATATATATATATATATATATATATATATATATATATATATATATATATATATATATATATATGTGTGTGTGTGTGTGTGTGTGTGTGTGTGTGTGTGTGTGCTTGTAGGGCTTTTTGTTAAAATTGAAACAAAAATTTCACATAAAAGTCCAACGTTTTTGAGTAAATTATAAATTTATTGTGTATGTGCAGCTTTTTCATATTCCTGGTTAATAATCCACTTGAATAAAAACTTTCTTGGCAGTCGCAAGGAATGAGAATACGGCAATATTAATATCGAAGTAAAATGTAGGCCAAGTGAGAACATTTTACCACCAACACTCTATCTCGACGATCAAGTGATCTGGAAACGTGCTTTTGACTCTAAATCGGCGTAGAAAAGCATTCAGCCCATTAACGTCGCCATCTCTTTTACGCGCAAAGAATACAAAGCCACCCATACGGAGAATACTGTTTACGTGCTGCTCTTGGAATCAAGGAACACGACAGAATTCTACTGAGAAAATTAAATAAGAATTCCACGTATTCTTTCTGGATGCAGCATGAGATATAAAATAGAAGTAATATTTTAACTTAAAATACTAGTGTATATTTTCTCCAATGAACTCTAAACGCTCACACACAATGATATATTTAGGATGTAGAAGGAAGTATTATGCATGCAAGAGCATGATGGGTTTCACAAAATAATTGGGTAAATTTTTACTTTGATTATAGAAACTTTGGACCGACACAATTTTCACTACATCTAAAATGATCACAATAAATTTATAACAAAATTAAAACCTTAAAACAAAGTAAAACCTTCGTAAATTATCTTTTACTCTTTAAAGTTAAAACTTCTTTGTTATGAAGATTACATAAAAATAATGCAAATGTCCATGCTTGAAAGATAATTGACTTATATATTAGGTAGGAAATTTACTATTTATGCACCTTTAACTTTTTTAAATGTTAGTTAAATAGTTGGAAGTATGAACAGGTGTTATAAATATTAATATGCTATAAAGTACATCAATATAGTCACACCGATAGTATACAGTATATTATGTTGTTCACTATTTGGATATTTTTGATTTTACAGTAGAATAAGTAATATTTAAATTTAAAACATATGCAAGTTAAAAATATTAATGCGAATTTTATCAACCAATACTCTTTTTTCTTGGCAAAATATAAATATTCTTTAATATTCAATTACATATTTTGACTCGTGTTTAAAATGTGTTTCAGATTTTACGTCCTGTATAAAGTCCATGCTTGAGTATTCATCCTTTTCATATCCTATATATATATATATATATATATATATATATATATATATATATATATATATATATATATATATATATATATATATATATATATATATAATTTTCTGTGTTAATGTGCATTTTTTAAATTTCCGTAAAATATTTCTTATAAAATAAGTCAAACTTTACACTTTCTAAAGATTAAAAAATGTTTATAGTATTTATATGTTATTTATTTCGGATTTACATGTAAATATTAGATAGTAATTAAATGTAAATAAATTTAATTTGTATTTTTGGTGTAATAAATATCTTTCTCAATGTTAAGAGTTTTCAGAATCTTTTATTAAATGTATTTTTTCAGTTAATAGAAGGTTCGAGAACCTGCATGTAAAATACATTAAATAACATATGTTAATAATGACAGAATAACAGGTTTTAATGACATATGTTTCTTTTTGTTCTAGGAAAAGTTAAAATATATGGTAGAGAGAGTTTAAAATACACTTCCACCATCTTAGATTTGTCGATTTGAATAATAAAATCTATTCAAAATATTTATAATAAGAAGTCACTCATCCGTAATATGTTTTGCTTCTAATATTAGATCAACAGATGAATAATTGAATTTGATGCATTTTAGCTGTCATCGATAACTGTAAGCAGAAAATGACTTTTAACACTTAACTTTTAAGCTTCAATATTTTAATGAAAATAATGCATTGAAATTTATTTATAACAGTTAACTAATAAAAATAAATGCTAAATTATTATTCTGAACTTCGAACCGTCTAGTATAAACTGCAATTAAAAAAAAAGCTTTACAACAAATTTATACTGTCAAAAATTTGAATGCATTGCAATTATATGAATTTTTGCGTTTTATGAAGGCTATTTAAATAGAAATACAGTAAAAATTCACTTATACTAAGATGGAATGGAACGGAAAATTCCTCGTTAAAGAAAATATTTTATAGAAGTAAATAGTAGTGATTTTTACTTCTGACAATTAAAAGCCAATAACTCACTATGTTTCGCTTTTTTTCATTAAATAAACGTAAATTAAAGCCTAAAAATGGTTTTAATATTAGTAGATTATAATAGCAAAATTGAGCTTTGTCTGTATTTAATACATAACCTGAATGGATGGAAGAGATACATTTACAGAATGAATCATATTTTGAGAACCGGTTTATATTAATATAAAATTAAACGGTATAACACAATTAAAATTCTGTGATGTATTATACTGAAAATTTTCTGATGTATTATTCAAAGCATAATGCGAGCTACAATTCTCAAATAGAAAGTAAGGTTAATAGGAGACAAGAAAAAATATGCAATAAAATGCAACTGAGGTCACGTCATATTTGTAATACTGCAAATTTTGTCTTAATTAAGCACGTAATTTTAACTTCTTTCATCCATTTGCTATTCGAAATCTACAAAGTTGATATTTTTGGTTCATGCTCTCTTGAAAATACTTGTTTCATTGCCCGCAATGGGAGAAAATAGTGACAATAGAATTTTGACATTTTTGAGTTTTTAATTTTGTCTTGATTGAGATCATCATCAATATTTTTAGGAATTTATATTTTGTCTTACTCAGACAGCTTGCTTCTTTTCGTATTACGCGTCGGCACATTAATTTGTGAATGCGCTTAAAGAAGGACACGAAGTGTAAACATAATTGAATTACTGCCTTTAAAGAAAAATTAAAATGGAGAGGGGTATGTACATAAAAAAGTAGAAAATGACCTTTCACCATTTATGAAAGCAAGAGGGGTGTGATTGATTAAAAAAACACAGAAACAATCATAACAGTCGTAACAAAAAGTAAAATCCGATTACAAACTGTCAATCTCTGAAAAAAAATTGATTCATTAACCAAGTGGTGTCAGAATATTTCACGAAAAGGCTGTACTTCTTTCTTATAACCGAATAAAATATTACGTTAGGAGATTGAAAATTTGTTCGTATAAATGAATAGCTCATGTAACTTAAAATTAGCATAAATTAATAAATAAATTAGTTTATGGTTTTTATGGGAATTTCTTCATGTGACGAGAATTTTTCGCTTAACTGAATAGCTCGCACTATCAAGTCTTACGTAAAAGGTCTCCTCTGTATACAGCTGTAGATTAGCCAAAACAAAAGTTGTGTCCCGGTAGGATAATTATCATTATTCCATATGAAAATTTGTTTTCTTTTACCTATACATAAATTTGAAAAGTTATTCCGTGGTGAGTTTGTTTTTTTATTTCGGGTAGATATTTTAAATTCTTTATCCTGTTACTTGCAATTGCAGCTTTAAGTAACACCCTAAAATTAGAGTTGGGAATATTTTTTATCTTATATGGAGTAGAAATTTAGTATTTTTGGTGTAGGGAACAATTGCATTTTTACTCTAATGAACAATGGTATTTTTAGTGTAATGAAACAAATGCGCTATGTAAGTAATGTTTAAAGATAATAATATAAAACAATTAATTTTTAAGTTACCGAACGTGAGAAAGCATAGGTAAAATAGCCCCTTAATATTAAACATATAGGACAAATATTTACAGTCATTTATTTATATGATTTTTTCGGTGTGTTTTATAATACCAGGTTTAATTAAAAAAGAGTAAATGAGAATTCGGAGAAAAGCTTTATGATAGTGTTTTTTCAATGGGTATTACTCTTTTAAAATATCCTTTTCCATAAAAGCTAATTTTTCTTGCACATTTAAATAATAAAAGAACTGCATGAAATATTTATGACAGAAGTTCATCCATCTTATAGAAACTTTCCCTTAAAACATCAGATCGATGATAATTTTACCTGAAAGTCCCTTATAACTGTCATTCATCAATTGTTACAGAAAATATGTTTTAAATATTTATTTATTGTGCTATAGAATATTAAAAAATGTACTAAAATGTATAAATATTAACAGGTAAAGTATTATGTAAAATTCAGAGATATATTAAAATAATTTGAATGTTAATTAGCTCTATTTGTTCTATTTTCGTGTAATATAGCAAAAGAAAAAAAATTTAAATAAATAAAATTAGATACCTAGTTTTGATTCGATATAACCCTTTAAAGATCACCTACATGAATTCTTTTGAATTTAATAAAGCTAGTTTATAATTATTATCTATGAATCTTATAAATGCAAAATGTATTAAAGTTTTTCTTTGCAATCCTTAGAGGGGTAAGAGGATACCACAGGAAAAATTAAGAGGGGTTAACTGACAAACCCATACCCTTGTACAGTGTGAACATAATATATTTTTTAAATTTTAATTCAATTGGAAGAACAATAAATGTGTTCATAAAAAAGTAAAATAAATAAATAGTTTAACAGTTTACAAGTGTTGTTTGAATAGATACTTTTATTTAGGATCATAAGTGAAAAATAATTTCATTGCTAACTTTCCAGGTACAGCAAGTTCAAATACATATATTTCAAAAGAAAAAATAAATGTAGTACTGTCATTTATTGTAAGTTTTAAAAGTTAAGAGCATAAAAAAATCTAAAAAAAATTCATATGTCTCCAAAAATTAGAGAAAAAAAATGTTTAACAGAAGGTTTCGCTTCGAAGTTACTATTGACTAAAGGGATAAATGGTTATCTTATAGTTAAACAAGGGAAGTAGTTTAATGCCATACTACGGATAATTTTGGATAACTGAGATTAAAAAAAAAGTATTTTCTAATTTAATT
>CM063503.1:105781255-105786255 GCA_032207245.1 Pardosa pseudoannulata
AATTTTAACAGAATTAACATAACAGAAATTCCTTTCAAAAATCTGATCGTCCCGTCTTACAGATTATATTTCAAATTCTCTTCTATTTTTCTTTCAAACCTGAGTAATTTTTCAATATATGGGATCCTAATTAATTAATTATATTTTCATGGCACAATAGTTTCGTCGGTAAGTGACATTACGCAACAAATTGGAAGAAATAAAAAAATGTAGATTTAAATATGACGTGGAAGGAAAAATACTTAATTCTGACGCTAAAGTATGGCGCTATCAATTCTTTAAATATTGTTTATGTTTATTAATTTTAGCTTGCGGATAAGATGCCTTTCAATTTTTGAAGTGTTCAGCTAATTATGATTTGTAATTTTCTTTATTCAGTTTAATTAATTGAAATTCGTTTAAAGAGAATAATGAATAAAATTTGTACTATGACGATAAGAAGGTCCAATTTCGGTGGTAAGAAAGTGGTAGCAGATTATGATCAATTAATTATTTAAAACTATAATTAATAGTATAACATAAGTTTTGTAAAGAAAATATAGAATAGATTTTATATTTTTACGGTAGTGGAATTAGTTTCATAAATGTGCTTTTTCTCTGATTTTACACCATTTTTAGCAAATAATTTAGGTGTTTAAAATAGTTCTTGTAAATATTTGATTTGTAAAACATTTTTCAAGATAAGATTTCCAAAATTCTATCTGTAATCATTGAAATTTAAAGCATTTAATGAATGAAAATTTCTGCTATCTAAAAGTATCTACTTTCTTTTGTGATGCCTTAAACAATTATTTTAAATAAACATAAAACAAATCTTAAGTAAGCATATTAATTTTCATAAATCTTTTAATTACCATATCCCATATACTCTTAAGATTATTGAATCAGTCTTGTAACAGTATTATATCCAAACATTTTATCTTCACGATAAAGAGAAAGTAAAATACAATGAATAGCTTGAAAATATGAAGCCACATAATGAAAATTCCGGATTGTTGGGAATTAAAATATTTTTAACTTTATTCTTAAAAAAAAGTGATTTACCCTTTAGCTTTCAAATATCTAAATAATGTGTTTAAAAATAAAAGAAAATGAAAATCCTGTGTTTATTCTTAAAACGATAATACACTTGGAATTCTATTGTCTCGGATGATGATAGATACAAAGTCGCAAAAGGTAGAAATGAGTTAAATATTAATGAAAACTTGCAGTAAACAGATAAGGCATTATTATTCTTACTGTTCCAGTTTAGCTGCGAATTTAATTATATACATATACATTTATTAAAAGTAGCTTTTTCAAAGAGAGGCATTTATATTGTATTAGTTTTATACATATTTTCTCTTTAGGGAGATGTGTCATGGTGTTTGTGTTTATTACTAAGTGAAACAATTGGATAGCAATTTGATTGCAAAATTCAAAATAAAGGAACGTATTTATTTGAAGATAAACCTTTATAAAGAGGAAAGCTTTTGTTTAATAAAATTTCAAATAAAGGTGAAAATGAAGAGTAATTTATCCATTAAACTTATATTTTACTCTAGGGAAAACAATTTATAAAAGGGTATAAATTTGTACATTTAAAAATATTAAAGAAATATCAATAAAACGAAACATTCTCTAAATATTAAATATTTATTATTCTATAATACATACTTGTTTTTTTTGCTGGAATTTTTTACACGCATTAAAAAACATTAGTTAGAATATATTATATTTAGATATTTTCCATTATCTTGAACATTATGTCATCGTTTTTAATTAAAAAAAAACTCGAATAATAAAAGTAGTGATGTAGTAATATTTCAAAACTAATATTCTTGTATTTTTTATATAACTTACCTGCTGATTAAATGTCGTTTAAGACCAACTTTATAGAAAATGAAATTACATCCAAAATGTTATAAAACTACAGTGTTTTATACATTTATAAACAACTAAAGTCATATAATTTACTATTTTGCGTTTAAATGTCGTAATTTACCTTCATTTTTGTGTGGAATTTTATTAGGAAAATTCAAGTATAAAATAACAGTATATTTTCTACGTTTAGAAAAACTAGCATAAAAGAACATACATTTTTCTTTATTTTTCAAAATTATTACCTCTTTTTCGCTCTTTTTTTTCAGCATACAGCCTAATAAAATTATGTACATTTACATTCCTTTACTCTATCCCCAAAATATCCTAAGCTACTTCCTAAGTGCTTTCAGGATTTTGGCTTTTTTCAGAAATATTGCTTTTACACTGTTGCTTTCACCTTTGTTTGGATTAATGCAGCATTGTTTGTTTTGTGAATGCAGAAGAAGAAAACTCTCGCTGTATAACATACGCCATTGGGCTTCTGACATGTTTTTACTCTTAATGACGGGATATAGCGAACACAAAGAAACCCCCTCAATGCACCTTTTCAGAATATTTTATCCTTTTTTTTCCTTTCCTTTCCTTTTATCCCTTACAGCATACTTTTGTGGCTTAAAATATAATATTCGTTCCGGAATAATATTTCTTAATGCTACTGTCATATTCTCATATGCATAGTCTATTTTATAAATCACAAATCACGTAAAACTTCAATAATATTACGTATATAAATGACAAAGAAATGAAATTTAAAACTGAAAGAGTGTAGTATTTTTATCTCCTTTCTCCATTCTTTATACTATGTAAAATATCTATTTTTGGTATCATTAAAATATTTTCAGGCTATAAAATTTGGATAGATAATTTTATCAAGTTTTATAAAATATATCTGAATATTATTAAGGAATATCTGAATAATATTATGTTATTTCTAGGGACCTGGTTTTTGCTTAAATTTATATTCTCTAAGAAACTCATACAGTTTTCTTTATAAACACAAAACTCAATAGACTATAAACAGTGTAAATGAATTATTGTACTTATTATTGTATACTTCATTACTTATTTAAATAATTGTATAAATTTATTGTAATTACTTCTAATGGCATTTTTCAAAAATCTTTTTTTTATATAAATGGCACCAGTCAAAATTTTAATTGCTTATTTTTTTTGTCTTTAATTATTTTTAACTACAAGTTACATATGTAGCGCAATAATTAAAGATTGAACACTTAATATTTTCGAAATGAGGATTATGATTCTTTCTTCAGGATAAAATTTATGTGCCCATACTTATAACGAAAAAAAATCTAAACAAATAATCAAGACTGATTAAGAATAATTCTCATTTAATAATCCTATTGTTACATTCCGGATTTAAAAAAAGTGTTTCTCCAAACATTAGACATAAAATTGGGTATGGTTTAGCAATATAATGTAGATTTTATCAAATTATAGAGTGTATAATAAAGCAAAGTTGTGAATACTAAAGGTGTGATTACTAAAACAACATTATAGATATGAAATAAAGTAAAAATATCAGGCAGTTTCGTTTTGCTATAATTTACAAATATATCGCAAAATATCTGCAAATTTGAAAACCCCCAGTCTTCCTTGTTAACCAAACAAATTAGTCATAAACTTTTCCTACACTAAAATTAAACTTATTTAAGAGTGAATGTGACATTTTATCTTCTAAATTTTTTATTTGATGGGAGGTTATACAATTTCGATAATATTAGTTTTTAATACCATAATAATATACATAACATTAAATCAACGATGTATAGAAATACATTCAATAATATGTAGTGTATAATAAGACATCACTGATTAGAACTCATATACTACCATCTGAAAGCATTGGTAGAGTTTAAATATTTGTTATATTATTTTTTTCATTATATAGAATATAAACTATAAAAATGTAGGCTCACAAAAACATGTTAAAGTCGTTGTAAATATAAAATTTCCACATTCTATCTTCAATCATTTTTAATTTGTTACATTCGTTTTTCTCCAAACATTAGACATAAAACTGGGTATGGTTTAGCAATATAATGTAGATTTTATCAAATTATATCAGTATCATAATAAATATATTATATCGTAGATATTTAATACTTTACTTCATGCAAATATATAACTGATAAATAACTTTACTTTGTGCAAATCAGTAAGATTTTTTATGTCTTAATTTTTCTTAATTATTCTAGCCCATATAAATTACTCTGGAAGTATTTTTTAAATTTTTTTTCTGTAAAACACTGTTTTATATAAATTTTTCTATTTTAATTAAAAAAGCTGTTGGAAATTTTGAGTTATTATATGTATGAGGTCTTCTATAAGCTATCGTTAATAATACAGTCAGAATTTTAAAGTCATAAAAATATATATTTTAGTGTTTCAGTTTATCACTTACTTTCTACACACAATCGTGTATTTTACTTGCACATAAGATTAGTGAACATTGCATTCACAAATTGCTTGTAAGTAAATGCACTCTTTTAACTATCGTTTACCAAATATATGCATTTATATTATTAAATAATGAATGTTACACGTTTAAAATTTTATCCAACAATTCGTTTAGACTGGTAAAAATTTAGACCTGCATTATATTTATAGTTTATGACTGTTGTTTATCACAGATTTTGTACCCTGCGATAGTTGCTAGGAAAGTAAGTTTCTGCCGTTTTGATAAATTTCGGGTGGAACTGCTCCAGATGAAGAGCTATTTTTCGCTTTCTATTCACACGCCAAGATCAAATAACTCGTTAAATGGGTGAGCTCGTGACGGTCAAGATTTATGGATAAAAGTAGTTGTAGTCTATCGTGAGAATCGACAAGACGTCATACATAATAGTGTCCCTTCAGTAAGAATAAAATACATACTGAAAATTCTCAGAAGGTATTGAAAAATACCTGTTAAGAACTTTTTTAATAAGAAATACAAATTGATACATTGCATCTTTAAATATTTATTTTCTGTAAAAGTCTTGTTTATTAATTTATGCAGACATATTTAATTTTTATTACACCATATAAACTATTCTTTCACCCAAAGTAAACTTTGACATAAATATGTAATTTATTTATTCCTATTATATTTAGATTTAAAAATATAAAATGAGATG
>CM063503.1:105793755-105833755 GCA_032207245.1 Pardosa pseudoannulata
TTCATTTATTTAGTAATCATTTCATCTTATGTGTTTTTAAAGTGAAAGTGCTATTTCACTGTAATGACAGCCTTTTATTTGTACATCATTTTTAATTTTTTAATCAAATTTCATATTTTACAGGCTATGAGTTTAGTTTTTTTAGTTTTCTTTTATATTTTATAATTCTGAATGAATTGATAAGTTATTGATAAAGAGTAAGAATATATTATGATTTTTAAGCCGGAAGTATGGAACGGGAACTATTTCTTACATGCAAGAAAAAATGCATTCATCGAATAAATGTTTATTTTTTAATTATAGAGATTATTATTTTAACTATGGTTGTCGGAAGCACATTTTTTAAAAAATAATATGTTTAAAAATAGTTCTAATTTCAAGATAATGTATCTCTAACAATAATTATTTAATTTTTAATGATATATTTATTCTCAACTTGTAAATTGCACTTCGAAATACCGATTTTTATTTATTTTGCTATTATTTGTTGGCAGGTTTCGAGGCTGGATAATATAATTAACCCCTTCCGGTAAAATGACGAGTCTAGCTCGTCCTTAGTTTTTCATTCCATACCTCACAATGACGAGCTACACTCGTCAGGCGATTAAAGTTGCTGTTAAATATGATAATTAATTTAGTTTATAATTTCTAGTGTACTGAATTTGGCAACACTTTAATTACTTGTGAAAATCACAAGTCACTATTTCATATTGTTTACTTAGAATTTCTTGGTACAAGTCATTGCTAAATTAATGAGTCAGAATAAAAGAAAACCTACTAAGAAATGCCGTGTGTGTTACAAGAATCAAATTAAAAGTGAGACTACTAGGCGGTGTAAACAATTAAGAAATCCTTTGCACTTCGTTTTGAAAAGTACCACTAGCTTATAGACTATTATCTGTATACCTTATTAATGTTTTGCTTTGATATTTTCTTAATTTTACTATTTCTGATATTATTTAACACTATGTAAAAAGTGGATTTTAATTAAGAATATGTAAGAATTGTAAAATGAAAAGTTTTTTAAATAAAAATTAAATGGTTATTTCATGCACTTCCTTATTAACATACACGGAAGTTAAACTATTTAGATTTTCTTTTGAAATGTTTGCTTTGAAAAACTTTTTTTTATTTCTAAATTGTAATATGTGATATAACAATGTATGCCACAAAAGATATAGTTCAGTGTTTAAAAGCAATGCAGTGACACTATTAATGAATCACTCAATTTTAAATAAAAGAACTATCTATGATATGTAACATGCACAGTTTTATTATTCATAAATATCGTAAACTCTTAGTATTTATGCTTTTTTCAAATTTTTCTTTTTTGTTAAAAAGTTTTTTGTTTATCAAAGAATGGTTGATTTAATATCACTTTTATTTTTAAAGCATGATAACATTATTTAAACAGTTTTTTGCTTATTAAAGACCTATGCCACTATTTATCATTTCAAAAGTCAACATGTTAAACATTACATATTTAAAAAAATTTAATCATTCAGATATATAATATAAAAAATTAGAAGTTGTTTTTTACAAATATGTATAATTTTCTAAATATTTTGTAAATTAATAGTAAATATTGTTACATACTTTTAATCGTATTCCTTTTTTCTTAGTTTTTTCTCATTTTTATGTTTAATTGTTTTAAATGAACATTGATAAAATTTAATTGAGTTTCTGGGTAGAAAATGTTAGAGAAGTTGCACTATTTTTTTTATTCTATCGTATAAAGCATGTGAAACTTTATTGTTTTATCAAAGGTCAGTTTTTTTCATTATATAATAAGGATGAGAGAAACCAATATTTTTCATTGTTTTAGTTTTAAAAATATGCTTAAACATTACATATTAAACAAAATTTATATAAATGTCATGTATAATATAATTTAAAAAAGTTAGAGAAGTTGGATTGATTTATTTAGAATACAAATATCGTATAAAGCATTCTAAATAATATTGTAAATTTAATAGTAAGTAGTTGTTTTGTGACATACTATCTGATAAGATAATTCATATTCCAATATTTTTCATAGTTTTATTTCTCAAAAAAATATGTAAAATTGCATCACTTAAATGCTACATATTTAAGAAATAAAACTATAATGTAGTTCATAGGAAAGTTAGATAAAGTTAGAGAAGTTGGATTGATTTATTTAGAATACAAATATCGTATAAAGCATTCTGAATAATATTGTAAATTTAATAGTAAATAGTTTTTTGTGACATATTGTTATAATAAGATAATTCGTATTCCAATATTTTTCATTGTTTTATTTCTCAAAAAAAATATGTAAAATTGCATCACTTAAATGCTACATATTTAAGAAATAAAACTATAATGTAGTTCACATGAAAGTTAGAAAAAAGTTAGAGAAGTTGGATGGATTTATTTAGAATACAAATATCGTATAAAGCATTCTAAATAATATTGTAAATTTAATAGTAAGTAGTTGTTTTGTGATATACTGATCTAATAAGATAATTCGTATTCCAATATTTTTCATTGTTTTACTTCTCAAAAAAATATGTAAACTTGCATCACTTAAATGCTACAAATTTAAGAAATAAAACTATAATGTAGTTCACATGAAAGTTAGAAAAAAGCTAGAGAAGTTGGATTGATTTATTTAGAATACAAATATCGTATAACTCATTCTAAATAATATTGTAAATTTAACAGTAAATAGTTGTTTTGTGACATATTGATATAACAAGATAATTCGTATTCCAATATTTTTCATTGTTTTATTTCTCAAAAAAAATATGTAAAATTGCATCACTTAAATGCTACAGATTTAAGAAATAAAACTATAATGTAGTTCACATGAAAAAACTCTCACTCATTTTAAAATATAATTAATTATTTCATTTTTAATACATATTTTTTATTAGTTCAGTGTTTAATTCTTATTAATTAGTCACATTAAAAGAAATTACTACAAATTTTAAAATTTAGTTTATTTACTCCTTAACTTTTCAATTTCGGTTATATATATATACATACATGCTTGTAACATATAGCTGGTATACTAAGTTTTTCTATGTAGAATGTTCTATTATTATTCTCCATATATATTGTAAAGTAAATTAACATAACCACTAATGCTTGTAATTTTGCTCTTTTGTAAATGTTTCTCTATTGTTAAGATATGATTTTTATATACAGTTTTAAATACAGGTATAATGAATATATATGCCTTTTCAGAAAACTTTAAATTTGACATCTTCTAAAAGTTTTCATATTACTTAGCAGTCAATTTTGTAATTTTAAGTTAGTCTGGAAGATTAACGAATGAATCAGTTTATTGCTCGCGTAAAGTAATAACAATATTAATTATAAATATTCTGATATAAAAAGCTGTCGTATAAGTTAAGGTAAGCGTTTGTTAGATATTTTCGTAACCACAATGACAATGTTACATGAATACTAAGATTTATTACTGAGAAATGAAAATGTCAGCATAACAGAGAGATGAATAGAAAACCACTCTTGGTAGCTATAGAAAGGAAATTGAATCAAGTATTCTGATTCCCTGAATTCTCCTCCTTGCATTTTCTTTCTTTATAAAGGAAATAGGACTCATGATCACGTTCCTGCCAACTAATTAAGGACAACAATGAGCTGGCAGAAGATAAAAAAAAAAAAACGTTTCCCAATCATGTTGCGAAGTTACTAAGTTGGGGAAGAAGGTACCATGTGCTCAATCGTTTACGATATATTTCTAATACTGGATATACTTATTAAAGGCCATTTATTAGTAATGTTGATGGCTTGTATAAAAAAACGAAAGTTAAAGAAATTCTTACGATGCAATTTTACTATACTGAAACCTTTATAGCAATAAAATATTTGGTATTAATAAATTCCATTTACACAACAATAAATTTGGAAATTTTTCTTGCAATATGTATTTAAAAGGAAATTATTTATAAATACTAAAATACATTACGAAAACTAAGCCTAATATAGGTCTAATAAAACTAATCACGATCAGAATGGAATATCGCTTATTTTTGTGTTGTATTGATATGTAAGTATTTATTTAAAACTCATATGTTAGTCATATGTTAAAAATTGTATTTACTAATTAACTGACTTAGATACTTTTTGCAACAGAAAATTGAAATTAACTGTGTGGATATTATCGTCAGTTATATTTCATAATTTGATTTAATAATTTTTCAATATTCATTTTATCATGTCACTTGTTTAGAAGACGGCGTTAAATAAATAATGTAATGGCATCCAAATAGCATCAGTTTAGTAAAGTTATCTCATACGTTTTATGTTATAATCATAATCAACAGGAAAATATTAGAGCAGATACAACTAGTCAGTATAAATTGTTTGATCCTGTAACTTTGTTTTACAAGCTAAAATAATTAAATGAAACTCATATATTTATTGATAATTATAGTTTATGATGTACTTTTACGCTGTTGTTCGTCAATCCTAAGTGCATTTAGAGGCATGCCCGAGCATTGCGGTAAGCAGTTCGAAAATCACTGCAGTTTAGCATATCTGGAGTGGTTACTGCACCTCAAAACCTCATTGCTGAGGCAGTAGAACTAATTGCTACAGGAACTGATAAAATACTTATTTCAAATATAAAATATTTTTGAGAGACCGCTATATCAATAAATGAGGATTTTACCCCCATTGAGCTATGCCGAAAGCTGGCCGATTGGTTAGAGCGCTGATCGTCGGTATCAGAGTTCGTGGATTCGAATCCCACTATGGCATGGATGTTCGTAGCCGTTCGGAATCGGCTTTAAGCAGTAGGTCACGGTCTCAATAGCGCTCGTGTGCAAAACAGTAGAGCGTAGTGCTCCGAACGAAATCAAACCATTGAGCTATTTTTTTTTTAATTCTGTAATCAATGTTTCCTACATTCCGATTCTGATGAGTGTTGTGCACAATAATAATGCATTTGTTCTGTAACTGTAGATTTGTTTTTATATCTAAAACAAATTTCATTAAAATCTTCTAGAGTTACTTTGCCAAATCTGTTCATTTTCAGAATTTTGCACTCCAGAAAATATTTAATAAATGAATCATTGCTATTTTTAATATAAAAAATTGTTTAACAATAAACTTATGTTATAGTAAACGGTATGAAAATATATATTTTATATGATGTAATACATATTTTTAGTAGCGTAATTGTAAACTCTGGTGAATTTCTTCATGTAAATCAAAGTAAATTCCTTTTAATAATTAAAGAAAATAATAAAATTACAAATAAATTAAAGTAATTCGTTGATTTAGTTCATGCATCAGAAAAATTATAACTTTTTACGCCATACTTATATAAATAATAATTCCGCTGACTAATATTACGATGAAATATTTTATATGTAATAAAAATAGGATAATGTATAAATTAAATACTAAAATGGAAGTTTATGAATTGAAATTACTTTATTAAAATGAATATTGTGAAATAAATAAATCCACTCTGTTATATGTAATACTGCATGTAACTCTTTCACACTTAAATTGACATGGTTTATTTAAACATCTGTTAATTACAACTTCATGCTTAAGTCATTTGTATCTTATAATTTCACTGGTTAAAAATATATCTATTCTTTAAAGATAATAATATAACCTCTACTATTCGGATTTTAATTAAATAATTTTTTTACATTTATATGCATGAATCATCTATTTAGATTGCACTATGCAGTGATAAAAACCACTGATTGATCTTTAATATTCAACATAAAACGCATTTATTTTATGAACTAGTTACTATTAAATTCTTTATTACACACAAATATAAAAATTAAATTTTCATAAATAAAAATATTTTAGCAATATTATTAAACTACATTATTTCCAATAAATTTCTAAAACGCTGAAATATGTTTCTGTGAGTAAAATTTTTACAGTAATAAAATATAAATAACAACCTTTAATATTATTTCATTATTATTTTTTATATAAATCCCAAACAAACAATAATTACCTATACAATAACTCTAAAAATCTGTAAGATTTCTTTATTAAGTTCTGTTTCGCAATCTCCAATTTCTGAGAATTTATACTCTGCTTGCGATATAAACATTGAAAACTTACAAAAATATTTTTTTAATACTTAGTTATTTTATATTATAAAATTTCACGTAAAAAATCACAATAATTCAATTTATAGGAATACATGGAAAACTGTGTCATATTAACAATTAAAAATTTATTTAACTAAAGAAACATTTCTACTTTGATTTAAAAATATATATTTTATTGCAGGGTTAAATTTACAATTCTTTAATAAATCACTGAAAACACATTTCCTCTTTTAAAAATCTTTTAGAAAACAAAGGTGAAAGACAATTGTACAGTAAAATGAAATGTAGATCATATCAAAGGTTTGATATGGTAATGCATCATCTGCGAAGGCCCTTTCTTTAGCATACATACAAAGATAAATATATAAATTCTCCCAGTGATCATTGCCTGGGGCATTCAAGACGCGCGAAGCGAATAACCTTATTGGGATGCTAGTTTACCCTTCATAGGGGTAAGAAAAAAAATATGTATATCACGATGACAAGGCACTTGAGAGCAATGCAGTGACATCTGGTGGAGAAATTATAAACACACAGTTTGATCAGGCTTTAGTAAACTACATTAGACTACTCCCACATTAGACTTGGTAATAACTTGGGGAACAAGGGAAATCGAGAAGGATCGAAAGATCCTGAATTTACTTCTGATTTGCAAAGAAAGGGGCCAATATGTCGAGTGATTCAGAATAAAAAATATTGATTTCGAAAAACTGCCAGTCCATGGTGGAATTTTTATTCTTTCATATATATATATATATATATATATATATATATATATATATATATATATATATATATACATTACAATTTATATATTATATTAATATAAATATATATTTTAAATTACATTCTATGTTTTAGTAACTTAGATGTACGTCCAAAATACAGGAATATTATATGTAATATGTACAAAAAGCATCCTTTCTAAGCATTCTGAATAGTTAACTTTAAGATAATACTTTTTTCCATATCCTGTGGTGCAGCTGAAGCTCAGAGGAGTAATATACTGTTTATCTACAGCATTTATGGCACTAGAAAGACAATTCACGAGTGTTGTGATACCATAAACCGACGCCAGCTGTGGAATATCTGCTTAGACACCCAAGAGGTTCATTACGTATTTTATAAAAGACTGATTGTGTCTTAAAGGATGTGGCTTTATGTGTTAGAATATTATCAAAAATGGACTTGTCAAAATGAGATAGACTCGATTTATTACTTACACTGACATTGAGTATAAGTTAGGATTAGAAAGTATCAACTCTTGCAGGACTTATTTTATTACTAAACAAGTATAATTTATTATGAATCGATGTTATTTTATCATACTAATAATATTTAAAATGCCTCTCATGTTATTATAAATATACCTGTTAAGTTTATATATATATATATATATGTATATATATATATATATATATATATATATATTATATATATATATATATATATATATATATATATATATATATATATATATATATATATTATATATATATATATATTATATATATATATATATATATATATATATATATATATATATATATAATATATATATAATATATATATATATATATATATATATATATATATATATATATATATATACATATATATATATATATATATATATATATATATATATATATATATATATATATATATATATATATATATATATATATATATATATATATATATATATATATATATATATATATATATATATATATTTTTTATGAATTATTTGATTAAACTACGATTTTTTTATATTTTATTCCTGTCAGCATGTCTTTCTGTTTATTTTCCATTTGTATTGTATTCTCCTTATAATTATTTAACTAATTTCGATGATTAATTAAACATTTAAATTTAAGGAAATAATTTTACCCTTATTTATTACATCTATATTTTCCACAAAATATTGAGCTTTTCTAAATTTAAATTAATTTATAATAATGTAAAGGAATTTGCTGATTGTAAAAGCATGTCAAGATTTTTCTATTATTATACATTTAGTGTCCTTGAGTAAATTGTGTAATTAGGATTGTTGTACATGAAAAATTATTTTACATTTACAAGAAATATTCTATAAAAAGGAAGATTAAAGCTGCTGAAATTAACTTTTAAATAAAAAATATCTGTTTTTAGCAAGTTACTCTTATTATAATATATGTTTTGCTATGTATACGTGTACAAAATTTTACAACCCTAATAATCCAGAAAAGTCCCTTACGACCTTTACAGACTCGTCAGGTTCTTGAAAAGATTCATAAATTATAATATATTTTTAAGATTATGATTACACGAAGTAAAATTTATACAGAAATAAAACTTTTTACAATAAGTATTAAGCATAAATTCTCATACAGTATGAAATATTTAATATTTATTTTGTAAAATCATGTAGTTTATCTACAATACACTATTATGTCATCACTATTCTTTTAAGAACAGGAAAAAATATTTCATTAATTCTATAATCATATTTCCTATGGAATTCTTAATAATGTCTTCACCATATTCTAGGTTCCATATAAATTCTTCAA
This sequence comes from Pardosa pseudoannulata, assembly GCA_032207245.1. Lineage (NCBI taxonomy): Eukaryota > Metazoa > Arthropoda > Arachnida > Araneae > Lycosidae > Pardosa > Pardosa pseudoannulata. The sequence continues at coordinate 105,802,385 of CM063503.1, forward strand.
GGTGAGCGTCTTCGATCGAAGTACATAAATAAGTCCAAAGAACTTTACCTCTACGCCTTATAATTTTAGAGAAAAAGCAAAAGGAAAAATATAGAAAATTGTTGTAAACCTATATGGCAGTTTTTGTAATTATATACAACAAATGCAATATAGGATTGTTTTATTTTTATAAAAGAATTCTATTTTACTTAATGTATATTTATTGAAGAATAATTCATGTACATAATTTCAAAGCTAATGTTTAAAATTCTGTAATATAAAAATTTGTATGTTAAATTTTAAATGTCGGTTATGTATGTAAATACATATTTTTAGTTCTGTGTTATTTCTACATGTTTCACGCAATCCAGCTTTTTTTTTCTAAGCATTTCAAATGCTGCTTGTATGTTTCTTTTCTTTATAAACATATATTAAAATATTTTAGGTTTTATTCTGATAATACTTCTATAATTCTAATGAAGCATTAGAAAAACTTACCTTTTTTATAATTTTTTATTAAATTTTATAATCCATTAATTTACTATATTAGGAATAAAAATTATTTACTTATTACAAAGAACACATTCAAAAGATTATAATTTTTTTTAATTCTTATTTACAATATAGTTTTAGGGGACTTTTAGTTTTAAATTTTAAACAACTTTTTTCTTGATTAAAAGCTATATAAACAGTTGAAGCTTTAATTTTACTTATGTTCGAAAATAGAATTGAAAAAATATAATTAATTATTCTTCAGAGCTCTTTTGTTCGTATTCAGATTAGATTTTGATTGCAATTTCGAAAGACACCTGAGTTCATTTAAATAAGTATAGTGCCTGAACAAATACTTTACAATGTTTAAATTGCCGTACTCTTTACTAGTTTGTTAACTCTTGTAGGAACATATATTTTCATGGACTCTCTTGTGTCCTTAATAATACAATTAAAGCCATTAAGAAATCAGTACATCTCTTTTAAAACTACCCGTATCGGTGAATTTAGGATAAATGAATAGAACTCGTTTACTGTGTATATAAATAGGATTCTTTTCTTGACACCCTAAATCCGAACCCCCCTCCAACATTCCCTCCCATTTAATTACAGAAAACAAGATAGGCGATACCTTGGGGAACTGCAGCTTTATTTTCCTACCACAGTTCTGTGAAGTAGACAAAAAGACTTGAAGATAAAAAAGAGTATAAATAATAAAAGACTATCCAATAGGGACAAGAAACGGTTGACAGCGGAGATAATGAATGTATTCGTGCATGTGCAAAGTAAAGGGGTCACAAGAGGTGTTAGGGGTAATCTAACTAATGCAAGCGTATATCCTAGATACTATGACGTTTGTTAAACGCCGTTGACATTGGATTTACTTTAAATTCCTTCAGTGAATTCTTTCAAAACAGAAAAAAAGTCTGCATTTTAATGAAAATGGTTTTCTTATGAGTTAATACTTTAATAAATGTTGCTGGTTCTTGATCTATACATTTAGATAGGGCGTAGCCTATTCTTTGTCAAAATATAGAAACATAAACAGATTTTATAAATAAAACATCTTTCTATCTACAGTTTAATGCATAATTTAATGCTGGATTTTATTTTATCAATTTAAGAATTTCGAGAACACTTGTGGTAAAATTTTAAGTACAGCGAAAATTTAACAAAATTTTTAGTATTATATAATATTTTTAAAAATATTTTTCAGTATTGATTTATATGTTGTCACTTTAAGGAAAATAAATTTACAGATTTTCTTCTATATAAATAGACTTATATTTGCTATAAATGCCATTGATATTTTTCACCATAATTCTATATTAAAAGCAAGTCTGCATTTAAAATGGTTCTCCGAATATTTATGCGATAAACAAATAGTAAGTTTGAAATGAATTTGCACATTTAAATGTTTCCTTTTTAACAAATTTATGTCAGAGAATGCAAATCACAATAACTCTTTTATTGCTGAAATATTAGACAAGATATAGAATTAGTGTCAAGATATACTGATATATAAAAGTAAAACTAAAAGTATAAAGAAGTAAAACGTGGCAGCAGACATTTGTTTTATTGCCACTATCAAGCTATGAGCAAAGGTTGAAAATGATAGCGTTCAGATCCAAAATATAGTTGAGAGCTGAGGTTTCGTTGTGGCTGACCTCGCAGATTTTAGGAGAGAAATTAACGTTGAGTGCTGACTTGCCGGAACCGTAATAACGCTTACGGTTCCTCTTCTTGATTTGCAGGAGAAATATTGCGTTTTAAATTTAGGAAAATTAGGGACAGGATGCATCCATCAAGCAATGCCCGAAAACTGAAGATGGTTGATAGATACAGAACGCTTTCCAAGCGGACCAGAAATCCCAAATCAGCAATATCGAAATTAAATGTTTGAGAAAAAATACATAACTATAGGAAGATTCAGTGACAAAATTTATCTGCTGCAAAGTGCATGCAGAAAGCAAATAAGCTGGCAGCGACTGTATGGTGACTCATTATTGAAATGGGAACCACAGTAGCTCAGTCAGCAAAGGCGTCAATCTGTTAATTAGATGGTTTTGAGATAGACTTGAGGTGGTCAAACATCGTTCAAACCGTGTATGTTAATGACGGTTGAGGCAAACGACGCTGGACCAAGCCTTGGGTCTTCTGATCGGTCCTTACTTCTTAACTACGAGGATCCAGCGTGGTCAATGATACTCACGCCCATAGATTTCATTCAGGTACACATGAAAAGAAATAGTGTAAGCTTGGAAACTTTTATGGCATGAAGAAATCATGTGTCAGTATTGCCAACTGCATTAAAAAATCTTTATTCAAGTGCTCCATGCCGAAAGATGGCCGTTTAGTTAGGGTGCTGGCCTTCGGTACCGGAGTTCGTGGGTTCGAATCCCACTGTGGCATGGATGTTCGTAGCCTTTCGGAATCGGCTTTAAACTGTAGGTCCCTGTCTCATTAGCCCTCGCTTTGCAAAAAGTAGACCGTAGCACTCCAAACCAAACCAAACCAAACCAAACCAAATCAAGGGCTCAATATTTATTTCCTGATTGTCACCTTCCATTCCAAAATGTTAGCTTACGCATTCACACTGATATATTTTTCTGAGACTAGTTTAACGAACTGTATAAACACCTACAATGTCTTACTTAATCATCCTGCTGATATTGCAGAGGATATATACGGAGGAATGTTTTGGCATCATAAGAAAATTTATGAATTACTAATATATTTTACAAGAGCTATTTACTGTCTATGGTTACTTGTTAATGTTGTCTACGACCTACAATTTTTTATCATATGTCGTGTATAAACTGTATTAATACAAAAATGGGTACTTCAACCTATTATTAAATATATTATAAGCACAATTTTATAGATGTTTCGATTATTTCGTCTAATCACCATGAAACAATACTAGTGATGATCAAAAATAATCAATTAGGACTTTAAGATAAAATAATTTAAAAATTAACTTTCCATATCGAAAGACTCTTGAAAGGAAACAAAACAACTAGAGCTGTTTAAAAATCCTCCAGTATGAATCCTTAATAAGTAAGGATAAATGACCGACGAGTAAAGGACGATCTTATTATACTAAGTTATGCTTTGCCAATCCAATATGTGGGTAACTGCCAAACAGCTAAGATGCTAAAAAAAATAATATTTTATCACTGAGTATTAGGTGGCTTTTAAAATTTACTACATTGTTCAACAAAAGAAAATGGACATATTTATAATAATTTCCTCCAATGACGAATTAAATATTCTGTATAAAAATATGCAAATATTTGTAAATGATATTATCTTAGGGGATAAATGTGTACATAGTGACATTCTTCAGAGGATCTATTACATTGAATAGAATTAATAGAAGTTACATTTTGTATCCATGATATAAATATACTTATTTACATGAACTGATAGCGCAGAATATCGCGAATGTATTTCTATGAATTTATACAATCAATTTATTTGAATTTAACATAATTAAATAGTTCATAAAAATATGTACTACATAATAATAATTTGTTATGTATCTATAAATTATTATTTATGAAATTAAAAAAAAAACTAATAAATTTAGCTTTATCAAGAGTTTTAAAATTGATATAATAGTAATGTTTATCAATATAAAAACGAAATATTCTCTAAAATTTACGTAAAAATATGTATATTCTTAAAAATAAATCTGTAATGTGTGCAAGAACTTCATCAAGAAAAACTAACATGTATAATTTAAAATTTTGTGCTCTTTAACATAAAATAAATGTTGGATATTTATACTTGACATAATTATACTTGAATTTAATAATCAGTAAATTCCATTCACATAACTAAATAATTCAGTTATGGGTGGTTGATGGTAAAGTTAAGACTTAAAAAATACCAGTCATCTAAACGTAAGTTAGTTTAAATTCTGGAGTATAACCTAATTTCTAATATTTATTCCGTATTAAGGGCTTGAGAATAGAAAAGATCAACAAAGTAAAAATGTTAAATTATTGGTAAAGTAATGCGAAGAAAAAAATTTGAAAGCTTTGATATTATATGGTTAAATATTTGTAAAAAAATGTGAAATAAGTGGCAATTAATCAGAAATTAATGAAGACATTTTTAATTTGATTTATAAGATCAACGAACAAGACCACAGACGTATGTATTAATTATAAAATCATACGTTAATTTATGTATTACGCTCTGTATTATCCTAGTATAATATAAATTCCCTTTTTGAAATTAATTATTCATTAGTTCTTATTAATAAAGAATTTATAGAATCCAGCTCTCTATATTATTATCATAATTTTTTGAAAACGTAATTTAGCTTAAAGATGTAATCCTTATTGCATAACAATCATATATTTTTTATTTTCCTTTGCTATGAAATCGCTTTTAAAAATAAGATTTCATAGCAGAATATGCGTTAAAATGAAGCATGTGTTTAGTCGAATTTCAGTTATGAAATATCCCTTTTTTAATATCCGGAGATTGGCACAGATTTGTAACTTTTGAGCACTGAAAAAAAGCTATATCAGAAATTCTAAACAGAAAACTATTTATAATAAAAAAGAAGGAAATATCCTATTTTAGGACATTATAGCTACGTAGATGTTAAAGTCTGGAATGGGTCCAAAATGCTTTTCAAACCGTTATAGGCAGTATAATAATAAAAAACGATAAATAGAATTCAAGATTCTTTAAAATTATTGACATTTTATTGTTATTTTAGAGGATTATTTGAATGTTTAAAAAACAACCAAGTGTCATTTACAATGGTTTCGATATTTCAAATAAATAAGTAGCATTTAGTAATAATCATTGATAATTAATTATCTACTAAGAATGTTTAAGAAACAAATATATTTATTACTAAAAAAAATAACATATAAATTATAAGGAATAAGTTTAAGACTTCAAAGCCTAACAGTTTTTTAATTTGCATAAGAACTAAACAACGATGTGTTTTTCTACAAACTTTTCTAACTTTTATGAGTAATTGATAATTTTTTTTACTGTCATTAGACAGTTTTGTTTAAAACTGCAGAAAAAATAAAAATGCCTTATTTACTGAGAAGAATCGGTGTTATAATTTAAAAGTACGCCTAGCAATATAATTTGCAACGGTTTTCGAACCACTAACTTATAAGCTAACATTTTTTTTTAACTGCTAAACATTAAAAGCTCTATATAACACTAGAAATTTAGAGAATTCATACAACAATAGTTTATAAATGTTAAAAAGAAAGTATGTAATTGCATGTATTGTACACTTATATGCTTTTTCTCATTGAAGCAGATTTACCTTTATTTGATAATGAATTAAAGTAAAAACTTAATGAAATTAAATGTGTTTTTTATTCGAAATTTATATTTAGAATGAATAAATAATATGTGAAAGTAAAACATTTTTTTTTAAATTTAAGAGAATGATATTTTTCTATTTAAGTAATTGAGGTATATGTTAAAAATGTTTAATTTATAAATAAAAAGTGATTTTCAGTAAATTTTCTTCCAGATATTATAATTTATTCTTCAATTACAGATAATTTAGCTTAAAATAAAGTTGTTTAGGATATGGAATTGTATAAACTAGTCAATAATCTGAAATAAAGAACTAAAATTAAACGAAATAGCTTATAAAATATTTTAAAACTTTATCAACACTTGTATTTAAAAAATAATATTTAAAAAATAAATGTGTAATGCTTAAAGTGAAATTAAAACCATACAAATGCTACATTTGAATAATGTCTGATATACAGCAGTCATAAAAAAATTAAAACAAACGAAAATATGTGAAAGTAAACCATTTTTTAAAAATTTAAGAGAATGATTTTTTTTCTATTTAGAAAATTGAGGTATATGTTAAATTTTTTTGAATTTATAAATAAAAAGTGATTTTCATTAAATTTTATTCTATACTATAATATAATGTATTCTTCATTTACAGAAAATATAGCTTAAAATAAAGTTGTTTAGGATATGGGATTGTATAAACTAGTCAATAATTTGAAATAAAGAATTAAAAGTAAATGAAATAGCTTATAAAATATTTTAAAATTTTATCAACATATGAAACCATACAAATACTACATATGAATAATGTCTGGTGCACAGCAGTCATATACAAAAATTTAAAACAACCGTGTTTCTAGTAATGTATTTCTATGATAATCTATCATCTGTAGATTATTGAAATTACTGATAACTTGAAATAATGCTACTGAAAATAATTTTGAGCTTTCAAAAATAACTCATCAAAACTAACTCAATTCCCAACACTACCTTACATAGGCATTTTTTTGTATTAAATCGTGGTTCGAGCAATGGTCCCGTTTCTTAAATCAGATTTGGGGTAAACACATTTCTAAATTGGATTCTCGTTCAGGTTTTCTGCTATAAAATCGGGTGAGCTGTTCCTCTGGCTTTCACCCCGTAATTGGAAATCTTTTTATTTCGTAAATCCGCGCAACCATTTTACCCTTCGTAACGAAATTCGAAAGTGTTTCAAAGAGTAGGAATAAATCTAGTAGAAGGTGAAAGCAGTTTCAGAAATTATTGAGCACATGGGTTTGTAGTGAAGCATTATAAAGGGGAACGTGTCCTACTTAAAGATAATGATAGCGATGAGAGAAAGCTTCCTATTTTGGTACGGAATCATGAATTTTAGATCCAAGAATCCCAAAAGAGGATCAATTCGGTTTCAGTCCCTCAGGAAGCCTTCACGTTTTGTATTCTTTAGTTATCTTTTATCCGCCCGCTTTGGGCAGCGGTAATTATCATTCTGATAAGTCTTTAGTCACCAGAGACTTTCAAAACTTTAAAGTTAGATTTTACAAACTCTTTTTATAGATCTAAATTGAAATCGTTCTCAAACAACCATTTAACTTCTGTTATTGAAAGGATTTTTTGTCGCCTTCACTTGGTATCTATATATGGTGATTGAGGTACACATTGTTACATCATTGACATTTTATACCTGCACGAATGACAAAATCTGGAGTTAAATATTAAAAACAGAAGAAATGTAATATATTTAGATATTTACAATATATACATTATATAAAGTTAAAATACTAGCAATAGAAAATACGTAACTCAATCCAAATTAAGACCTCAGTAAACACTTCTTAAAAACTGTAATATTTATAAAAATGTGCAGCTTTTTGCTCCTGTTTATAGTAAAACTTGTACTTCTTTAATACTAGGAAATATAATATGTAGTAAACAATAATTTAGTTTTTGTTATTGAAAAATATAATTCTAGCATTTGTTCAATACAAATACATTAAAAAATAATATAAATACTGAAAAAATCTAGCTGTGAGTATTTATAATCCTTATAATCTGAAATTTCATTGAAGTAAATAATGTGACATATTTTCTGTTAGATTTTTTATTTCATTTTTGTATTAATATAATTACATAAAAATAATATTCATTTGATAAATAATCTGTACATTCTATAATTACTAAGTGAAAATATATTATCCGCATTAGAAGAAAATTATGTATACTAGTTCAGGAAAATTTAAGATTTTACATTTATTTAATATAGTATTTTTTCATTTTGATTTTAATGAATAATATTTAATATTAATTTTGTTTAAAAATTTTTGTAGATTATTGTTAAATGAATATATAAAAGATATCTGTACAAAATATTACATAAATATAAAAATATAAAAATTATATAAATCTTCAATTTTAAAAACTATCATGATTTAACATATTAATTCTATTTATCATATTAATATATACTTTTCTTTTATTATATTTTTAAATTTTATTTTTATTTAATGAATAAAAAATGTTGTTTTTGTATTTTTTTTTTAATTTTGTGTAATTTTTTAATAATTCTATTTACAATCCTTCATAATTAATTATTTATACTTTTTCATATTTTAAAATTATACATTATAAATATTTTTTCATTTTTTTTGTTTTTTATTTATTCAATTTTTTTAGTTTTTGTATGTAATTTCCGTTAATATTAATACAAAAATGAAATAAAAAATCTAACAGAAAATGTACTAAATATAAACACATTATCCGTTAAACTTCAAGCTTGAAATTTCAGATTATAAGGGATTATAAATGACTCACTGAAGCTAGATGTGTTCAGTATTTATATTTATTTTTATGCATACCCCAATGTATCTTGCATTGAATGCAATATGCTAGAATCTGTTACAGTTATATTATTTACTAACTATTTGATCCTGTTTAGAGAAAAATAATGTATTCTAAATCTAAAATATAACAAGTAATACATATCAATATCTTATCACTTAAATGATTTAAATTAAAATATATATATATATATATATATATATATATATATATATAATATATATATATATATAATATATATATATATATATATATATATATATTTATTTATATTTAACTAATTTATTAAATAATGATTCAAAAGACAGAATTTGATTAAAGTATGACATTTTTGATTAAAGTATATTTATATTATCTGAATGTTTTGTTATTTAATTTTAAATTTATGTTTCCATTTGTTGAACTGTAGAATAAGAAAAATCATTTTCTCATGTTTCATTTAACAGAGATGTATATACAAAAATTTACACACATTTTTTATTTTACATTTTCATTCATTAAAATCATTTTATGTCAACCACTGACTTCATTACGGCGGCGTAAGAGTCAAGTTAGGCCTTTGTACAGAATCTGGATAATTTCCTGAAACTGAGTAAGGTTCATAATTTTGAGGGACTTTCTAAATGCGGACTAATTGGATTAGTTTCACTTATCGGTGTAGGGTATAGTAAATGTATTCTAAATCATGGTCATTTCTTCATTCTCTACCAAATTTTTCTAATGCGTTTCATGATTTAGTAACTAAATATGCATGTATACTTGTTACTACTATATGTAAACCAAAGCTACGTGAATATGAATATATGCTCTTTTATATAGTTTTTGTTTTATATAAACAATTTTATATACATTTTAGTCAAATTTATTCAGAAATTATTCCAAAATATACATTTTAGGTTACTTAATTATAATTTTCATTGTGTCATTGGCTATATATTTTATGTAAATTTTCAAAACTTAATGTTAAGGAGGAAATATTTATAAAAACTTTAAAACAAATGCTCAATTTGAAAGCCTATTCAGATTCTTTAATAAAGATATCAAGTCTTAAATGAATCTAAAAATGGGGTTAATTTAAACGGTATTTTGAGATTATTTAATGAAAATCTATAAAAATATTAACTACACTTTACAGCTATCATATTCTTTACATAATTTCACTCTTCTCTTTTTACCCAATAGTGACTTGTCTGGACAAATGACTCCGATAACACTACGTAACTATAAACTATTTAACCATTTTACATATAAGTATTTTAGGTTAACTAACAACATTTTAATTATTTAGCGTTTTTTTTAATTCCAGTTTCATCAATATGGATTCGTTTTTATATATATATATATATATATATATATATATATATATTATATATATATATATATATATATATATACATATATATATATAATATATATATATATATATATATATATATATATATATATATATATACATATTATATAAATATATATATACATATATATATATATATATACATATATATATATATATATATATATATATATATATATATATTTATATATATATATATATATATATACATATATATATATATATATATATATATATATATATATATTTATATATATATATATATATATATATATATATATATATATATATATATATATATATATATATATATATATATATATATATATATACACTTGTAGTATGATGAATATTATTACGAGTGGCGTCCGTCATGACCATAAAAACGACACCGTTTCAAAGACAATTATTAGCAAAATGTTGGTAGATGGATTCCCACTTCATTATTTTCGAGACAAACTGAAAGATAAGATAACATGAAGAACATTAAAAGCCCATATTTGAATCATTTAAAAAGATAAAAGTACTTTAAAAGAGTACATGAATAAAAAAAAAATATGTCACTATAGTTTTCTGATTTTGTAATAAAAATAACTTTTGTTTCAGTTCAATATTTTATTGCCGAGAGTAAAAAGTAATCTAGGATTATTTTTATAAAATTTTATTGTCTCTTTTCCATGAAGACGAGCCTATTTTTTCTATGGTTTCACAACTGTTTTTTTTTTCCTGAAATTCATTGAAGCTTTTGAGCATAAACTTTTAAGAAAAAAATTTAATCATATGTAAATATAAGTGTTTTATGTGGCAGAACAGAATGAATAACAGCTGTCTTAAATATACAGAGCATAAATTAAAAAAATTGTATTTTGTTTATAATACATTTTTGTGTCTTTTAAATATTTTCATATTCTTAACAGGAATTTCTTCATAGCTGATTTTTTATCGCATATCTTTCTGAGATTTTTCAAGATATTCCTTTCTGTTACCCCTTGAGTATTTTTAATATCTAAGGAAGAAGAAAATAAAATATTTACACCTCTCTAGAGTTATCTTTTTTTTAACTTACGTTTCAAAAATTTTATCGCCTAAATATTTTCGGTAAAACAGCATTTAATTTTGTTTTAAAATATTATTTTCCTCCCATTTTTTACTTTTGAACTTTTAATACTATATCATTTGAAACTTTTAGGTGAAAGTATTCCAATGTAAATAATATACAACATTAAAACTAGACCAGGGTTTTGGAGACTGCTGTCTAAAGCTACAGCAGCTATCAATTGGAACTTGTGGAGAGTTAATAACATTCGAATGAATTGTGTATTTTTCAATACTCCTACATTTTTTGAAAAATATAACTGTGAGTTAAGTACTAAATAAATTTTATTTAATTTTTAAAATAGGAGAAAATAAATGCAGGAGTGAAAATTTATTCTGTGCTAAGACATCACCAAACTAAATTCACCCACAAATACACACATTTGTGACATAGTAATTAGTTTAATAGATATGTTATAAGGTCTTAAAATAAAAAAAAATATTAGGATGTGTATTATGTATTTTTGTTTTGTTAAAATTTAATGTTTCTGTAAAAAGTATAAAACTTTTAATATGGAATTTTATTTACGACTTGAAACTTTTACATGTAATGTTTCTGTAAAAAGTATAAAAATTTTAATATGCAATTTTACATACGACTTGAAACTTTTACATATAATCTAGGGACCATGTTCCTATATATGTAAGGTTTATTGATGTCATCGAATAATTTATAGTGAAAAGTTTTTCTATATATTTAAGTATTTTGATGGTTTGTGTTTAGTTGTGTTTTTTCTTATGTGTCAATTATTGTAAATAGTTACTTTAATAGAATGTCGATAATTTGAGCTGTAAGAAACATAAATACATAAAACATTGATATCCAGATTAAATAAAAATGGTTTTATTCCCTTCGACAATTAATCTTTAGAGCACTTTCTGGCGTAAATTAATTTTATACATATTCTAATGCTAAAGCTATAATAAATGCTATTTTTCTGTCCATTGGTCATATTTTTGAGCTGTCGCAGTAAAATGGTATGTCTTAAATAAATTGTTGCCTCTGTATTTTCTTGCTAGCTTAAATTATCAAGGCTAACTGGTGCTTCTTTAAAAATGATGATCCATCTTATATCTTATGTGGACAAAACCATGTAATTTGTTCTCTGGTTGGCCGATATCGGTGACAAATATGTATATTTTAGAGCAATTTGTGAAGAACTGTTTTAAGAACCATTGTAAAGACTCTGAATTGACTGATGCGTTTTCATCCTCAATAAATGTTCCACAACGTTTGGCTTATTTTGTTGATTTTCTTTCACTTTTTCACTGCTGTATTCCTACTAGAAATAATTTTTGCACAGAGAGTCCGGGTGCATTTAGGGATAGAGAATAATCTCTTTTATTAGCGGTGAAGATATTTTCACTGGGTTACAAATCTATCTATCCACACCATGCACACACACACACACACACACACACACACACACACACACACATATATATATATATATATATATATATATATATATATATATATATATATATATATATATATATATATATATATATGTAATATATATATATATATATTATATATATGTAATATATCAAAATTATTTAACTCTAATGTTTCTTTTAAAAAACCCATTTCTCAAATTCGAATTCATTTAAACCTTTTTTCCAGCCTCTATTTAGGTTAATCAAAGGAGTATTATCCGCTTAACATTCTTAATAAATCTTTGTATAATGAAACTGTAAACTTTCTGTCTATTCATCACATTTCCCAGTTGTTGGCGGTTATGGTTTCGCGTTTTGCTGATATTCCATTTAATTCGCTTATTCAGTTGTTTTTTTTTACCGTTGGAAAATTATTTCTGTCATCGCTCTTGGGTGCACCTCTGTTCGATCAGAGTGAACTCTGTGGCTTTTCTTTGTCTGTTGTCCAGTAGAATAGATGTGATTTGTAGCTGCTCTGGAATAAAGTTTGAATCAGACTTTTGCCGTTCTCTTCAATATTTGGCCCGACTGCATTTTTATTACTGTTAGCTGTTGAGCTTTCTCCTTGTCTAGGAGTTTTATAAAAAATGGATGACACACACACACATATATATATATATATATATATATATATATATGTATATACATGTATATATATGTATATATGTATATATATATATATATATATATATATATATATATATATATATATATATATATATATATATATATATATTATATATATATATATATATATATAGATATATATATATATATATATATATATATATATATATATATATATATATATATATATATATATATATATATATATATATATATATATATATATATATATATATATATATATACTTGTATGGGTGTATGGGGGGCAGAAAATCGACACCAAATATTCTATGCAGAATTGCTACGCTCTCCCCAAAATATAAATCTCTCAGTCATATTGGTGTTCCGTGGTCTTTATATAAAATTCTCATAAATTCTTAAAACACGAATTTACTGTAACGGCAAATGCCTAAAATTATACTGTATTTAATTTTGCAGTCATTCTTGTGTTTAGAGTTGTTACTACATTGGAATATAAATTTTAGAGAGTTACCATGTAACTAGAGAAATCCATCAAGGGCCCTATATAAAATATATTAGATGATTTTACAAATTTACATCACAAGAGCAAGCCTATATAAGTGCTGAATCTAAACTTTTCTGAGTCTTCTTTCACATTTGTGAATATACTTCAATTATATGAAATAGAATCACTTCTCGATTTCAATAATTGGCTTTCAAATATTTCAAAGTTCTGGTAATAACTTAATAACTATAACTTTAAATTATTTTATAAAAAAATATATAAATTTAAAGAATCCTAATCTGAGACAGAAAAAATGTTTTTAACTGCAATTTAAATCCAAAAATATAATTCTAAAATTAGCAGTGGTAAAAAAAAAACAATATTTATATTTTAATATTAAAGACAAAAGCTTAAATAAATAGCTTATAATGCAAATTTCTTAGAAATATTGCCGCCTTTATTATAGCTGATATATTTCATAACATATATTTGTTATAAAACAGAGTTACGTGTCTTTATATTAATTAACACTAAGTAAAGACATTCAGTATCTGATTTAAAAAATATAAGAACAAATTGTTTTACAGTTTTATATTCATATTCAATGATAATTGAATTTCGTTTCGTTAATGATGTACAAAGTTTTTACTAATATTTAAAAAGCAAATATGTTTAAAAAATATTGCTTTAATAAAATATATCCTTGATTAATTTTAATGAACAAACTAATTTTTATAAAAATAAGTAATATTTAAATAGCTTTAATATTAATCACAATTGTTCACAGTTTTTTAAACTACAAAATATTTTAATTAAGGCAATAGTAGACTATTAGATGGGTTGAAATGTGATTAAAATTTCATTCTACCTCATTAAATTGAGGTTTTTTAACTGAGAATAAAAAGTAAAATGGGTTTCAACAAACATGATTTCAAAAAAAAAATAGTTACTGGATGACACAATCTTATTATTAATAAACCTGCTCTTTCATATTAATTATGTGCAGCAATATTCATATTTTATAGGTTTTTGGAATAATCAAAGAGCAATTAAAATTACCATTCTTCTTGTCCACTTCCATCTATTAATAAGACGAGCAGGTATAGCATTGTCGAGAGCAAATTAATTAATTCTGATTTATCAGTGGTTAAGTGTAACGCAATTAGAACTGTTTCTAAACTTTTAATTTTTATTGCAGTATGAGACCAAAAGTTGTTGAGGAATAATAATAAGAAGGAGATTAAATTTAATTCAACCTATAACCGGGAAGTATAAATATCATAGTAAAGGAAAAGAAAGACAAGGAAGAAGAGTCGTTGTGAATGTTCGTAAAGGAATGTCTCTCTAGGAAATTGAAGACGTTGCTAAATAACAAATGGATTTTAACTTTAGAAATTGGATTCAAAGAGAGCCACAGTGTATCAATACTAAGATTAAAAATTGCTATTGGTATTATTTTCTTTTTCCGCCTTGACTTGAAACGAAAGAACTAGCTATTCTAAGTTTTCTTTTGAAATCCAGAGATAAGCTTGTCTAGGTGTTTAGCATATAGAGTAATATAATAGCAATATAGGGTTAAGAAGTATAGGACTTATTATAAAGACTTAGAGAACTCATTATTATGACTTACTTAGCAACTTAGAGCGATATAGTTACAATAGGTTAGCAAATAGAGAATATTATAAAGAAATTTTATTTAAAATAAGTTTCGAGGAGAAAAGTTCTCAATTTTACATTTAAAAGAACCAAATTAGAGATTTTGTTGATGAAAAATGGATATTATTATTTTGCTTTTTTTTCATTTGTTTTAATTTATTACTAGTTATCTGAAATATTTTTCTAATTTTCAAAATTATACTACAAACAAAAATTGTCACTTATGTAAAAAAAAAAAATTACACATAAAATATTAAAAAAAATAGTCATGACTTATACAATAAATGTTTGGTTACATCAAAACTTGATACATAAATGTATTACATACAAGTATTTACTGAATGTATTTATATAAACGTATTTCATAATACTATAACAGTAATTAAAAAAGATAGAATAAAAGTAAAATAATTATTTAATTTTGTAAATCCACAGAACTCTACACATGCTGAGAAAATTTAATTTTTTTTACCTTAATGGAATTCAGATACAGTTATATATATAAAATATCAAGCGAAATATAGAATAGAAAAAATATTTTATAATAACAGACTAGATAACGACGCATGGTATTAACCAATTTACAATAATATGATTTACAGTAGTATAATGTATCCATTTATCATTACAGTTATAAAAGACTGTCATTTTTTATAAAAAATAAAGTGGTATTTTCCGATTAAAGTTTTTAAAACTAAACTCTAAGAAAAAAGTATAAATTGCAAAATTAAAAAACCTGAATAGATTTTCTTTTAATAAGGACGTTCGTGGCATTTTTTCCTAGCCTAAAAATGACGATAAAAAGTTATTTTGCACGCAACGTCCATAGCTGCTCTAAAAGCCCCAACAGAGTTAAAATAACATTCTTATAACATTTGAAAATAGAAGGCTAAAGAAAACATTTATTTGGAAAACGGAGGTCATAAAAATAATTTATATTTAAAATGTTTTGCTGTAATAATAAGTTGTTTTTCTGTTAAAGCTAGTCAAGGCATAAAAATCGCGTTCAAGAGAAAACTGGATAAGACACAAATTCATACAAAAAGAAATAGGATTTATATTTATAAAATATCTTGTGGTTACGTACACGCCAGTGCACAGCAAAAAGTGTACGTATAGGAAGATTTTTTTTCCATTTTAACAAAAGAAACGCTTAGAGACTGAAGAAATATCAAAATCTCTGCTTGGCCATTTAGAAAAAGAAGTTTTGTATTTCTCCAGTTTAGTTGCTTTCCAAAAGCAAGGAACTTTTAAAGAAAGAAACCAATACGTGTATGGTTTTGTGTTGTATATTTTAGAGTACTAAAAGATTTTCCCCCAAAAAAGAATGAAGCTATATTTTAGAGAAAAAAAAATGAAATTTCCCTAACATTGTTTGTCTAGCTTGTCCGGCAGAATAAACCCCTACAAACTTCTGGAATAGGGCACATTTGTGCCGGGGTCCATGACTAAACAAAAACAAATCTTTTTTGGGATAGGATTCCCGGAAGGAAGCTAGGCTTTTACAACGGCGTATTCTATCAACCCTTGAGGCTATGGAGACGAATTCCGGTCAGTGAGCGTTTTCGCTATAGTGAAAAGATAGGACATGGAAAAACCTATTTTGAAATACAGTGCTACGAATAGATTTGTTGATTATATATTTGAATTGACATATCAAATGGAATTTGTATCTGAAAAACATTTTAAATATTTTGGAAAAACATTAAAAATTGAAACTTCAGATTGGACATTCTGCATTTCAATATTCAATATGTTCTTATAAAGCCCAATTATAATCTCCGGACAGGAACGGGAACGATAAATATTTCCTTATTATTGCTATGTTAAAGTACCCTTTTACTTTCACTACTTTTAATAGAAATTTATAATGTTTATTATTTTATTGACTCACACAAAGTTCTGTTCATTTTCATGACTGGCTCTTATAAAGTTTAGACTACAACAAATTCTGAGTTTTAAAGAACTATCAAGTTTATCAAAAAGCTAACATACCTGATTGTATCAACAATATACATAATGTTTCGGCTTTTATTATACAAGATATACTGAGCTGTAGACCGTGTATAAAAATAATTATTGCTAAATTATCTCTAAGCTTTTTTCTCACTCTCGCTAAATATTTATCATTCATTAGCTAAACACACTTATTATGATACATTTACATGTCTTCAAACTAAACTTAAAATATTAATTATCAACTAAATTATTAAATTATCAACTAGTATAAATAAAAAAAATTACTAAATTATGTACTAAATTATTAAATTATTATTCACTAATATCATACTTGATGATTTAAATATATTAAAATAATTAATGTCTTAAGCTAATTTTCCTAAAGAAATTAGATTGTAATATAAATTTTACAATAAAAACGCAAAAAATTATTTTACAATGATTTAAATTATATCATACAGATACAGAAGAATCGTAAGTGTTGAATAAAAAAATATACTATGGGGACTTTAAAAAAATTAAGGATAATAACAAAGTTAAAAACTTCTTATTTCTAGAAAGAAATATCAACGAGAAAATATTTTAAAGTAAAATTTTTACACAATTTTTTCACTCGAAAAGAATTAAATTATAGTAAAATATTTGTTAAAGTTTTAAAAATATAATATCATACATGCTAAAAATTATTTTAACAATAGAAATTATCATAAAAAAAGATAATAAAAATTTTAAAAATTTACAATAAAAAAAAAAAAATTATTTTAAAAAAATATATAAACAAAATATTTAAAAATTTTTATATATATTTAAAATAAAATATATTATATATAAAGTTATAATATATATATATTTTATAAGGTCTAAAAATATTAAACGTGAGTATGATTTTAACAAATCTTTTATAATAATAAAATAAATAGAATATCATAATTTATAAAAATATAAATCATAAAATATATAAACAGATAGATACAAACAACAACAACACTATGCGTGTCTTATAAAAAAAGTGAAAATCAAATTTATTTACGATAATAAACTTATTATTATTAAGAAAAGACTCCAACTCTAAACAATTATATAAATAATAAAAAAAAAATAACAAAAAATATATATAAAAAAAAAAAAAAAAAAAACATATATTTTAAAAAAAAAACAATAAAAAACAATTAAAAAAAAAAATAAATTTTTAATTTTTTTAAATTTATATATTATTAATATATAATTATTAATATATATATATATATATATATATATATATATATATATATATATATATATATATATATATATATATGTGGGGGGGTAAATAGGAATAATTTTATGCATAATGAAATCACGAAGTTTATATCCATTTGTTTGAAGACAATTAATGTGCAATTAATCTTCTGAAATGAAAATTCATAATTATACCTAATTTTTTTAAATAGGGTAAAAGGAAATCTTAAAATATTATTTTCAATGAAATTATATTCTTAGCTTTATTTGTTTTTCTCACGCGAATTGTCTTTATTAATATACAATCACTGATATTACAAATCGAACCTGAATAAATGATTTACATAAAAATGACCGAAATTATAATTAAAATAATATAATAAAAGACATTTCCCGATTCTCCTACATATCTACACCGTTAATCACTTTGAACAATACTAAATTAATGCAATATAAATATAGAACTATTTAAAATGTTCCTTGCTTTAATTTATCAAGCTCCATGAACAGCAAACGTATTTAAAGGAATAGAGGGAATTATGAGTTCTGGTTGAATCCATTACATAAAATATGCAAAGAAAAGTGACTTTTGTTATAAGAAATACGTAGCCAATATTCGTGGAAAAATTTTTCATAGTTCTTCTGTACTCATAAAAAACGGAAGTCAAAGTAGCTCGCTCTGTTGATTTATTTGAATTGGTTTCTGCATTCGTATTATTAATTATTTTCCCCCCAACAGTTTGAATGTTTCAGAGTCGAAATCTTCGGAATTTATTTTAAAATATATTTTTTATACCAGTCACTCGCTTTTGTTCCCCGTTATTTTTCTTTTCCGTGCTGAAAGAAATATTCTGAAGCTAGGCATTCAAATTTTCTTTAGCTATCGTTTCGATTAATACAAGTATGCAAATTTATTATTCATTCAAGAAAAATAACTTCTGTTTTATTTTAGCGTCTAGTTGACAATGTTATGTTTCAAGAAAATTAATTTTTTTTATTTATGAAATTCAGATAAAAGGGAAGGAAAACATAAATTTAATAATGAGTATTTTAGAAAAAAATATGAGTGAATTTAATATTGCGCTAACTTTGATAATATTTATTAACAGTTCATTTAGTATTATTGTTTATTTTAATTATAACAGTATTTGTTTAGTGATTAATATGTATAAGATGATGGTTCCCAGATCCACAAGTAAATATTTTGTTAGTAAATGATACATTTTTAATTTTTATTTACTAATCTAAAATATTATTAATTTTTTAACTCTGGCTTAGTTTTTATCATATTCTATTACTAAAATAATCATCCTGGCTTTAAATTCAGCATTTAAAAGATTATAGATATTCCCATGTTTCAAAATACTATTATAATAAATATTTTAATATCTTGGTATATTTAGAGAAAATTATTAAGATTTGTAACAAGATTTGTTACTATTCATAGGATGTTCATTTTAGCGGGTCATAATGCTTAAATTATCTTACGGTACAACATACATGTTATTTGAATCCAAAATTTACTGCAATTAAATAAAAGCCTTATATGCCTGACTATACACAATCATTTTTGTTAGGATATTTGGAATAAATAGAATTAGTATATTTGTTAATGAAACAAATAATTATCACTACCCTAATAAAATATTTATCTCTTTTAAAAGAGTATGAAAACCCTACTTTAATTACCTATCATATTCAAGCTATACTATATTTTACTAACACTATTTTTAATCAGTAACTGACTAGTGTAAGAATTGACAATTGTATTTCTGCCGAACAGTCAATGACCATTTATACCCAACAAAATATGTTGAGATACAACCCCAGTTTTCGAACTTATCATTTAGAAAAGTTTAGAATTCAGCATATTTTAATGCTTGACTGAAATTTAGAAACATACATACAGAATTATTAGGCAACCATCTATTTTAACAAAAGTACTTTTCTCTTTCAGAAATATTTAATAGATGTTTTACTATTTAACAATATGTGTTCAGAATGCTAAATATTTTTTTTATCCTTTCTATATGCTTTTATTTAGACATATGGTCTATTATGGACTAATTATCATTTACATATAAAATACAAATTATATATTGCAAGTTACATAACAAAAATTATTATTTTTCAGTAGGATGTAAATCCTAACTCAGTTCAATACGAAATTATCATTAAAATGTTTCAACTTTTAATAGTGCCCTTACTCAAACTAATATATTGATAGATAGTGTAAATTTTATATTTCAGAGGTTTGAATTTATATATTATTATCATTTAAAAATAAAAGCAAAATCAAAAACGAAATATTTCAGTTATGAGAACTGGGATACTGCACTAGGGTATAAAAGACGTTTAAAATATAACAATATTACATCACGCCATTTTTCACAAAATTAGTCTAGAATTCTAGACTATACAATACATTAAAAATTAAACACCCTTTTACCTAGAACGACAAAATAGCTATTGTAACTGCTGAACAATCATTTTTGCCATTTTAAAAGATATCATTACAAAGATATTAAAGTAAAAATATCTGTTTAAAATACAAACATGAAGTTAAAATTTAATATTTTTGATATAAAAAGTTAGTTAAACACAGTCTACACATATTTAAGATTTTCATGTAATTTACCATTGATATGCTGTGTGAATGATTTATTAAGAAATTTTGATTTCTACTGCAAAGCATGGACGTATATTTACTTAAAAGTGTTTTATTATTTTCAGACTACTATTCCTTTAATATGATTTTTTTTGCATAGATCTATTTCAAAATGCAGTCTTCTTTTCTATTTTTCTACCCTTATCAAAAATTCATGGTTTACTTGTTAGCTCCCTTAACGTGTTATTCTTTGCGTAGGTTTACATAAGATGTTCCCAGTCCCACGCTTTTTCCCGTATTCACACTTTCTAGTTTTCACTTTTCATGAATTTGTTTCTCTTATCACCACCTACGACTCTTTTGGCAATTTTCTATTATTTTTTCAGAATGCATACCAATGAGTTTGATCTTTGAAATTAAAAAAAAAAGTAAGAAATATTCTGCTTAATACAAATATTCTTGATAAAAAATCTTTAATTCGAGTAAAACTTAGCATATTTTATAAGTTTCTGCAAACTTTTTATACTATTTCTAAACTATTTTTATTTCTACTGAATTATTTTAGGGCGAAATTAATTTAAGTATAAATAATTTTTTTTACTAATATAGTACCGATTTCTCAGAATCATTTCATTCAACCAAACTTCCAATTATTAGTAATTATCAAGAAATCTTTCAATTTATCAACAAAAATATATTTTGATTGTGGGTACTCATTAATTTGTTACCTTGGTCTATTTTAACCCCTTCCGGTATGATTTAATAATGAAAAACTGTGCATGAAATAACCATTTAATTTTTATTTAAAAAGCTTGTTTAATTTTACAATTCTTACATATTCTTAATTAAAATCCACATTTTACATAGTGATAAATAATATCAGAAACAGTAAAATTAAGAAAATATCAAAGTAAAACATTAATAAGGTATACAGATAATAGTCTTCAAGCTAGTGGTACTTTTCAAAACAAAGTGCAAAGGAATTCTTAATTGTTTACACCGCCAAGTAGTCTTACTTTTAATTTGATTCTTGTAACACACACGACATTTCTTAGTAGGTTTTCTTTTATTCTGACTCATTAATTTGGCAATGACTTGTACCAAGTAAACAATATGCAATAGTGACTTGTGATTTTCACAAGTGATAAAAGTGTTGCCAAATTCAGTACACTAGAAATTTTACACTAAATTAATTATCATATTTAACAGTTACTTTAATAGCATGACGAGTGTATCTTGTCATTGTGCGGTATGGAATGAAAAACTAATGACGAGCTAGACTCGTCATTTTACCGGAAGGGGTTAAACGAATATGAAATTTGAATATGAAACATTGGGAACAAAATAACTTTTCCTTCTTACTGTGCGAACCTTTTCCTTTCTATTAGCTTCCAATGTCAGAGGATACTTCTGTAGTAACTAGGTTCTTGACAAAGTACCATAGGGAGAAGAAACTGGGAGCGTATCTGTAGAGTATACGTGCCAATATTTACTTAGTCTACTGAATATATATCCAAGTAACGATGCCGTTAAGTAAATATTGACGTCAGTGTTCTTTTCGAGCTTTGTCTTTCCTCTTGGAATTACTGTGCTAGTGCCACTACCAAGATTTTGTTAATTATTCTTGCACACTTGTTGAAAAACTGAAAGAATGAGATTTAATGTAAACCACTTCTCAGGAGACTGAAAGTTTGTATTTTCTTATTTATGGAGATTGAACGTAAGTTTAAAAAATAAAAAAATAAAGAAAATTAAGGGAAAAGTATTTAAATGAAATGTTCTTTAATGAATAACAGAAGTTTTTTTATTGGATATTTTTCGAAAAATAAATTAACTTACTACACATTTTTAAAGACAAAATTAAGTTGTGCTAAAGAGGTTTATTCAAATAACAGTCTGGTTTCCAAAGATTTCTTATCATAGCTTTATATATATATTTATATAAAGTTATGATAAGAAATCTTTGGAATATGTATATATATATATATATATATATATATATATATATATATATATATATATATATATATATATATATATATATATATATATATATATAATATATATATATATATATATATATATATATATATATATATATATATATATATATATATATATATATATATATATATATATATATATATATATATATATATATATATATATATATATATATATATATATATATATATATATATATATATATAATATATATATATATATATATATATATATATACATATATATATATATATATATATATATATATATATATATATATATATATATATATATATATATATATATATATATATATATATATATATATATATATATATATATATATATATATATATATATATATATATATAATATATATATATTTATAATTTTATCTTTGATTAATAAAATGGTATAGACGTTCCCAAAATTTAAAAACTTAAATAGGAGAAAGTAAATTTATTTGAATTTAATTCTAATATTATGAAGATCATAAACTGTAGTATTGGATATAAGTTAAGCCTCAAAATTTATCTCTATTTCTAGTTCACTATAAGTAAAGATATTTTATAATTAATTTTAAATATAAAATAGAAATAAAGATGATTAATTTCATTGTACAAGATTTACAAAATTATAAGAAGTAAGGAAATATAAGAAAGAAACCTTCAAATAAAATAAAAAGTAATGAATAGAGCATTGCGTTATATTTTTCAAACGTCATACAGAGGAAATAACATTCTGCTGCTACAAAGATCGAATCTGAGTATACTTTTAAGAGGTCGGTATACTCATCCCAAAATTTGACTCTTCTTTAGATATTTTAAACATATCTTTAAAGTTCAGTTTACAGCTCATTAAACTGACTTTCTCATATTTCTAATAGTTAAAAATATTGAATTCTGATAGAAAATATTGCAAAGGGCAATTCATCAGTTCTTATCTTTTCCAATGTCTCCAAATGCAAAAATCAAGAATGCGAATAAACTGTTCTTTTAGTACAGCAACTGTTCCCTTGACCGGATGTTTTCCTTAGTGAGATGGATAACCAGGGTTCCTGAAATCAATAAAGCTTTCATAGCCATCCGCTCGATTATTGATGACTTCTTTCCCCTTTTATCCAGCTTTATTGGTTAAACAATCATAGTAATCCCACCCGTTTTGATATCTAAACTCTTCCATTGCCCTCTGTTACGCAATAAAAGAACGAAACACTCAAGAATTGTACTACGTTATTAACACTAGAACAGCGTAAAAATTCACATATTTGTTTGAATAACAACAATTTTATCATATCTAAACAATACAATCGTATATTAAATAATTAAATAATCAATCTGCGTTAAGAAATATGTATGTTTTGATTATATAATTTACAGTGACTCCATTTAAGTAGAGGGAAATTGGCTTTCGTTTGCATAGCCAATATCAGTTTAAGCTAAAGCTTAATCTAAGAAAGGGAGACTTAAAGAAAGTAACATCAAAATATAAAATGCATCGGATAATTTGAGGAAAACATTTTTGATTTATAGGTTATAACATTCATTTATTCATTCACATAGTGCACAGTGAACAGCTGGTACAGCATTTTTAAATGAGAAATGAAAATTTACTGTAGTTCCAAGCATACGCAAAAGAAAGCTTTCGCTTGATACTCATTTTTTATTAGCTTTTCGAATGCAGTGTTGATTTAAGTAGGGTAAATATAAAGTCGATTTTGTTTAAATATATGGGATAAAACGAAATACAAAAAGCAGTATATTGGATTTCTGAAGAATAGAAAGTACTTTTCGAAGATCGAATTCGATTCAGTTCAGAAGGAATTAATATTAGGACTGAAAACAAAATATATGGGATTTAGATGATTTTGGATATTTTTCTTTCTAAAGGTTTTGTGTATCTTTGAAATAGAATAGAATAATGATATACATCCAAAAAATAAAAACTCAGTTTCAAAAAAGCTTATTTTTTACTTTGATCTATTAGCTAGGTGAATGCTTTACCCCTGGGTAGAAGATGTGAATAATCCGTGGTAGTTCAGTAGGTAAAGGTGAAGAACTCGTAACTGAAGGGTTGTGGTTCGAGTCTCGCAAATCTTAAGTTCCATTCGTTACTAGTGACTGGGAAAAGTAAAATATGTTCGAGGACAAAAAATCAAGAATTTTCTCAAGTTGTATTTCTAGGGTTAGCAAAGCACGCTTGGGGGATCTTCTGATTGGTCCATGTTTTTATGTTACGATGCCCCACTTCAGCTAAAACGTACTTTCACTCTGGTGGTGCTCTTCAAACGAAAGGCGCATCTCTTCCCCTTAATTTTTGTGTCGTCTGGTCTACGATCTTAGCTCATTCTATTGGCAATGGAAAAAAAGTTAAATTGAATGAATTCCTGGACATTTACAAATAATTTCCCGAAAGTATCATAAATGTAACTTTTTAATTCTTGACATTCTTATGAAAGGTGATATTAATTAGCTCATCCAACAAATATGAGGCATAGTAAAGATTTACTATATATACACACAAGCACAAACAGAAACACATACACATACCTAAAACATTACGAAAATAGATTTTTTTTCTATTTGGATGATTCTTTAATAGATTATTTTGAGTAATTCGGAGTTAAAACCAAGTTGTACGTGCTTTTTGTGTAACTCGTTGTATACCAATTTTTTTTTTTATGGAAAAGAAGAAACGTACCGCAAAACTTAAATATTTATGAAATGAGATTGAAAACATATAACAGTGTAAAAGGATTCCAATGGTTAATGTGTTTGCTTATAACGTTGTAGATTTGGGAATATATATATATATATATATATATATATATATATATATATATATATATATATATATATATATATAATATATATATATATATATATATATATATATATATATATATATATATATATATATATAAAGTATATTATATGTATGTTAATATATAATCATAGATATCTTACGAATAGGAATTTTCATTTGTGAGAATTTTGATCAATTCCTGCTGATATTACCGATCTGTGGACAGTTAAGTACATTAATTACATACTTTCTCGGAAGAGAAAATTTTAAATTATTTCTAATTGTAAATGTATAGTAATACAAAGTTAGTAAATGTCTACAAAATGTTTGGTTTATTAGTTACTGTTCTACATATTAGCGTTTATTATATACGTTTAATGGTTATTTGTACAAAAAAGATTACATTTCTTTACACATGTTATTTACACATGCATATCTAATGAGCGGCTTAGATAAAATGGTCGCAGTTCGATGTTTTCAGAATAATCTTTTCATTGTATAAGTTAGATAAATTGCTGTCAGTTTTACCTTTTAAATGTCGCCAAGATTTCGTAGGAGTCACATTCTGCGTAGAAATAAATACTTCTATTAAATTTGAATGGAAGAATGATTTCATATGCTATAATAGGTCTCGTTTAAGACTAACCCGGCTACATAAAATATCAATTTTTTCCAATGGAAACCATAGTATATTTTTTCTATATAAAAATTTAAAATTATACATTATATAAGATTTATTAATATTTTTTACACTAGAACACTAGAAATAATATTTATAACTTCATGTAAAGTCGACAGACAACATTAAATAAAATATTCGAATTATTTTATACTTTCTATAACTAGTACATTATTTGATGAAATTAAAAATTCCGGGACTATGTTGGGGGCCACACAATATTTTAGGTGGATTGTGGTTTAGCAATTGATAATTGAGATAAGTGTATATAAAAAATAAAGAAAAAAATTACCTATTTTGATTACTGGGTTAAATCATTATATATACGTTATATTCACAGTTCTAAAAAATAAAAAATACCTATATAGTCAGGAAATTAGAAATTATCCTATTATTTGTTTTATTTTTTTATATGATATCTAAAAATTTTCTAAACTGATTAAAATGTTATAATGTAATGGGGATTTAAGGTTTCTGTTAGTTATTTTATCGTTGATCGCATTATTTGTCTATTTATATTAATATAAACATTTTTATGTGATATAGAAGAAAAGTATGATTTAATACTTTAAACTCTTATACAATGCTAGAAAAGAAAATTTGACTATGGCTAAATTTACTAATAAAATGATAAAAACGTTTTAAATGTTTTATCATGTTCTTTATAAATAACAAATTATATCAGTTTATTTCATTATACGGCACATTGTGTTGTCTGAGTGCTTCAAATTAAACTAAAGTAATTGTGTACATTATGATTAATAAATTTTCACTGTTGTGGGTAACCAGGCAAAATAATTAAAATACCGGCCTCCTTTCAATCTAGAAATTGGCTATGACACGTAATGGAAAATAATCATTGTGTAACATTCAGTAAAAATTATATCTTTCCCCAAAATAAAAGTACGATTTTTTATTGGTAATTTTTATACAAGCTAAATATTATTAGACCCCTTTAAGGGAAGATAAGATACTTATTTAGATGGGATTAGATATGGACTGTAAATGTTCACGCTTTAACTTATTTTAATATATTTTTATAATCTACTTACATTAAACTGTGAAAGAATGCCACTGTATGATTTTTGGTTTAAATCATAGAAACAAAGTTTGAGTTTTATTTAAAAATTATTTCTTTTTTCATATTATATTACAGATTTTTAAAATTTCAAGATACTCAGCAAATAAAAATTAAGTCACTAATTTATCCTGTCTAAGTTCAAGTTCAAATGTTTTTTCTTGATATTCACTCTTAGAGCAGATAAAGATTCGAAGACGAATTTTTCTCAATAATACTTTTAATGAGAAATTTATAAAAATTTATTTTTAATTGAATCTGAAATTGGTTTGGTTTATAATTTCGTCTTATTTAAATGAAAATATATATTCTCTTACAGTGAGATAAAGCAGAAGTAAAGGGAACTTATCAATTTGAATTCAAAATATATTACAAAATATTTTTAAAAAGGTATAATAAAATTTATTCTTTACATACAAATTGAAAAGAATATCAATAATAGCATGTAAAGTTTTTGCAAGATAAAAAACCGGTATAATATTTCTCTTTGGGCTCCTTTTCAAAATGGAATAAATTTTGTTTACAATAGTACGATATTTTTCATAAGAATGTATACATGTGAAGCACGTCATACTTTGACTAGTTAACATTAATAATACCAAGTATACAATATGTGTCAACAAAATTTACAATACATGTCAACAATGTATTCAAAGTATACAATAGATGTTTATTTCAATGTCGTAAGCAATAGAGGGTGTACAAATTCATTATAGTTTAATGTTTTCAAACATGATATTAATTAAACAGAAGCCATTTATTATATATCTTAAATTAATGCATGTATAAGTACTAATTAATAACTTTGATAATTATAATATTCAATCCAAATGAAGACATTAAATACCCCTTGGTTTTTATATACATATACAGATGTACATACACACATGTTTATATATATATATATATATATATATATATATATATATATATATATATATATATATATATATAAAGATATATAAACAAACTGATTTCAAATATATATATATATATATATATATATATATATATTTGAAATCAGTTTGTACTTTTTCAGGTATTGTATTTAATTATCTTTTAGAAATTTTGCTTAATTTCTACATAATCTTATTTGCTTAATTTTATATACAGTATTAACTTTGCCTTACTTATAAAATGAAATTTAATTTGGCCTTCTCACAGTGCATATATTTTTATGGGGTAAGTATACAATCGAGATATCAAACCACACTGATGTCACAAATCAGCAAGAACGCCTATAATTTTCAAAGATATATATTTTAGATATAAATACTATATAATTACTTTGTGTTTAGATATAACACAGATATATGAACTTAATAAATAATTTTAACAATAAACAATGGTATATATATATATATATATATATATATATATATATATATATATATATAATATATATATATATATATATATATATATATATATATATATATATATATATATATATATATATATATATATATATATATATATATATATATATATATATATATATATATATATATATATATATATATATATATATATATATATACATATATATATATATAATATATATATATATATATATATATATATATATATATATATATATATATATATATATATATATATATATATATACATATATATATATATATATATATATATATACATATATATATATATATATATATACATACATATATATACATACATATATATATACATATACATACATATATACATATATACATATACATATACACATATACACATATACATATACATATACATATATACATATATACATATACATATACACATATACACCCATACACACATACACATACACACATATATTTATATATATATATATATATATATATATATACATATATACATATATATACATATATACATATATATACATATAAAGAGAGAGAGACAGTTTGTTTGTCATAGTTTGTATAGTTCTCAAAAAACATTAAGCAGCATTTCCAATTCGCCTACAAATAAAATTTAAAATGCTACCATTTTAATCTTATACACAAACACATGTGATCCCTCTCTGAAATTTTGACATTGGAAACTGCAGAAACAGACATGACTTTTGTATTCTACAGCAATTTCACCGTATCAAATATTGAATTTTCGTCTAGCGCGTCAAATATATACAATCGATTATAGTATTTTTCTTTTATTAGCCTCTTCATATCCGACCATTTTGAAAAATTATATGTAAGTTACTGTTACGTGTTCTAGATAAGTATAATTTCTACTCAAGCTCAATTCTTCAACATTAAAGAATTTGTTTTTTTTATTAAATGGAAGGAAACTTTATGCGATAGACGCCCTGTCTGTAATTACTGACAAGGGACGTGTACTCTACGGTACTTTCAGAAGTGCTTTATCCCTTCCTTTCAGCTCTGATTAAAGGGTATGTTCATCGCCCTTTCATTATATTATCGTTGTTCATCACAAACCCCAAGGAACCCATAGAAAATATTTTTCCTGTATACCACACTATGTTTTCCGCCTGTTTCTCCGAGATTTATTTATAGATGTGCTTCATATATAATGATCAATATATCCCAATTGCATAAAATGTTTTAATTTATTATAAAAATTATGAAAATAAACTACTTGGTAAACAAGTTCGAGAATTTGGCAGACTTTGTAAAAAAATTACTTTTAAAGAATTCTCTATGTTTTACTCTGTACATTGAGACATCATTAATGTTATTTTTTACCTAAAATCTTATACACGCATATATACAGAGACATTTAGAAAGTTATCTTTATATCTATGATTAATCAAAAAAGAAATTAATTTATCTAAGTGAATATACCATTATTAAATTGAGACGTGTGTCCCATTTAACTCTTCAATAAACAATAAACATGCTATTTAATGCTACTTTGCTTGATTATCATTACAAATTTATTTAAATATTAAAACTGGAATAACATATTTTTCTATCAAAAGTGGGTATTTCGCAAATATTAGTGTATTCAAGTGATCAATGAAAATGATGATTTTTCCTAATGGTAAATGAAAACATTCCTATTTGATTTTTGCAAAATACTTTATTTTTTGTGTAAAAAATATAAAATTTCAAGGGGGACATACTTTTCGTAATCATTTGTTAATTGTAATATCTATCTATACATATATTTATCAGCAATATGTGAAATATATTTTTGCCAATCACATAAGATGTGGCCCCTGTTATTTTGATTGACCGTGTTTACTGGAAAAGTAAGAAAGAGAAACTAAGAGAGAAACTAAGTGATTTACAGTCATGTCTCCGTTAAATTTGTAGGAATTAACTTTATTGACTCTAAGAATGGACGTCTTTACAAGAAAAAGTGCTTTGCATAGAATGGTCACAAATACAGACTTCTATCACAAATTTCATCTTATTGGCTGCCATTGAGGAACTATATTGATATGAAATTAATTTGAAACTATATTGAAAGGAACTATATGATAATTTGGCTTAGCTCAAAAAGCACATATGCAACAGTTTAGGCATTGTAGGAATGAAACTATTTTCTTTAGAAAGCTAGAAATTTGGTCAATGAACAACAAATTAGCATTTGTTAAAGCATTAGTTTTGGGAGACATTAAATGACATGTTATGACTACAAAATTAGGTATAAAAGAATAGGAAGGGCAAAAAGGGGAATCTTATATAGATATTTTATGTGTAATAATTTTGATACGTTACACACACATACACACACACAAACACATATTTATATATATATATATATATAT
>CM063503.1:105836255-105858755 GCA_032207245.1 Pardosa pseudoannulata
GCAGTGATGGTACTTAATAGAAGAAAAAAAGTTTAAAAAAAATCAAGTTTATTTAATATAATTTTCGAAAATGCCTTTGTAGTTATTGACACCTGGTTTAATAAAGAACTTCTTAATATATGTATAGGTTTTGTTTTGTTTGGAGCGCTACGGTATGCTTTTATGCAACACGAGGGTTAATGAGACTTGGACCTACAGCTTAAAGCCGATTCCGAAAGGCTACGAACATCCTTGTCACATAGGGATTTGGGTCCACGAACTTCTCTACCGAAGATTATTGCCATGACTATTCAACCATTGTATGGTTTAATATTTCGATAAGAGTCTAGACAATAAAATGATCTTAGATCAATGTTATGAACAATATAGAACAAGGAAAATGCGTAGGGTAAATCAATAAAGTTTTCAGCAATATATCATTTGAATTCTTTCTTAATGTCGTAGTTGTGTTTTAATTCTTAACGAGACAGGCACGTTGTCCAACTTCCTTTATAATGTAAGTAAAAATGATTATTTTTGTTGCCCTTCTTGAGGTAAAATGTACCTATTGCATTTTTACAAGCTAGCCATGATTTCTGTAAGATGGTATAATATTTTACCTAAGACTACTTTGCCTAAATCTAGTTAGCCATTAATAAAAAATTTATTTTTAATTGTGAGCAGACGCATGTCGGTATACTAGATAATGGCCTTAGAGACACTCATTGACATTTAATACCACCTTTGTAAATTATGAATTTCCTAATACCACGTTCAAAGTTTATTTATAAAGCTCTAATAAAATAAATAATCTTATAGAAATTGTACGAACAATGGAGATAAGGGAATGGAGAATATACAGAAATAATATTTCCATTAACGTACCATAATAAATTTTTCAATGACACATTTGTCTTTTACTTATAAAAGAAAATTTAGAAAATCGTAAGATTTGGGTGTGATATTTATAATTTATTTTTCATTTGATAAAATGAATTTTTATTTTTTGAATCTGTGATGTAATAACTTTAAAATACATAAAAAAGCATATGGTTTGTTTTTATTTCCCTGAATTTATATATACATATCCTGTAAAATTAATTAATATTGTGTTTGCTCGTAAATAGTCGATAATAATTCTTGGTACGGAGTTAGTCAGAAGATTTTGTCTCCCCATCTTGGCATTAGAGTTACTACAGATCACTTAAGGTCTGTCCAAGATGAGGTGTATGTCTGTGTATAAAGTAAATGTAGCATTTTAATCTGTTTTTCTTTAATAAATCACTCACAATGAAGTTAAAGCTACAACTGACTGAGCTAGTATCTAGGGTATTTCTTATGTTCTACTGATTGTTAAAAGAGAATACTTTAAAGAAATATTGAAATTTAGAAAAACAATCTGAGAATTAAAATGAAAAAAGTAATACATTATTACTCGATGTATAATTTCAAATTATTGAACCAAAATAATTTAGACATACATAATTATTATAGTATTTCACTCACAATTCAAATAGAAAAATAATTTCAATATATATTCAAAGTTTGGTTTTTCATGAAAATTTAGCTCAAAATGTAGTACCATTGCAAGAAGAACGAAAAATAAATTTGAGTTTTCATATACATGGTACGTATAATGAATAAAAACGCTCTTATATCTTAAAGTATTGGAAACTGTAGTATGTAGGAAATTTTAACAAGGATATTCCATTTTCTAGGAATGGATTGCATAAAAATGCATTAGGATTCTACGGAAACTATGATATTTTTTTGCATTGTATAAAATTTTTAAACTTTTATGAGACATACACGTCTTTATTGAAAGCTTGATATGTTTGCTTTTCTTATATTTAAATCAAAATATAAGAATCTATGTATGTTTATGCCTGATTATTAGTACCCAAAGCTATATTTTTTATCCAGACAAAGAACATAAAGTTGAAAAAAAATAACAAAACATGATTTATAATAAAAATAGAAGAAATGAATACTCAAAAATTCAGATCAAGTAGAATATCATCACTGAATATCATTATTTCATTATTGAAAAAATATAAACATATTTTTATATTCCTTTATAAAACATATTTACTTGTATTTTGTAATGTAAATATCATATTTAAATGCAAGGCAGCTATCTCATTATTATATTAAAATATATATTTTACTATATGAAATACAAATTGAAATAAAAGAAAGAAATAGACTTTTTAAAAGTAGACATCATAAGCCACATATTTAGAGAAGTCAGGACAAAGTGAAATAAAGAGCAACGTGAAAAAAATAACCTATTGAATATTTTACCATACTTTTATTTATATTCTTCATATTAAATTCAATTTGCCGACATTTCCCAGTAAAACAAGTTAAAAAACATATTTTAGAGGAATTTAAGATCGTATATATTTAAATCTGAAAAGTAATGAAGTATCTCCAATACTTCGATAACTACATTTTTCTCTAGAGAAAGGTAGCAACTCTTTTTAAACTATAATACTAGAATAAAATGAAAACTTCACCCTAGATTTAAATACATAGCTTTTAACTGAGATAAAAAATGTGTTGTTCGTTTACAAAAACGGAACATTATTTGTACGATTTAAAATTTGAATTTCCTGATAATTTAATTTAGGATAAACTATTTAGCATTATATGTTTGAAATAATTCATCTTGATAATTTTAAACTCCTATGGTATATAAAGGGAAATGGTTACATCAAGAAAATTATTCAATATTTCACAGGTGATTATTTTTTTGAGATAGTTTAAAATAAATGTAAATACTAATATAATATTTTGATTATATGACTAATTATAAACGTCCCAGTGAATGCCAGTCTCTATCCATCAAGTTAATTTTTCTACAGACGTAATTTTTCCATTTAAAAATATATAGGAGTTTACTATAACTATAACTATAAATATATAATCAAACGCAATAAAATCTTTGAAATATTGAAGTAATAAAATTTGACTATTAAGTCTTTTTAAATGGTAAGTTATATTGTTTTTGAAAGGAAAATTTAATCTGCAAGATTAAATCTTATTCACTGTGTAATCGATATTATTTTTTAATAAGACATTGTCAAGATTGTGATGCTTAAGGTATCTGTCTGCGATCGGAGAACTTTTTTCTTTAAACGTAGAAACTAGTTCATGTTTTTACATTTTTACATTTTTTTTTATATTATCATAGAGAATTGCACTTGAAAAATTTATTTCTGGAGAAGTTTTTTTATAAAATTTCTAATAAATGAAGAAAATTTAGTCAAAAAATCAGGTTTTTTCAAAAAGTCTATTTTTTTAATAAATTAAATTATATGAATAGTTTTTGATTCAACACATTTCTCATATACTGGACTAGTGAATCACCTAAAATCTTTACTTAATTTACATTTGATAAAAAAATTTCGTCCTTCAAAATCATGCACATTGCATTTTTAACGAATTTTCATTACCTTTATATCTAACTATGAGTGTAACATGATTAAAAATTATCCAAAATTAAAGCTTTTAGGTCATTCACTAGTAAACACTATCAAAAGCATTAGTAATAATTTTCAACAAAATATTTTAAGAACTTTTTGAGAAATCACATTTCAAGTTTCAACATTTTATTAAAACTACCGTTCTGAGAAAATCGCATTTGAAGTTTATGAAAGCAACTACAACTTTTAAAAAATTAAAATACATGTTTAAAATTCCCACACTTTTTTGTTTCAAAGCTTTCTAATTGCAAATTTGCTAATTATTAAAAATACTAGAAAAATGTTTAAACCAATCTTCATGAAAATTTAAAAAGTTTTGTCCAAAAAGTGCTCGTTAAAAGGCTTTGAATACATAACTTCCGGTTCCGAAATCGCTACTTCCGTTTTGTTTTGAATAGCTGTCACTGATTTTTAAACAGCTGTAACTTTTCTTTAAAATGCCGTAGAGACAAAACAAAAGCAGATTTAGCAGGCTAGAAGATGAAATTTTACAATAGAGAGATATACAAAATATGTATTTTGGCAAAAAAAGTAGACGAATATCTTAATATATCGTATGTGATACATTTATTGTAGATACTACTAGATCAATATTGTGTAATGAATCTAATGCATTTAGCTGACTAAAAATGTTGAAGCAAAGTACATGTACGAAATAAATTATGTGTTAGGCTTTAAATTTTAAAATACGTGGTAACTAGTTCTATGCATAATTATAATACTGGAACGAAATTTAATAAATTTGGAAGAGCTCAAGGAAATTGGCCCGTTATGATCACCCGTGATGAAAACGCAGCATCCACGCCTTCCGAAGTTCCGACAGAACGGAAAATTTCGCAGTTGCTTTTAATTATTCAGCAGTCTTCACTGTGAAAACGCGGAGGTTATTTCCTTTTCCCTTTAGAGGGTGTAACCTCAAAACCCAAATTCTCCATCCCAAACCACTTAAAAAGGCTTTTTAAAGATTGCATGCAATATAGATTTTATTAAATCGAAGTATACTTTGAAATACCCTATGAAATTTCCTATTGAGTATTTATGGGCCGTATCATGCTTAAGATTCTTTTAAGGGGAGTGGAGAGCAGACTCATGTGTTATCTTTTCAAACCAGGAAGGAAATTGCAAAAGTCTGATTTTTTTTATTTTTAAAGTAAGTAAACCTTGATTAGTTGCTGCAAATGATGCATGCAAGCTACTAAAATATCACATACTTTCTGTTTTTAATAATGCATTACAAACTATGAAGATAATTAATGTAATTTCAAAGTACTGAATGCATCTATACAATATTTTAAATAGGTGGTAATAGATAAAATATATATTGAGGAAGAGACAGTTTGTTTAAAGTTTAATGTATTTCTTTAAATTCATATAGTAAATGTTTAACTTATAGCAAATAAAAAGAACGGATTGAAAAAGATTATCTCAAAAACAAAGAAATTAAAATGACACATTGATTATACTAGATTAATATTTTCTCAAAAGAAACTTTCAGCTACACCATAAAAGTTTCTTTCTTATAATTATTGGTATCACTTAAAAAATATATTTTCAAAACATTTTTGGAAAATACCTGCAAAGCACATATTTTGACATTAAATAATCTTCAATATGAATAAAAGTATAAAACAATTACGTATTGTAAAACATGAATTACTTTATAAATATGCTATGCATCAAAATATCTATTCGTAAAAAAGTGTAATTTAAAACATTCCTCCACAGAGAACCCAAAAATTGTAATTCCTTAAGTTTAATATAGATTACAATTATTCAAGAATTTGGAACTTGAGGATAATCTTAAATGCTTATATATTTCAAACAAACCTCACAAATAAATTATCCCTAGTATCAATTCAATCGTATAGAATGATGGAATATACATGCATTAATACAAATGCACGTATATAACAAATCATTAGTTTCTACCTAAATATTTTCTACTCGAAGAAAAAAGTGAAACATCTCATAAACTATCCTGCAACTATTAACTGGCAACTTTGTCACTGCACTTTATATGAAATGTATGCTATATACGTTTAATAACATTAAGCTTTCCGAATGTAGTAAAAAAAGCATATAATGTTGTGAAAGAAAATAAATTTGAAACCTAACCCCGCCGTACCTTAGGGAACCCTAAATGAATGAAGCAATACCTTAAGTAAAGAAGTTTCTGCGGTACAAAGAAATCACCTTCTGAGTAGAAGAACAACAAATTAATACCGTATTACCACTTCTTTGGATCTAACTATTGACGAAAAAAGAATAAAAAGATAAGGCATAAAGAAATAAAATGTTCATAAGGAAAGAAAATATTGGACAAATTGAAGGATGAAATGATTCGAATAAAATAATTAAAATCTTTAAAAAATATTGTATTTATTAATGTGCAATATATAAATATAGGCTAAGTGAAATCTGTTTCTCAACTATAAATATTAAAAACGGAATGTTTATTTATAAATATAAGTCACTTCACCTTGTTGGTTTTTACGTCTTAAATATAGATATGGGAATTCTATATTAGGTATTACCAAATTAGGGAATTAGGTATTATCAAATATCTGACTTAAACATAATCATAATGATAGTCAATAAATATTTTGCTTAATGAAGTAAATATATTTTGGTGAAGTACATTTTAGAAATGAATTGTGTATGGTTATATATATAGGAAAATTCATTTGCATGGTTTAACGAATATTATAAAACATATATTGAAACACAAGGGGACTTTAAATTTAAGTACTGGATATTAAATAGTATAAAATAAAATTTTCTTTTGAAAGTTACGAAATATAAAATATTTTACTGGAAAACATCTCTCAATTGATATGATGGCGCTGTTATTCAATTAAATTAAGCTGCTATGAAGACACTGTTCGGAAATTAGCCTTTTAACCATTTTGAGTTCTCAGCACAAGTATTTATGAGAAAAGATAAATTACTAATTTCCTAATGTGCTTCTTTAGTTTTTTTTCTGTGAACAAATAGTTTAAATTTGAGAGTAATGGGTAAAAAGTAAACTACGTTCATGAGCATTTAATGGGCTTGTCTGTAAGATACTCATACCGCAGTTTGTCCCAAAGGCAACTCAGAACAAATGAGCTAATTTTAATGTAAAGTAGCTCACTGAAAAATTAAAACAGGAATAATTTGTTAAGGAGTCATTTTGATAAAATATTATTCTGTCCTCAATATGGGAAGGAATTTTTCCGATTTCCGTGATTCTAACTTTTGAAGTTTGTAGGATATTAACACGGATCCATAACTGATATCGCAAGACACAAATGAAATTTTCTCGTTGGTATGATTACAGAAGCCGTATAATTTCCCTTATTACAACCAAAGAGAGTTTATATTTATTTTGGATGAGAGGAGAACATTTACACCTTCAAAACAAAAAAAAATCTCATAGATGAAAATATTTTTTCAAGTGCGTCATAATTTTCTCACCAGACTTTAAGAAAATTTGAGAAATTAACGTGCATGGGTAAAATATTTATTTTATTTCCGCTAATTTAGAGCAGCATTTTACCTATTTCTTCATCAATAATAAAAATATTCTGCTGCAACTTGCATTCGAATCTGGAATGTTTTAAAAATAATAGCATTAAGCTTTCCTCTCTCATGTTTACGACGTTGTAAATACCTAACTATATAGGCAAAACAAATAATAATTTATCACCACATTATTTCTATAACTAGCCATTTTATAAAGTGCTGTACGCATAATAAATATTATTATATATGCAATATCGAAACATGGTTTGATAATAACGGGTAAAATATTTCACACAAAAGAGGATAAAAAATTTAATCCGCAGTTATGTTAGTACCAACAGCTGAATGGAATATTGCCTTTTTGATTATCTCATTATTTAAACTACACAAGTGAAATCTATATTGAAATAATGGCTTTCTGTCCTATATTAAACATACTAATACAATACAGTATGAGTGTACGATTGATGGTAATAGCATAACTTTATAATATCATTTAATATTCCAATATTTTAATTAATGGTTTTCAATAGATAGCGTAAATTATGTTAAAGATTAGATTATACTTTTAAGATATTACTTTCTTCTCTGGGTACATTACCATAGTAAAAAAATAAGCTTGTTATTGGCTCAGTGTTAAGAGTTTGCTTTAAGATATGTGTCTCAACTAAATTTTGGGTAAATTTTAACCTATAGCAATTAATTATACTATATGAAACTTTATCACTACTTTTGTTATAGTAAAGATATAAATTTCTTAATATAATGAGTGTCTTATACATACGATTATTACAAATGGAGTCAGAGAGTTCCTTATCATATGTATTCCCTTCAAGTAAATTTAAATTTCTTTAAATATTCAGAAAGTATTTCTTGGTTTTAATTATGTTGTGAATGGATGAGCTGGATGCACTGGATATGAAATGTTATTGCTTTTTATTAAACAATTTCAATTCCTAGTTTATAAGGAAGATAAGGTCTATATGGCACAAATTTCTTTCGATGTATGAAGAAGAAATTGAAAGAGCGTAGTTTATAATTTATTAAATGTTTTTATGTGTTCCATTCTATTTCAAAGTAAAGAATATGGTAAATATTCTCTGGAATAAAGTATGCACAGAAATTAAATTTAAACTCACGCCATTTTCGTTTGTTTACCAATAATCTTATTACATATTTTAGGCCATTTATGAAAGTCATATTTCTGTAAAATAGGATGATAAAATGGTTTAGAATTTCACGTTTGTCTAGGTTTCGTTTAATTACTCTGATATTAAGGAACTCATGTATATTTTTATTCATTTCCTCATAAAAGTATTAAACATAATGTTTTATATTGAAACCATATTACCCTTGTACTAGGGTGCTAAATTTGAGTCTAAAATTTTAATCTTTAATAAAGGTAATTTGATGAAACGTTATTAACAGTGTGACAGAATAGTTAGCTTGAAATAAAAAGCATTTATCTAAGATATTTAATTATATATATATATATATATATATATATATATATATATATATATATATATATATATATATATAGGACGAAAAATTGCTGCAGAAATGAAGAATTTTTACAATTGGAAGGCAGATAGCAAGACTCTGCAAATACATTGAGAAACAGGTTTTAGAATAAATATTGAATCAGCAGGAACAAGTTATTCACCATTAAGACAGTGAAAGTGTGATAGTGTGACTTGCGTGAGGTATACGGATGAGGTCGTGGAGACTTATGTCCACCTGTTCTGATAAGAAGTTGGCCCATAGTTAATTTTAAAGACAAAACCGTTTGACCTCATACAACGTATCTGGTCAATGATTTTCTGGAAAATGAAGATATTCGCTCTACAGACTTTTCAGCCAGATCTCCATTTCACAAACATAGAGAAAATCTAGAACGCTCGGGTAAAGCAAATTTATTTCGCTACATCCAACCAACAACCTGCCAAGACCTTAAAAATTGTTTCTGAGTGACCCAGTTATTAATTGACCCAGTTATTAATTCCTAAACTTTATTTTTGGTATAAAATCATAGTGTAAATATTATTTGTAAAACTGGTCCTTACTCCCTATTAAGCCATTTTTTTCAATTATGTAAATTATTGTTTCATACCTTTAGTCACTGACAGGTATTACGCATGATCATTACAGATAAATAATTGTTGAATGATTATATTTTTCTTATATCAACCTATGTTCAAACTAAATTTAGTTAAAATATGTCAAGTAATCCTAGCGATATTAGAGTAAACCTGAAAATTATCTCATTTTTGAGGAGCATTAAACCTACGACTGCAATTTAACCGTACAAATTTTAAATGAGAAATTTTTTAATGGAAACGTGATAGCTCAGTTAGTAAATGTGTCGATATTATAAACAGAGGGTTGTCGCTTCAAAGTTATAGCTGGCCAAAGATCCACGGTTTTCCTTATTGACGGTTGAGGCATGTAAAATAGGTTCTTGGTCGCAAGTTTAAATGATATATCTAGGGGTGGCAAGACAAATCTTGAGATCTTTGCGTCGTAACTGCTTCTGAATTACGACCGATTTTGAACAAAAAGTCGTTCTTTCACCTTAGAAGCACTCTTCATAACAAAAGCCGCAACGCTTCATTTTAATTCGTGCAGCATCTGGCTAATTTCCTTGGCTCGTCCAAGTGACATTTCTAGAAACAATATTTTTAATGAAGAATATAATAAACAAAAAATAAAAGTAAGATAAGGCTATGAGAATTTTATTAATACTCCTTTGAAAATTCACTGCTGAGAAAGTTATAGTATTAAATATTTCTAATGCAAATTTTACTAACTTTATTTAGGAATATCGCTAAATAAAATATTTTCCTTTTAATTTATAACAGAAATAAGCTGCACTTTTACGAGCACCTTTTTACTATTTTATCATTTATTTTAATTATAAATTATAACAGAAAAAATATCAATTAATTAAAAAATAAAATAATAGAAATTGTAAAAAGTGTACAAATTAAGAAGAATAAACTTCAAAACACCCAAATATATTTTAATTTTCCCTGTATCTTTATGCATTTCACATTGTTTCTCTCTCCATAAATATTTTTAATTGATTTGGTATCAATTTAAGATTAGTTTAGTTAGTAGATGCATGTTATTTTTCCATGGATGGCGTATTATATTTTTGCTCCTGCAATGATAATGTTGTTATTTTGTCCTATATATATATATGTGTGTGTATGTGTGTAGCCTAAATTAGTAGAAAAATCAACTAAAACCAAAATAATAATTTTTCAGAAGCAAATACTTTATCCACATAAGAATAATGTTCAAAGCAAATCATACAGAAAATGCCATGGGATTGAATTAAATATCACATATACGCGTTGGTATATCATAAATTGGATTATAAATAAATGGAATAAGTTTAGTTATGTAGACGTATAAATAAGTAACTAACATTTCCCAGTATGTATATAATAAGAAAATTGTAATTCAATTATATTAAATGCTAGCAGAATTATTCCCGAAGTAGAAAAAAAATAACTAAGCACTCATCTAAGGAGGATCTACATGCTAAAATCGATTAAAGGTATTAAAATTCGCTCATAATACAAAAGGATACAAAAAAAAATTAAAAACAAATTAAAGAAGAATTTTTTTTTAATTAAGGAAAGTATCGGTAGAAAAAAAAATAAAACAGTGCAAATCACCAAATTGCGCTGTGCCTCTAGGGTAAATTCGGAAAAGAACGCTAGCTTCTTCCCCCAGGCAAAGGAAGTTTTGATGGAAGCTCTGTGATTATTCAACATGCTTACAATGAATCTGCTTTCCAGAGTTCCCATTCAAAAGAAATAACCAAAGAAAACAAAACACAATTTAAACTGCGTTTCAGTTTTCCCTGCAGTCAAAAACTAGTGAATTATTAAGGGAAATTTCGGGTACAAGCTATAAAACGTAAATTCAATTGGATGAAAAAATATGTTAAAGTCTTTAGATTTGGTAGTTAGTTAAAGATGGAGTCATCGGAAAGATTTTTTAAACTTTTAAGATTGTAATTTTCCATAATGTTACCCTTGAAATCTAGTCATTTTTTCCCCCGGCAAAAATTAATAAGAACTGTTTCCAATAAAAGAAAACATAAAATCTGAATATTAATAAATGATGTCATTCGATATGTTGTATACCATAATAGTAAATTTATCTATGAATCTTTTAAGAATGGGCACACATTATATAGTGCTTGTTTTTTTAATATTAAATTAATTTACATATTGCAAATTATTGAATTATTTTATTGCAATCAGTAATAAATGCATACACAAATCATCTAGATAACTAAATGAGATACCCAAACTTATAGATAGTGTGCATTCATACAAACATCATATCTTGAAAATGAAGCTATATTAAAATTCCTATACCATTTTGAAGTTCCAAAAATACATATCGCGTGAGAGATTTAGATATTACAGATGCAAATTTAAACATAGAATACGTTTCAAAGAACGATACCAAACTGCATGTTTCCTACCATTTAATTCTACTACAAACTTTTTAATAAATAAACGCGTTTATTTAAACTTAAAAGGGTTTATAAATCTAAAACTATGTTTCCTGACTCGGAAATAACCCAATGATGGATTGAAAACACTCCAAGGGAAAACAAGAATCTGCATTCATTAGAAATGATGCTTGAAATTCTAGAAAAATTCTAGAATAAACCTTTTAGAACATTGAATTCATGCGTTTGGGATAAAACGTAGCGTTCCAACTCGTCAAAATAAGCAATATGATGGAAATTTTTTATGGAAATAAAATGAGTGTGTGTACCATATAGAATTCCTAATGTAAGTTGAACGCCTGAAAAATGTTTATCTTTGCAAAGATGGGTCACATTCTGCTGTTTGAATGCCTAATACCTGGTCGTATTGTGTAAAACTGTGACATAAAAATACGTTTATGTTTTCTTATTCCAAGTATT
The DNA here is from genome assembly GCA_032207245.1 of Pardosa pseudoannulata. NCBI lineage: Eukaryota > Metazoa > Arthropoda > Arachnida > Araneae > Lycosidae > Pardosa > Pardosa pseudoannulata. The sequence continues at coordinate 105,848,184 of CM063503.1, forward strand.
TTTTCATGCAAAAGGTGTTTATGTACCAAAAGAAAACAGTACATTTCGAACTCTTTCTGAAATATAAGCTGTTTTTATCCGTATCCGAAATTTTTACAATTTTTGCAGCTGTAGTATTTTTTTTATTTGAAAGTAGTATTTATTTAAAGAATATTTTACAAAGGTTATATTATTTCTTTGTAAATATTTAAGTCATAAACCTTTTACTTGATATGTTATTTAAAAAGCTTATTTTATTTGAAAAAATCCTTAAGAAAAAAATATCAATTCTAAGGTTTTTTTTATTTTTTCTTAATTTTTCTTTTCTTTTCCAGTTTATAAAGATAATAAAACAAAAACAGCAAAAATATTTTTTAGTATAATACTACATGTTAATTCGGTAGAAATGGATTTATTTTTGACTTATGTTTAATATGCCATACTGGGATATTATGCTTTGAGTATAATATAATAGAAATTTTACAGTAAACTATAAGTATATTTAGTTCAAATTTAGAAAGTATTTTCATGATTTTTATAAAACCTAAATAAAGTAGGTATGCATTATACAGTTTAAAAAATTAAGACTGTGAATAAAATAACGATAATATAGAAGAACATTTTCTATGAAGAGATAACATTTAAAAATTCAATTATAGGATTTTTGCAACAACTGTACCATATTTTATAGGTTCGGAGTATATACGAATAAAAAAATAAATCAAAGTTAATTCCATTTTCTTTAAATCAATATGTTTTACCACACTTTGAAATAAAAGTGTTTTCATCTAATATTGTATTCTTGTGCTTCCAAAGAGAATATTAAATCGAAATATTTTAGCATCCTATAAGTAAGTTCAGTCCACTTTTAGTTATATTTCTATGATTCATTTGAAACCTAAACATTTTTATCTAAGAATTTCAATCTCACTTTAATTTAGTGCACAGTGTTGATTTAAGCGGACGCCGTGATATTTATTTTAAAGCACCTATTCTTTCTTGTTCTCTCATGAAGTTACACGTTTTTTTCCGCATTTTAGTATGCCTTCGTTGGAAGTTCCTTTGTTTGTTCCCCCACCCACAGTTCGATTTTCTCGATTTCGTATTTTTTTTCCCTGCAGTTCCAATGTATTCAATTTTTCATATTTTTTCGTCCCTGGTTGATTTTTTCTCTATTTATTTTATCCATTATTGTTGCTTTCTCGTACGTTTTTCGTCGTCAGTTTTTTTCTAGAAAGATGCTGTTTTTCTTTGACACGCTACGCTTTGTCGAGAGCAGCGCATCTTCGAAGGAGTGACTTGATTTTCTTTAGTAGAAAGAGAGAAAAAGAGAGGGATAAGAGAGGAAGAGGGTTGAAGACAAGCGTAGGGTGGGTGAATATGAGGAGAGAATTTGTTAGGGTGCCAGAACGCTCTGCTGAGCACTACATCCGAAACTTAGAGTGGCGGATGTTCATTTTGTGGCTTCCACATTTTCCCATTTTGATTTTTTTAGATTTTTTAAGAATATTTTGGAGTCTCGCCAGAGAAAAACCTAGCATTGTCACGTATAGCTGCATCCAACAGTTCTCTTAGCCAAACCATTCGGACTATCAAGTAAAAGAAAAAGAAAAAATTTAAAACAACACATTTTTGCTCCTAATTTGCTCTGTTGATTTGGTCCTTTTTTGGAATCGTATGAACATAAACATCATTCTGGTTATTATATCCTGAATTTTTGGCAACACAATCTTTTTTCCAAAATTTATTTCTACGTGTTTTATTTTAAAGATTATTTTTCTGGTATTAACTTTAAGAGAAACATAATAACATTAATGGGTATCAAGGGTCTAAAATCATATATTTCACCTTCAAAATTGCTTTTCGGAAAAATAACATAAGTTTTAACAGTTTTCAATCTGAAAGAAAATTGTATATTAAAATAACGCTATAAACAAAGATCCTGCTAAATGAAAGCAAAATGTTTAATTATAAATTTCTATAATTCATCATTAGCATTCTTATATCAATTTATCTAAACACTTTATTTCTGGCATATATTAACCAATATAAATAAATTTTTAAAAGAATATACGTTCCGTTATAAAGTTATGAGACCTCTCAAAATTTCAACATTTAATAAAAGAAAAAAAAATGCCTTTATGCTAATTTCAATAAACATACAGGTAATAAAACAATTGCAATATTAGAAAAGAATGATAGGTAAAATAATTAAGTTCTTATTAAAATCATTTCTACTCTTCCATTTTGTTTGCAAGATATGCAAGTGAAAGTAGTAGTTCTAAAGTTTTCAGGTGACCTGAAGGTGAGAAGGAAAGTCATTTTTGACCGGGTTTTTCATCGGCTTTTTTTCCATTAGGATCTATTCGGCTTTTAACCTAAAATAAATTAATGATATCAATTAGTCTTTGTTTCCGTTATTGGATAATATTTTCAAGCATTTGGTATCATAGACCATCAGTGCTATGTAATTTGCTGAAGTCGAGGAAGGAGACTCAACAAATAAATTTTAAATATGAAAATTGAGATATGTCTTTTTACAACTATTACAAAAAATGTGTCTAGTTTCTGCCCAAATTTACATTTTGCACCCAAATGTAAAATTCTTTCTCATTATTGATGTTAAAGCAAACAAAATTCAGTCGTACATAAAATGCACATTAGTATTTACATTATTTATCTAAATGATCCTTTTTTTTATAGGTCCATGAACACTTCCTTATCTGCTGAGTTCATAAAACTGGAATCAAATTCTGTTGATGGAATGACTTAACGGACTTTTCTTCTTGAACATTGACTGCATATTTTAATCATTTTTATTTTCCTATTTAGTCTGTAGTATGTAATATCAATTTTTTACCATTACTTACTTTTTTCTCTCTATTAGATTTGTATATTCTTGTTCATTATAAATTTCCCGAAGTTAAAATTAAATCACAATTAGTTATCTAATTTATCTTTACTTTACCTTAAATCGTAACTTAGCTTTCTCATGCCTAACTCTAGACAAATTGTATTGTGGTAATGACATTTTGAAAATGATCACAAAAGTAATTATTGTGCTTTATTATTACAACGTTGTAATTAGACACTAATGATATCTTCCTTCTTAATAAATATCAATAAACGATATTGTAGTTTTGTGAGTTTTATTTAATTACTAGCCATATTAATGTACTCTGCTTGATAATGACAAATTGTATTGCTGAATTTATGCATAGCATTTTGTATGGTAATGTATGCAACCACATGAATAAGTAGTTATTGTGCTTTATTATTACAACGTTGTAATTAGACACTAATGATATCTTCCTTCTTAATAAATATCAATAAACGATATTTATAGTTTGTGAGTTTTATGTATTTAATTACTAACCATATTAATGTACTCTGCTTGATAATGACAAATTGTATTGCTGAATTTATGCATAGCATTTTGTATGGTAATGTATATGCAATCACATGAATAAGTAAAATATTCTTAAATCGCACAACACTTTATTTAACTAGAATTCTAATTGTATTAGACTGGCATTTTTAAACTAAGTAAATTAAATGAAATAATATTTATTTCTTTACAAGGCATCATTTCCTGAAGAAAATGCTTGTACCTCCTTCAAAATATCAGGTTCAGACGAATACGAAGAAAAATAATGCTTTCAAAGATTAAAAAGAATTCTTTAAATTCTCTCTATCGGAAAGAAAGTCGGTGCTACTTTAATTTAAAGTAAAAGCTTTGGATAAGTTTTCAGTCAAGAATGAAGGCTTTTATTTCTCTGTTTTGATTCTGTATCCTAAAATCAATAAAGAATGAACTTTTGGATCAGTGATAAGTAGTTTCGACTTTTTTACCGATCTTAAATCTTAGCATATTGCTTGAATACCAATTGACTTGACAATCTGTGATAGTTCTCTTTATTTAAAGAAACAAGATATGCAATTTCTTGAAGTGATTTCTCTTATGAAAAAGTAAATATCAACAGAGGAGTCACATAGTTTAAAATATTAATCATAGTTTATAAAATTGATGGAACTGAAATTATGCATGGACACAACAATTGATTGAACACTGGTAGAAGAAGAATACCGTTTAAACTACATGTTCGGATTTTTATATTCTTCTATCAAACATGTATTAAAACATTATATTTTCATATAGATAAATTAAATTTGTATTTCTCAGAAGGATGATAAAATTTTAAGTTAATGCCTATGGAATTTTATTAGAAATTTCATAGTATAAATAAACATATTTTACTCTCCGACCTTAGTTTTATATAAAATTATGACAGATAAATTTTATTTAATAAAACAGTATTGCCGTAATAACAATATGTTGTATACCTTTAATTTACAACTTAAACACACATAGGAAATAAAATCACACTTTAAGTGAAAGAAATTTTATTAGATTGACAAAAGTATGTTACATTTATTTTACTTAAAACTTTTCTTTTACGAATCATTGAAACTAACTCAAAAGACCCTACTTTAACTTATAGCTATATATCTTACAAAACACTCTTTTTTAATTACTTCCTCGTAATATATTATTAAATTTGAATTTAAAATATATGTATGGATAGTACAAATTTTATTGAACCTCAACAATAGAGTTATTTATATAAGTATTAAGAAACATAAAAATTATTTCATTTATGTTCTCGATTCAAAAACTCCCTAGATCTTTGAAAAATATAAATATATTACCATATTTCAAGAGAGATAATTAAATTTAATGCTAAACGGCTGTCATCTCCCTAATGATTTTCAAACCACTCAAGTGAAAAGTTACTTTTTGCAGAAGTAAATAAAAGGCAACTAGGGATAATATTAGTATTCATACTAACAAGTACCACATGAAGATTGTAAGAAATCATTGCACATGTTTGTTTAAGAAAGAAAAAAGTAAAAGTAAACTTATGAAAAAAGATAGATTTCACTGTAAATAAGATTTGGTATGGAGGCGTAACGTCCTGAGACAATCATTTATTAGATTGGCTGATTCCCTAATGGTCCAGACATTTTGAGATTTTTTTTTGTTTTCATAGCTGTGACTTCTGAAAAATTATCGGCGTTTCATAGGAAGTCCATACACTAAAGGGTTCAATGATATAAATTTATCAGCAAAAGGAAATTGAATAGCTGTGTTTCTTCCAAACTAAATTAATAAATTTGTAACACAAAGAAATATTTCGTAAGGCATAGTGGTACATATAAATATACAAATCATTGACTTTTAGACACCTAGGATAAAAACATTTTTTAAGATTTCTTTAATTTTAGGAGTATTTACAAAGCTTCAACATGCGTATCAAATAAAAATGTTAATAAAAAAGTAATATTTTTTATAGCAAGATAAATTATCAGGATAAGAAACTATGAGAAAAAATGTTTAATTAAAATTGATTTCTATTCTACTAATAACACAAATTGTATATCCACAAATAAGTTCAATTTTGTCATTATATGAATTTCTTAAAAGGCAAAAATATAAAGCAACAAGAACGTGATATAAATAAACATATAACAGCAATAAGCTTTTCCGTTCTCAAAACAAAATGAAGATTACTGAAGAAAACGTATTTCTTCTCTGGCTACTAAAATTCATATAAATGCAAGACATAGTGCATACATTAAAAATGTATTTTATAATTTTTTAAATATTAATTTTTAACTCTGTTATTTATAATTACAATTTTGTTTCATAAAATATCGAAATAAGCTACATTATTCCAAACCATTTAAGAAAATTCCATTTTATAAGGAGCGTTTTAAATATGATCACCCAAGCTACATATATGTAAAGTATATTTATCAATATCATTATAATATTAAAATGTTATTAAATTGATTTTTGCAATTATTATATTCATTTATCAGTTGATGGTAGTTATTTATAATTTCCTTACATTTCTAGAACCTTCTCTTGTACTCTAAAGGCGATTTAAATGTTAATTACATAATCCATTTAAAAACAAAAATTAGCAGTAAAGAAATTATATTGTTTTGAAAGTTGAAAAAGTAACTTTTTGTGTAAACTTTTACTCTCTGTAGTTATTTATTTATTTTCTTTTCAGTTTACTTCCTCAGTTTGAAATATTTATGAATTTCTTATGCAATAAATTGGATTTTATCTTCAAATCCTGTTGGCAAACATAAATAAAAAATAAATAGCAGCCTTATTTTACAAGGAAAATGTTTAAACTTTGACTAAAATTATTTAATTCGCTATATTCTTTTATTAGAATGTGACGTACAGTTAGCTTTCAACGCGTTTTTATATCCTACTCATCTATTGTAAGACGGATTTGAACATTCAATACTCTATTTTTGAAAAATATTAAGAGGGAAAGAAAGGATGCTGCTTTTGCATTTGAAAAAACCCATAGATGTTCAGACGAAAAAAGTCCTCCCATTGTCTATACACAATCGACTCTTTGAACTTTTAAACATCCCAAGTTTGACGTTTGAGTGGAAAATACTGCCGTTTCCTTTAATTTCAAAAATAAAGTTCCAGGAAACAAAAGTAGCAATTTATCGGAAATGATTCGAGATAAGAAAGGAAACAGGAATTTAAAAAAAAGGGAAGGAAAATGACATCAGTGAGCTGCAAAGCGAAAGAATGAAAAGCCTTTTCTTCTATCGTATTTATAGGGACTAGACAATCTCGATGCCAGTATTTGTAAAAAAGAACCATGTTTGGTCTGCATTACACTGATATGCCAACTCCCATTAAAAAGCATTATAATCTGTAAAATAAAAAAACTCACAAATCATGATAAAACTTTTAAAGTGACATATTAACTTCTTAAGTAAATATTTAAATGGAATAAAATAAAATAGATTAAGAATCGTAATACATGTGAAAAACAGTTAAGTTTTATTTTAAAATGGTTATCGGACTGATTTTAAAGTTCCTTTGTTAGATTAAAAGTTTTTTTAACTGTTTATACGTATTTAAAATACTTTTACAGAAAAAAAATCTTGAGAGGAAATGTCAGAAGAAAGCATTTACAGGCCTCATTTCTTCTTTAAAGCGGTAAAATTAAGATAGATCTGATTAATGCAAAACAGTGTTGTCATTTTTTATAAATAAAATTATGTAAATAACATTTTTTAATGTTTGATTGGCTGATATTTGAAAATATTTACAATAGGTTATTATGTTAGAATACAAATACCTATTACTGACGGAGATGTTAAGATGTAATGGAATGATTAGTAAAAATTATTCTCCCTATTAGATTCGAAAAATTGTAAGCAAGTCATTTAAACGTAAAGTCTACTTGCTTTACAATTTCGTAAATTACTGCACCAACCATTGAATAAAAATACTAAAAAATATACAGTCGTTGATACCAGATATTTTGATATTACATCAGCTACACATTGTTTTATTAATTTATATAATAGTTTAATTTAAGACTTGATAATTTGTTTGTCTCTTTTTATCCATACGACTATACATTATTATCACTGCATTTGCACAATTATTTTAAATAAGGTGCCAAGTATATGTCTAAACATCTAAATTAGTCAGAATGTTGCGAAGTTTTCAATGAATTATTGTACAACTATCGACACCCTTTTACATCCTTATCGATATCCAAATGACGAATATATGATAATGCATTATTAGCCTTTCTGTAACTTCTGACAATTTAGACGGCAATAAATGAGGGTGTCATATAGAAATATTGATATTCAAACAATATATAACCTGAAAATTAATATTTATTAGCTATAGAATGCATACGCTACAGATGGATTAAATGAATTAAATTTTACCTCATAATGCACAACTGCATATCTGAATCTTATGATGACTCACATCTCAGTTGAAATTCCCTCAAATATCTCGAATACTAATCCTTCCTGAAATTCAATTTATATTATCACCTTATAAAATATTTCCTTCCCTTACGACGTTTATGGACACTTAAGCGTTGAATTATTATTCTGGTATTCCAGAAATTTCATCACACGCGTCTAAAACGCTTAAGGTTATATACTGCGACAAGATATAGGTTCTTCTTTAGTTACTATTAGCCGTATCAGGCACAGTAACGTAGTCACAGTATCTGTATCGGGAAATTTAATATATAAGTAATAATTCAATAAAATATTGAGTATAAAATTATTAGAGATTGAAACACCATTAGAATTAAATATCAATCAACCAACGATAAATGAAAGCATATTTATTTAAATTATGAAAGTATATTAATATTAATTATAGAGTAAATTAAAAGATATCAATACTTAAAAAAGAGCAACTTCTGAAAAATAAGATAAACTAAAATAAATGCACTAAATAAAACGAAATATGATAATTTTAAAAACAAGATATACTTGATAAACTTAACGTGAAAACAGATAACTTTAAAAATTATATTCCAAAATCCAGAATTAATTAACTACATTAAAATATAACCATTGCAATCTCAGAGGATTTTGATTCGAAATTCAATTATAAAAATGATCTTTAGGGTACAACTAATTTCCCAGTCTTAAATTAGGTATAGTAAAATATTAGCTTTTCATATGCAGAATGCTATTTAATAATTAAACATGTTTACAGTTATCACAAAACTTTTTATCAAACAAATTTTGCTGAAATTCAGCATTATTTAAACTATTATATTTAAATAATTAATGAAGTTTTACAAAAAATTGTTTATTATTATTAAATGAAAATGATGTTGAAATTGTGAAATAACATATTTAAAGTGTATCAATAAATTATTTATTTAAAATGGGATTATTATAAAATATTGTTATAACAACTCAAATGAAGGGAGCATTTTGAAAGAATAATTACTTATATATTCATTGGATTTAAAGCTGATTTGATTTTGCTACAACATATAAAAAATTGTAAGAAAATTGAATATATTTTTTTTCATACACGTTAATTCAATGGGATAATACATTTTTAAAGTTATATACCGCAAAACACGTATATTGATGAAGCTATTCCTTGCAAAATCTTTAAACGAACAACTTAAAATCCAGAAGTTATATTACCTCCTACTACTTAAGATAATATGTTCTTAAATCTACTATAATATTAATTGTCAATATTCATTTTTAAATGTAAAACTTGTTTTATTACCATATTACAACTATTCATGGAAATGCATATGAGGATTAAGACAAAAAAATCAATTCAAGATTAATTACAATTCAAAATTAATATTTCATGATATTTAATATATATATATATATATATATATATATATATATATATATATATATTATATATATATATTATATATATATATATATATATATATATATATATATATATATATATATATATATATATATATATATATATATATATATATATATATATATATATATATATATATATATATATATATATATATATATATATATATATATATGTATGTATGTATATATATACACATATATGTGTGTGTTTATCGTTCTAAGCAGTTGTTAATTCATCACCCTTTAAGGTAATAATTGGTAAAAATGGCTGAGACATAAGTTTACAAAATTATCTTATCTCTAAATTAATTTTTAGAAATATCTATAATGTTTTTATTTACATAAATATTGAAATGTTAAGTGTTAAAAATCAGTTTTTTAGTTTGCCTTTAGTTTTGCCATTAAATTTAGTATTGGAAAAGACGAATCTGTTTGTAAAAATCACTTGAAAATCGTCTTTGGCTGTGAAGGTATAAACCTGTTGTACAATTTATATTATATAAACCTTTATAGTATATCATTGCATACATAAAACCTTACCCTAAAAGCATTCCGGATTCTTTCAGTCTGCTTAATAATCTCCATAGAAAAGTCGGATAGAAATTTACGTCTTACATTCCAGTGTCGTAACTTAATAGTATGCTAAAGATTCAAACGAAATAACAACTGCGTAGAGAAGGAATAGTGCATTTGTATGCATGACATTTTCAACAAGTTTCTAAGGTTGAATTCCGAACACGGCAAAGACAATGAAATTTTGCAAGGCATCGGGTCACAGAAGGGACAAAAAATAAGTTTAAGGGCAGTAATTTAACCGTTTTGACTTTTTAGACCCTTTTTATGAAGCTAATCTCCGATTCTTGGAACGTTCGTAATCGAAAATTCAGGTCCTAAAGAGCTCTGAACAAAACTCAAGGAAAATGCCAATGATAAAGAGGCGATATTGCCCAGCCTCCGATTTAAGCATTACACGTCAATTTTAGAGCTCATCCATCTTGTCATTTGCATAAGCAGTGAGTACGGAATTAGATGAAAGAGAAAACTTTTCCCAGGTGCTTAGTAAAGGAAATATCTTAAGACTCCAAGTCGTATCAAATCCTCTAAGCAAGAAAGTGGTAAGTGCAGTCTTGGGGCAGCTTTGTACTGAAAAAGAGTGATAGACGTGACTGGACTGGGATTAATGCGTCAAATTCCGAAATAAAGAAATGCTGGCATTCGTTTCGCTTTTTAAAGAAAACTTCTCCTGCACCCATGAATAAGCTAAGTTATTTTTAAGGAGTAAAGGGAGGTTTTTAATGGTACTGTGACTCAGAGATAGCATTGTCTGCATTAGCTATTTTTGAGAAGCAACAT
>CM063503.1:105863755-105866255 GCA_032207245.1 Pardosa pseudoannulata
TTCAGTTTGTTACAGTTTAATCTTCAAATTCCATTTATTAAGCATTTGATTTTAGAAAGCTTAAGGATTGTTTCTATTTATCATGGCTAGAAATTTTTATTTCATTATAATCTTGAGCCTAACATCATACTCTTAGATTAATAGCATTAATTTAATTTTTAATTTGTTTCGTAAGCGCAGGATGGGCCGTCATTTTTAAGGCACTCTGTAGTTAGTGCCAAATTTATAAGAGAAAAAGCTATTAATCAGGTTGATTTTATCGCCGCATCTTTATAAATGGATGGTTCTAAAGGTTTTCTTGAACAGCTTTTCTCTAAGAACACCAAAATGCGCTATACGATAAATATACCGTTGAGAAGAAAAATGTTCTTTGAAAAATATTAATAATCTTTAGCTTCAACATTTTTTCTCCCGCGAGATATTCCTTAAAATGATGAGTAAAAGTAAACAATGATTCAAGTATATAACACTGGAAAGATATTTTATTTTTATGTCAACGCTCGTGAATCATGGGTTTTATAAAGACACATTAGTTGAATTTTAAGTATTACATTCTGATTAATTGTAATTAATAATAGCTGTGTCTCGGAAAATTACTAAACCGCAATTTAAAACTGCAATTTGAAACCAGATTGAGAATTAAGGAAAGAAATATGTCATGTTCAAATGAATTTTTACTTTAATCTCAATCTCTGTTTGCTTTGTTTATTTTTAAAGCCAGTTATTAAAGTTAAGTTTTGAATTATTAAGTATTATCGAACGCAGTAAAATTTTAATGAATATTAAGAGTAAGTTATTCTACTAATTATGACTACATGTGACATTGTATTTCTTATATACATGTAATATAAAATGTCGAAGATATATTTTGCAATATATTGTAGATTAACTCACGAGTATTGAAATGGTCAAAAAAAATTATGTAAATCATTTTATCTTATAGAACTATAATATATAATTATATACAGCTATATAGTTTATAAATTAATATTACTAAATGAATTCTTATATATATGAAAAACTAATAACCGCTCAAAATTGTCTTAAAATACATAGAGTATAAACTGTGGAAGATTGAGTATTTTTGAAAATTATTAAACATATTAATAAAAGCATATATATGTAATAACTCTCTATTAAAAGTCTTGCATGGATATTATTTCGCAAAGAAGTAGTTAAATCCCAGCAAAGAATTATAAATCACAGGAAAGAATAGTTTATACATTGAAAAGGATCCAAAAAATATTTTATAGAATAAAATATAAAACAATTAGTTTAAACAACATTTACTTCATTTTACCCGCTAAATGATGAAAATAGAAAGGTGTAGTAAAATTTATATATGTAGATGTATAATAAAAAAAGACATTTAATGAAGTTAATCAAACTGGATTTAATTGTATCAATTCATATATATATATATATATATATATATATATATATATATATATATATATATATATATATATATATATATATATATATATATATATATATATATATATATATATATATATATATATATATATATATATATATATATATATATATATATATATATATATATATATATATATATATATATATATATATATATATATATATGTATGTATATACTCAAGAGACTACTCGTTATGACTACCGGTCAGTTACTAGTTGGACCACTTTTGGCTCGCAACACAGCTTCAACCCGCCTTGCCATGGATGCCACAAGTCCTTGTTAGAGAACCGGAGACAGATTGTACCAAATATTTAAACAACGGTTATGCAAATCCCAGATATTGTGAATTGGTGTTCTTTGAACTTTGAGCTGAAGTAATATGATATCATAAATGTGTTCTATCTGACTGAGATCCGGTGAGTTAGGTGGCCAGGACATTAGCTGCAATTCAGAATCATGTTCCTGGAACCCCTCCAACACAATTTTAGCCTTGTCACATGGGGCGTTGTCCTGTTGGAACATTCCATTTCCAGCTGGAAAAGCAGAGGTCATGTAAGGGTGACACTGGTACACAGTGATGTTGAGATAGCCTGTAGCATTCATAATCTATTCTACCACAACTACTGGTGTCAGAGTCTCCCAAACGAACGTCCCTCAAATCATCATACCGCCACCACCGGCCTGTGTATGGCCTACTCTACATTGAGGGAAACTGTTCGCCTGGAAGACGGCTTATCCAGACAGGGTCATCGGCGTGATGAATGACAAACCGTGATTCATCTGACCAGGTAACTCTCTCCCACTGATCCATGGATCAGTCGCGATGTTTCCGGTCCCAGTGTAAGTGCAGGTGGCTATGACGCTTGGTCAGCAAAGGCACACGAGTTGGACTTTTGCTGCGAAGCCGCATATCCAACAGTGTCCTCTGAACAGTGTGATCTGATACGATTCTACTTGGCCCTGAATTGTATTGGGTTGTCAGTCGAGCCACTGTCTGGCTCCGATGACCTTTTCCTTTGATAGCGTGTGGACATCCAACACCATGTTGTCTACAGCTGG
>CM063503.1:105868755-105901255 GCA_032207245.1 Pardosa pseudoannulata
TTCCCTATCCAATCGGCCATCGTTCGGCCCATGCATTATGGGAAAATGCATTTGTCGGATTTGGTTGTATTCCTTAGTTATCTTTTCTTCCAGTAAATTAATAATTTTTGTCTTTACAATGTGCTCTCCCATTTATTGTTATCACACCTAATAGAAAGCACAGGACACAGGTTAGGAATCACTGATATTTAGGTTTAAAAAAGAAACTGCTATCTTTTTCCGAACAAGTGCTGTTTATTCGAAATCTTCTACTTTAAAATTGCTCAGGAATGTGTATTAAGCAGTTTTAATCTAATGTTAAGATTTCCTCACTAACTGTATTTAACTCACAAAATTTGTGATTTTCCAACGCATCAAGAATATGAAATATATTAAGCTGACTGAGCAATCTGATCGAAGAATTCATTCGCCTCGTTCTCTTCCCTCTCAAATGAATCAATTTAGATTGAAGGTATTTCTGAGTGTGAAGCAATCAATATTCTCGATTCCCCGTTTACCAAAGTTACTTTTCAAAAGTGCTCCAAGTGATTTGCTTCATTTACTAGATCACTTTATTCACTTCGAGTAGCATCATTGGTCTTCAGAACTATGCATGCCCGGCAAAATTCTTTCCTCGGTGGCAGGAGAAATTAAATTTGCGAAGGCCGTAAATATTGATGACGCAAAGAGATATTTCTTGTATTTATCTATTTAATCATTGTTTCCACCAGCTCTGTAAACGTGTCAATTTTCTCGACGAAATTTCAAAAACTGTTTTTGTTTTCAGATTGGAATGATTTAGTTATATCTTTGTATATATTCAGCTTTAAATAAAATGCATTCTATGAAGACAATTATGAAATATTTAATATTTTATAAACCAATAAGACTACAGAATATAGCATAATATATTAAAATGAACATTGATATATTTTATCTTCGACATAAACCAAATTTATTTATATTCCTCCTGCTAATATTATGTTTTGCCAGTAATTCATAGAATGATAAAATAAAAAAATTAAAAGATATTTCAACAGAATTATCATTAAAACAGATAATTACTGAAAAACTATTAAATTTTATTATGTGTATTTAAGCACATATTGTCATTATTTGTTTTTGAATTTTATTGCTACGATTAATTATCAGATTATGAAAACATTTCAATAATTATGTATGTGTTAGTAACAAACTCTTTTAAGTCTCTACTGAAAAATGGACAGATTAAAAATATTGCAGGTAATAAGAAAATTAGAATTTATCATTCCATGGTAAATATTGACAATTCATGGTAAATGTTGAAAACATTTCAATAATCATATATGCATTAGTAACAAACTCTTTTAAGTCTCTACTGAAAGCTGTACAAATTGAAAATATTGTAGGTAATAATAAAATTTGAATTATATTTCAACAGAATTATCTTAAAAACAGATAATTACTGAAAAACCATTAAGTTTTATTGTGTATATATAAACACAGATTGTCATTATCTGTTTAACTCTATTATAATTCTACATTTGAATTTTACTGCTACGATTCATTATCAAATTATGAAAACATTTCAATAATTATATATGTCTTAGTAACAAACTCTTTTAAGTCTCTAGAAAAATGGACAAATTAAAAATATTGCTTTTAATAAGAAAATTAGAATTTATCATATCATGGTAAATATTGACAATTCATGGTAAATGTTGAAAACAATTCAATAATCATATATGTATTAGTAAAAAACTCTTTTTAGTCTCTACTGAAAGCTGTACAAATTGAAAATATTGTAGGTAATAATAAAATTAGAATTTATCATTTCATGGTAAATGTTGTACTAAAACATGAGTTCGTCGTTTAGACTGATAAAACACATAAAATTATTCTGCCCATTCATTCAAAACTGCAACAAAAAATTTTATGCACCACACACAAAAGGAAGATGTAAGTAGATTTATAGTGTCGGTATATTTATAACAGTTATGGAAGTAGTAAAATAAAACACCGTAATGCAAAAGATTTAGGCTACCCCATTCAAATGCTTTTTCCATCACAGTGAACTAGGAGTTAGAGGTATGCCATTAGAATTTATAAGTGACACTAGTCTCTAGTAGGAAAAAGCTTCCACGATTTTAAGAAAAGGGAAGTTAAAAAATCAAATTTCAATGCACTATGCCTCAAGCTGAAAAATTTATCCCTTTCTTAAAAATAATGTTATTACCAGAATTGGATTCATGTCCGCAATCGTTTTTCATTTTTATGAAACACAAAATTAGTTTTTAGCATCGACTCTTGTTCCAAAAGCTTGAACCTAACTCTAAGAGAGTTTAATTTTTTTGTGTGTTTAATAATCTTTTTACTGCATTATAGTCTCTTGTTTCAGATCATATTCTGAAGACAATATGAAATCTGGTAGCTGGAGGGAAAATGAATACGGCTTCAGAAATCGAGATTTATCATTGTTTAGACAAGGTAAAAATTTGAATTTGTTATTTGAAGTACATATTCATAGCGCAGCCTTTGTGTGTGTTTCTCGAAACAATATTTCTTTTAAGTGCTTTAAAGTTTTTTCTTCCCTGTCTGAATACTTTGATTTAGGCAGACTACTTAAAATTTTATTGTTTAAATACACGCTATCAAATTTCTTTACAAATAAATTTAGTCATTTTTTTTAAAGTTAAGGTGTTTATTAAGTTTTCTGAAATTAGGAAACACAGATTATACATACTACAAATTTTACATTAATGACTAAAAAGAGTAAACTTTTTATCGTTACATAAATTTTATAAATAATGTATAAAGTTCTTGAGAATTTTAACAAATTCAAACTTATCTGAGTTTTAAATATAATTGTTAAATTTTAAATTACATACATTAACGAAATATATGCAGTTTATTGCATTAAGGTAAAAAAAATATTTTTAAATATTATATTGACTATGAATACAGTAAAAGGGGGTATAAAATTCTGGAATGGTGTTCAGTTAATTTCATATAAACTGCAGCATAATATTTAGTCCATAACGCTATTGCTAAGATTTTATTTACTGATTATACATAATTTATAAAATTACAGATACTTATTATAAGCCATTGAAATAAACTTTAAGCGTCCTTTATAAATAAAAGCTTTTAGGTATGTTAAAAATATATTTTATATAATAAATTCTAAATGTGTTTAATAACATTCAACCCCGGATAAGGGGATTTAATCTACACTTTTTATACATAATCTCCAATTGTTGTCCATTACTTAATAAATTATTTCGATTACATTAGGTTTTGTTGGGAAATTGACATTTGGCTTAGAAAAAGTGTAAGAAGCAGCAAGTAGCAATTATTAATTCCTACTTTAATTTTGAGAAATGTAGAAGGAATTACGTGTTATTACGTCATTGCTTTAATATGAACGGTGGAATTACGATTTTCTTTATTATAAATAAAGAAAATCATTCTTCTACTAGTTTAATAAATTATTTTTAAAATGAAACTCTCCTTTACAAAAGTTTATTTCTTAAGTCAAATACATATTTATGATTGAGATTTTATAATGTTAAGCGAGATTCAGGTTTCTAAAATTTATGCCTTTTAAAATAATTATTATTTTTGTATAACTTATGATTGTATGTAATACAAATTTATAAAAATATGGAACTAGGAAGTTACTTTTGTGAATATAACAAATGATATAATACTATTTTATTTATATCATATACTTTTACCAAACTTTATTGAAATATTTTGTATTTTTTAAAGTTAATTTCATATATTTTAAGTAATCAACTTTCAACAGTTTGTAAATTTTAAAAGATTTAATAATATGTTCGACATCATATACTTTTACCAAACTATATTGAAATATTTTATATTTTTTAAAGTTGATTTCATATATTTTAAATATTCAACATTCAACAGTTTGTAAATTTTAAAAGATTTAATAATATGTTCGATATCATATACTTTTACCAAGCTATATTGAAATATTTTGTATTTTTTAAAGTTGATTTCATATATTTTAAGTAATCAACTTTCAACAGTTTGTAAATTTTAAAATATTTAATAATATGTTCGACATCATATACTTTTACCAAACTATATTGAAATATTTTGTATTTTTTAAAGTTGATTTCATATATTTTAAGTAATCAACTTTCAGCAGTTTGTAAATTTTAAAAGATTTAATAATATGTTCGACACGAATTTTTAAACTAAATAAACTAATTGTCTTGTGTAAATAGGGTAACTGATATTTCGTTTTACTTAGTAAAGTTTTGTTTCTTATACTAATGTGCTATAGACATGTTTTTAATATATTTCTTTCAGAGGTTATTATTTAGTTAATTTTCTTTTTTATTTCAATAAAATAGAATTTATGTTTCTCAGATATATATGAGACAAATGATTTGCTATATGTAATAAAAGTGAAGATTGATTGGAAATCATAAGTTAAAGGACCGGTAGAAAATAATCAATGCATTAAGGAATAACAATATTCTGATGCATTAGAAGATATGTTTTATTTTTTCATATCACGGGAATTGAAATGACAAATGTTCTTCTTTAGTTGAACAATTACAGGAGAAATAAGGAAGAAATACATAAATGTCACATGAAATAATCATTCAAATACATCACACAAAGTATTCATAAACCATTTTTTTCCATTTTAGATACCACTAATAGATCATAGAACGTCATTTCGCCTGAAGATAGAATGTATTGGTGTACACGTAAAAGATTGTAATTTGTTCAACCGAATAAAAAGTGATAAAAAAGTAAAATAAAAATACATATTTTCCTTTTCAGCCGTGTTGCAGACAAAAATCTCCACAAATGTAATGGATCAAAATTTAGTTAAGGAAGAAATGTTTTTGTAATGTTCAGGTATTTCATTTTATAGAAAATCCTGTAGAATACGAAAACAAATAACTCCTGTCATGAAGAATGTATTTTTTATTAAATCGTTCAGCCAGGTTTTACTAAAAGATAAATATTTGATAAAGGAAAATGCTATCATTACAGAAAATAAAGACTTGAACAGTAAAGCTATAACATATTTTGTTCGTTAGTTTGTTATAAAAATAGAAATTAATGAAAGAAGTTTATAAATGTTATGGTTTAAGATAAACGATGTTTGTTAATATATCTTTTTGAAATTAAAAATGCATACGTGTTGGTATGCTAGCATGAATATATGTTTTTTATACAAATGTAAATGGTTGGTCTTAGCATTTTTAGTTATATAACAGGGAATTTTTGATATTACCTAAAGGTTCATGTATCTAATACAACATGTTATGCAATCTGTCTGACGTAAAATATTCAAACATGTTAATAGGAAAACATATAAAATATATTATTCAACGATCAATGCATACTTAAAAAATTCGATTTTTTTTACATTTATATGTAATAGAAGTACCTACACATATCATTAAACTTACATTTACTTTCCGTTTAATGCCTTCAATTTTATATTATTACAAAAATATGTTATGTGTTAAATTTGCTTCATTTTATCTCATTGCCTTTGTGTCTTAATTTTCTATGTTCAATTATACAAGATATAATATTTTCCTTTTTAGATATTTATTACTATATTATTCTAAATAGCTATTAATTTCAAATAGGTTATGATTTTCAATGTTTCTACGTAAGTATATTTACTTCTTATTTTTTTCTATATATTATTTTTTGTACTTAAACACCCTTTCGTTTTGGTAAATAGGTCTTTAAAATACTATTAATTTAGCTCGTTTCTGTATATACTTACTTAACCTAAACATCTTAAAAATATAGAGATAATAAAGATACTAAGTAGAAAATAACATCTATTAATTTGGAAATTTTTAACATTTTTTTTCAGCCAATCCCCTTCGATTGTTTTGTCTCATCTTTATAAGATTACAATTAAAAGAATAAAATTTTAAAATAATAATACAGTAATTCTCTTATTTTAATTGTGTTTTTTATCTGCTCAAATGACTGTCGGAAATAATGAATGAAATAATGATCTGGAGTTAACTGTTATTACTGTTCAATTATTTTATTTTAGAACTGCCAAACAGAGTCTGGAAACGGAAAATTTCAGTGAGAATTAAACTATATATATTTTAATATTTATGTATTCAATTTCCAGTCATACCCATAAATCACCATGTGGGCAAATAAGCTATGCTTTAAAAATGAATAAAATAAAATAAAACCCTTTCCTAGTACAAGATTCCTAGTCCACATACAAGATTTGCTTATTATTCATTATTTTATAATGACGTATGTACTCATAAATAAGCTAACAATGATATGAAACTAATTATAATACTTAAAAATCAATTTTAATTTGGCACAGTCTTACGGGTATAAATATCTCAGACCCTAGCACTCAAAGTTGAATTAATAAAATAATACTTGGGTTAAATTTTAAATTGAAAAAAACATTGGTATGATCCATTAATTTTATTAAACACATAAGAAAATATAATCTTAAATTTCAATCTCATTAGTTATACTAAAACTCAAAATAAATAAACAAACTCTATTTTGAATATTTTAAGCCAAATTAATATTATCCTTAGGGTGAAATATTTATCAAAATCTGTGTTTGAAATTACTTACAATACGAATCTACATATTGTTTCATAATGCTCTCATAATACTTATTTGTTTCATGGTTTAATATGAACTAATGAATTGTAAAAATTAGTAGATCAATAATACTATCTAGTTATAGATACCGTACATTTTAAGAGTAATATTTAATGTAATTTAGTTGGGGTTTTCGATAAATTTTTATTTATATGTTTCTTAAAATGAAAATTGAACCTCCGCCTCAAAATTGAACTACCAAGATATAAAATACGTATAAAATTGGTGTTACCTAAAGGTACGCAGGAAAAGAAAACACTTAAATGAACTTTAGAGAATTAGCAGTAAAGTAAATATCATATATAGTGTAGAAAATAAGAAATAGACAGAAATCAATATGGACACGCTTTAGAAAAAAATAAAAGTTATTTTATTACAACAATGTTTCATTTCTAACAGTTCTAACAGCTGTAAATCTACACTACAAAAAATGTCAATAATAATAATATAATATACAAATGTTATTATATAATATAATTTTTATTTATATAAAGTGAATTTGTAAGATGTTTCTCGTATAAGTTGTTTACAATTATTTTTCAAACAGTTTTAAAAGTTCTACCTATTTTAAATTTTAAATAATTTTACATCTCTAAATGATGTGTATGCATATAATAATCTAAAAATATTTTCAAGAAGTAAACAAATATTTTTGAATTATAAATATATTCTGAAATAAGCTCATTGAATTTACAGTACACTATTTTTTTCTTGCCTGGAAATAGTTTTCCTTTTAATGCTATTCAAAATCTATAACCAACATGCAAAATACTGCCTAGCAACATAATTTATTTGCATATTTTAAATAATCCTGGCAATAAAAGGAAATACCTCTTTGACCTAATTACCGAACTAAAGAATCATTTCAACATTTTTATCTGAACGGAAGCTTATAAAACTCGAAACTTCCGAATACACCAGAATCTTATTGAATGTAACAAAATGCAATTTGAGCTGACGTAATCTATCAAGAATGAGATACAGAAATACAATTTCTATTTCCTCTTTAACGTCAGGAATTTCCGACACAGACATTAAAGATTCTCTTCCTGTAGAACAAACTTGAGTAAAGCTGTTCGTGTGTACTAATTTTACTTGACAAATATCACATCCGCTACTAAGAAGACATTTCTATTCGGAAACTGTAATAATTTATGACGACATATATTTAACGGTGATTTCAGCCTTAACGTATGTTCCTTTAGAGTCATTCTAGGTTATTGCGGAGTAATTCTTAATGCGCTTGTTGGGAAAATCCGGACTAAAGTTTATAATTTCACTTTTATTTCTTACTCAGGCTGAAATATTTTAAACACTAGAATTTTAGAAGAGGTAATTTTGATCTCGTTGTGAATATTTTCTGGTTTAAATTGGATAAAATTTAAACTATTTTAAAGTACTTTTCAACTATATACATATATGTATTACATTCTGGTCTTTCTAAAATAATATTATTTATTCACAAGAATTCAGTTCTAATTGAAATTGTTTAAAGGAAGTGAAGATCTATTTTGACGAATTTGAAAATATATATCAGAGATTATCACTTAGATCAATTTATTTCTGATTATAGAAAAATTTATAAAACAACATTAATGGGCAAAAAATGAAAACGAATGATTTTAAACCATATTCCATTACTTTTATTGTACTTATTAACTGTACCCAAATCGTCGTAAGTCAAATACTTATATATCTATTAATATTGCATAATAATACATACGTATTAACAGTTATAATATCAGATATTATAGATATACATATTGTATAATTATAATACCAGAAGGAAATACATGTATCATTGTATATATTTTCTATATGTATTTCATTCCGGTTTTTCTATAATAATATTCTTTAATTACAAACATTCAGCTATAATTAAAATGAATTATGTGAAATGGAAATCAATTTAGACTCCTTTAAAAATAAATATCACTGATTATTAGTTAAAAAAAATTATTTCCGATTATAGAACATTTTATAGAATAGCTTTAAAGGGCAAAATACTGAAAACGTATGATTTCAAAAGAAATTCCATTTATTTATTAGTTTGTTTTGGAGTGCTATGGTCTACTGTTTTACTCACAAATTCTTTTATTGTAAGTATTAACTGTACCCAAATTGTCAAAAGTATAAACATTATATATCTATTAATATTGTATAATTATGTCTATTTTTTACGTAATAACTAGAACTGTATAAAAATAAAATACATCTCCAAACAATTTTATTGATGCCTAAAATCTATTTTTTTGTTGTTATGATAATGTAATTCGAGCATCCTTATTTTATGTAATAAATAGGAAGTTGAGCCTTCCAGTAGATTTTTAACTCATTAAAATAAAAATTTAAAACACGTAATAAGTCTATTTTGATGGACAATTCAAACTAGTTAGATGTCATATTTATAGTTTTTAAGTAGAACATGAATTTTAGTGAGAAATAGAATTATTTATACACAAAATTGAATTTACTTTTTAAATTATTTACATTATTCACGTCTCTAGGACATTTTACTTGAAGTGGTTACACTTTTTAAGCTTAAATATATTTTCTAAACCTAGCTAAACTGTATGCAGTTAAGCCAAAAGGTAAACGTAAATAAAATATAAAGCTGGAAGTGTCCCTTACAAATAAGTTCTTTTCGTTGATAAATTGTATTTGCTGGCTCGAAAACCTGTTCTATTGTTTGTTAAGTAAATGAATTTTTTCATCTGAGTAGAATTATTTATACACAAAATTGTGATTTTAAATTATTTACATTAGTGATTCTTCAGAACGGTTTCACATTGTATTCTATATTGAGATATAACGAAGATACTTTTTAATATTTATTATATATTATTGTTAAGTTATAATATTCGTAACAAAATGGAGTACCATTGTAACAGGAATAATATAAAAATAGATATAGATTTAAAATTTCTATTGTCATTAAAAAATATATGATATTTATATTATATATATATATAATAAATATATATATATATATATATATATATATATATATATATATATATATATATATATATATATATATATATATTATATATATATATGTATATATATATATATGTATATATATATATATATGTATATATATATATAATATATATATATATATATATATATATTATATATTTATATATTATATATATATATATATATATATATATATATATATATATATATATATATATATATATATATATATTTATATATATATATATATATATATATATATATATATATATATATATATATGTATATATATATATATATATTATATATATATATATATATATATATATATATATATGTATATATATATATATATATATATATATATATATATATATATATATATATATATATATATATATATATATATATATATATATATATATATATATATATATATAATATATATATATATATATATATATATATATATATATATATATATATATATATATATATATATATATATATATATATATATATACATATATATATATATATATATATATATATATATATATATATATATATATATTATATATATATATATATATATATATATATATATATATATTATATATATATATATATATATATATATATATGTATATATATATATATATATATATATATATATATATATATATATATATATATATATTATATATATATATATATATATATATATATATATATATATATATATATATATATATATATATATATATATATATATAAATATTACCCTACTTGTCACAAAACTAATTATATATTCCTGCAGAAACCGACTTAGGCGGCCGAAGCTTGTAAGCGATGACAGAATATTTCCAGATAATCTAGCTCTAGGCATTAACAACAGTCTTTAAATTATGAATCTTTTAACTGGAAATGAAAATATTTTAATATTCTTAAAAAGAAAAATTTCTAAAAATATTCATTTCAGTATAATAAAAGCATTGTTTTATCATGAATGTATAAGTAAGATAACGATGCAAAATAGCCTATTAACACTTTTATAATCCTCTAACATAAAACAAGTACGAGTTTAATATTTGAGAAAATGTTCATAAAAAAATCCATGTGTGTTTTTCACAAGGGTAAGCGGCCTTAGTAAATGCACACTTACAGTAATAATGGAAGAAACATTTGCTATGCTGGAATTAGCAAAACTTGTAGTGTAGGGTGTTAACAACTATGTTTTCGCAAAAAAGTACATTTATTTTCATATTTTGTATTTATGTTTTATCAAGCTAACTTATTGGTTCCTGATTTAATTTAAAATTCTATATTTTCAAAAATTTATTGTAATAAATTTTACCTATTGGTGTTTTTAAAATAAAATTAACTGCACATATTTTCCTAAAAAAATAGTCAGTGCTTCAAGATCAAAAGAGAAATAATTTTCAGAAGAATAATGTTGTGAATTTATAACAGTTATTATTCTGTCATTATTATTAATATGATTTTACATTATTTATGATGTTTCAGGCATACATATGAATGAATGTATATACATAATGTAGTTGGATAGATGTTTATGTGGAATTAGAGTTTTAATGTATATATTTTATTGCGATACATAAACTTAAAAATGTAAAATATTTTTCAGATATTTTATTTATTTATATTTAAATATGTGTAGTAATACAATCATGTATTTACTAGGAATTAAACTGACCCTCAATTGAGGATTAAATAAACAAACACAGATTTAAAAGAAAGATACAATATAGTTGAAATGCATTAACCCCTTCCGGTAAAATGACGAGTCTAGCTCGTCATTAGTTTTTCATTCCATACCGCCCAATGACGAGCTACACTCGTCATGCGATTAAAGTTATTGTTAAATATGATAATTAATTTAGTTTAAAATTTCTAGTGTACTGAATTTGGCAACACTTTTATCACTTGTGAAAATCACAAGTCACTATTGTATATTGTTTACTTAGAATTTCTTGGTACAAGTCATTGCCAAATTAATGATTCAGAATAAAAGAAAACCTTCTAAGAAATGCCGTGTATGTTACAAGAATCAAATTAAAAGCGAGACTACTTGGCGGTGTAAACAATTAAGAATTCCTTTGCACTTTGTTTTGAAAAGTACCACTAGCTTGAAGACTATAATCTGTATACCTTATTAATGTTTTGCTTTGATATTTTCTCAATTTTACTGCTTCTGATATTATTTAATACTATGTAAAAAGTGGATTTTAATTAAGAATATGTAAGAATTAAAAATGCAACAAGTTTTTTAAATAAAAATTAAATTGTTATTTCATGCACAGTTTTTCATTATTAAATCATACCGGAAGGAGTTAAAGTCAAATAATATATATCGTTATAGCCCATATTTTCAAATAAAGTATATACTCCGCTGCATTGCGTTTCGTTCTCATATTTATAATTTTAGAATTCCCCATTGTTATTTTATCTCTACGTTCCATTCTTGACATGTTATCTCGTTTAGAAGCTTTTCTCACTGCAGTTTTCTCCCGATCCTATTCCTGAGTTTCCTTTGTTCTTTTGCCCCAGAGTAATGAGAACCGAATGATGATAAAAGTTTTCCTGCCTTGATTAGCTATGTTGTTTCATGATTATTCTAATTTAAGGATGCCTTTTAGGACTTTTTTTTCTAAATTACCTCTTCCTTTCAAATAGATAATTACTTTTTGCACTGGACTTTTCAAGCTCGTACTTCTTGTTGAAATAATAGAAATCAGAAAGTTTTAAACCCCACAGATCAAATCAAGTAATCAAAAAGTATTTAAATTTAAAACTTTCTGTTTCCAATTTAAAGATGAAAACTGTCATAAATTTTAAGATATACTAAAGCAGGATAATTTTGACATTTCATGTGTTCATGTGGTGAAGTTTTTTTTTCTTAAATTATATATAATTAAAGATATATTTGTTACTGTCTAATTATATTTCTTATATTTAGGACTATATACTGACTATATAATTTTTTTAGAGATGAGTGTTATTGATAAAATCGTTAGTGTGAAGAAAATATATATATATTTTTATATAATATATATATATATATATATATATATATATATATATATATATATATTATATAATTATATTTTATATATATGTATATACTGAAATTTCTTTTTTATTTTTACAGTTATTTAAATATTTCATAAAATATTTAAGTGAAAAGAAATACTGTTTTGTTTACTGATATTTATTTTAGTTTAAATATATTATATATATATATATAATACATTATATATTATAATATATATATATATATATATATATTATATATATATATATATATATATATATATATATATATACATATATATATATATATATATATATATATATATATATATATATATATATATATATATATATATATATATATATATATATATATATATATATATATATATATATATATATATATATATATATATATACATATATATATATATATATATATATATATATATATATATATATATATATATATATATATATATATATATATATATATATATATATATATATATATATATACATATATATATATATATATATATATATATATATATATATATATATATATATATATATATATATATATATATATATATATATATATATATATATATATATATATATATATATATATAAGTTTTTGATGGTGTAATTAAAAAGTAGTTTTGGGGTTTCAAAAGTTTATGTGGCAATCGTTTTATTGACTTCACTTAACCGACCTCAGCGTGAGATAAAAAAATATTTCTAAGAAATGCAGAATTTTTTTTAAACTTTTTTAAAAGAGGTGCTACACATTCAATTTCGACATAGTACATGAACATATAATGTGTGTTTCTAATAAGCAAATTGAGTATAAAAGTTGACGATAAATCTCATTGTCCAAATCTTTAAAAGAAATATGGTGTCCACTTTTTTTAAAAGTATCTCTTATTTAGTATTAAGATTGGAAAAGTGTTCGTATCATAGAAGCATTCCTTATTTCGAGGTGTCTACAATTGATGTTTTATTGTATATATTGTAGCGTTGTATTGAAGAAAGTATTTAAGATATAGTATACATTATTACAGTTAACATAGACTGCATTTTTAAACAATGTTGCTGGATGCTATGAGAATTATTTATGTGTAATATATGATATAGTTAAATTTATACCTCTTTTCATTTGAAATCTGTCATTATTTACTTATCTGGGCCATTAAGAGCATTAAAATTTCAACATCTCAAACTCTTTTCCACTTAATAGATGCATCGTGAATTTAAAATTCCTGTCTCGGGAATACGCGGTTGCACATGCAAATATTTTTAATTGGTATGCATTGACGAGAGATATCGAGAGAGTTTCAAGTTTATCTGGAGACGTGATATACGACGTGTTTTTCCCCTGTGATTTATAAGTGCTTTATAATCCTTCGATCACTTTGATACTTTGTTTTAAGAACAAGGTTTCTTTAAGAAGACTTCATCCCCTTGAAATTTACCAACAGAGTGCAGTATGAACATATGTCCCGATTTAGGGACAGATGGAAAAAGTAAAATGATCAATGTACAAACATATAAATCTATATAAATGATAAGTTGGACCAATGCTACTCTAGATATACTGTAATTGAAAACGATATAAATTTATATATAACCTATGTCTAAAATTATCATTTACGTATGGGTTTTCGATATTATTAAGGTATACGACTGGGTATAAGTAGCAAATTTTGGTGAAATATTATCTTCTCCTTTTTTTTAATGACCATAAAGTGAAATTTCTAAAACAGTTTAAGATTTTCTTTCCGATTTATAAAATAGAAGTAATAACAATATAACCATTCTAGTACAATGTTAGGATACTCTCTCTCGTTCAAAACAGCACAGGCGGATGGTTTGTAAATTTTCATTCATTCTGAATCAAACAGCAACTAGAATAGCATTATAATCTAAATTCCAGTCACTTATATCTGAAGATTTCTAAATGGCTAAAGTAAATTTCCAAAAGTTTACTGTAAGAAAGAATTAATAGCATATTTTAATAAAATATTGTTAGTTATGTTTTTACTCGGTATACCAATATAGTAAAAAATGTTTTTAATAAATAAATTTTTAAAAAATTGCAATAGATTTTATAATTAGATATGTGAATTTATTAAACTAAGAAAAAACGGATGAACTGTGATTTTTGTAATGGGTATCTTTTATAAGTTGTGTTAGGAGGAGAACGTCTCTCGTATCCGTGGCAACGAGCTGAAGCTACACCTGTCCTCTGAGTGTTCTAAATGAAAACAACCTGACGGTTATAACACCTTTACGTAGGGGTCCTTTATAGAGGTTTCATGCTCCAGAGGTTCACCTGAGTGATCTGGGTCTTCAGTTAATCCTGATAGACGAGCTTACCTTTGTAGTGCTTGCTCATTACCGGACTTGACAACATTAACACGGACCATGACGGAATTCTCGTAAGTCATCAGCAGCTCTGTTGCTGTTGTGATTGCTTCGTGACCTCTCGTCTTCAGTATACATGCTGCTGTATGTCTTCGTGATAGGTTAGAGTAAGAATTAACTTATACTTTTGTTATAGGGCTTAGATCTAGTTTCGTTGAAGTCTTAGATTTATTTAATCGGTTTATATAGTTTGGCTCAACCCATCAGAGGTAATATAATGTATGAATAATGATGGTAATATAATTAATGATTATTTTCAACATAAAATCAAATTATTCATTATGTAATATGCGTATATATGCATCCTATGTTTGCAGTGATGTTGCAAAATGTATTAATTGTTTCGTTTACACTAGCTACTAGCCAATACTATGAAACAATTTAGAGAATTTCGATTAATCTAGATTGGTATTTGAATTGGACATTCTTTCCTTTTTTATGCCTTTACATTTCTAATTATATTTTCGACAATAATACTTATTATTCTAAATCAGAGTCATGTTAAATTGTGTTATAAAATACGTATATATATATATATATATATATATATATATATATATATATATATATATATATATATATATATATATATATATATATATATATATATATATATATATATATATATATATATATATATATATATATATATATATATATATATACACAAAGCAAGGGATTGATAGAGAATGAGGCATTCAGTATTTCAATGAAAATCAAAAAAGATATGTTTCTAAATTAGGAAAATGTAAATAAGATTCGTGACTGAATTTTTTAAATAAACTTATAGTATAAAATAATGTAAAGCAAAATTTTAATGTCAGATTATGAATAATGATATATTTGTTTTAAATGAAAAAAAATGCTATACTTCATTTTATCCCGAATAGATTTTGGTATAACTTTAACAAATTTTTTCAAGATTGGAGTGTTGCCTCAAAATGAGAAAAAAAGTATATCGTAAATTTATTATCCAATAAAAATTTCTTTAGACGTTGATTTATATAAGTGTATATTTCTGTTAACTTTCCGATCACGTTCAAACATTACGAATTTTATTCAATATGTGTTATAAAAAGACAAGGTGAATAAAATAGTCATGAATTAGAAGATTAAATTGTAGAGAATGCTTGTGAACCTGAAAAATCAAATACTCTCGATAGTCCATTTGGTAGTATATCAGCCAATAGGTTCTTACATCTGGGTCATATCACTACTATTTGTAGACAGGTCAATAAAACAGGGGTTTCTAGTGATTTATCTACTTGACAGTTATATGGCTTACATCCATATTATACGAAAATAATTATGAGTATTTTTCTCTATTGTTTTTAGTTTGTCAAGAAATGATTTAATACACAAAGATTACCAACCATGGTAACTATTTTAGAACGTCATAACCTAACAAGATTTAAGAAAAATTGTATTAGATGTGATCTGAACTGGTAAATTAAGAATTAATTTCCATTAAAATCTCTATTAAAATTTCTGAAAATTTATTAATAATTTGGTATAAGACCATGTTAAAATAAACACTTAAGTATTTTTAGAAAAAATTTATAACAGGCACTATTATAGTTATGTCTAATATATAATTCACATAGGCCGATATATAGCACATACTTTTCAAATAAATATTGCTGTATTTGGTACGTATATGATATAATGTGTGCATATAGTACTATTTAGAAAAGTGGATTTCAAAGCGTTTTATTTTAAAATATATTTAAGGGTTATAAATGTAGCTTAAGATAATTACTACATAAAAAAATTTAAAAATCGAAAGAGGTGCTATGCCT
Organism: Pardosa pseudoannulata; assembly: GCA_032207245.1. Lineage (NCBI taxonomy): Eukaryota > Metazoa > Arthropoda > Arachnida > Araneae > Lycosidae > Pardosa > Pardosa pseudoannulata. The sequence continues at coordinate 105,885,639 of CM063503.1, forward strand.
GTATATAATAGTTTTTAAAGTAAATAAATGTACCGTATACATTACGAATAAATTACGTTCAAATTAATATTCATTTTGAACAAATGTTAAAGGTAGTATAAATTCCGAATGTAGCTATTTTGAAGCTGGAATGTGTTTATATTCATGCGCTTCGGTGATAGAAATCGTTGGTAAATAGTGTCAATTTTAATTACGTAACTATTTAAATGAAAATTTTCATTATGTGAAATTTAAATATTACAATATTGAGTTAGGATTCAAGTGTAACATATTTACGTAAATATTACATACGACAAAATGGTTTGCATGTTAGGATAAGAATAGAGCTAACTATAACGGTTTTATTTAAATCGTTTTTGAGGTTAAATCCTGTTTACAAATTAATTTTATACAAGCAAACGTAACTTCAAATAAGTGCTTAAAACATTATATTAAAATAAAATACCCAAATTCTTTAATTTTTATGATAATTATTTATTATTACGCATTATTCTACATTTAAAAAATTAAAATGGTGTTCTAATTGAAAAATATTTTCTGAGTTGGAAAAGAAATTAAAATATAACCTATTAACATATTTACTCGTTTAATAATTTAATTGGGATATAGAAAAAAAAGTTAGCACAAAAATCGTTGATAAAAATTACAATATCAGTAGAGAGACAATAATAGATTTATAAATAAATGTTTCTTCTGCATAAAACATCTTTTTTGTATATTGTTAAATCAAACTCAGTTAGGCATACTATAAAACAATAATTATAGCTATGATTTACAGTAAATTATTAGACATTGAAACTTTTAACCTCATAAATTAAGATGAATTTTAATTTTAGTAAATATATTTTTTGTATAACAAATTAAGATTACAATTTAATCTGTATTTCTAAATATCTGCATGTAATTTGCTTTACATGCGAAACTAAATTTCAGTGGGACTACTATGAAGTGTTAGAAATAAATAAATAGTTTTATCCATTTTACCACTCAAACAACCACGATTGAAAATTTTTGAGATTTAGGACAATTAGTTTATAATTGTTATGTATGGGCCATTTAAATGTGAAGTTTATATAAAATGCTATTTTCCTTCTGTTGGCAGGTATATGTGTGCAGGTTTAAGTATGAAACAATCTTCATGTATAGCTTGAAAATAATACCTTCTAAAATTTTTATTATATTGGGAGAAAATTAATGATTATCATTAAAATGGTTTAATAAATAATATTTTCTGTACTGTATTATTATTATTTGTACTGTATTTATAAAATAATTGATGAAAACTGTAGGACAAATTATATTTTACTTTCTAGTAAATGTTCTTTTTAACTATCTTGATAGAATATTATTAATGTATATTAACCTATCGAACAGAAAATGAAATACATGTATCTGTGATATATACACAGACATATAGTAAAAATTGTGTAGATCTCTCTAATAATTCTATATTAATTTATTAAATTGTTTAGAAGTAACGACAATCGCTGAAACACTTTTATAGTTATAAACTTTCAAATATGAGTTACAAAATAAATATAAATATTGGTCTTTTATATCATACATCGAAACTGTGGAATGAAATTATATAAATACATTCCTCAAAAAACAGGTTGTAAAAAAAATTTTAGTATATTTCAAATAGATCAGTCCCGTTTTCTATGTTTTTATCTTAATGCCGTCTTTGTGCAGCTTCGAATTCCGAGTGGATCTGCAAATTGAATTTCTTTATTGCTTTATTACCATTCAGTTTTTTTGAATTAATCCTTTAGATGCAAGCCAGCGCAGAGAAAATCCTATTGTTTATTCGTTAAATAGATTAAGTTCACATCATACTTTGAAATGATCGCATGCATTTAAATATATTTTTCAAAACTTTCCAATCAAACCTAAAACAGCCAAGGTATTCATAATTTAATCACAGTTCTTCCTCCCCTTTTTTTCTCTGAGAGAGAAACGCTTTTAGAATTCTCTTTAAATATTTTAATCTAGTCAATCTTCATTGAAATATTCCTCTCACGAAATGAGCCTTTCGCATTGACGCACGTGCCTCGCCTGACGCCTAGAACACATTTTCCTACATTGACGCACTATTTTCTGAAATTTTCTTTCTGCCAACTTCAGATGATTCAACGAGCTGTATCGAAGTATAAGGTAAGGATAGAAAATCTCATTTATTTTAGTCGAGCGCTTTATCCCAACATTGCCTTCCGCATTTTTGCTTACAGTTTCTTTCTGGAGTTAGGTGACAAACAGCTACCGAGGCGCTAAATCTTTTTTTTTTTAAGACTTAAAAATGAAACAAAGGAACAGTTAATAATAATAATAATAAAATAGAGGTTTTATCGGAAGAGATAAATGTTTTCGCTAGCTCAAAAAATTACTTTGTGTCACCAAATATAAATATCTGAAATGTTGAATATTTAAACATAGAATATTTCTTGGAAAATAACTTCTATTAAACATTAAAAAGGGAAATTATAAATAAAGAGTCTTACATATATTTAAAGTGTACTTTTAAGTTTCCTTTATAATGAACTGAATCCATACTAAAGACTTTTGTAGCTTGAGTAGTCAAGAGGGTATTAATTAAATTATCAGTGACTATAATCTAACTATATTCAATAAAATTTAATGTATTTATTTTATACCCTTTATTAATAGAAAAAAATAAATAAATTATTTTGGGAGTATAACCATCTTAAGAGAATTACCTTTGTACACTTCCGAACAAAACAGCTAAGAACAAAATTAAAATGACATGTATTGTATTTTACAACACTAAATTTTATAGTTTGAAATTACTGGTCACGAAAAGTAAATAAAATATTTCATTATGGAAAATCAGAATAAATTTGCATTTCGTATAAAAACAAATTTTATATAATTTAAAAGATTATGTATTTTTGTAATATGTTTTTTGCTTGCGGCTAGTATAAAAAAAATTAATGGAATATAATCATTATGAATTTAATATTTTTATATTTCTTGTAAAAACTCATTTTAAATTAAGTATTTATTTGAAGTTAAATATTTATCATAAAAAGAATATTAATGTAAACTCGCCATTATAGAGATGAGTTAAATTCTTAATAATATAGTATTTAACGTTTTTAGTAAAATGCATGCATAGTAATTATTAAGAAAAAGTATTGCTTACATAAATATTTAATGAAATAGTGAGAAACATCTTGTTATGTAAGAAATATTTTTTTCATAGAGTTAGTTTATTTACCTAGATGTGATAAATGTAGTAATTAAGATATTTTTAACTGAACGATATGTTCGTAACAGCAATGAAATATTTGCAGCATTAAAATGTTGTATAGTGATGGAATTCTTTGAAATGTTTTTCATGTAAGGTATAAACCAAACAATTCAGGCCTAAGTTTGCTGAACAATGGTAAATACTGTTAGTTTCTAAATGAGAGAGATTTTTATGGACACGCTCTCGTAAATTTTGTTAGTAATGAGACGTAATTGGGGGCTATCGTGATTAAATGTCTATGGCACCCACAGGAATTGCAAGTAATAAGTTGGATTCAAATGGCTTTAAGCGCTCCCTCGGGAATCTGGGGAAAATCAACTGCTGCGATCGAAACAAGTGAATTCGACAATTGCCAGGGGATTAAAGCCAGGCTATTGAAGGTACAATTAGAACCTCTTTCTATAGATGGCTATCTCAACAATCGTGAGAGGATCTAATCATTCTACCTACTCTGCGAATTTTCCTCAAAAAATTAAGAAGAACATATAAATTCGTGATGCATTCCTTGGAACGTAACCGTCTATCTACTGCATTAATATTTCTAGGAAATCTGAATGATATTATTTGAAACACAGAAAAGCTTTAAAAACATAGAATGATTTAGTTTTGAGACAGATATGCATTACTATTTAAAGCATTTAATCCAAAGAGTGTTCCAAATTTCTTTTTATTCCACGATTTACTGTGTAAAACGGATTTTATATTATATGTAAGCATTACATTTTAATACACCTGTACACTAGCAACTTTTAATCTGAAGATAGCAAGCGAAACAAATTGTTTTTGTGAATTACAATGTTAATTGTGATAAATTTAAATGTTAGTCAAGATTATTTTATGGTAACATAAAAAAATCTTGATTTCATGATGATTGAGATTGAAAATTATTATCTGTAAATTTTGATAAATATTTGTTATTAAATTTAAATATTTTGTAGGATTTTTATTAAATTTTCTTTGGTCTCTTGAAAATGTATATACGCGCCAAGTCTTCTACTTTATTCAAAAATTAGAAGAAAAGGCTATTCATTATTATTCATTAGTACACAACTGATTTATTATAATAGATTTCTAGTCAAGAAATTTGGGTATTTATATAGTAACAAATTAAAATAATAATTATTGCAATGCAACACTATATTGCTGATGTTTTGATAGTCTTTCATTTCCACACTTATATAATTCTGTCTTATAGTTTACTAACACAGTGAAAATGTCTCATTCATTAGCCGGATGATGTCTGAATGTTAAGGGCAATGACCTTCGGTACCGGAGTTCGTGGGTTGGAATCAAATTGCGGCATGAATGTTTGATATCGGCTTTAAGCAGTAGGTCCCTGTCTCATTAACTCTTTTGTAGCAAAACATTAGACCGTTCCGCTGCAAACTAAATCAAATATAATTTAATTTTATTACACTTTGGTTTTTTGTATGTTTTAAATAAGCAGATTCATTAAAAAGTATTTAAATAAAAATTTATTTATTCATCTTTCGAAGACATCAATGTACTTCATTTTTACATGAGAATTTAAATTATTAATTTCTACAGTGTCATTTGAAATCATTAAAAAGACCAGACTGAAAGCATAGTCAGCATTTTAAATACATCGAAGTGTTTATTAGTCATGTAAATTCATTCGATGTTTCTTAAATCAAATAACTCACTGATTGAAAGAATAAAATGAAAATGATCGACACTAAGTATGTAGTATAGAATATAGTTTAATCAGAGTATTTCATTTGAATTTTTACTTTAAGTTTGGAAAACTAGTAAGTTTATGAAATACATCCTTCTTTGAATGTAGACTGAATTTTAGAATGGTATTAATTTTAGACTCGCAGAATGAATGCAGTTAATTTTAAAGCATTAAATAGTTTAATGCAATAAATCTAGAGATCAATTACGTCTTAAATAATTATACTTATGATGAAGAAAGTTGACTTAAAATTTTGTAGCAATCATTTAAAAGTCAATACAGTGTTTCATATTTTAAACTTCAAATCTTTACAATCATGGAAGAAATTAACAAAATTAAATTGGATTTCATTTGTAATTTAAGTACGACGAAATTTAATTAACAATTTTATGTATTTTATAGGGAGTTAGAATTAATATAATTATCGCATAGTCTAATTTAGTAAAATACCTGTGAAAACTTGATAAAACATTGACAAATAACATTTATAATAGTAAAATAGAAAACAAATTCAAAATGCTGTTAAATAAATTTATCTTAATAAATTGAATATTTTATATTAATATCCCAGATATTATATACTAAAGGAAAAAATAAAAAAAAAACGTAATAAAAGAATACAATTTTGGATTCTATTATGCATCAATAACTTTTATTTCATACTTATTATATCTTTGAACTGTACGTTAAGAAAAAACTTAATTTAGTTTACAATAATTTTTATATTAGGTTTCAAAATATGAAAGATATCAGCAAACCTAAATCAGATAAAATTATACACAATTTAAATTATAATCATTTTATATTTTATTACTTATTGAAATTAATGAAAAATTTACTTAAGAGGATTTTACGAAACCACGTATGTTATTAAATCTAAATTGAAATTATTAAAATAGTAAGGTATCAAAATTTATTATTCCGAAGTGAAATAATAGAGCATCATGTCCCTAGAGTTTAATTAAAAATCTTATATGAAATTAAACTATATGTCATCAAAAATGTTGCAGAAAAATCAGTAAATCAAATGTATAAAGGATATATAAAGTTACATTTTTCCATGGTATATCTTTATAACTCTACTGTGATAAAACAAGAAAATTGGAATAGTCTGTCTCTAATAAAATGTTGTATTACAAAATATAAATCTTATTGTAGTAGATAAAATTGTCATGTAATTTATAATTGAAAGAAAAGTATGTACTACATTTATTTTGAATGTAGTTTTATCATACGTGTGTTATATTAGAAAGTTAAAGAAATTTATTAATAAAAAACAACATTAAAAAAAATAAATAATAAAAAACAAATTATTTTTTTATAATTCAAATTGAAAATCATTATTATATGCTTGAAATGCATCGTAAAATGCTTAAAAAGAAATAGACTAAAAATATAAATCATATCTCTCCCTTATACTATTCTCTGGAATATTTGTATGAAAATGCACTCCGATAAAGGGAAATTAATTTATTTTGATATTTTTTAGATAACATGTTGTATAATAAATTACATGTTTTAACGTTATACACAAATGTGTTAGCGGTTGCAAACTTAAATTAATGACGAAATAAATTATATATTTTAATATTTTTAGCTAATGTACTTATATATTGCTTTCATATTTCTTTTCCTGTACTAGATGCATGTAAATTTTATAGAAAAATGTATGTACATTTATTATTTGTAAGAGATAAAAATAAAACTACTGTATAAAATCTATTTTATTTCAGAGGCAAAATGTGTCTTCTTTGTTCTTAACGCAACTTCTTAATAAGTTCATCGGAAATACTAAGAAAGTGAACGGAAGGAAAGACAATTCTTGAGAAAATAAAATTACTGAAAGCAGTCAGTTTGAGAATACATAAATTAACTTTGTTTCCTATTACTGCAGCAGACATGGAAATAAATGTCGCTATTTAAGGAACTTGAAAGGATTCTGCCAGCATTTTTTATCAAACAAGCTTGGATATTTATGCAAATAAAATAATTAAAAGTAGGTTGCAGTGATATAGAAGAAAGTGTGCGATAACTCCACTTTAGTTCAAACAGTTCCGTTAGGAAATATTTCATTTGGGTAAAGAAATCCTAAGATACAAGAATTATCTAGAACGTAACAGTACTTAATTTTGTAAGAGTCAAAATACAAGATAGTTTGAAAAATTTATAGTTTAATTAAAATACATAAAATACTATAAGAAGGCATTTATTTCGGAATGTAAGTTTTTAAACGAAGGATGGTCTTTCTAAATTCTTTTTTATATAAGTCTCCTTGTACCAGTTTAGAACATTATTTATAGGTCTAATGAACTAAATCATTAATATTTTTTCACGACATCAGAAAAGTAAAAAAGATGAAAGTTGAAATGTAGTAGAAATAAGATATAAGCACTATAGTTGATGTTTACTTAACCATATTTTTCCAACAGGAAAATTTGGCGCATTTCATGTTTAGGTACTAGCATGGCATAAGTTGCATTGATTTACTTTTAGATATCTTTCAGAAATGCGCGTAATTACTTGTTATATACGCTCTTATGTACTCTTTTAAGGTTTGAAAACACTATTGTTGTAATTCGTTTTTACCAAGGAAAGTACACTTCTTTGCTGAGATGAATATTTATTTTGTCAGCATTAAATCATGATACCGTATGTAAATATCGCAATTGCAGTTTCTAAAATTTACCATCTTTTTTATTTAATAATGATTTGGAAGGTTCTGGTATTATCTTGTTTTGCAACCATTTATTTGCACAAACGTAACGCACTTCTTCGGAAAAGGGGTCTTTTGATTACATCGGTTAACCTCCTCTTTCTCCTCTCTATAAACGTTTGTGACATACAGGCTTAAATACACATTTTGTTTATATATGTGAAGTATCTCCTTAACTTCAAAATTGAATAATAATGTACACGGAAATAAAAAGGCATTTTTTTCATGTATGGAACATAAAATATTATGAAAACCAGAACACATGTAAGAGATATAACTCGTCAACTTCAGCAGATCATTTATACTGGAAATTCATATGAAAAAACAATGTTGCAATAAATGAGTTTACTGATACTGTAAATCCTAATTAAAAGATACATCACAACACCACCACTTTAAATATTTACTTTAAATTATAATCTCACGCCTGCAGCAAGGAAAATTTGGATTATGCTCCTCAGTTCGCAGATCACATAAATCAGAATCAAGAAATTTTTAAAAATGGCTATGTCAAATATATTCAGCCAACAAAGATATACATTTGCGCATTCTTGATCCGATACATGGACGTTGAGTTATGTTTACATTTGTGGAAAAATGTTCTCTTTCAACATCAGACACTGATCATGTATACTTCTTAGATGGTCACTTATATTAAAAATTATTTGAAAATTAGCATTAAAAATTAACTGAAAACAACGGACAGTTCACCTTGAGTAATAAATTCTTAAACTGAATTTGTATTTAAACAAACGTTGCAATAGTTTCTTATTAGTTTATTTACATATATATAATTTTGAAATTGAGAAAACTTGCAATAAATGAATATAAGGAATTCTGTGTTATCTTTAATGCCCTAAAGACAAGGTCGCGGTTAATATAATATTAATGAAATAAAAATTTACAACTTTGGCAACTTTGCTTTATATATTATTTTATTAGATTAAACAACATGTTTAAATGTATTTAATACTCATAAAATGCATCTATTTCTGTGTCTAAGAGAAGAAACTAGTAAATTTATAAATAAATCTTTCTCTTTTCAAAATGGAGACACCAATTTCTATACGAATCATTGACTTTCATATATTATCATATATTTTTACATTATAATTCTTAAAATGCTACTAATACAAAATGTATTATATGGCAGTGTCAAAACTTTTATTTTAAAATCTAAAATGTATCCTATAGTTAAAATCTTCATATTATGTGAAAATGAATACCCGTAAAGTAGCTCAAAGAAGCTATTTTCACAAAAATAATATTAAATAACATTTATTTCTTCTTTTCTTGAAATACATTTATATTAATTTTTAATATAAATCGGAATATTAGTTATCAAAGTACATATCACTTTAAAAGATGATGGTATAAACTTGTGGCCATTTTCTAGATGCCCAAATTTCAGAGAGACTTCCGATTTTTAACTATATTACAGCTAGGTTTTATAGAATCTCCAAGCAGTAATTGGCTATTGTTCTCCACTTTTCATCTCAGATAGACAGTCAGAATTTTCAGGTACAATTTAGTGGAAACCATTTGCTGTCAAGCAGACCATTTTTTCTTTTTTATGCTAAACAAAAATCACATTTTCTGTCCTGCGGATTTTTATTCGACAAAAGTATATTACCTGTGACAAGTAGCAGTTGAATCGAGAAAGTAACTATTTTGTCATCCATAGAATCATTTTCAATTTTGGGGTTTAGATAATATTATATATTTTCAGTCTCCGAATAGTTTGAGGGAGCTTTCTAACTTCTTTTCACAAATGGGCAAATTTCGTACACAGCATTTCCTCATTTAAATGTTACAAGGTATTTGATACAAGTTTTCAATTCTATTTAGTTTGCATACAATTTTAGATAACGATATTAAGCTATTTTTGAATATATTTAATTAAAAATAGTTATGAATTACTTGGATGTTAGTAAAAACAATCATTACATCATTTAATCGGTAATGAGTTTATTTTTTACCACATTGAGAGAATAATTGAGTCTCTAATTGAAATTTCTAGAGTCTGTAACCAAAGACATTTATTTAACCCTAAACAAGGATAAAAGACAGTTTGTGACCGTAATAAACAAAGCACATAGTTCCATTAATCTGAGAGTAAATGCTTATATTTTAGAGAGCATATCCAGTTTTCACATCTCAATACTATCATTTCTAAATTTAATATTAAACTTGGAATTTACAGTAGATTATTTAAAGATAATAGATGCTATCATGGTTTAAAATATTATAGTTTAAACTCTTAAATATGACAACAAAGATAAATTATTATATTACTCTCGTCAAACCCATCATATTATATGTTAGTGAGATCTGACCATTAACCGAAATATATAAATACTAACTTTCAAGCAATGAAACAAAATATTCCGAAAACATTTGACATAGTCAGAAACGATAGATAAAAGACCTTGTTTAACCATGAAATTTATAGAAATTATAATCCGCCTAATATTATCTGAGTCAATTAATCTTATGTCATCATAAATTGGAAATTTTTAGATGTGATAGCCCGAATACTCAAAAGAAGGTGCAATTTGCAAATGTAGAATGAGCTAGAAAAAGTGAGAGACCTTTATAAGCAATTAAACTGAATTGAAGTAGAACTCCATACTTTAGAAATCAATGGCTGACAAATAGTGTTTGATTGGGTCCACTGGAGGAAGCTTGTTCAGACGACCTAAACAGGTAGATAAACTGTAGTGCAGGTGGAGAGAAAGAAGACTGATATATTATTCACAATTCTTGAATTATCAAAGGAATGGAAATAAACTTTTTTTTTCATGCAAGCACAAAACGGTAGCAACAAATTTAGAAACATTTTGGATACATGTTTCGCAATTTATACTGGATTGCCATTTGACCAATACACTGAAATTTAATAATTACCATACACCGCTAATCTGGAACTGAAGTATTAATTAGATTCCAGGTAACTCCGAGCATATGTACCAGAATTTCAAACCATGGACACCAGTAAGTGCAGAGCCCTAATATTTATCCATTGTGTGACTTTCTCTATTTATTCATTGTTTTTTCTTGTTTTCTTTCTTCATTATTCAAATAAAAAAAACTTTGAGATATTTTTACATTGTGTGCCGATATATGGATAATTTTATGTTAGAATAACTAAAAAATAAAATAATGAACATGGTGGAAAACCTTTCTTTTGATAAATGCTTTTTGCCCAGAAACATGGATTTCAGTTTACTTTTTTAAAATAGCTTTAGTTTACTTTTTAAGAGTGCAATAATATGAAAATTCATGTATAAAGTTGATACAATTTAAAGATACTGAGGTTTAGAATTAAAACTTATTGAATAAACCAAAAATCAGCGAATTTTATATTGGATTTAATTATTCAGTTAAAGGAAATAACATTTGTATTATCGAGATCAATGTTTACACGTTTGGTAATTATATTTAAGTGATCGAACAAATTTCTTTGTACGGTAAGGAATATACCAAGTAGTTTAAGCTAATGATGCCTTACTTTTACCGTTTTGTACTATCAGACCTATGGCACAGTGTTTAATATTTGTTTTTACTGTCCTCAAAAGTTTTTTTCGTAGTGATTAGTTTTGTTCTCATGCTGTGTTATAAAACAGAAAATTTAAATTTTCTGCAAAGTCATTTGAATGTTTCCAGTACAATTACTGTGTAAAACATACAGTTGAATTAGGATAAGAGATAATTTCTAAGTTATCCATTTACAAGTAAAGTGACCAATTCAACATGTACTGTTTTTTATTTATTTATTTCTCCATGTCTTCATTCTTCACCATATAGCATTGCTCAATATTATGTTGTATTATTTGAGGCATATCATTACCAGAAATTACTTCATTACTCTTTCGAAACAAACACTCTGTTTACTTCTACAAATGAAATGCTATAAAATGTTTTATCGTAACCCTTCCTTATGCAGAGGTTGTCTCTTATAAAAGTTTCACTTTACAATTTATAAATTTCATAAGTGGTAAAAATAATTCCGTAAGCAGTGATGTAATTAAAATGCATAGTATATTGAACTGCAAAATTTTACAACTAATTTACGTATGTATCGAAAAGCATATTTAAATTAGTTATATAATTATCAGGTTAATCTATAAACATATATGAAATTAGTTAATGTGAATAATTTAAAATAGTTTATATCAACTTTCTAAAATAGTCTTTTTCATGGATTACTTGCATGCATAAAAATAATTACGAATTATTTTAATTTCTATTAGATAGACTGTTGAAAATAAGAATTATAGCAATATATGGTTATAATGAATTTAAAAGTTGCATAATGGTTAAAAATTAAAACGTTTTGCAACTATATAAACATATATAAATAATTTGATAGAAAATAGTAAAAATGATTTCAAATCACTCTAAATTTTCTATATAGTTAATTTATGAAATGAAGAAATTTATTTTGCAATGGAAATAGTTCAGAAAAGCAATGATTAATCTCATTTAGATTTCATTAATGATCATTTAAATCTCATTTGCACTTCAAATGTATTTTCCTTGTAGCCATACAAGAATTCCAAAATATTTCTACCTACCGTTTTGTAAGTAAATTTAATCTCTGTAAAGAATACAGATAATTTGATGAGCTAAGTAGATTAGTTTATTTAATGACAATTGCTTTAAAATTGAAATTGTTGCTTAAATGATTCGTTGCTAAATAAGTTCAAAACGATAAATTTTATGAAACAGTCCATGTAAGAACTTTTAAATTAAAAAATAAATAAATAAATCTCAGACAAAGTTAAACTTACAAATAAATTGCTTTTCTAAAATACTAATATTACATTACTTTTTAATATAAATTTAGTTTATATAATGTTCTTTTAGAAACAGAAATTACAAAAAACTACTTAACTGATTTTGCTCTATCAGTAATATTTATTATAACTTCTTTGCATACACATTTACTTATGAATCTATATACATACATACACACACACACACACACATATATATATATATATATATATATATATATATATATATATGTGTGTGTGTGTGTGTGTGTGTGTGTGTGTGTGTGAGACTCATTCAAAATCAGAACACAGTTTATTTCTAGTAAGAAACATGAATTCCGCACATCAGGCAAACACCTTTACAACTTCGTGCACACAGATAATGTGATTCCGCGCATACACTTTACGCAGATTATATATTAATTCTATCTCTTAGTATATAAATATAAATAGAGATAGAGATAGAGAGAGAGAGAAATAGTTAGATAGATAGGTATATAGATATTGATATATTTATTTGATGATAAACAACGTATTTAAAAATAAAGATCTAAAATTAGATTAATGCTACACCCCTTAATGATACAAATCATTCTGTACAAAAAAAACTATGTTTTTTAAAAAAAATGTTCGTTTTATGAACGTGAAATCTACAATCAGAAAACTATTGGAATAAGATAATATTAACGATAATATGAAGTGTCTTATTAATTACCTGAAAAATGTTTTTTTTATATTTAGATTCTTAGATCGATCGTGGTTTTAAAGGGAATAAAATTAAATAACACATTTAGATTCCTAACACAGGCGTTAACATTATTAAACTCACGGGTGTTAAATAATCCACCGAATTTCCTAAGTTCCTCAGATTTTGTTAAATATTGTGTTAAACATATAATCAAACTGATATATTAATTGCATACTATGCATATATCGTAAGTAAAGATATAGGATTATAGGTCCACACTAATTTTCACCAGTTTCCTAGCTACGACAGCAGTATACTCAATTTAGTTCCGTTTGTTTCGGTTTGGAGTTCAGAATTCTACTTTTTTTATGAAAAGAGGTCTAATGATATTGGGACCTACTTTTTATAGCTGATTTCGAATGAAAAAGAACATATATGCTAGCAATGGTATGCAAGCCGATGAACTCTGGAACCGAAGGGCAGCGAACTTTCCATTGACACACTTTTCAGAGTGAATTTAAAAAAAAATGTATAAAATATTTTAGTCATATCTTATTTAAAAAAAAACTAAAATAGATCGAACATTCTATTCCTTTTAAATGAATTTTCGTTATCACAGTATTATATAAACATAATACCAGTTTAATATTTCCTGAATGCAGCAATTTTATGGTATGTTTACAGGATAATTGTAAACTTAGTCTTTTGTAAATTTTATTAAAAGTGAAAATGTTAATAGCTTGATAAAAGTGGCAAATTTTGCAATGAAAATATTTCATTTTACTCGTAGAATAACATAAGAAATGAGTCAAGAAATGTCTCACGACATTAAATTCAGACTTTCTTTATTATTATGCTTTTTTAGTACACATTTTCATATTGTATTTAAAGATTTACACATATATTTGATTTGAAAGGACCGCAACATATCTGTTTTTAACTTATCTCTTGTACTTCTTTTCCAGTAGACTGTGTACACAATCTAGCGAAATATCACCAGATTTTTCATCTGATAACATGTTTTTGCTGAATAACTTTTTTTAATTCCATAAAATAGTTGCTTATTAAAAATATTTTAACTATCAGTTCTGAAACTATTAAGAATGTCTCTTATTTTGAGACTTTTTCACGATTGTATTATCAAACATTTCACATTTATACTTCAGGCGGTTTACATTGAAAGAGCATTTCACTAAAGAACAAATAAAAATTTTAATCATTCGATATTTTTTTCAATATTATTAGCAGCATTTTTACACAAACAATGCTGAATCATTCAAAAATCAAAAGTTGTTTTATGTAAAACATAGAATGCGATAAGAAATTTAAGCATAGAGATAATTTTTTTTCTTAGATAAATAAACTGTATAATATTATTTAACATATGTTATTTGAAATCATCATCAATAATCTATTTTTATGGAAACTTTAAAATTTTAAATGATTTTACAATTTTAAAAGATAATGAATACATAAAATTACGTTTTAGTTGTAAATTTATGAATTAATTTCAAACCTCTGAAATAAACAAAATACAGTTGACAAGTAAAAATTGAAAATATTTAAAAACATTTAATTTATTTTTTAATCAATGCATTTAAACTGAAGAAGAAATGCAATAAAAGTCATTATTTATTTTAACAAAAAACTGCACACATTTGGAGTAGAGATGTGCTTAAAAATTCAACCACTTTATAAACGTACTGACGTTAAAATTTTTAACAAACGAGGTCTGAAAATAAATTTCAAAGCTTCCTCATTACGCCGCATGTGTTGAATATCGCTGCATTAGAGTATGCTCACAGCTTATGACTAAAAGTTTTGATTCGAGACTACACAGAGTGTGGTAAATTCTATCACTCAAACTTATTAAAGCTATTAACTCACTTGCGCGAAGAAAATGGAAAATTTGCAACACAACAGCACCTCTTGAAACTGATTGATTGAGCTGCCAGCGGAACCTGTTACCTCTTGGATCGCCTAAGGATTTAATTAAGAAATTTTATTCTTTCAGCCTTGCATTTAATGTGGCGCAATTTATGGTTAATAAATGCAAACCTGTTAAAAGCTATTCCATCTTGGAAGTTAAAAATGGAAAATTTCTCGAAACATTAAAATTTGAATACCTCTGATCGCGGCATGTTAAAAAATTTCTTTCCTTATTCAGTGCTTATGGTAATAACGAAATGTTTATTAAGATATTCTTATTAACTTGCATTTAATGTGGCATTTATGGTTAAATACAGAAACATTAAAAAATTCTCCATATATTTCTTCTAATAAGTTAAAAATGAAAATGGGAATATTCCAAAATTAATATATTCTTCAATGAATTAATTCATTCTAGATAAATTCTTAGGCATTTCGTACAAAAAATTATAATATATATTATTATAATAATTATTAAAAAATATATTAAAATATATATGATTAATATATAATTAATGAAAATATATAAAAATATGAACATAATT
>CM063503.1:105906255-105923755 GCA_032207245.1 Pardosa pseudoannulata
TATATATATATATATATATATATATTTATATATATTACTGTAAAATAATATAGACCCTAAAATATGCAGCAAGATTTAAATAATTTAATCTTAATAACTTATTTAAAACTTGACTGCAATTTTTTTTCTAAAATACTTCACAACTCACTGCTTTTAATTAAAGAAATAATAATTTTTACTGAATCTTTAGCATTTTCATATATATAAGTATAGGTTTCATCGATATGTAATATTTATTTTAGCCAATTACTTATAATTGTAGAAGGTTTTAATAAAATAGTTCACATCATAAAGCAGTCTCCAACATTAAAAATAGCTTAACATTTTGAAATATCCTAATTTTTTTATTCTAATTTTATTGTATGTTTTAACTAACAATGTCTAAAATTTGGATAAAATTAGTAAATAATATGGAACATTTTTATGTGTACAATCACTGCTTTAAAATATAAAGAAATAATAATTTTTACTGAATCTTTAGCATTTTCATATATATAAGTATAGGTTTCATCGATATGTAATATTTATTTTAGCCAATTACTTATAATTGGGATGTTTTGAGAGAGAGAATTGCACGTATATTTGGCTAAAATTTCTTTTCTGCTGATATCTTGTTTCCAACATTCAAAAATATCATGATAACAGTTTTGAAATGATCCTAATTTTTTTAGGGTGCTAATTTTCCGCATTCGTATGGGTTTTAACTAACAATGTCTAAAATTTGGATAAAATTAGTAAATAATATGGAACATTTTTATGTGTACAATTAGTTTAAAAAGTATATAAACCAAAATCAAAAATCATATGATCAATATTTAAAAGTTTTTCAACTAAACTCTTTTTTGCCTTGAGGCCTAATATTTGGGATGTTTTGATCACGTTCACGTTCGGCTAAAATTTCTTTTCTGCTGATATCTTGTTTCCTTAATTCAAAATAGATCATGATAAGCAGTTTTATTATAAGCCAGAATTTACCAAGTTTTATTGTACCAGTATATACAATTAAATGGAAAATATTAAAATGAACATCTTTTTAAATATTAACTGCGTATAACAATTATTTTTACTATATTTTTATGAAATTCTTAGTTTTTTTTATATACTGTTAAATTTGTTTCAAATATAAGCCAAAATAATTAAAATAAAAAGTATACATATACATAAACACTTATGATTACAGGCAATTAAAAAATATATTTAATTATTAAATAGTCTGGACTCATAGAATAAACTTTCAATGAATGTAAATTTCAAAAATGTTAAATTTAAATGAAATACTAATTTTAATATGTTTTGCAGGAATTTTTATTTAAATAACTTTCTTTGAAAAATTTCTTAATAATTTACGATATTATGAAATTATTATTTTTCCTTATTAACACGAATATAGAGTCTCCAAACAATTTTTTCCTGTTACTGATGTCGCTTAAAAATAAATATATGACTATAATAATGTTGAAGTAGTTAAAATATCTAGTAAGTTATTACTTGTTTTCGAGATTTTAATAATCAATTGTGTGAATATTACATGTATTGAAAAACTACTTGTTTAAGTGCATTCATCTGACGAATCGAATTGATACTTTTTTATTTAAAGTATAAATATTAAATGTTATTTTAAAATTTTGTTATAAGTCTAATTATTCAATGGTTTCATTCCGGGATTAAAAAATTATAAAAATAGAAATATTTTATCATCCAAAAAAGGATTAAATTTTCAGTCATAATTTAATGACAGCGTAATTTTTAATATAACAAACAATGTATCACATAAATTACAAATATATAAAATAAAATCATATATAAACTTGCTTTTATTTTTTGCGAACTCCTTATAGTTTTCCAAACAAAAAATAGTTCTGAGCTCGGCGAAGTCACCCTGAAAATAGTAGAACCCTTCCCACAACGAGGGGGTTCTAATGTTTTAATATCGACCACCATGTTACTGGTAAGTTACTATATTTGTTTTTCTAAAATTTCCAAACAGTTTTAAATATGAAAAAGAAATTTTTAAAGATTTTGTATACAAGTTTCCAAATGGATTAACTCAACATATATCGGTTAGAGAAAAGAAAATGAATGATTGCATAATATGCTCAATAAAAAATTAGTTTTCCCCAAAATCATCAAGCAGTGAAAGTATCAGCCCACCGGGTTATTGCTCAGTTTACAACGACTTATGAAGGACTGGCATACTCGCTACACTATCGCCTCTACAGCCTTGTTATGATAATTATATCTGTGAAAAAAGATACCCACGAGATCTTAAACCCAGTAAACGTGCATTTCGTTCATATAACTTAAGCCCCCAGAATAAAATTTCTAATGCGTTGCAGTCCAGTAATCCAGAAGGCTAAGATTCAGGTTCAACACTTACGATTGATTGTGTATTACTGCACTTTTATACATCTCAGAGCGGTATGTGATTCTATGTTACAAGGAATATATTGCTCAATTGGATAAGACATATCATAAACTTTCATTAAAAAATTATATATATATATATATATATATATATATATATATATATATATATATATATATATATTATATATATATATATATATATATATATATATATATGTATATATATATATATATATATATATATATATATATATATAATATATATATATATATATATATATATATATATATATATATATATATATATATATATATATATATATATATATATATATATATATATATATATAAAGTATACACAAGTATTAACATTTTTAAATTAAACGTAATATATTTTAGGATTTATTTTAAGACTATATTTCTATAAATTTAGGTTTAAGTCAATTTTTTATTTTTTATATTGAAAAGGTTTTCTTTTCAAATTAAAACGTATGGAGTATATAGAATATTTTTCACTTTCGTTGATAATGAATTGTTTATTAATTATAATTTGATTTTAAGAATTTTCATGATTAAACTATGAAGTATGATTCCTTTTTTTCTATTATTGTCTTAATATACATACTTAAAATAGATTAAAACGAAAATGTATTATCTTTTAAGGCTTTCTAATATTTTACCTGTGAAACTTTAATTTAAAATATTGTAAATGCAGGTTTTCTGTAGTACAAAGATATGGTTTTATTTTCTTCTCTCATATATATCTTATGATTATTTACCGTGAATAGACGTAAAATAAAACATATCATATTTCAAAATGACAAATCTTACCCTTTGCTCGATGTGTTGTATATCGATTTGATTAATATCTGCGAGTACTAACAGTGGATGTACATGTTTCTAATCGTTCATAATTATTGTACTTCTGACAGAAATGGATGTATCGATTAATCTCGTATCTCTGTTCCTTACAATACCAGCCAGTAGTTTTAGTGTATGTAAAATAAATGTTATCGTAAGAATATGAAATAAGAATATGAATGGTAATTGCATATGTGTTTGCAAATCAAATTTTTAATGATAGTGATAATTTTACAAATTAATTCATATTGTTTAAAACTGTTTTTGATCATTTAAAAAAATTCAGTAAATTTATTTTACTATTAAATTATAACAGATGAAGCAAACATTTTTTTAATAAAATATTTTTGAAAGAATCTAAAATATAATAATATTTTGCAACTCTATAGTAACAAATAGCAATTATATATTTACGAAAATTTCTGTAAATAATACGGAAACTCCATTCTGATAAATTATTAAATAATTCTGAATATTTTAGTATAAGGCTTACTATACGAGACAAATTAGGTTACTATTATTATTTCTCACATTATACGGAATTTACTAAATCTAAAAAAAATCTACAAGTAATATCTTATATATATATATATATATATATATATATATATATATATATATATATATATATATATATATATATATATATATATATATATATATATATATATATATATATATATATATATATATACATATATATATATATATATATATATATATATATATGTGAATTAGGATAAAGGAGAAATTTGAATTTTATATAAAGTTTTGTAAGATCTCAATTTTGGTTATTGTAATATTAAAATATATTTATGATTAATGAGGTTTTACTTTATGTGATCAGAAATGATGCATATTAGAAGTATTTATATGACAGTTAATGATTCCCATTAAATTGTTCCTATTCTCATTCTGCAAAATATTTTGCAGCATTAAGTCCTAAAGTTTATTCTAGATAATTACACACGAATTATTAAACATTATTCTAAGTTTAGAGCAATACGTTTTCTGCATGCCCCTTAACAATTGTGTTTAACCGTACTTGTTTACTTAGCAAAATTAATTTGGCTTGTACAGATTATCAGATATTTCCAGTGTGCTTAAGATCTCAGACGTGTTGTGATAAGTCACTTATATTCAACATGGAGTATAGATGTATAATTACTAAAGTTTATTATTTAATATAATTCTTCAAAATTTACTTGAAAATATAAATTAAGACAAAAAATACTTAGTCAAAAATATAAATTTTTAAATGTAAAAATATTAAATTTTTTTCTATATATAATATACAAATATTAATAAATAAAAGTAATATTAATATAAAAATGTTAATATATCTTTGTTTTCAAAATACATGTTATACACAATACAGTGGTTATAAAATTAAAACTGATACTAAATGTTTCATCATCAAATAGTAAATATATTAAGCCTTATAAATACTAATGTTATTTTCTACGTAGGAAATGCTTTTAAAGCGTTTATGACAAAATAAAATTTTAATATTTGATATATGACTAATTTCCTTTCTAATTTATTCCCTTATAAGTTTCGAAAGATTTTTATTTAATTTCCTTATTGATTTGAAATTATAGAGATATATATAGCGATATAAACTTATTTATAACTCATAAAATATAATTTTTTGCATTACTACGGAATTTTCATTCAGTGTCATATTTTTTTCAAAGACGTAATTTATATGAGCTATAAATAGGATTTAGTCTGCTATGAGAACAATCATTCTTAATACAAAATTTATTTGTATGTTTTTAGAGGAAATGGAAAAATTTTAAATTAAATTCCAGAATAAAATTATTTATAAAGAAAAATATAGGCTTACAGTTTTCCTTTTAATCTCGAAAATAAATTTAAAATTGTTAATTTTAAACATAAATCACACAAGAAAAATGAAAATTATATCTCATTATAAGTGAGAAATGTAAAAAATTAAATCTTGTTTTTAGAAACTAATTTAAAATTTCAACAGCAAACGTTTCATTTAATAACTTTAGAAAGTCGAATAAACGTTGTCTGGTGCAAATCATTAGGATGCACAGGGATTGGGTTTGCTTTTAAAGCTACGGAATGCATTTTTTCCTACACTAGGGTTATCAGTATGGGGACCTATTGCTTAACGACGATTCCTAAACATTGTCACTTAACATTCATAAGAATAGTGGACACGAAATCTTGTACCGAACATATTATTTGGGTGAAAAATAAGGGAAAGCAATCATTAAGCTCTTAAATTTAGCATATTGACAAAAAGTATTTAGCCTTCTCTGTATTTCAGAATATACATTATGATAAATTCTATGCTACATTGTTATCTCGGTATAGATAAAGAATATAAAATAAACTTAACTACTGTTTATTAATTTATAATTCTCATAAAAGTAAAGAAAGTTAAAGAGAGTAAAAAAATATACAATTTCTTCCAGAAAATTATGCTCTCAGTGATTTTTTCCCTTTATTTTACATTATTTAGGTTATTTTGTGCTAAATTCAATATTATTAGCTGGAAAGAACAACAGATTATTAGCACAAAAAATGCGTTTTTATAATCCTTATAGAGTTTATTATTTATATTTTTTTTAGTAATATAATACTCTGGATCCACTTAGTTTGATATTACATGGAAAAAACGAAACTTAATACATTTTTTATATTGTAATAAAAACGAATATTAACGAGCGATCAAGAATCTTATTTTTTAAAAGCAGCCTGCTTTTTTCTATCTTTTCAATTTTTTTCTCAGGGGTGTAGTTGTGAAGCATAATGCATGCACTGAAACGGAGAATGTGATTTTGCTAATATCCATTAAAGCATGTGAACTTGTAATCTATAAAAAAAATAGAAGAAAAAGGTTGATTCAGAAAAGCTGTAAAACTCAAAAGCATGTATTTAATATTGGAAAAAAGAGATGATCTTTGTTTTAGTAGGAAATTTCGTAGGAAAACATTTCTAGAATGATATATTTATATAATTTTTCATTTGATGATATAAACAATACATTGTTTTTGCTCTCTTAAAGTAGTTTTTATGTTCAACCATTCTATTTGATTGAAATTCATTGACTTTATATTTAAAACAAAATCCTTATAGTTTTAAATTGAGAAAAGTGTGAAATCTTTTACACCAGGAATATTTAAATCTTCATTTTACTAGATATTTTGAAATTGTTTAGATAACTTTTAAAGTCTACTAACATGCATAAACACAAGTTTTTATTTATGTTTTAATACCAGTTAACCATTATATTTCTTATGAAAGGCTTGGAGTATGCCAAAATTCTGTAATATTTTATGCACAAGCTGCAATCATTCACAATCGTTTTATTCACTCAATTTCAATAGCAAAAATATTATAGACAGTAACATCTAAGATGTGCTTATTGTTTAGTTAATCTCTAATTGCAATGTATTCATATGTTCAAATTTTTAACTTGTTTATCGTATATAATATTTAAAATATAACACAATCGTCTGTTGTGTTTGTAATATTGTAAAATTAAACTGTTATGAGAAAAGAATCGATAGATGCCGATAATGTACACAAGTCAAAGAAAAAGAAAAGCAAATAACAAACAGAATGGTTCAAAATCGTTTATTACAAAAGTATATGTTCCACATGACCACCACTACAGGGGATAACACACTGCAGGCAGGTGAGTCAGAAATCTAGCAAAGGCAAATTGTAGCATCCGGTTGTATGCAAGACACCTCTCGGTGGATCGCATCTTTTAGCTCAGATAGATTAAATGGATGGGTTCGATATACCGAGATTTCAAATATCCCCACAACCAAAAGTCTGCCTGGGTCTGATCGAGACCGAGAAGGCCATGGGAACCTAAAAGTCTGCTAAGGATTTTGTCTCCCCCGAATGTCTAGATCTGCAGATTAGCAGTGTGACTAGTTGCTCCATCTTGCATAAATGTGACGGTAGATATCGCATTCCTTTCAAGTAAATCTGGCAAGGCATTATCGCTCAGAAGTTTGAAATAACGCAGCTCATTCACCGTGTCCATTTCCCACCCATTTACTATGCACTCCGTTTCAAAGTAGAAGGGTCCTATCATGAACGAACCTGTGAAAGCACAGCACATTGTCACTTTTCGAAATGTGACGGTTTCTGCGTGTATTCACGTGGATTAGATATTGCCTAGATGCTACAGTTATGGGTATTAACGTCGCCATGAAGCGAGCTTCATCCATGAAATGAGCTTCATCTGTCCACAATATGTTAAAGACCACGAGATGATATTCTGTTCGATTTTCGAGAAAGCCCACCTCTCAAATGCTTCCCTCTGTACCGTATTCACTTGTAAAGGTTGATGGCACGACTGCACTCTGTATGGATACAGATCAAGTATTCCATGAAGAATATTGAGTTCCGAGAATGGTGGTATTACCAAGCGTTTGGCAGTGTCACGAGCAGCTTATTAGGACTGCAGCTTATTAGGACGCTAATGCTTGAATTTCGGCTGCGACACACGGCGAACGTGCATGATTTAAACATGGTCGTCCTGTTTTTACACAATCCTCGAATGTTCAAGTTTCCTGAAACCGCTGAACAAACTGTATGAGACCTGTCACTGTTAAAGGCTCTTCTCCGCTATTGACAGTCTTCTGAATTCGGAACTTACGCAAGGAAGTGGTCGCTGATTCCTGGTTAACGTAAAACAACTTCACCAACAAAGCTTTATTCTTAGCACTCAGCAATCTTGTTCCCATACATGGTTTACAGCGGTGAACTTATTATGTATTTATAGGAGGGCAAGTTCTTATAACAGTCTCATTTGCATATTCCTTCGAAGTCGCTCGTACCAGCGCCATCTGTCGTCTGTTTTTGAGTTGCTGTTTTTTCTGTTTTAAAAAAATCCCATGCCCTAGCTATACTAACCCTGCAAACCGTTTTTTTTTTTTATTTTGGTTCTATTTTAGATTATTATGAATTTTTAAAATTTATACGGACTTTTTGATCATCCGGTATATATGAGTTAAGTTAGTAGCATATGTATATACAGACAAACGCTAAATACTAAGGCCATTTGCAAAGCATTAAATTATAAAAAGTAATAATTATAAAAACTCCGATAATATAAGTAATGTTACACAGAAAAAAAGTAATTAAAAGGCGTGAATATTATATATGACTATATTTTTAAATGCATAATGTAATTGTGAAAAATACTGAGATATGTTTTATATATATACATATACACACATGCCTATATGTATATATATATATATATATATATATATATATATATATATATATATATATATATATATATATATATATATATATATATATGTATAATTACTAAGAAATTTAGTTGCTTCAACATTTTAGATGTTTGACTTTTTTGCAAGTGCAGGTTTTATGCTAATTCAATCAAGTAGGAGATTAAAAGACATCGCATAAAAAACTAATTAGAAAAAAGTCTAAGTTCATTTATAGGTCGAAAAATGTTCCGTAAATGATACAAAACGTAATTTGAGATAAAACATAAAAGAAATATTCAAGACTGTAGGGTGGCATAGTTTTCTTGAAGCCGATAATCTGAAAATACTAGAGATGAATTTGTAATGGAATGTGATTCATAACAAGCATTAATGATGTCTAAGAGCGTAACATGAGAATTGGGAATGAAGCCGATTCATTCTAAAGATTCCTCGCAAGAAATAAAAAAGCAAGATTTCCCAGTCAATCAATATGCTTCATCTCAGATTTAGGTCACAGTGATCAGTGACTTTTCTTCAAGCAGCTCCTCCAAGCCAGTTCCTCTTTTTCTTCATTATTCAGCAGAATACTGGGTTTGAAACAAAAAGGAAATCTCATCAGTGATGCAGGAAAGCTCAAGATTGCAATTCTTTTTATCTCAAAAATGATACTCTTTTGTTGGAAATTCTTTTTGTTTGAGTCTTATTATATTATGAAACTGAGGGCCGTTTACATGATTTACAATCTCTAGCAATTCTTAATTCGAGAACTAGAGAAAAAGTCACCAATCAATATAAAGGGGTTCCTTTATTTAAATATCTATACAAGGGATGGCAGCAAGTAAAGCTTATTGCGAATCCGGCATTTCTGTAATTCTCAAGGCACATATTGGTTTAGCTTCACGTCCAGCGTATGCAAAGTATTAACTTTCATAAAAAGCTCTTATGACTTTTACTAATCCTTTTTTTTTGGAGATTTCTTTTATTAAGAAATCTTAAAATAGATATTCTTCACATTGCTTGAATTCACACCTGATGTATATTCATACGCATTCACAGACATGTAATACATTTCAATTATTTTTTCGTATTCTTTATAGGTGCATTACAAATTTTCATACATTAAATAAGATTCAGTAAATACATTACATTAGATATTCTCAATTATTATATAACGCATTTTTACCGATGCTAAACAACGTTATAATTTAATTAAAAACAGAATGCGTTTTAAGTCTGTAACTTTTGTAATTGTACCGTAGTTAGAAATATAATAATTATATTAAACATGTCGAATTATCCACAATAATATAATACACAAAATCCTGTGGAAGAATATTTACTTTATCAGTTGTAAATTGGTAACCCCTACATTCTCTTTCGAACATTAGGAAAATTTATGGATTTGCCCATACGTTGATTGGGCAGTGAATTATCGATAGTAGACTATTGACTTTCATGATTTTTATCTAAATTTTACTATGAAATGACCGTAGAATTTTTTTTAACTTTGTAATATTTATTGCTAGAAATTACTATTAAAGCCGAGTTTTTTAGGTTGCATTTACTTTTTATAAGGTTTGGTTTGGTTTGGAGTGCTACGGTCTACTTTTTTGCAACACGAGGGCTAATGAGACTGGGACCTACAGTTTAAAGCCGATTCCGAACGGTTACGAACATCCATGTCACAGTGGGATTCGAACCCATTAACTCTGGTACCGAAGACCAGCACCCTAACCAATCGGCCATCCTTCGGCTATTTTTATAAGACAGTGCTGTGGTTGTTTAAGGAGATAGTAGATGGTGGAAGATTGTTTGTAAATTATTGACAAATATTTTTAATTAATGAAATTAATGACATTAAAATTTCATTTAAAGGATAGCATATTTTATATGTAACTAGAATATATAGTTATTTTTTATGAAAAAAATAAAGTTTTCAAAATTTTAATTTTGATATAATGAATTTTCTACATATACCTCATAAAAATTTAATAAACACTCTTGAATTAATTAAACAAAAGTGTCATTATTTAATTTTACTTCAAAATGCAGAAGTGTAAAATTATGGAGATTAGAACTATGCTCAATATTGTGAACATGAAATAATTAGGAGCTTTTATTTAGTTTAACAGGCTGCAAGTTATAAGGCATATAGTTTCATTCATACTACATTTCTTGAAATAAAGTTCAAAATATTTATCTTATTTTGTAGCATGAATTTTTGAAGTCATCTATTAAATTCTGTTAATGTTCTAAAAACAATGGCAAGTGAAAGGGCTATTTTTTACTTAAGGGATAAAAAAGGAGTGAAATATATTTAATTATACATGTAATATTTTCGTTCTCTAATTTGAAATTACTTAATTCTCTTCAAAATAAGGTTTGTTATTAAAAATGTATATTTTTTAGTACTGATATTATTAAAAAAGAATATTTTAAGTGGTTAAGAGATAGCTTTAAAATTATAACATAATCAGAGATATAATTTTAAAATGAATTATCCTACGAATAAGCTGTTACACCTCATGAATAAAGTAAATTGAACAAAACAAAGAACTGTAAGGGAAAGAAGTGGACTTTAAGATATTTTTAAATCAATCTGTTTGAATAGTGATTATAGCATCAGCAATATATTTATGTACAATTTCAAATTATAATCTTAATAATTTTTAATGTTATAAATTATTTCTTTTTTCGGAAGATATTTATTTAAATTTTTACGCCCTTCTACATATGGATAAAAGGGTCATTTTTAGTTATACAATACCTTCGATGCCTTTAATACACCTTAGTTGTCATTTTTAGCATTCGCCGTATAGTTAGAGGAAAATTATTATTACTTAAACCATCCAATGTTCATGAGTAAAATGTATATAATAGTTTTTTTTTAATATATAAAAGGATAGATTTGTGCTCTTCTTAAGATATTAATATTAACTGTTATTCAATACTCTACAACATACTTTGTCGCTTAATTTTGAAGGTATATAACGTTTAGAAATGTAAATGGAGTGTTTCAAATAATTATAAAAACACAAATGTATGTTTAAAAATAGAACGAATTATTATTATTTAAATATTGAAAATAGTTATGAGTAATAACTATACTGTCAGTTGTGGTACAAAATGAATGAAATATAAAGTGATGGGTAACTCTTTAGTGCTTTAAATTTACAATATTTTAAAATAATATAGAAATTTCGAATTTTCATGCATATTTTACCTATCTAACATTTTTACGCAGTGTATCCTTAAAAAGAAAAGTCATTCTCAACAAATTGGTCAAAATAGAAAGAAATTGTTTGTATTTTGAAAAAGCTTTGACATCTTGACTTAGTGTGTTAAAAAAATTATTTACTTTGAGATACCATTTGAATCTCGGAATATCAGACAATCAACCACTTTAGAAAATATGGTTGAATATAGAGCTAGCTTTTCAGGAAAATGCTATTTAAGTATTACGTTTCAAGTAGGATAAAGAAAAACTTATACATAATGCAATAATATGGTAGAGTGAGATGCGTGCTAAGAGAAGATATTGCGAGTTACTAACAGATAATATGATTTCCCTTAGTTTGGAACACTACGGGTCTAGAATTCTTTTAATCACTTATACGGGCATAAATTCTTATTTCTTTTTTCTTCAATGCCTATAAATTTAACATTGTCTCCATTACTCTTGTCCAAATTACTCCATTAATATTATCTAAATTACTCCACATTTACTTTTCTGAATTAGAGTTTTTTACATTATATATATCTTTTAATATTTTTGCACTTTTCCTATTTTAATTATTTTATTTTTAATTTCCGCTATTTCTAAACTATACAATGCATTTCTAGACTGTAGCCTCATAGGAAACTCTAAAATATGAAACAGTTATATGAAACAGTTCAATTTTAGTTTAGTTGTGATGCCATTTAAATACCATTAAAATCTATTCCAATCTATATTTAAGTTTCCTCGACTCGTTGAAAAGCCTGAAATGTTGGGGCCAATATAAATTTCTGAAATTTGGGTATATCTGGGAATTTATTTCTTAGAGTCATATCTTTCGCCGACCATGTTTGATGCAGCTGTTAATTGAAAATACGAAATGTTAACTATGTTAATTTAGTTGTGAATGTTTTTGCACCAAAGTCATATGTTTAAGTATATTGTAGATGAAAGTACCTCGTGGAGTAGGATATTATACCACAATACAATTACTTCGGAACAGTTAACAAGTCTGGTAATTTATCTGGTGAATTGAAGGAAAAATTATCATATGCTTTGTTATTAAAATGTATTTTTAAATATAAATATAAATATAAATAAATTTGTTATTAAAATGTATTTTTATCTATAACTGAATGTACTTTATGAAAATGCTAAAGTATAGAGTTATGTAAAACATCCTTATGACTTTATTCTTTCGTTGATGTTATTTTTTAATTAGACGGCCACATAACGAAATCAATAGAAAATTGAACATTGGACGGTCAATGGTAAATTTACAGATGATTTAGTCATTTTCTATAATGTCCAATTTCGGGTTTATGCTCTAATTTTTATACATATATACATACACATTGATATATATATATATATATATATATATATATATATATATATATGTGTGTGTGTGTGTGTGTGTGTGTATGTTTCAGTTCTTTTTAAAAAGTTATGAAAAGATAGCAAAAATTATATTTTCAATTTAATGTATAATTATCAATCATTCATCCTATAAAAACTCTTGAATTAGACATAAAATTACCAGATTGGAAATAAATATAATTTTTCAACACATATTATTCTGAATGAAATGAAAAAAATGAATCTATGTTTCCATAAAATCATATTCCTGTATGAGGACTATATAATAATTTATAACCCTATTGGCTTGTAATTATTTAAAAAAGTTTAAAAATGCTAATAAAAAAGAACAACTCAAACTCAAGATAAATTGCATATGATTAAAAATCATCAGTTCTAAATCATGTATATGGTTACTTTACACCACGACTAATTACAGTTAGTCTCTGTTAAATTGTATTAATTTATCGCTAGACACACTAAAGTTTACTTTATTCATCTACCTATGTCTTTCAAGATTATAGTCCAACAAAACTCAAACTAGAGAAATTGCATGTAGGGATAGGATCAAATTTTTCAACAATATAACTATAACTGTATCAGTCTTT
Source organism: Pardosa pseudoannulata (assembly GCA_032207245.1). NCBI lineage: Eukaryota > Metazoa > Arthropoda > Arachnida > Araneae > Lycosidae > Pardosa > Pardosa pseudoannulata. Next base: position 105,919,905 of record CM063503.1, read on the forward strand.
AACATCTTTGTTCTTGTTCTCTTATACAAAAATATCAGAAGAGTTCTAATTTGTAAGTATTTCTGAGTATTTTTGAATGGAAATTAATTGTTTTTTAACAAAACAAAAGCTAATTTAAAAGGATAAAAAATACTTAAGTGAACCTTAACAATACAAAGCAAATCGAGTTAAAAGAATCAGGAAAAAAGAAGACATTTAAAATAAGAACTTGGACTGTTTTCATTTCAATAGCTCTCAAGAATGGAAACTAAAAATGCCTAAAAACTAATAAAGACAATTAAGGAACACAAATATAATCTATCAAAAAGTATTTTAAAATGTAACATACATGTAGTTTAAAATTTGAACGTTGTAATTATAAAAAAAATGGCAGACATTTATAAAGATGTTCCTGTAAAGTGGCCATGTCATGACTCCGGAAGTCTTACATATTCGTTTACGTAATAAAAAATTAAAAGACTGGGTGCAATAAATAAATTGCAAAACAAGAAAAATTCTTCTAACCGGTTGTGTAAAATTTCTATAACCTTTTCTTCTGAAACCCTATGCAGCAATAACAATAGTTAGGGGCCTATATAACTCCTTGTTTCATTGTTGACGAGGTATAGGAAGGAAAATCTTGGTCCATGTGATACGATTGTCAAAATTCCCCGTTCGTCATATCGGTCATAAAATTTTATCCCTTTGTGAGGTCGTCAAACTTCTCCCAAGGACATAAAAATGTTGAAGCGAATTCAGGGAACACCGATTTTGCAAAACATTTGAGAGTTTAACTATATGGAGTTTTATTCCTCCCAATGCAGCTCTAGGAAAAGAGGGAAAAAATGTGAGCCAAATTTTAAGTTTATGTTTTACTTCCTGCCCTTTTGTGCTGTAGACAGAACATTTTATGGCACAAGATTTGTGTAAGCGTAAGATTTGATCTTTAATCATACTTTCTCTGACAGTTACATCTCTCTGTAGTTGAACTCTATCCACCTACTTTTTTATCTCTTCAATGTACTTTTTAACTATACATATCCCTTTATCTATCTTTGACTGCATATATAACTATATATATATATATATATATATATATATATATATATATATATATATATATATATATATATATATATATATATATATATATATATATATATATATATATATATATATATATATATATATATATATATATATATATATATATACATAAATTTATACAATTAATAAATATCGAAAAAAAATTGCAGCAAAAATTTCTTTTACTAATTTTAGAAGTTATTTGAAACTGTAGTTTCCTACAGATCAGTATTGGTATTCGCGTATTCAGCTCCTTAAAGCGTTTTGGAAACAGCTTTAAGGAGTATGTTCCTATCTCATAAGCATACATATAGCAAAAAATTAGACCTTAACGCTCCAAACGAAACCGAACCAATGAAGTGTGTTTGACCTGCTCGTGCTATTAACTACTGGGAAAATTGGAAAAAAGTTTCATTAGCCTGTATTATTAAACGTATCCTTTGGATATTCATTTGATATTTTTTAACTTTATTTAGCTAATGTTTAGTTACATATTTGTAAAATTATCATGTATTTTCAGAAAAATGTGATCATACTTGTAAAATGTGCCCTCCTCTTCTATGCATAATTTTGGGAATTTTAGCCAAATTTTATGAAATCGGTAGAACGGTTATAAATTGCAAGAAAATACGTAAAAATTGGATATAATGATAACTTAATAGTGTGATTAATATTGATATAGTGTATGTAATCACAAAATGTGTAAAATTAGATACGATTATATAAAAAAATACTGTGTTTAAGATAAAACACTTTTCTTTTATTAAATACTTTCGTAAACAACAATGTAAGACAATTTATGTAAAGCCTTATTTTGAATATCATGAATATTCTGAATGCTGTTTTCATTTTCATACGTTTCACGTTTATAAACATCTAAATTGAGGATAATTTATACAGATTATGTATACTTTTAATCCTAAGTTTGTTTATTAAATTACAAAATTATTTTCAGATATTAAGGATAAATACACAATAATATTTGAATATAAATATTCTCATAAATATATCATCCATTGTGTCATCCATATGATGAATTATTCATATGATGATTAAATTATGAAAATCTGATTTCGTTTTAATTATGAAAAATATTTCCCTTATGGAACAATGGAGAAAAAATACATAACTGAAATGAACACCAAGACTAAAGTGATCAAAAGGGCATTTGTTTTATTGGACAATTATAATTAAATAAGAAATTGTGTTAAAAGTTTGAAAATTTAAAAAGTTTGGAATATATTAGGCATTTTCAAAGCTCTGTCACTCAGTTTGATGCCTGAATAATAAGGAAAAATATCAAGATCGGCAAATACGGCTAATGAACAATACCACCTTTTCGCTTCAATGATATTAATATTTTGCGGATTTTATAAGTTTTCATGCATTTGCATTTTTGTTTATCATGATTTCTTTGACTTAGAGTTAAGATTCAATCTTTATTGCAGATATATACCTTAATAAACAATAAAGATTTACATTTTTAAAGATTTGTGGTGTTAAAGGAAATTTAATTGTTAAATATTTAATTAGATTTTAAGTTATCGATATCTTTTTGTTTGTAAATGTGAAATTGTTTAATACCATATCTATTTTCAAATATAACTGAAGTTAGAGTCTTTAAAATGTAGAGGTAATGTGCTAAAGCAGTTTTTAAAACATTTTCTTTAAATATACATTTCATATAGACAGAAAAGGTAGTCATATTCGTTGGATTTCCTTATTTATTAAATATTATCTTAATGTCTGCAAATTTGTAATATAAGTCATACATCTTGTTTAGGAAGTTTTTTTCATACTGTGTTCTGGTACAAATTCTCAATATTTTTTAAAGATTTTATTAACATATGAATTTAAGAAATATATAAACTTATATTATTTTAACTGTGACAGTTAATAAAAGTACCATAACTAAGGCTTCAAAATCATTTGTTATCTCGGCTCTTTAAATGTAATGGTTTTTCTTTTTTGTTAAGTTTATATATTACTGTATGAAGCATTATAAAGTATATCACGAGATCTATACTACACGCGATTCAATATCTGATAATGGAAAACGCTTAAAATATTAATTATGTATAAATATAATATTCAGTAACTCTACTGGTTGTAATTTATTAAATAATGTAATTCTATTTCATCTGTTCGACTTATCTATGGCTGTATAGAAAAATAACACTGCAAAAGTATGTTTTACGACATTATCACATCATGTTAGGGTTAAACCACAGTAACAACATGTTTTAATCATTTTCTAATAATTAAATAATTTTATAAAAAACAATTTTTTAATCTCACTTATTTTATATTATTTATTTTTAATATTTATATTTTATAGTACTAAGTTTATTATTAACTAAAATTATATAGGTATGTTGTATTTTTTATATATTTTTTATAACTATGTAAAAGTAGAAATAGAAAATTATCGTATTTTGGCCTTAAAAATTTCTATATGTTTTAACTAAATGTAAATATTATATTTAATTTATTTAAGTTTATATCGGCTTATAAAATCATATAATAAGATACTATATACTCCTAGTTATCTCTTTTAAATGAAATGCTGAATATATTTACTGAATATAAGTGTAATATAGATATATTCCATTTATCATTAATTAAATAGTATACCTGTACTTTATACTTCGCCTAGCAATTCCTTTATATATGGCAGTTTTGCGTCTCTGCAACAGAAGTTTAGGAAATGGATAAATAAACACAGTGAGTCTCATTTAGAGTAAATTTGCAGTCCCATGTTATCACTAGGTTGATAATGACCGCTC
>CM063503.1:105928755-105998755 GCA_032207245.1 Pardosa pseudoannulata
CATTATAATGAAAATTAATTTTTTTCTTTTTAAATCAATTATGTTTAAAAAGTTTTACTAATCTGCATTTCCTGTACTATCTTACCTCCTAAACACAAGATATTTTGTTTTTTACCAGTAACATGTCCTTTAATTTTAGTTGAACTATGTTTCTGTTTTTTTAAATATAATAATGAAATTTGACATTTAATCGAGTTTAACTTTCTTAATTATTGTGGTTATAGTTTATTTCAGTTTATTTTATGCTGGACAAATTTTGACTGAAAACTTTCAATTTTTATTGGAATAACTTGTGAAATAAATTATAATATACTGAAATAAAATTTTTTTCATAATATCTGTGTTTGAATACGTATAATTATCACCATATAATGCCCTACAATAGTTTTATAACTTACAGAAGATTTTAAAAATAAATTATTCTATTTATTTGATTAATATTTCAAACACCAAATGGCATTTTAAACAGTCTTTTTTTAAAAATTCAACAGCTATATATCTTATGAAGCTAAAAATAAGATTTGCAAAAAGTAAAATTTGTCTAATCTGTATTTATATAAATTATGATAGACGTTATGCTGATGAAAATCACTATTATTATTATTTTCTTGCAATAACCACAGTTAGAACTCTGTTTCATTCAAATATGTACAAAATATTAAGTTGAATAAAAAGTTATGTTAGTATGCATAAAAAAGATACGTTTGGAGAACATTTTCTAAAACTATTTTTGATGCAATTGATAATCAAATGTTCTTTAATATAGCAGTATATATCATGAAATTCAGATTATTTTTGCATAAATGTAAAAATGGAACACGTGTATCATGTTTATTTATTAAAAACGGAAGAAAGTAATTTAGAAAACACAATTTCACTTTAATTTAAATGACAAATCTTTTAGAAAATATTAAATATTTGTTGTACATATTTTATATTTTTATGATTAGGCAGATACAAATATTTTTCTTATTTTATGTGGGAGTAATTAAGGGATATTTTATGATTTTAGAAATATGATATAAAATATGCCTCACTTTTCAGAAACCTAACAATTAAATTGCTCTAAGTAAAGCAAAATTGACTTGATATATAATTAAATGGAAAATTTTTACACAAATATTTTAGAGAACTAACAAAGACATTATATTATTCTTGAATTATTAGTAAATATTAATTCTGGACTAATATCCTGATATAAACTCATAAAGATTTAACACTACGTTGCAACATTCCTTAATAATACAAGTAGGCTTATTTATATACTTTATTAAAGCTAAATATACAACCTAATAAATCGTCTCAAATTTAATGTCTCATGTTTACCAAGTGTGACATCAAAAGATAAAACATATCGTAAATTTAAAACTTGTTCATTTACATTAAAATATAAAGAGGACGTTATTTGTTTGCTGAAATATTTCTATGCTCTTAATTTATTTCTTAACTCGCTTTCGTATATTCGCCACATTAATTTTTTAAAACAAATATTTTTTCTCTTTCACAAGAAGCAAACAACATTAGCTATTTACTGACATACTTCTAGTAGGTTGGAGTGATGGAGAATTTGTTAAAATTTTCTTAAAGGTAAAAGCTTCTGTAATAAAAATATCCGACAAATCCATAGTATTTAAAAAGTGATATAAAAAAAGTTAATCAAATTCGAAATTAATATTCTCAAATGTTTTCAAATAAGGAGACATTTTTACTAAAGCGGAAAAATGTGCCGACTTAGCTGAAATTAAGTTTGAAATATGTAAGCTTTAACCGCTGCTTATGCAGTCGTTGATGTCCGACATTAAGAATGGGTTTTCATACCCTTCCGTAGTAACAGTTCATAGTTATAAAAAGCGCACCCTTTCATTTTCTAGCGACTAATATGTCTAGGATAATAATTATTCAGCGCTTTCATATAGGCTGGTGGGTAAATGGTGCCCTTTTTCATCCAGATAGAACCATAATGTCGTTTATGTGGAAGAAAACTCCGTTCTGAAAGTAAATGGAGTTCTTAATGCTCTTTAGGAGATGGGGAGAAAAGCTGACAAAGCTCACATTAATAGTAGAATTAGAGCCAACCTCGGGAGCTGGGAGCTTGGGAGACTTTTCACTACGATGTGATAAATTCCAGGGTAAATGCAAATATGTGGGAACAGAAAGCAACTCTTAAGAAAGAATATGTTCGCGAATTATCTAAAAGTGTGTGATGAAAAGATAATGTAAAGGCATTTATCTTTGAGAAGGTTAGAGAGAAGAGAGTAGTAATACAAATTATGGATGATAAGTAAACTTCAATAGCATGTAGTGTCAGTCATTGAGAAAAAATTACGTATAACAATATTGGATATCTACTCAAATACAAATCAGCCCTCATTGTGTATATACAGGGTGTTCAAATTTGAACATATTTCCTTTAAATTTGTCTATCTGTCAAAACTATTTTTCAGAAAGTTATATAATATTGTGTGTGACATAATAAGGAATTGAATTAAACATTTAGCCGACATTAACTGTAATTAAAAACATTATAACAACAATATCTGTTCAACATGATGGTCAGAATTTTCAGCAACATTTTAAGGTGCTAAACAGCATTTGTTCTCAAAATTCATTTACAAACGACAATGTCACAGAACACTACTTTATTAATGAGTGGATACAGCAATCTCCAGACCTGATCACATGCTCCTTTTGGTTTTTAGTACACTTTTCTTACAGCATTATAGAATCCATAACTTAAAATTAGAAAGTATATTTTAGTTAAATTAGAAAATGACATGTATCATCGTTTCGTCAATGATCATGTATGTAGCAGTTACCCACAATAAAATAATAGTAATTTTTTCCATCTTGGTCTTCAATTTAACAAAGAACGTCTATTGTACTAACGACAGTTTTTCTAAGCATAATGTTTCAGACACTAGTATTACATACAAGTGACTTTTTTATATATCTAATGTTCTTATACGTCTCTTAAAAAAGCTGATAATGCCATTAAGAAGTAAATAATTACATAGTCACGGCATTTTTACTTATATCATATTGCACTCAGCTTTATTTTAATTAGATTGATGGAAATTGCATCATTTTATAGTTATTCTTGGTCAAATTACTTAATTTTTAAGATTACTGTAAGTTTTGGATCACATGATACACACACACACATATATACATAAGTATATATATATATATATATATATCTATATATATATATATATATATATATATATATATATATATAATATATATATATATATATATTATATATTATATATATATATATATATATATATATATATATATATATATATATATATATATATATATATATATATATATATATATATATATATATATATATATATATATATATATATATATATATATATATATATAGAGAGAGAGAGAGAGAGAGAGAGAGAGAGATAAATAGATAGATAGATAGATAGATAGATAGATAGATAAATAGATATATTACTTATATATTTTATTGACTATCAATCATATAAAATTACATATAAAAATTACAGAAAAACACTGTGAAGTTTAAAATGAAGAAACGGTGAAGTTTAAAATGAAGTATTAAAAGTAATAAATAGTGTAATATAAAATTCCTTAAATGAGAAAATAAGATGATAGAAATCATTTATTCAAAATATCGTCAAAGTCGATAATTAAAGCTAAAACCTATAATTCGTTGTTTCAAACTAAGTGTTTAAAATATAAATAGAAAAAAATTGTAACATATTTTAACATTGATTGATTTCAAGTTATCTGAAATAACTTTCTAAAAGCTAAACAATTTACACAATCTTTTAAAATATTAAAAAATATTAATCTATTTATGAAAGAATATAATTCAAACTAATCTGATATTAAATTACGTATTCATCACACTTTGCGTTTAAAGTATAGATAATAACTTTTTTTCAGAAAAGCGTAAAATAATTATTTATGTATATGGTAGTACTTTTTTTTTCTTTTATTAACATTAATGGTCAATAAATTATGAAAAATAAACTTGATAACTTTCTTCCTTTAACGTAGCATAATTTTTTATTGTTCAAAGCGATTTCCTACTCATAAATTGCATATTCTCCACATATATTATTTTATCTTTTATAAAGTAATTTTTTACCCTTCTTTTATAAAACAAAAACGTTATTTATTTCATTTGCAGCAGACATGATTTTTATTTTCTTATATTATGAATATTATGATCAGAGGAGAAACGTCGGAGAAATATTTCAAACAATTATAATATTATTGCTATTTCCCAGTGCATTTTGATTATCTTTTATTTTTATGTATTCAAATTTTTATATTATTTTAAACTATGCCAGTAAAGAACTAATACTACTTATGGTGAGTACAATAGTATATATATTTTGTTAATAAATAAACAAGCATAATATATTTTGTTTACAATACAATTATAATATATTTTGTTTTTTATTCACTAAATTTTAATTTCTTTAAATTTTCTTTTCGCAAAAAGAATGTGGCTGGGAATATGTTCTTTTCTCATTCTGTTGCTAGGAAATTCTTAGCAACTCAAATATCTAGTGGCTCTATGATAAACTTTACAAAAATTAGAAATTTTATTTTTTAGAATGAATTATTAGACTAATTAGATTATTGGCTCTTCTTCAAAATTTGAAGAAAATTCAGACGTTATGACGTTTACAGCTGTGATCTTAAAAGTATGATTCATTAAGTACTTCGACGGAATTCAGAATGGAAGTTTGAGAGTACTATTTCAAGACATCTCGCTAGTTAATAGGAAGTCATTCCAATTATTGCACGAAATTCAAGATCTTTCCTCTGTAGAAATGAGAGACGGAGTTCGTACACTCTAGCTGTAGTGGTTACAGTACGCAAAATTTATCTGGCAATAAGATGTTGTCAGTCTAAGACAGCGGTTAAAATGTCTAAAGCTCTCCGCATACTATGCAATTTATCAGTACAGTGATTCTCGTAATCAGTAGATTATTTATCTAGAAAAGTCTTTGATATCAGTGAGTGTACTTTCACACCATTGTAATCGTAGCTGAAATTGGTTTAAAAGATGTACGACTCTTTCCAAATCAAATAATCAGTGTTCTTTCTACGTTCAATCAGGCATTTGTGGCTACCATAGATTTTTAAATATTAAAGCTGCAAATTCCTACTTATTTTACTCACATTTTACAAATATTTTGGATTTTTATTTTAGATAGAGCAATACAGTTATATATATATATCAGCACAGTGTAGACTAGCATGTTCATATGTATTACATGTTACTCTTACAAAAAAGTTGATGTATTTGAAAGTTGTAAGTATACATTTTTAAAAAAAAAAACCCAGCTTTTCAGGCCTTTAAAAATATTTTTGCAGATCATTCAGCTTTCTGACTGTATTAGTTTTCAAGTAATAATAAACTGCCATCATAATTTCGAATTTATATTGAAATAATATATCCCATGCAATATATTGTTTACTTTTAAGTACTTGCTTCATTGTAATCGAAAATACATCCCTGTTTTAAATCTAATTTGTTAAAAATTTTATTACAGAAGCATTTTGTTCAGTTCAACTTCCTTTAAGAAAACATATATAATTCACCTAAATGTTGATAGATAATCGTTCAATTATATTTTTTTTAAATTTGTGATCATTATTAAAAAGACTTTGAATAGCTATATTTCTGAAAACACATGTAAAAGGGGATTAACATGCGATGAAAATCATTTACCTATGACATAAAGAAAAAGTAAAGTTGAACGTAAAGAAAATTGCAATTTAATGTCTTTTCTAAACAAGAGCTAAAACAAATAAGTTTATAAAAGCTACGTACTTAAATATTAGAAGGTCATCACGTTGAAATTATGATACAAATGAGAATGTTAGCTCACTTAAAAATAATTATTGATAAAAATGATCATTAATATATAACTAAAGATAAACTCCATAACAAAAATGAAGTACAGAAACATGAAAATTACTTTATTTTAATTCATAAAGCTATTAATTACTCCTCCTTAACTTCAAGTATTTTATTTCTTTGATTATTTATACATACCATAATTTTAATTAGTAATAGTTTAAAGGTAATTATTATACGATATATTTACTGAAAATAATACAGAATATCGAGGTATCTCAAAATGTTCATCATTAATAACATCATTAGCAAAAGCTGTTTATAATAGGAAACAATAAGTGTTTTTATAAAGTTTAATTTTACTTAAGGAAATTTCCCCTTTAAGCAATAATAAAAGCAGCAATATATGCACAGTAGCTCATTCCTTTTAGCTTTAGAAAGTGACTTTCGGCCGTTGATCTGAAGTATTAAATAGAGTTTTTGCACTTGAATACCCTTTTATTCTCAAAGACTACAGGAGAAATTTATTTCATCTTGGAAGAGAAACTTACAAACATTCGAGCAACGAAATTTGTTAATACCCTAGAGAATGGATACTGCATATGAAAAGGCTTTGTTTACTTCAATTGATTGTGGGGTGGAAAATTCTCAGACCATCCATTGTAATGTATATTTAGTGCTTGATGTGGGAATGCTCTTTCATAAAGATTATGTCCCTTTCACTCAAGTTACGGTTGAATGATAGCAAGTAAATTGTACCGAGAATAGGCAGTGGAACTTTCTAGGGATACATATTTACATAAAGTTCGGACAATACCTATATTAGCTTTATCACCACTTTCAATAAGTCAGAGAAAGTATACAAGTTCCAAAACAGCTTTTACTTGCATAACTTTGTTATTATGAATTAACATTGTTTCGCAGAGTAACCACTCTTGAAATGCATTAAGATTCGATGTTCACTTCGGCAGTATTCGATGCGATAGTAGCACGGCACTTTAGAGTTTATTTTGAACTACAATTGTAAAAGTATTGAGTTTTTTAAGGGGATTAATGTAATAAATACGGAGAAGAAACAAAAAGAAATAACTGAAGTAATTTAATAATGCTAAAATGCTCCTTCCCTCTCAAATTCAGCTAATGTTTTAACTTTTGTTATCATATATTTCATCATTAATTCATAATATGCATTTCAAATATTTAATAAAATAATTGAAATGCATTGCTACACAATCTAAAAAAATCAGAAATCATACCAAATACTTTATTCCAGTGGATAGAAATTAAATTTACAAGCTTATTTTAAATATGAGATATATATCAGGAAATATCATAACTGTTAAATTACTAGTGTTAATCTAACACTAATCTGACAGTTTTACACTTTTTAAAATGAAATGTATGAAATATAATATAATTCATTTAAACTTTTATTTCAACATTATTTTTTGATATTTTGTTCATGTAGCTATGATCTTTCTACACGTAAATTTTTATTATGAAATACAACGTACCCTTCATATCATGCATTTGATATGGTCGTTTACCACTTAAATCATTTTAAGAAAATTTTAATAATTATATACTGCTAAAACATAATGATATTTAGAGACATTTTCCTATAGCGAATTTTTCTACTCTCTATCGAGCCTACTTTTATCTTTTTACATTCGGAATCACTTATTTTCTTATTTGAGGCAACCACTATCGTTTATCTAAGTCACCATTTTAAACCTTACTTCATTTCCTCGGTAACAGTAACTTCATCATCTATGCAAGAGATTCACTTCTTTTTATATTTCAGCAGTTCTTTTTACTTCATAGAAAAGGACTTTCTCTTGACTAACTTACTTTAAGTCATGTCATACTGTTTTTATAGAAAAGGAAAAAAATCGCCCATGGTTTGGAGGGAAATTTTCCTTTTTTCTATTATATCGCAGAAATTTTTTGTGCGGTATTCTTATGTGCTTATATCATAGCACTTAAATACTTTTCCAATTGCTACATTTAGTCGGTAAGTTAGTTAAACATCCTAAAATTTATAAACTTCACATAAACATACATAAAACTAAAATATATTGCTATGAAAAATATTTGGTTGTTCCTATACAGAATTGTAAATCTTCTCGGATATTGTCGTGATTTCTTAAAATTTCCATGAAACTTTTATTCATATATATAGAACAATATTATGGCGTTTACAAACATTACTATGTGAAAGGCAATTACATAAATCTAAATTAATTTTCCTTCTTGGTTTCGTAGGTGCTGAAATAGCTGAAATACTGCAAAATTAAGTATGGAGTAATAAATAAACTATTTGATATAAATATAATTATTATCATTTCAATAATTTTATAATAATAGTGTGTTACATTTTTTATAATAGTAAATCTAAATTCTTTGAATTATTACATTGTATTTATAGAGAAGTGTATACATTACTACTTAACTAAGATAATTTTTTATGATTCAGATTTTTAACATTTTTATTCTACAAAATTTGACGTAAAAACAACTATAGCTTGTAAAACAACTTGATAAAATAATTACTGAAGTAAAATTTCTACAACTTTTCTAAGCTGGTTCATAGCAGAATTTTAAAGAAATGTTTACGATAAATAACTAGATTTCCAAATAATTTAAATAGATTTTCCTTGAAATATTCTGATGCATAAATAAAAATTTATTCAAAATATTATGGTTTCAGGATTTTAAATTGTAGCTATAGTTATTCCCTTGTAACTTCGTGAGAGACTTCACAATATATGAGGCTATTATATGACTTGAACTCTGACGTTGTATCTTTAGCTTTGTTATTTTGTGAGAGCCATCACAATATGCATAACACTATTATAGGACTTGAACTGCAGACGTTATATCTATCACTGTGTAACTTCCTTAAATACTTTACAATATACATAAGACCTTTATACGACTTCAACTGGAGACGTTAAGTTTCAATAAGTTATTTATTGCAACGAGAAATAAATATGACTAAGTAGGTGATTGAGCTTATAAACTTACAATAAAAATAAATTAAACAATATTATTTTTATAATTAGCGAGTATCTACATATTATTAATTAGCAACTATTATCAATTTGAATTTCAACAAACAAGAATAAAGCCAAATCCTAAAATCGAATAAATGAAGAACATAAAATATAAATTTAACTATAAATTTTAATAAAAAATATTCTTAAAGGAAGAAAAAATTAGTGCAATAACAAGTTTCTGAAGTAACTGAATTTCAAAGAACTATTTTTTTTAAAACAAATATTTGACATAAGCGAATATAAAACATAAACAATATTATGTTTCAGTGAATTGTTAGCAATTGTAAAACTGTATCAGAATATTACTTTAAATAATTTTCGAAGACATAAATGTCATTAAAAATAGACATAAAAGCTAACATACGATCACTATGTAGTTTAATACTTTTTAGTGGATTTAAAAATGACACCCAAGTGTATCATCTATGTGTTTCATGGTCTAAAGATAAAAATAATGACGAACTAGAAATGACTATGAGCTGAAAATTTCTCGAAACAATATAGAATCTTTTCCCTTTAATAGCATTGAGTTTTTAGAAGATTTAGTTTTAAAAAGAAATGCTGATTTATTAACACTATAAATTTTAATTCATTGAAACTGAATTTTTCTAGCAATATGGCATCAAATTTATCATAATTATTAAGAGACCTTTGAATTTCCATACTTAGTTAATAGAAAGCATGTTCTATACATTAAATAACCTATGTCCTAAATTTGTTACATTTTAGTAAAAGTTAATTTAAATATACTTTATATATACTTCGAATCTCCGAAGCACTTTGACACATTATTATTCTGGTATTTCTTTTAACTTCTTAATAAAATACTAAATTATTTATTCCTTAAGTATGTGAAGATAAAAGTAAGATTTTCTCTTAGACTTTTCAATTTCAGGTATTTATGAAGTTAAGAGCTCACGTACACTCGAAAGAAATTATAACCATATATAAGAAGTAGCTGAAATTGTTTTTAAAATTTAAATAAAATTCATCTGATTGTTGGCAATGTGCGTTTTTGGGAGTAAAACATAACTCATATATGCTACATGGATATGATATCAGTAACACAACATATAGAACAAAGGGTCATTCAAAATTTTAAACATTTCTACTAATAGGTGGTTCCCATAATCTTTGACATAATTGATTCAAATATAGAATCATAATTCAAACTCTTTAGTGCTCCGCAGCTCTAATTAAGTAATGTACGAACTAAGCGAACTGAAACATCACCCTAATGTTGTTGTTTATTCTGATGACACTTCGTCAAACCAAGCCCGATTGAGCCATACGCTATTTGCATTAAGGAAAAATTATGTGCCTTTCGTTTTAACTAGCACCGCTAGAGTGAAAGGACGACTTATGCTCCAGTGGATCATCTTGATATAGAATCAGGAACCAAGCAGATGACTCATAGGCTTGACCTGTCATACCCAAAGGTAATGATTGAGAACTTATAGGACATTGTGATCACGAACATATATTGTAAGTGACCCGTCACCTTTAACGAACACTAAAGGTTTTAGGCCGGCTCGGGCTCCAAACTCGCAACCCTCCAGTTATGAGGAGTTGCCTTTGCCGACTGAGCTACAGCGACTGCAGTAATGATTAAAGATTCTTATCAATACAGTCTTGCTTATTATAAAACATATATTACTAGAATTACACACAGATATATTATTATTCTAATTAGCTATTAAAATTGGATTTCAGCCTGCATATATGTACGTCTTATTAAAGAAGTAGTAAGTGTTTCAAAAGTTAGCTTTCCTGAGTTAACCTGATGAGGAAATAAGACAGTGTCACAATAGGATGTATCTGTCATAGAAGATCTAAAATATTTCCCGTGCCAAACAGACATCAACTATATATTCTAGGCTATTTACCTTATAAAATCAGTTTTGGTCTTATTACTTTAAAAATTCTTATGGTACTTTCCGTCACTTATGGAATGACGCACTAATCAAACCAAAAGAATCCATTGAATATATAGTATTGTATATAAGAGTTTGTTTGTCTTTAATGTTGAAAAGACAAAGACTGACATTTTAGCTTCATTTTAAAATGTTTCTGACATATATTACATGACTATTAATTTTTATTATGAACAAATTACTTAATGCACTAGTTATAAGTACATAATGGTTTTATTTAACACGTTGAACAAAGTTTCCCTATCTCAAATCAGAAATTCTTCTGGCATGCAACGATAACACATTCAATAAAAAATTAAAAAATATCAATGACATGCAGAGTTCATTTTATTATATTAGAATATAGTACCATAAAACTAGGAGTAATTTATAGGATAATGTTAAGATTTTTTAAAAAAATATAGAGTTTCTTATGATTTTCCCTCATACTTTAAGGTTATTAGGAATAAATTTAATTTTAGACATTATATATTTTCAACAAATGTAATTTATAATATACTTCAGAAATTTTAAATATATTGTTTGAAATTAAAGAAAGAATTAAGAAGTTCGATAAAATTTAGGAGACAAGAATTTGGTATAAACAGAGTAATGTGACTAATTATTTTATAGAAAAAAAGAGTCATTCGTCTTATCCAAATACTTTTTCTTCTTTCTAATTTTTCTAACTTATTTGATTTTTTAACACAGTAACTTAAGACTTTCTCGATGGTTCACTAGCTAAGAAATCAGTCAAGCGCCAAAAAAATCTCCAAGCCTGAAATGTTTGGTTTCGTTACGTCAGTAGAGAAAAAATGCAGATTTCTAGTGTAATTGCAGATTTTTAATTGCTTAATGGTAAAATTGTTTCGTATCTTTTATTTCTTTTAATATTGATTATACATTTATTTTCGTTTATAGAAATAAAAAAAAACGTGATTGGAATTTTGTGTTTCGGTATTCAGTCTCTTTCTTCTTGCTTCATTTTATGACCTTCCACGGTTGAAGTACTTCATCCATTTCACATCAATATAGGGACTTACAATAAATTCAAACAATAAAATTTCTTTCACCATCTCAGAGATTTTTGATAAGAATGATTTGTTTTGTAATATAACATATGCTTTAACAAAAGAAATATTCTAATATACATGAAATATGCTTTGTTAAATAACATTTTAATTCCTTTTTAAGAAATATTTTTCATTTAATATTTTACAAAAAATATTTTTTTGCAAATTTTAACTTACATTCTGATTTATTATAATTCCAAATTTTTATTTCAGCCCTTAAGTCTTTGAACAAGATTTTTGTATATGTTCTATTTAAAAATTACTTTCTCACAAATAAATCTTCTAATTTTTTGACTTTTTTTAAAATCATGCACAAAATTTTATAACCAAGGGCCAGTTTCTATACCGTCGTGTAACGGCTAACCGGGATTAATCTCTGTATAAACAAAGAATTGCGTCCCACCATTGGTGGGCACCATGAGTTAAATACGGTTATCAGTTAAATGATTTACTTTATTTTATATTAAATATATATTTGTTTTGATGGATAAAATTATATTCCAAATTAAGGTTATCACAATTTGGAATTTATTTAAAAGGTTATAATGTCGTACATAAAAGCAGTTGTGCGTTTTATCTTATTAACATGCTTATATAAATTATGTTTTAAATAAATGGAGAAGTCTGTAGAAACTGTTTATTCAAACAATAAGAATTCCTTGTAAACTACACAAATGGTTGTCATTAATTAAGTCTAGCACATCATTTATGATATATTTTTACGTGGAGAAATTCCAATTAGAAACTACTATTTATAAACTTCAATTGCCATCAAATTTACTCCAAGATATTAAGTAAATTATTATTTCGTCTTGGTGACAATACAATATGTAACACAGTTGGTAACTACTATACGCATTGTACATTTTATCATAAATTTACAAGTTTAGTATGAGAAACAACACATCAGCTTATAATTTTTTACTACTTTCTAATATACATTCACTAACAGTATAAATTTATTTTTGGTGGTTGAATTCAAAGGGTTTTGACATATTTTGTAAAATATTTCTCAAGTGTATCTTATATAAACACTTTATTCTAATATATTACTGAAAAAAATGCATTTTCACATATCGGGTATATAATATTAAAAAATTATAAAACTTTTTTGTGCTTTCCACTCTAACTAAATACTCTAAGTAGTTAATAGGATAAACTGAAGTTTCTTTAATGAGTATTACATCGCTAAGTTAAAAAGTACAATTTCATAGCAGATAATAATTTAACTTTGGAATGAAAGTTTGAATAATTTAATTAAATTTACTTAAAATATATCTAAACTATCAAAAACAATATCCTTATACTATTGTAATTCTATGGGAATCCATATTTCTGAGTTACGCCTAGTACTGTTGTTGTTTGTTTCAAGCTACCGCAGATATGTGAGCTTAATATGTAATTAAAATTTTCAATAATGGGAAATTTACTCTATATGCAGTTGAATAAAACGACTTAATTATCTTTTCAAAAATTATAGTATTCTCGAAACAAGCCTTTTCATCATTTAGAAACAATAAACTAGTAAGCGATCAGCAAAATGTCACCTTCGAGGACAATTTGTTTAAGAAAAACATTTCATCGCGTATTCGTGTTCACTATTTTCTTCTTGTGAATGTTTGAACGTGCGAGGCTTTGTTTAAGGCTGCACTGAGAAATGAGGCTCAGGAAGCGACGAGGGTAATGACTGTTATTCATAAATGAACAGATGCAGTTGACATCTCAAAAAGTTTCTCAAGTGTTGTTTTTCCTCCATACATGCCGCTCAAGGATTGTTAAGAACACTAATAATTGCCATCGATGTTTCATTTCAAGCCATTATTATTTGTGAAATAGATTGAATAATGAGCTCTGAATTTTCCAGAAGTATATTCGACGAACATATAGGTTTCGAAACAAATTTCATCGGCGTCGTGCAGCTGTCATTTCAGATAAATTAAAATTACTCATGACTTCAAGCTATGAAATCAATGCTTTGGAATTTAAAATAATTTTATAGAACTCAAATGTTAGAATCTCTCATATTTCAGTGGAATTAATATAAATGCCAGGAAAAAAAGTTAAAGTTGAGATGCAAAATGTTATACAAATATTATACTGTAAAATATTATATATGGCAAACATATTTCAAAGAAACTACTTTTATGCCTCAAAATTATGTGGCATACATATTTTTCACTTATTTATCCCTGCACATTAAGTTAATATGGTTTTTAAAGTTTAGTAAATGCTACAGAGAGAAAATTATGAAACCAAAATTAAAATTCCGCATTTTTTAAATATAAAATGTGATTTTGTTTAAATGATACTGGTTCATATTTGAATAAATATATATCTTAAAGAAGAGAAAAAACTTTGTTTCTTAACAGTAAGATATAAAACTAATCAACATTTATCAGAATAAATAGGAAAAAAATGAATACTGGACTTATTGTGACTATATTTAAAACAATGACTATATTTAAACAATGTTTGCGAAGGTTATTCTAAAATTAAAAAACAATTATTTTTCTAGATACATTCATCTAAGTTAATAAAGTAAAACTTATCTTGCAACAGATATGATAACTAGCAAGTTTTCTACGTGGATGTCACTCAAGTTTAAACATGAGTGGCAGTGTATCACTAGTTTTTATGTGCTTTTTGCATACTCAGTTAATGACTAGATCTTTAACCAAACATGAATGTCCTCTTTTATTTTCTTCTCAATTTCATAATAGTTATCAGCACATAAATATCTTCAATTAAGAAAACCAATTGTAATTACTGCTGATGTCCACCTACTGTTAAGTCCTTATGCATGCCAGAATAGGGCAGCATTGACTTGGAAATTGCTTCAGCAGTTTAAGTGTGAAATTTTCAGCATTCTCCTTATATCCCTGTCTTGGCTTCGAGAAATAACCATTAGTTCCCGGAAAGAGTTTTTGTGGTAGATGACAAACAAGAAAATGGCAGAATGGTTTATTGAAGAAATTGGTGGCAACTAAGTATGCAGAAAACATAGAAATTATGTTGATTCGCTATGAAAAATAATTAAATCTGTATGGCATAGAAAATATTTCATAGAAAATAGAGAAAATATCATATATGTTCCAAAACAAGATTTTTTATTACATTAAATAAACGTATACAGAGTAGAAAATGTTCTTTACTATTATAATGACCTTCGTGAATTTCTTGTTGAAAGTAAATTATACTTATATGCATTGTAACTATTGAAAACAATATGCATCGTAATGAGAAAAAAATTATGAATCAGTGTTTCAAAAAGAGTGAAGTTCATACAACTAATATAAGTTTATTCTATTAAATGCATTAACCCTTTATATTACACTAATATAAATTTCTTTAATTAAATTAGTTTATAAATGTTATCTATAAACTTCATAAATGTAAAAAAAAAGAAAAAAATGTGCATTCTGTGGAAGGAGGAATGGTTAGTGGGATGATTTAAATGTAAAACCACCCCTTCGTTTCTGTGTGAAAATAATACTTTCTTTTAAAATTTTATTAAGATTGGGAGAACAATGGATAATTATCCTTAAAAGAGTAATATAAAAATAGCTAAACAGTTTTTAAGTGTTATTTGGATAAATATAGTAATTTGGGGTCACAAGGATGATAAATAGAATTTCTGAATTTTCTGGGTAAAGGAAGTTTATACATGCGTATTTCAAATGGAAAAATGAATTAATTGTAGTGCTTTTATCTGCTGTAAATTTGAAATATCATAAACATAGGAAATTAAAAAACAATCATTCATATGTCTTTAAAAAGTAGAAAAAAGAAACTTTTAACATGTGGATTCGCTGCAAAACCACCGTTCGTTAAAGAGTTAAAGAAAATAATTAATATATAGAACATGCAGTATCTAAATGGAATAATATAAGTATTATTAGTAAAATATGCATGAAAAAATATATACTGTTATCATCTCACCATATATATATATATTTTCAATATTATAGAAATTTTCATGTTTATAAATTTATTTAAGTGGTCAAAGTTTTCAAAAGTTTTTATTTAATGTCTTAAAGCATTAGGAATATCCCAAAAAAATTGATTTAAATGAATTTAATTAGAACAAAAGATATTGCTAAACATAACAGAGAAGATTAGATCCAACATTTTACTTTAAATTCTTTCTATTCACAACAATATTTTTCATATTAAGAGCATTTAAACTTAGGATATCAGATGTTATCCTTGAACAACATTTTGTTGTGTGCATCATCATGTTGAAACAAACCTTTAGCTAAAAATTATATTGAAAGGGAAAATTAGAAATTTATGGTAAATATAGAAAATATGGTTTAAGTCACATTTAATATGTTATAAAATTTGACCAAATTTCAAATTTTCTCTAAACTAAATTTAAAAGATATACTGAGATTAGATTTAAAATTATGAATCTGTAATTTTTTAGTATAAACATCTTAAAAATATAAACAATATGTTCTCAATTTATTAAATATTTGAAGAGGTTTTTCATACGATATACAGAAATACATAAAAAATATACCTTTATTCCATATATTTGATTAGAAGCCGAGAAGCTTTTAGTAATCTCTTAAAAATTATAATATTGCGAATGTTTAACGTAATTTCTATCCTTATATACGATAAGTTATAATTTTATAGTTGGAGAAACAAAAATAAACATTAAAATTAAAAAAAAAATATGCGAATTATTTTATTTATTTGGCTCTTTTAATAAGGAAACGGGGAAAGTTAACTTCATTCCAAACTTTACTATCCCCACATAAAATTTAAATAAAATATTTTTTTTACTATTAATCAATACAGTTTTGTGCTACATATATATGTGAGAATAAACATGATAATTCTTTTCGCAAAGTTTTCCTACAATTTACTTAAAATTATAAGGAAAAAATTCCAATTAAAATATTTACTTTTTCAGTGTTTATTTCTTCTCTAGCATAAGAATTTAATGGTTTATTTCTGCAATTTTCCTAAAGCAGGACATTAAATATTTTACGAGTAGAAAATAAGAATATTCCTTTTCTCAGGGAAGGAATATTAAATAAGGTCGAGATGAAAGTATTTTACCCGAGAATTATAAAAAAATTTGCTAATGGTTGAACGAATACAAAGAAAACCTCTTATGTAGTTAAATAAATTTCTACGCTTTCTTTTCTGGATCATTAAATACCATTAGAAAGATTTTTTTCAAATATTGTTAACGTTTAATGTATCTTTGGAAACAACTTAGATAGTAACATGGTGGCTAAATTTATAGAATGTTTATCCAACATTTTATATACAGAGATAAATGCCTAAGTTTTGATCCGATGTCCTTCCCAAGTGTGAAGCTCAAAGGTGTAGAGTTGTTCAATTACCCAGTTATCAATCACTGTCTACAGTAGGCTGTAACACATTTATGCAAGTTACAGAGCGTAGTAATTACTGTATAAGTGCTTTTCCTGTCACTGTAATGAAACTCCGAAGAAATTAGCGACTATGTGTTCAAGATATAGAGGATAACACTTTTCAAATTACCTCTCAAAGCAGCGCATTAAACGACCATGAAGGCTTTCATCAAAGAAAATTAGCTTATTACGAACTTGAACAAATTACACCTAAGCTGTCATCATCGTAAAGTTCCAACGGTATTGGAAAAATTCCGTAATTATGCTCCAGTGTGGTATCTTGAGAACTTCGACTAATATTACTCCCATTCATCATATCACTTTATTTATTTATTTCAATATGAAAACATTCTCTTTTTAACTCTCCATTTTTTTATTTTCTTCTTTCTTGCTGATAAGTTTTTACTTTTTGGAACATCAGCGTTATCCGAGATGATACTTTAATTGCATGCTATGTAAAGGTTATCCAGTTTCTTACATTGAATCTATTTAATGAATAGTTATGTAGTTTGACATCTTATTCCAAGAACTGCATTTTTGCAATCGTTAAATTCTGTATCGAAAGATTTTCTTCTTAACTGTGTAATTCAAACTCGAAATAAGCTCCAAATATTGCAAATAAAACAAATATTTTTTTTTATTTTTTTATACACTAACAAGTAAATAATAAATATGAAAAAAACAAAAATAACTTCAAAATAACTAAAGCTTAATAGTAATTTTTCTGTTGTTTTCTTTAAATGGTTTTAAATTAGAAAAGTAAAGGTATTATTTTTAAAAATATGATTATTTTACATAAATTTAACTAATCTTTGATGATAAAAGAAACAAATGCGATATACATAAGAAAAATTGCATTTATACACATCGACTTGGTTCTTTTATTTTTAAACATTTAAATAAACTATTCTTTTGGGGTTAAAAACAAAATCATACAAAAAAGTAAAATATTAGTTTGAAACTGAATTTGTAAAGAATTTGAAATTCATTACCTTTTATTAATTAAAATAAATTAAATTTATTAAGAAAGGAGCATATATCATTTTATATAAAATAATAATTTGCATAGTAATGAATAATATTATATATGGGGTATAACTCAATTCCGTTTAAGATGAGAAAAGTTTTAAAACATCCTTCATTACATATTTCTTTCAATGCTTCGATTGAAATGTTTTCATCTTTTTAAATTATTTTATTCCATATAAGCGAAATCTTCAATACGCAAATCTGCCGTACACACAGAAATAATGCATTTTATATACTATCAATAAAGGGTTAAATGAATAAATGATACTCCTAAATAATGATAGCCAATTGATATAGAAATGTTCCAAGTTTCTTTACAATATTGTACAATATTACTTATATTTCTCTAAAATATTCACTCTCATAAACGGAGTTCCAGAGTTTCTTTAATTTAATGTAAACATGTAGGCCATGTAATATATTTAAATTTCATGTTCCTAGTATTAATATTTATTCCCTAAAATCAATGTTTCCAAAGATATTTATTATATCAGAAGAGTGGATTTTACTTTCAGTTTAACGAAATTATTGATAATATATATAATTTCTTAAAGTTTAATGTAATTAAGAGGACTTACTGACTTTGCATATCAATCAATGTTTTATCGAAAGTAGAATTACAAAGAATATAATCCTACAATTCGGACAGAAAATACTTTGAAGCCCTGAATACTGTACATTACACAAATTCACTTATGAAAATAAAATAGATTCTTTATTTATTTAACAAAATAACTTATACAATATATGTTATTAATTTTAAAAAGGGTAATCTTTTAAATCGGTTTATATTACTCTTATGTACGGAGTATTTTAAGAATTAACTTTAAAATAATCCCTGTGAGCTCAATCATATTTATATTATAAATATTTTTATACTAAAGGAAATCAATGTGAATTATATAAACATTATCGTTGCTTCATTCTTTTAACATGCATATAATTTTATGAATAAACGTTACCAAAATAAGGTTTTATTTATATTTTAGATTTATACCGTCAATAACTGGAAATTTAATATAACTGAATTTATTTTAAATATAAAGGGAGTTTGAAAAGTTTATTTTATTTCGTGATATTGATTCTAATTATTTTGTTCATTCTAACGAAATATTTAATGGGTTATATATATTTTTCAGAGTAAAAACATGCTCTAAACATGAAAAAAAACTGTTTACTAATTTACTAAGATATCAATTTTGTAAGTGATGTGTCAGATTTGAAACTTATATTATGTAGACTTAGTTATCAATGCATTTAAAAAGTTTGACACTATTTAATATTTTTTTGTCTCAAAGTGATTGGTAGTTTCGCACAAGAAATTAACCTATTTAAAGCAAAATATTATTTCCTTGAGTTTAAAGAAAGTGTGGCAATAGATAAGGATAGAAAGTGATTTGAAGTCTACTGTGGGTTAAGAAATAATCAGAATATAGTCAAAGAAAAACTGCTTTAAAATGCAGAAAACTGAAAAAAAAACATTTTAAACTGAATTGAAACATTTATTTTAATTATATCAGTGTATAGACTTAAAGCTATGTATTGGATAATGTCAGTGCAATCAGTAATTCACGAGTGGAAATCTCAATCTGGCATGGGTGTTTGCAGCTGTTCAGAATCGGTTTTAAGTAATAGATTTCAATCTCATTTGCCCTCGTGTTAAAAAAATGTAGACCGTCATGCTCCAACGAAACCAAACCTTATGTGCTTATTATCAATTCTTAGACAAATGATATTGTTTGATTATAAATTAAAAGAAACATAACGTTATATTTCATAAACATTCAAGAAAGGTTCTGAGTAGCTTTAAGTCATACCGTTAAGACTGCAAAATTTTAAAATAATCATACTCAAAATGATATGTATTTATTTTACTAAGAATTCAAGTAGTATAGTACACCTTCAAGGAGGGCTTAAATGTTCCTATAAACATTTAATTAAAAGGCAGAGCATACAAATAAAAAATACAAACATATTTTTCACAATACAAAAATTGTTTGACAGATTAATTTTATATTACACTTTTTATATGTTAAACGCTAAACAGATGACATATTTCAACGAGATAGAAAGTCCGAGGATTTGTTTTTCAAATTTTTATAAAGCTTAAAAATGTTTTAAAAATTTTGCGATGTTATTAGTAATAATGTTGTATGGTTTTTATTCGATAATACACTCCAAACTAAAATTTAAAAAAATCTTTTTAATTTTAATTTTATGTTGTAATACAGTGAGATAATCAATTTTAAGCAAATAGCAACTATATTAAATACAATTTAATTTCATTTGAAAGAGTTTTGGTGAAGAAATAAAATAAATATATATATATATATATATATATATAGTTTCAATAATAAGGAGTCTATATCCCTTTTCTGCCAAGTGTATTATTCGACAGAAAAAAATGATCAAACGGAAAATTATTAAAAACTATTTATATTCTTTGCAGAAAATTTGGTATATATATTATTTTTGTAGGGTTAATCAAAAACATATAATAGTGCTCATTTTAATAAAAAGACGTTTTGATTAATTATTTCATTTTAAAAGTTTATCTACATTTAGGTATTATCTACATCCACTTTTAAAGATAATAATGACTTTTTGTGACTAAATTTTCCAAAACATAAAAAAGTTTTTTTTTCAGAAGATATGCTTTCTTACTTTGAAATGTTTTATATGTAAAATATTGCACTACATATATGAGTGTAAATCCAGTTTATCGCATTTTTAAGTCCTAAAAGATGAAATTGCAAGTGACAATGATAAATGAATTCTGCTTCATGTCCGGAATCATTTATTTCAAGCTGATATAAATTTGTTTTAATATCCTCTAATTATTATTATCACACTATTTATTTTGATGAGTTTTTATCATTTTCTAGTATAATTATTATTAATGGGAGTGATAATTCAATTTAATAGAAAATTTATTGAGGTAACCTTTTGTAAACTATCAAATGACTAGAAAACACTTTATCCAGGAATGTTAAGAAAATAGTTCCACTCTCATTGATAATTAATTAATTAAATAAGGGATACTGTTATAAAATTAAGTTTTACTTTTTGACTACTGTTATGGGGATTGGTATCAAAATTGGGAAAGAGTAATGTATACTGAAAGTGCAAGCATTATATTTGAAAGAAAGTATTGAACGAAATACTGAAGAATAACATAATTTTCTTTATCGATTTATGTCTTATTTATCTAGAAATCTTCAATGTGATCAAAGCCAATTTTCTTATTTCTCCATATACATAGCTAAAATAGCATTAATTAATATTTATAAATTTTTCGGTACGAAGATTTTTAGAGCATGAATGAATTCAGAAAATACTGAGAAAAGAAAGTACTTAATGTGAAGGTAATGAAATACGCAAAATAACATTACACAATAAAATATACTTTAAAGAAAACAAATCTTAACCGCATTCCGACCATTGACAAAATATCGAGAAATACGAATTTCTTCATAATGCAAAATAAAATGTACATTCGAAAAATATACATTTGATATTAGTAAGATATAGTGCACTGGCAGCTTGGAAAATTTTTCCTTAGAATAAACACTTAAAAAACCTTTTTAGCTGATTAAAACAATACAAGTAGCATGTTTTAAAGACCATAATAATCTATAGATTATTTTGCATCATATTCTGTTCATCCAAAATATATTGCTTATTAAATATCCTCTAATAATTTAGGAGGCATATTTCCCCTTGTGTAATCTTCATCAAGAGTGGTGATCTAGTATCTGATTAACTTCACTTTTCATGAGACATATGTCCACCGCTAGAAAAGTGTCTGTCAATAACCGACCAAAATAAACTGTGATACTTAGCTATTTTTAAACATAGACTATAAATCTATTTCTAGGAAATTTATTGCATTCTGAAGGTCATATTATCTTTATTGATCTCAAATAAATTTGAGATTCTTCTCATACTGTTTCATGAAAAATAATTTATTTTTAGTTAATAACAAATAGCATTTGAAGTATTTGTCAATAATTTCCAAGACAAGCTTTTAACGGATAACTCATAATTTTCCTTTTTTTTAAAGTTAGAACTCATGGTGACTAATGGCATGAAATAGTTTATGAACTACAGAGAAATATCTTAGCAATTGAAAGAAAACCTTTCACGAAAACAGATTTAAGTTCGTGTGAATATTTATAACTTTTAAATGTTTTCAATGCAGCAATTTGTACTCTGAAACCTTTGATTTATAAATATAAATGAACAGATTTCAGACATTTTATTACAGATCTAACGGAGAATATAGCTCTTAAACAATTATTGAATTATAGCCCTCAATTTAACTAGACATCTGTTAAAAATTGGGGTGAATAATTTTTTCAATCATTAAAACTATATTTTATCTTAACAAATAGACTTATTTTACTGTATAGGCTGTAGCTATACTATGTACTTGTAAATTTGTTATCCTAAACAAAGGCCACATTTTAGTTGTCAATTTTCTATGAAATCAAGATGTATTGGTTATATTTAAAAAAAAATATTTAAAATTTTTAAATTTTTTTTAAATATTATTTTTAAAATTTTTTAATTTAGTTTGGATTTACTATGTCTAATGCTAAAGGCAAGTAATACTGATGTCTATGATTCGAATCATACAGTTTAAATAGTATAAGCACAAAAGTTAGAATATAGATTTACGAAAGTGGTACAAATTGGTATAGGTAAAATAGGGTTAAAGTAGGGAATTTTAGTTTATAAGATAATTTTAACTATTTTCATGCATTTCTGAAATAAACTAAATGGTGTTATAGAAAACGTGTTATAGAAAATATTTATGGCAGCATACCAAATATTTTAGTGAAACAAACTGCTATTATTCTGTTTTATGACTAAATGCAATCGAAATTGAAAAAAAGGCAACATGGAAATATTGCTCAAAATTGTGCATTTATACATAAACAGATTGTATATCACAGTTGTCAGCGATATCTCACAATTCAATTTTTCATATTTCTACAGGCAGAAAAGTGAAAATACAGAAAGGAGAGGCATATTATTTTAAAAATCTAAGACAGCATAAAAGATGATTAGGAAAAAATTAAACTAGAAAAACATTTCAATGCAATCTATGAAAAAGAAAGATATTATCTATAGAATAATACCTATAGGATATCTGATAGTCTCTAATAAAATATGAAGAACCAGAATATAGGAATTTTGGTCGAAAAGTAAATAAATAGTAATAAATAATAAATAGTTAAATTACATAGTAATAAATAATAAATAGTTAAAAAATATGTTTTAATGGTAATCTTTTGATCTGAAAAATACATTGTCTATTTAAATTACACAAAAGAGAAATTTTAATAATGCACCATTAAAAATTACAGATAATCTCTGTCTAAATTTAAATTTTTATTGTAGGTTTATCTTATATATATATATATATATATATATATATATATATATATATATATATATATATATATATATATATACCTAAATATGAGTTTAATGAAATCAAGTACAAATTATGTTTTTATGTTTTAGGAAATTTAAATATAATCACAAAATTATATTATAAGTCTTCGTACAGTATCATTATCAAAAGAGTTTATTCTTTAAATAAAGTGAATTTAAAAATAGCGTCTCTAAGGATAAGAAAAAATATATTTTATTCTGAAGGATTAAAAGGTTTCATCATGTGTTACATGATAATGCCCTGTATTATAAACTATTCATATTTTTTTATTTAAATTATTTACTGGATTTAAGAGGACTTGATTTTTTGTCGTACATATGCTTCGATAATCTCCAAATACCAAACTATAATTCTTTGGTGAGTAAAGAGCTTTATGGAAATTTATCAATAAACCAATAGGGTTTTAGTGTTTAAAAAACAAAGTATTACATCTCTCGTCTGAAATCTTTCCCTAAGGAGAAAGTGGAGAGGATTTATTCACTTATCAACACAATTCAAAAGCAGCATCGAGATGTGAAATGTGAACCAATTATATTTTCTACGAATTTCCTCCGGGTAGTTGATCCAATATGTCGTTTTGGTTATTTTAGTCAATTCCTGAATCAATGCTTATCTTTAAGACTGCCTTTGCTAAGAAAAACACTGCCCAAACATATTACATAAAAGTTCCCAGTTTGTGACCTTTTCTAATAAGTAATAGACTTTTAGGCTTGAAATAACATAGAATATTTAGAATAAATATTCAGTTCTAGTGTATTTCTACTAAAATAGAATTTTTATCTATAGGAATGATTTCAGTTAATTCTAATATCTTTTAAAATACGGTCTTATTCTGAGAGCTATTAAAAAGAAATTGCTTAAAATTTCAAATAATAGACATACATTTATTGAATCCGTATATTCGAACATAGTCTATATCATCTTTTAGTTTCATTGAAGCATGACTAAATAGATGCAAACAACTTACAGTAATAAATCCTTAATAATATATAATTGTTATACTAATAGCAAGACTTACTATCAAAATTGTTTTGAGTTGTTGATTTAATGAACTTAGTTTAAAGACAAAATAAATTATTTTTAAAATGAAATTGCAATTTATGAGTTAAAACATTAATGTAACTCTCTATATTTATTGCCTTTATACCTATAAACTATACCTACTTGTGTGTATCAATAAAGAACCAAGTTAAGTTAAAACTACTGGTGTTACTTAATGATAGTTTTAGACTCTAACGGTCATAGTGATTATCATTGTCATCACTTTGCTATGACCAAATTATAACCTCTAAAGTTAGCCCCTTCATATGGCTTTCACTATATTATTGACAACACGGCAAGAACAGAGCTTGAAAAACAATGTGAATTTTGTGAGTACGAGCAATAATTTTGCCAACAAATTTCAATTTCTTAACAAAGAAAGTGGAAGGAGTATAGGGGTTGAATATAGTTCTGTGGATAGTTAAACATTTTGAAAATGACATGGTTTATATATATATATATATATATATATATATATATATATATATATATATATATATACATATGTATACATTTTCTTTATTATTTCAAAATGCCAAGCGAAAATTTATTAAATACCAATTAAAATAATTATAAAACTTTTATTTAATCTAAATACGCCTGAAAAGCAAGGGTTTTCTTCATCTTTTTTACCGATTTAGGGATGCTTTAAGAAAATAGCGATTATTATTCGTGGTCCTGCATGAATGATTGAGAAACCGTTGGTCAGTACATAGTTAAATCAGACAGTATAGGTTCAGTAACAAATACTAAATACATTTATTCATTATTCACAGTAGTAAAGAAAAATGTAATTAAGCATTAATTACATACGGGATTAAAAATATGAAATGGAACTTTTAAACGATTTCAACCATAGTAAAGACGCGCTATTATAATATACGGTACACGTATGGACATACAAAAATGAATAGATTAAATTTAACATGACATAATGATAAGATTAATTAATTTAAAATTTTATCGTATTGTGATTATGTTCCTGAAGTAATATTTGATTGATTCAATTTTTGTTTTACAATATGTGCTTTTTGTAGTAAAATATTTGTCATCCATAAAAAATAAATGCTTATAATGATTAAAACAAAACATATTATTTTAATTACTCATTTTGTGTAAGTTTTTTATTAAAGCAGAATAATTATTCGATTTACGTATTTCTAAAACAAGAAAAAAATTATGCTAAAAGAAATATTCTGTTTTCTAGACAAATAAATACTTAAGAAATGAATTTTTTTAGGAATAGAAACATTATCATTATTTCTAAATTTAAATCTGGAACGATTAAAAGAAGTTAAATTCCTTAAAGACTTCATCTGTTAAAGACTGTTTAGAAAACGGGCTCGAATTAAAAAGATCTTAATCTATATTTGTTATAATACAATTACTAATGAGTAGATACGCACTAAACTAATTAACAAAAATAAGAATGGCTTCATTTCATTTACAAGCAATAAAGATAAATTTGCTTGCGCAGTCGAAATGTAAATAAATGATGTTTAAATAAATATCGCAAAAGTATCCTGGCACTGTTTCATAAACAGTGTTTAAAACATGAAATGGAGAAACAAGGGTTAATTATTTCTTTTTGAATTTTAAATGTTATACTTTTCTGATGAAATACCCGAGGGCATACTGCTTGTTGGTTTCAGAATGAAAAGCCGAAAGAAAAATAAAAGAATATGTGAGCTCATTAGTGAAGCTTTTAGGTGGCGTCAACATTCTTGTATTTTTGCAATCTTTTATTAAAGTAGTTTTTCGAGCTATTTTATCATCGTTGAATTAAGGAAACATTGGATACTTTATCATTGATCTAGTTTAATAGTTGCCTAGGGAATAAAACTATGCTTTAGTTCATAAGATAACGGTAACCCTAAGCAGGGAAAATGATTTAGCTTTCAGGATTATAAATGAAAGTTTTTAAAACTCCTGACGATAAAAAACATTGAAACATTTTTATATATCTCAGAGAAAAGAATGCACAAAACTAATGCTTAATATTACAGTAGTTAAGTGAGAAAATTGATAACAGAATGATGAAACTTTGATTAATAAAGTGTTTAATTTTAACCTTCTTCGACTTTCAGTGGTAAAATACAAGGTTGAAACACTAGGAGTATTTCATCGATTACAATATTTGATATATGGAATGATGTTTCTTGAAAACTGTAGATTTTATGGTTCTAAATATGTGAAATTTCTATAGCACAAAAGGTATAGCAGGATTTTTTAAATTTAATAATACAATTAAATTATATACTCTTTGATATTTAGAACTTTAATTTTTATTAGAAAATACATATTAAAGATTTCAACTTAATTTAGATTCAAAGAAATTTTAGAATGCATTATAGACATTAAGACTTTAAAAATTTGTAAAATATTTTTACAGTTGTAATACAGTTGTTTTACAGTTGTAATAGTTGTTTAATACATAATTATTTACATAACATTAATTCTGACAGCAAGAATTTGAAATATCTAAAATGCAGTAAACTTCTTTTAAAGAGGAATCCTTTGGCGAAACTTCTTTAATTCTTTTCAGATTGAGGAGACCTTGGTGACTTCGAATATACCAAAATTATTTTCTTCTTAGCTGAACAATTCTTATTACACTACTTTGTGTAAGTTTATTTCGCTTCTTAAAGACCCTCATGTGACTAATTATTATCACTGATTGGCTGGCTCTCATGACTATATAACTTCATATACACATTTGGACGGCAGAAGCTCCAAAGACGAGATGTTAGAATAAACTCAGAAGTGTTTTCCAAAATTTAAACACTCTTTTTTTACGACTGCACCATATACAACATTGATACCATGTTTTACTTGGTGACATATTTTCCACCACACACACACACACACACATATATACATATATATATATATATATATATATATATATATATATATATATATATATATATATATATATATATATATATATATATATATATATATATATACATTGTTAGATAAATAAATAGATATGTAAAAGACATAGTTTCTCATTTTATGTTTTAAAAGTAAATGCATCGATAGAACATAAAATATGTTTGCAATAACATATATTCTAATGTATCATATCATCATGACAAAAATTAAAAGAAATGTGATAAGAAAAAGGAAAAGTCTTTTCCTCACTGGATAAAGTTGTTGGGAATAGTGATAAGTATTTGCAAATATATAAGACAGTCTTCTATCTAAGAAAAAACGTTTCGACTATTCTAGATATTTCGTTGTATTAAAGACGCAAATGCAATCAAAGAATTCCACGCTCCATGTTGAAAGATGAAAGTATGATAAAGAAGGTAGTGCCGTAAATGCAAAAACGAAAGCATAGAAAATGCCATAACAGTGTTCTCTTTTACTCTCATTTTCTTTTTTTTCTTTTCTCATGTCGTCTTTTTGACAATAAAGCTGAGAGAAATTTCCTTCGATGATAAACGTGACAGAACATAAAAAATAAGAACCTTTATGTAGAAATACATTCCTATATGTATACAGTCGAAGAAAATGTATTCAGATTAAAACAATGTATGCATGCATGTGTCCACCTCTTTCTCTGAATATACATATATGCCTGTGTGTGTGTGTATCAATCTATCGATACTCATAGACATATCATGTTTGCATATTTATTCATGTCTGTTTTGGAAACATGGTTATAGATGCAAATTTTATTTGAAATTTAAGCAAAATTTGATATTTTTGACGAAATCTATTTTTCTAATGTGTTTCGTATATCTTATATAAATCTAAAAAATCTAAAAGATTATTCTATGTATAAGCATTTTCAGAGTGATAATACATAATAATGTGTTTAAATTCAGTTAAAGAGACAATTTTAGTTAAAGAGGTTTAAAGCAAAGATTATATAAAAAGGATTGTGAAGAGAGACATTTTAGCAATTTAACGGAAAGGGATATATTATATTTATTATGAAATATAGCTGTCTTACTTTGATATTTAACGAATGCATTATAGGGTTTTTTTTTTCTTTAAATTTACCATTGTTTGAATATTTTAATATTCAACAAACGTAAATTGCGTGTAATTTTAAACACATCATTTTTATATTTAATTCCTAATTTCATAATAAAGATATATTATAACACAATCTACGTCAAATCTTTCTTTTAACTACTGTGTAGATGACTATATTTTACTGGGTAGAAGAAAAAAATAATGATATATATATATATATATATATATATATATATATATATATATATATATATATATATATATATATATATATATATATATATATATATATATATATATATATATATATATATATATATATATATATATCTATATATATATATATATATATATATATATATATATATATATATATATATATATATATATATATATATATATATATATATATATATTTATATATAAAGGTTCTAGAGGATTAGGAGAATCCGGTAACATTTGTACAAGTTTGTATACTCTTAATTTGGCTAAGTCTGGCCGCTACACCGGACATGTATATTTATAACTACTATATAACTTAATTGTCAGTGTTCACCACAGCGAACGTTAATTATCTCAAAAATGGAAAATGATATATTTTTATTTATTTTCCAGAGATCCTAATGTCTATACAGACATGGGAAAATAACAGAAATAAAAAAAAAATATTTGAAAAAACATCTTGTCATATTAAGGATTAATGTATATTGTATAAGGAACTCAAATACAATATGTCTTTTCTTTATAATATATTTATAAAAATCTGTCATTACGATTTACATTAAAAATAATTTATATTCATTATAATTTATATCATGTATTTCAATTTATAAAACATACACACTTAAGGTAAGTACTCCATATGATGACAGAAAAATATTTTAAGCTATATATACATTGTTATACCACAATCATTGGAAGCGCACTATAATATTTAGCGGTTGTTTATTTTCATGTATATTTATTATCATTATAATTTATATCATGTATTTCAATTTATAAAATATACACACTTAAAGTAAGTACTCCATATGACGACGAAAAATATTTTAAGCTATATATACATTGTTATACCACAATCATTGGAAGCGCACTATAATATTTAGCGGTTGTTTATTTTCATGTATATTTATTATCATTATAATTTATATCATGTATTTCAATTTATAAAATATACACACTTAAGGTAAGTACTCCATATGACGACGAAAAAATATTTTAAGCTATATATACATTGTTATACCACAATCATTGGAAGTGCACTATAATATTTAGCGGTTGTTTATTTTCATGTATATTTATTATCATTATAATTTATATCATGTATTTCAATTTATAAAATATACACACTTAAGGTAAGTACTCCATATGACGACGAAAAAATATTTTAAGCTATATATACATTGTTATACCACAATCATTGGAAGTGCACTATAATATTTAGCGGTTGTTTATTTTCATGTATATTTATTATCATTATAATTTATATCATGTATTTCAATTTATAAAATATACACACTTAAGGTAAGTACTCCATATGACGACGAAAAAATATTTTAAGCTATATATACATTGTTATACCACAATCATTGGAAACGCACTATAATATTTAGCGGTTGTTTATTTTCATGTATATTTATTACATATAATTTATATCTGTATTTCATTTTAAACATACACACTTAAGGTAAGTACTCCATATGACGACGAAAAAATATTTTAAGCTATATATACATTGTTATACCACAATCATTGGAAGTGCACTATAATATTTAGCGGATGTTTATTTTCATGTAAATATTATCATATAATTTAAGTAAACAATTTATAAAATACAATTAAGGTAAGTATAACAGACAGAAAAATATTTTAATACTATATATACATTGTTATACCACAATCATGGAAGCACTATAATTTTAGCGTTGTTTATTTCATGTATATTTATTATCATTATAATTTATATCATGTTTTCAATTTATAAAAATATACACACTTAAGGTAAGTATCATATGACAAAAAAATATTTTAAGAAATATACATTTTTATAACAATATTAAATTTAATATGGAATTATTTTCATGTAAAAATACATAAAATTTTTCTCTTTTAAATTTTCTTGACTTTTAATTTTAATTATATCTAAGGAAAATATATCTTTTTAAAGAGTACATTAAAATTTTATTCTTTTTCGTATAAAATTTTTCAAGTACATAGTCTGAGCCTTTAGAATCATTTTTAGTTTTGGACTTCATTTCTTACTGTAATAAAAAAAATAAGATAACAAAGAATTTCTTTGTATCTCTTGTTAGTAAATTTTATATTTGGGCTAATGAGGAATTTTTTTTGTAGCGTTAAGTATGTAAATATTTACATTTCAGTCTTAGAATTGTTAGACGTTTTTGTAGATAGTTTTGTAATTTTACACAAAGGTTTTTTTTGTTTACAAATAAAAATAAATATTCTAAAGAAAATATGCATTTATAAGGACATAAATTTATGGATCGCTGGTTCTGTTTTATATTGTTAAAACAGTATTTAAAGTATTTCATTAAATGTGGTTACTTTGGCGAAAGTAAAGTATCGTAGTTTATAAATAAATTCATTTTTTACTTAAGGCAATACAGATTACAAGACCATAATATATATATTATACATAAGTATAAATATTTTATTCTTTCTCAAGGTGACATAGAATTTTTAGCTGGTTAGTCATGGGCTTAAAATACAGCATTATCTTCAAGTCAATAATAAAATACCCCCAAAATTAAAAATCGGAAAGATTTGATTTTATCATCATCAAATTCTAGTGAATATGTTTATTCTTAGTATATAGAATATTAGCCATACTAATATTAATTTGAGTTCTGTTATTCATTAAAGACATTTTATACTATGAATGTTTAAAATATTCCATGGAGATTTCTACCTGTCACACCTCTCAGAAATTCCTCTCATATTTATCTTTTTGGTTAGAAATAAACTTTAAGTAAACCTATTAGTTTTTTTTATTTGTTGATTTTCTATTAATAAGGAATGTTAAAATGATCTGTGTGTGCAATATATATATATTTTCATTGTTTTATTTTATTTCTATTA
The DNA here is from genome assembly GCA_032207245.1 of Pardosa pseudoannulata. Classification (NCBI taxonomy): domain Eukaryota; kingdom Metazoa; phylum Arthropoda; class Arachnida; order Araneae; family Lycosidae; genus Pardosa; species Pardosa pseudoannulata. Next base: position 105,960,677 of record CM063503.1, read on the forward strand.
TTAATTTCTTTGAACGTTATGATATAAACTAAGTTTCCCTTTACAGTCTAAAATATTTCATGTGTAAAATAGATGTACATGAAAAATATTTTTTTCAAATCGTTTTTATAACAGGTAAGTTTGTTATAATGAAAGAAATATTATATTGTAATTTGTACCCCATTTAAGTAATCAATGAATCATTGAATCCAGTAAGAATTTGATTGTTAAAATATATTAATTTTAATTTACAGGAAGTGGATTTTGGCTTATTTTTCTTTATTTGTATGAGAATAACTTAAGTTTTATATTTGATATTAACCTTAATGCATATGTGTTATAAATTTCCAGTACCAAATTTAACTTGAATGAAGTTACAATTAATTTCTTGAACATCTGTGAGATAATATTGAATTATTAACACTACCACGAAAGTTTCAGTATATATAAAACTGGAGGCTGGGTAAACATTACCCAGATTAATATGAATCTGCATTATTAATCAAAAAGTACACTGTACTTCTACATTATGACATTTGTTCAATTATTGTAATAATCCATTAAAAATTCAATTTTACAATGTAAAACAGTATACGTATATGAATATATATATATATATAATATATATATATATATATATATATATGTATATATATATATATATGTATATGTATATATATATATGTATATATATATATATATATATATATATATATATATATATATATATATATATATATATATATATATATATATATATATATATATATATATATATATATATATATATATATATATATGTATATATATATATATATATATATATATATATATATATATATATATATATATATATATATATATATATATATATATATATATATATATATATATATATATATATATATATATATATATATATATATATATATATATATATATATATATATATATATATATATATATATATATATATATATATATATATATATATATATATATATATATATATATATATATATATATATATATATATATATATATATATATATATATATATATATATATATATATATATATATATATATATATATATATATATCAGGTCTAAAAAAGGGGTAGTTGGAAATTACTTGAGTTAAAAGCAATTTTAAAAGAGAACTCTTATAATAATAAATTAAATGGAAAAGACCCACGCTCGCGTATGCTTTTAATATATTCCGGTCAGGCGGAAGCGTTTAAAAACAGTTTCATGAACTTGCAAACAGATAATGTCAGTCAGCGAGTGGACATGGAACTGTGAACATCTATTCTACTCTTTATTCCACTCTTTACGAACAATGAAAATGGTGCAAGTTGCTCTCACATAGAACTATGAGTTAATAAAATTATTATTATCAAGAAGACTGTTTTCCATTCGCATTTAATCTGGATCACGACATTACACACACACATACACACACATACACACATACACACACACACACACACACACACACACACACACACACACACATATATATATATATACATAATATATGTTGTATATTTTCTACATATTGTTATTTTGCAGATAGAATTAATGTCTGGAGTTAGGTAACCACTCTTGCAAGCTTAATAATGAGTTAATTTTCACATAAGCATATAATCTTCAGTATTATATTTTCATACAATTTTTTTATTTTCAATTTAGTTACTAACATTTTCAGAAAGTTAGGCGAAAAACAGTTTTGGGATCAAAAGTAACCAATACGTTTTTCTAATGTTAATTTATAAAACTTAAATTACATTTCTGTCAACAGTATATGTTATTCCAGAATTTTTAACCTTTGCATGTGTTCCGTCTTTAGTTCCGTAATTAGCCGGCCACTAGATGGCGCTCTCTATGATGCTATATTTATATTAATTTTGATATGATTTGAGTGTTCTCGTGGAAACATTTCTGTGTTATTATGAAAACTTTAAAATCATTTTTTCATCGGATTTTACATTTTACTTCTTTTAATCCTAAAATTTAGTGCTTAATCATAACAATGTTTACTTCAAACCAGGATAAAACGCTAAGTCGCTATTTTTTATTTTATTTCCCATGGTTGATCTATTTTTTCGTTTTCGGTTGTAATTTTAACCAGTACTGGCTATCTTAGTTTGGTTTCTAAAACTAAAATAAACTTATACAGCATGTATCAGCTTAATTCCATTTATACTGTCACTTAAATTATTATGTTAAGGGAAATTCGATAATAGTTTACTTTTTTCTCAAATGCAGATACCCAAACAAGGAAATTATATCTGTATTATATTATGACTTTGATGTAAATATATAAATAATAATGTGTACGAAATTAAAGGACAGGTTTAAAGTGAATTGGTTTTATACATATTTTTAGGATATTTCAATATTCATTTGTAGAAATATTTGGAAAATGTTACACTGAAACTGACAAATAAAATACGCTGAGGAATTCAACTTTTCGAAAGAGTTTTCTTTGGAGCATGCAATGATATGGGAATCATATACCTGAAGAATTTAGTGTATTCTGTAATATTATATTGAAGAAAACCTTGAATTTCTAAAATAGATGTTTCAGACTGTTTTTTATCGAATATTTGCTCTGCTCATAGTAAACACAAAAATGAAAAAGCACGTTTCAGCCAATATCAGGATGCTTTGACTGAAAATAGAAAAATATATTGCTTCAGCATAAGAAAAACAAGCATTTTAGTACATAGATTTTATAAAAATTGAGGTTTAATGAAAATTTTAATAGCATGAGAAATAATCTTTATTGATAGTAAAATTTTACTTTGTATATTTTTATTTGGTATTCTTAAAATAATTCTTATTGCTACTAGCAAAATTTTGAAAATGCGAGAATTATAAACAATAAAATAGATTAATCTAGTAAAATCAAAATATATACACAATTTCTTCTTTATATTATAAAAGACGATTAAAATATGTAATCTTAGATATGATGATTCTAATTTTAACAGTTCATCTTGATTAGATTTTACTTCGAGTATTATCAGTTCATTTCTAATTAATAATTATATTTTTGAAAATTAGTATGAATTATAATGTAAGTTATTCCTAAAATTATCAAACATATTTTTCTAATTTTCATAAGGTTTACGTAATGCATTTACTTACAAACAGCTATATTCAATTGTTGAGAAATGTATCATATGGTTTAAAGTAACATTGTGAATGTTTTGGAGTTTTAACTATAATTACATAATTACTATGACTGAGGATAACTATAATTACAATTTACTGGATACTTAACTTTTATTATGAAACACTTAGCATCACCAAAATTAACACTATCATTGAACTAGCTTCACATGTTCGTCATTCTAGAATCTAGCTCCTTTAAAGTGTGATAATTCCAACGGCTAAATTGCCACCACATTTCCCCGAAAGAAAAGGTTTAAAGAGCCTTTTATCGTTCTACCTTAAAATGCATCGCCATCACATTTACTAACGAACACTATGGTGTACCTTGTTGAGATAGGATTTCCTCTAATTAGACATTACGAGACGTGACTAGACTTGAAATTCTTACCTATTTAATATGACCTTTCTCTTCTTAGACGGCTTTAGAAAATTTGAATCTCAAGCTTCACTTTCTTTTCTTTATTTGTACTTTACTTAAGATAGCGTGGCAATTGTCTTACACCTCTTAGAAAATCTGTTCAACAAGTGTTTCATTCTTTTGTTACGCTTCTTGAATTTGCATTCACACGAAACTCCTACAAGACGTTTATTGTTTCTCTTCTGGAACAAATTATTGCACTTTTATTTTGATGTCTATGATGCATACTTTAACTTCATATCTTACTGCATAGATTTTGGATTCTTATCCCCCCAAAACAGAAGAAACAACGAAAACTATGGCCCTTTTCTCGAAAGTAAAAGAAAATTCAATGCATGTAAAGAAGCGGATTTTGCGTAGAACCATTTGGATCTGCAGGGAGCTTTTCAATAAAATGTTCCTAAACAAATGTTCAGATGTCTTTTCTTTAAAGCTGTATTTTTATTTTAAAGTTTCTATAAAGTAGAATTTCTAAGTATTCCGCCACCGTATTTTAGCGTAACAAAAGACTTTTTTCGATGTTACTGTAGTACGTAAAATATATTATTTTACTTTATATTCCATTTATTTGAATATTTAAACTTTGTGTCATTTTAATATTTCTATATAATAAAAATATTCTCAAAAATTACATGAAATAAGGAGATTTAAATAATTATGTTTATAAAATAAATATATTAGCATACTATTTAAGAGGAAAAATCGGGGAAATTGTAAATCACATATTCCAAACCTAGGTAATAAGAAGAAAATGAAATCTTTATTCGAATGTTTTCGACCTTTAACTGAAATATAAGATCATCAATGCTTGTAGTAAACTCATTATATTTCTCTAAATTGTCTACATTTTTTTCATAAGAAATATCATTTTATTTTGATTTATATAACTAGTACAACTAATTACAGCGCACTACATTTTGGTATTCTTTTTCTTCTATCCAAATTCAATTTCACTACATTCTAATGTTACATGTTAACAACATCATTGTGAAAAACTATAATTGTCACTGAAAATTGTAATAATCTCAAGTTTAAAATGTTCTTTTTCGGGTATATTCCTTGTGTTTTTTATAACACAGAATAACGATTAGAGAACATAAAAACAAAAAACTTTAATTAATATTTTTAATTTCAAATATTTTTAACAGTTTTAGATATATACTGAAAATGTATAAATTATTAAAATGAATTGATTTTTATAATTCAAAGTCTTTAATACCTTATAATTAATTGAGAATAATTTTTGAATCATAAATTGATTGAAATATTATTAAAAATCAATACCATTATTTATATTTTAAATCTTTAAATCCGCTAACCATGTGCAGCGTTTTAGATGTCCTTCCATGCCCATCTTTTTTCAACAAATAAACCTCTCTTTTTATTGATGTATTGAAATTTTATTGATTTATTAAAAACAATATCATATTGAAGTTTAAACAAGAACATATTGAATGTTCTGTTTCGTTCTTGCAAATTCTATAAATGTGATGAACCAAGGAACCACTTCCCATTTTACTTTTCTGACATACTGTCCTAGGTTAAATATATATAATATAAAACATTTTAATGCTTAGATCCATTAGGTGCAAAGTATCAGTAGATAAAGTTATTAAAATATTGAAATTAATAAAATTTTCATAAAACTAAATGCAATGGAAATAAAATAAAAAGTTTATAAAATTTGAAGTTAAAAACAATCATGATTATTTCTATCGTTTAATAAATACAGTAGTTTCGAATATGCATACAATAAAGAGTACTCAATGCAAAAGTGGGAAGCAAGTGAAAAAACATATTAACCATCTTGCGTAGAGAAAATGATAATTACCGGGATAAAGACTGGATTTCTCAATCTAGTTTTTATATGACTACCCCAATATTTTTTCATAAAACTGATAATGAAAAAAATATAGATATAATTTCACAGTCATGTGCTACTTAAAACCATACAATTCTAAACCACATCCATGTTTTAGAAACTCTGCAAATTAGAGATAATTTAAAAAGGAAAGAAATAAACAGATTGTTAAAGTTAAATTGAACTACAAATAATGTACATATTTTGTCTAGGGGAAAGGAGTATATTAACTATTATTTTCTACTAACTATGAATGCTTCCAACAACAATTAACATTTTTATAAAGACTATCAAGTAATCTGTGAATAAAAATCACCATCTTATACATAAAACGAAAGTGCATTTTTTAATGCTCATTTTGGAATAAATATTTTAAAAATTATAAAATTATTAAAATTTTGTCATAAAACTGTAAACAAGCTCACATAACTGCATTAAAATATAAAATAACATTAATAAATAAAACTAATAGCATGATAAATTTTTAATTAAACTGGTCTAAAACAAATCAAGCTTATTTTGAAAATCCACTTCACTCTTAATGTATCTACGACTAATTTCTTACAAAACTATGTCTCATCAAACCCAAAAATATTCTTAGTCTTAATTTAAATTCTTTCAAATAGAAAATTTTCAATGGAATCCAATCCACAATCTCTACTACTGAGAGTTAACTACTCGGCCCTCGTCAAGTCATTGAGCTTCACTCGCCTCGATTTTCAGAATGGTAGCGCTGAGGAAGGTGCAAACAGCGTATAACGTGGAATAAATTATCGCGTTATTAAGATCGATTTTATTATGAAAAATACATATTTTAAGACAGCATTTTCAACTACCAATGCAAAATTTGCAGAAAATTGGGAATTGAACTTACTTTCATGGTGATTATATCGATATGTATGCCATATTATATCTTTTGAATAGTTGTTTAATTTATCTTAAAATATAAATGGTTTGACATACATACCAATCCCAAGCAGTACTCCTTCCCCATTTCAGGCTAGGGGATCACTTAGCCATAAAATAGCCGAGAAAATTTAGTGGTCATGAATTAGGAAATATTCAAAGGTAGCGTTGATACCATACAAAAGGACATGATAAGACCATCACTCTAAATTTGCGTAGATAATCATTACTAAAGAGAGCCGAGGTAACTTAGTCGGCAAAGGCAACGATTTCGTAACTAAAAGGTTACGGGTTCGGAACCCGAGCCGGCGTAAAATTCGCCGTGTTCGCTAATGGTGACTGAGACAAGTAAAATATGTTCATGGTCACAATGTCCTCCAAGTACTCAATTAATACATCTGGGGGTGGCAGACTAAGTCTCTGGGTGTTCTACTTGGTCCCTGCTTAAAAATTATGGGGACCCACTTCAGCATAAGTCGTAATTTCCCCCTTGATGTGTTCGAAACGAAAGGAGCACTCCTTCGCCATAAGTACAGTAGCCTCCAGAACGTGGTTTGATCAAGTGTGATAAGTCGACAACAACAATCATGACTAAAGAAAAAATAATTCTTAACAATAATGTTAGCTTACATTCAATTTAAATTTCGTACGTTTAAAGTATGAAAAAACATGAAGCAAAGAAGTTAGAAACTGTAAGCACCTATTATTTTCTGATACTCACAATAATCATAAATTAAAAAGAAAAGATTGGACGCAGGAACTTAATAAGGAGTTAAGGAATTCATAAAGAGAACGCGTCAAACAATTTAAGGATAGAGTTAAATTAAAAGTAACATTAAGGGAGGAGAGATGTCCTATTCCTATTAGGTTTTTGGCAATAATCATAATCAGGCGATTATGTAATGATATTGATTGAAGGTTATTTAAAATATTATAATAATTGTTTAGAATTTTGACACATGAATATTCAATTGTAGAGATATTGAATCTTCTACGACTTACATGGTTAGGTATATAAAGGGGCGCTTTATCTTTTGTTGTTTTGGAAGGGGGGATTTAATTTGAGGGTAATAATATCCCAAGTTGTTATTAATAATTTTAGAATAAAATTTTTATCAGCAAGTTGTCAAAAATTTTAAACGTAACATATGATATCACGCGACACACAAGTTCTGTATTTCTTTTCACAATAAAGCGATACAGCCGTCACAATAATCTATAACTTGGAAAAAAAATGAAAATGTTAACCTCCATTTTATAGAGCTTTACGTGTTAGTAAGACTTTTTCATGAATAAAAAGTGCAAGAAGTTGTAAAACATTGGCAACTCTTGAGGCACTTATGTTTAAGATCTCTTAAGAAAATGCAGGAAGTAAATGGAATATTTCACTCTTAGTTGTATTTCCATTAGTGTTTCCATTCAAAGGTTTCTTTTAACAATTCGCTTGAAACTTAACAAACTATGTTTTCACCTGCTTATCTTCTCATATTGAATGTTTTTTTAACATGTAGAAAGAATGTTTTATTATTTAAATTTGCTGTGTAATGTACTTTATTAAAATGTGAACAAGTATTTAGTTTGACAGAGTAACATAAAACTTGCATATTTAGCTTTTTGTAGGGTGATATTTTTTGCAACATTACTCCTTACAAAGATCAGACTATATATTTTTAATAATTTTATCAACCTTAAGATATATTCTTTAATATAACATTTTAGATATTTCATAAATAACCGTCTGAACTAAGAATGAGTTGTTATTAAACGGAAGACTGGAATGAAAGTTTTATTTAAAAACAATGACAAAAAATTAAAATCATTTGAAAAAGAAAGTATTTTAATGTTTTTTATGCTAATATTAAATGATAATGTCCAGTGAAATGGGATTTAGGTAAGAAGAAGTATTTTTTGCATTTTGTAAAACATACAATTTTTACATTGAAGTAAACAAACAACTAAGTGTTTCTATTTTCCAACGGTTACCTTAAAAATTCTATATTTGTATGTATATTTAAGTGTACACAAACCGTACATTTATATAAATGTGTGAATTTACTTAAGTATTTAAAAGGGTCAAATATAAAAAATTATTAATATCAAAATAATCTCTGATATTATCCTTTAAAAATATCAATAATGTAACTTTTTTTTCATATCACATCATTTAAAAAAAAAGGTTCTAACTTCATCATAGTATGTCGGAATGAATGTATATTTTTTTATTTTATAGAAGAATAGAGCCAAAATTAAGCAAAAAGAATTTTCAAATTTTAAATTAAATACTAGAAATGTTACATAAGTAACATTACCTTCAAATTTCCCTAACGGATTAAAGAACTAAATTTAGAGACAAATTTTAACAGGTATCATTTTTTTAACAAATTTGATTTGATGAAATCTAATTTTTCAGTGTTTATGTTTCGTTATATGTGTAAAAAATGTTATTAAAATTAACATATGAGATACCTTTATACGTTTTAAATAACATTTCCCTCACAAAAATATTTAATTTTTGACTAGAGATATTTTTGTTTACTATATGAACTTCTAAAAGGCAGTTTTATTTACAATTCTGCATATAAGAGGAATGTATTTATTTTACAACTGTTGAAGATTAAAATAATTACATTTCCTTATTTTTATGCCTGTTGCAAAAAATATAGAATTAATTCAGCATTGATAATAGGAATAACATTAAAATTCATGCACATTGTTTATACTTTATGGAAACGATTATGTATACTTTTTCTTTATTGCATTTTACAATAATATTTTGTAAGGTCAGGATAATTTTCTGATCATAAAATAATTAGTTCTAAAATTAGTATAAATATATATATTTTGTAAGTAGTACATAAACATGATATGTGACTCGCACATTATATAACTGCTGTTTCTGAGAATAAACTGTCATTTTTAAGAATGTATAAACTGGTGTAAATATCAACAATATTGCATTTATAAAACTTAATTATATTGTTGAAAATAATAGAATGGCCAACGGAATCAAAAAATGAAAATGAATAACTTTGAAACCATACCTTACGATATCAAGGCGGTTCAACTGTAAGTATAAATCATAGAAAAAAATATGAAGAAAGTCTTGCCGACCAAGTTTTTAAGATGTTTCTAAGATGAGTAGCTCTTAAAAATTCGAAATTTTTAACACTTATAGTGGCATGAGTGTGTTTATATGATTAGACTAAAGCCCCCCATTTAACTATATGTTATGCCATTCTCACTGTATAAAAAGGTTTATAAGGGACTTATCATATTACATTTTATTAGATAAAAATATGTAATAAAATAAAATTTAATGTCTTTATTAGGAGGATTTTTATTACAAATGGAAATTTAAAAGTCAAAAAGATTGAAATAGGACCAAAATTAATTTTCATAATTTGAAAATCAAACAACAGAACATTTCAGAAAGTCTAAACTTATCTGTAAAGGGACATGTGGATAAATGTGAAATTTATATGGGAAAACTCGCTAGCCACACATCAAAGTTACCTACTACTTATTTGGAAAAGAATGAATTAAATTTGTTAAATAGCAATGTGTATCACAGTAAATAAAAAACTTCAAAAATCTTATAATGCTTCTCCAGTTGACACTGCACTTTCGGTTTATAAAAAACGGTATTCACTAAAAGTGTATCCATTTTGAAAAAAAAAAGGCGGAAAGAATAGAAAAAAAATTGTGTTCAGTAAAAAATTCTATCTAAATTTTAAGAAAAGAATAACTGGTAGAAGATAGAAACGAACCGACGAGAAAAGAAGGTGTTTATACATAAAAATTAACTACCAAACAAAACTTCTGTGTGGAAAAAAGGTGCATTTGCACGTAATAAGACAATGTGTCAAACTTGCTATATATTCGAAACTATCAACCCTACCATCAAAACAGGTAAAATGATGTCTAGATAACAGAGGAAGGCATATATATATATATATATATATATATATATATATATATATATATATATATATATATATATATATATATATATATATATATATATATATATATATATATATATATATAATATATATATATATATATATATATATAATATATATATATATATATATATATATATATATATATATATACATATATATATATATATATATATATATATATATATATATATATATATATATATATATATATATATATATATATATGTATATATATATATGTATGTATGTTGTATACATATATATATATATATATATATATATATATATATATATATATATATATATATATATATATATATATATATATATATATATATATATATATATATATATATATATATATATATATATATATATATATATATATATATATATATATATATATATATATATATATATATATATATATATATATATATATGTATGTATATATATATGTATGTATGTATATATATATATATATATATATATATATATATATATATGTATATATATATATATATATATATATATATATATATATATATATATATATATATATATATATATATATATATATATATATATATATATATATAAATCGTAATCAACTTAATTGTTTATGGATTTAAAATTAGAGAAAAATTAACGAAAACTATCAGCATCAAAATAGAAAATGTACCGAAAACGAGGGATATGTAATTTTTAAACCTTGAGTACATATATTGAAATTATTCAAACTGAATCAACTGACATATTTATCTGCTATGTATTTGAAAGTCATAACCATTCTTATAATATTTGATGATTCATGCTTGGACTGAATATAATTTATTCCTTCATGAATTGTTACGAATCAGTTGTAAGAGATAAAGTTTGTAACAAGTTATAATTTCAGAAGCACTGCTACAGGACTTCACCAATATTTGCCCCTATGAAATGAATTGCATAAATATTTTGGTCAATAGTAAATAATTTTCAAATTAAAAAATTATTTTGACATATATGTAAAATTTCGACCAGTTTCCTCTTCAAAGAAGCCATCAGTGTGAAATGAATTCCTTTTTCATAAATGTAGTATCTTCTATACATAATTCAGTTGGGCCCTCAACTCTCTAGACACCTACTCCCGTGTTATAACAGTACTTCTATAAAATTCATTTATATTTATGATTAAAAAATATTCAAAATAAAGTATTTCCATTTCCTTTCTTTTAGTTTTTAAAAATGAACTGTTTATAGTGCTTCACATACATGAAGGCTATTAACAATGTATACATACCCTATCATTTTCGAAACTGAAAGTTTAAAGTAAGATGTATTTTATGTGTGCATATACTATTCCGTCTTTTTACTCTCTTACTATTTGAATAGTTGAGTTAAAGCAAAATCAGGCTTTCTATTTATGAATAATATTTAAAATTGAAAAAGTAAACTTGTTTTTTCATTTTTATTTCAATGTAGAGAAAATTACTTTTTAAAAGCAATCCAGAGAAAATAATATCCATATCGAGACAGTAAATAAAATATGCAGAAACTAAAGGCTTTTTAGTTCATATTTTGGTATTTAATTCATTTTATAAAAAAAATGCTAATTACTAAGATTAATGGGCTTATTTTCTATTTATTGTGAAAATCAGTTATTGTATTAAACGTTAGATTTTTACAAAAGTTCATTAAAACTAAATATGTGCTTATTAAATATTAAATTAGGTATACCAGTCAGAATCTTATCTCATTCTAATTTCAAAGCTAAAAACTGCTTAAATTAAGGAATATTGCACTGACTTCGTTTACATTTGTTAGCCCTTATAAACAAAATAACTCTAAAGGCTAACATTTATTAAATATTTACCGAAATCTAAATAACTAAACATAAGGGAAATTAAGATTTTTCAAATAGGAGTAAATGAACAAAAAGGAAGTATTAGTTAATTTTTCTACTTTTGTACTTTAGCATAGTCCTCTTTTTTTATTTCGACATATTTTAAATGTTCAAACAAATCATTCAGCTATATCATTTTTAAGAACATAAGCATAGATTAAATTGCAAAATAAGATTAAATTAGAAAACTTAATTAAAATGCAAACATAATATCTTTCTAATATGATTCTTCTTTCGAAATTCTTATTGTCATTTCACCTGTGAAGTAGGTTATATACACATCTTTCATGTAAAATATATTTTAGTGAGAAACGACTTTTAGCTAGAATATAAATTTGCTTATAATTATGTCTCGTTACATATATTGGGAAATAACACAGTAAATATTTCCATCTTTATTTGAAATCTTACATATATTTTCTAATCTGAAAGATACTATAGCAAACAGGAATACATTTTCTAAACTATAGCAATTAATTTTTAAAAGAACCTTATTGACATTTTTAATCCGTAAAGTTATAAACTTCTGATAACTTATGGTAAAATATTTTATTGAATTCCATTTTGTCTCTCCAAGAACAATAGAGTAACCAGATAAACATCATGCATTTAAGTAATATGTTTATGACTTTATACCTAACTTGAAAGAACCCTCAAAGGTAAAAAATCCTCAAAATAAATCAAGACATTATAATTTGCTAAATTGAATTACAAGAGACCAGACAAACATCAGATAAACATCATGTATTTAAGTAACGTATGTTTATGACTTTATACCTAACTTGAAAGAACCCTCAAAGATAAAAAATCCTCAAAATAAATCAAGACATTATAATTTGCTAAACTGAATTACAAGAGACCAGACAAACATCAGATAAACATTAAAAGATAAACGTTAAAGACCAGATAAACATTAAAAGAGACCAGATAACCAGATAATCATCATGCATTTAAGTAATGTATGTTTATGACTTTATACGTAACTTGAAAGAACCTTCAAAGATAAAAAAAATCATCAAAATAAATCAAGACATTATAATTTACTAAATTGTATTAAAAGAGAATAATAAAATATTTTCACCAAACTCATAGAAAATAGAAATACAAAGTTTAAAATATTTATGAATATAGCTCTTGTATTTAAATATTTAGAAGTCAAAACCTATATATTATAACTATTGATATTTATTTAACTTTATTATTGCTATTCCAGTAGTATAGTAGATTAAAGATACGTACTTTAGTGAGTGCGGAAAAACTAGGTAGTGCCCCTTCTTTTGATACATGACTCTTTTAGTCCGATTCCCACAGACAAGAGCATTAGGATTCGTTGTGATATATCTTTAAGATGATGATCTTGGTTTATTTATTTTTCGTATAGAAAATCATTCACTTTAATGCTCCTCTTAAGATCAGTAATTAACACGATTTATACAGGATTTTAAAATAATGAATGTTTTGAAAGTAGTGACTGTTTGAATTATCAGTTTTCAATAAAAATTTCCTATAAAACATATAGAAAGCAGATATTAATTCACTGCTAATGTAAATACCTACACAGACAAAGTAATAAACAGTATATAAAGTGCGATTAATCCCTTGATCCACACATAACGTATGGTGCTCAAAACTCGTGTTAATTTAATTGTAAATTACTATTATTATTTTATAATTTACGTATACCCATATTTCTTTTTAGTTCCTGACAAAAAAAATTTAATATCACTTAAAAATTATTTCATCTTGTAATTAAACATTAATTTCGTAAGAAATAATAATATAGTACACTAAATTACATTGTAAACCAATATATGAGAAGTGCTAGCGTTCTCAAAAATTCTTAAATAAACTAAATTGATTGCCTGTAAACTTTACTGTTTAATCGCCACTAAGAGCAAATGGATGATTCTAAAAGATTTTATTGAACACAGGCCCTTACCTCTCGTAACCTCTCAGATAAACATCTGGGATTTAAGCTATTTCTGTTCAACGATTTCTATCTAAAGAGAAATAACCATCAAAGACAAGATGCTATGAAAGAAAATGTGAGATTGTTGTTCACTATCTTACGTTCTCTAGAAGGGGATACGGGAAATTTTGTTTTCTATGCAATAAACATTAAAAGCAAAGCACCACATACCCCATATGTTTCCACTGAAGCAATGTAACACATTAAGTGTCGTTTAGAATTGTTACGATAAGAACAATGCTTTTTCTGTTATTTGTATCTTTTTCCTACTCTTTCATTTTAATGAGAATCCAATTTAAAAAAGTTTCAATTTTTTAAGGGGAAATTAAAATTGAAATTTAAACGAACTTAAAGAATGATGTGTTGCAAATAAAATGAGTGATATTATTTTAGGTTTTAATGTTATATAAGTAAATGTAATACACTTAACCTTTGTATTTTAACTAATTTCTCACTGTGAGAGCTCTGATTTTAGAATATTTATAAATTTTATTCAGATATCAAATTCTTTTGCAGAATTCAAACATTAGTCACAAACGTCTTACGGACTTGACTGAATTTTTTTTCATTTCCCTTGATACAAAAAAAAATACTAAGACACTTTTGTGTCTAATGAACGTAAACTCCATTCAACAGATTTTAAAAATATAGTTAAATGTCAATTCAAATCCTTATGTTCAAATAAAAAAACACATAGAAAAACAAGTAATAATTATTTTGGCAAAATATATAACAAAATTATTAAATTATTTTGACCAAGTGGAACAAGCTAGTTCTTCAAAGAACGCATTTAAAGACATTTGTAAAAAATAAAATGCATTTTTTATTCAATATTTAATAATTTTTATTCTTATAAATAAAGATTATCTTCATTGGAAAGGTAATGCTTTGTATTTGCTGATATTTTCATGACATAGTTTTGCATCTTTTATTGCAAAACCTTTTATAATGTTTTAAATAAGTCATTGTCCATAAGCATATAATTGCTAACTAATTAATTCTCTGTTGATTATCATAAGGAGTATTGTAAAATATATGCCTGTTTTCAAATTATTTTAAAGAAAATGTATTTATTAGTTTTTGTTTGCATCTTGAAATTAAAATTTGGTAACTTCATAAAATGCATCTTTTTCTTACCCTAAAATTTATGAAAAAATTCAGTTTGAAAAAAAAACCTCCAAAAACTTTTAAATGTTTTGAATCCTACCTCACTACTTTTTAAGAGAAAAATATATTTGTAATAAAAATTGCATTATTAAACAATTTCAAATATTGTTCAGTTATTGTATATCAGAATAATAAAGATAGATTTCGATGTAATTATAATTTTAAAACGATATTTCGGGAATCAAAGTATGAAAGAGCATTTAATAAAAATTTCATCTGTTTAGAACAAATTACGTGAAATTGAATGGAAAGATCTATATCATAATATTGTGTTAAAATATACGTACTAGGGTTAGTCAAGCATTTAGATACATAGCTTAAAAATTAAAACAGGATTGAAATTTTACAATAAATTTTATTTGTACTCTAATTCTCCTAGTAAAACCAACTTTTCGTGGTAGTTACTGTCATCATTTAAACCTTTGTCGAGTGAGGACTTCAATGCGTGCTGCCGCAAGTCTACGGGTCGACAAACTGTTAGGGCGCTGATCGGCGGCACTGGAGTTTGGAGATTCGAATCGCACTGTGGCATGGATGTTTGTAACCGTTCACAATCGGCTTTAAGCAGTAGGTTTTAGTCTCATTACCTCTCGTGTTGCAAAATAGTAGACCGTCGCTGTCCAAACCAAACCAATCAAAGAGTATTGTGAGGAAAAACCATCCAATACCCGTTCTTGGGTTGTATTTTTTCGTAAATTTTTCGAAATTTTTTCGTGACGGAAGATCTGGATGACACCAGATGAAAGGTTTGAACTATAAGAATAGTTATCACATATAACCCCTCCCCCAAACTTCAGAAAAATTTCGAATTTTTTTTCTGTATGTGGACGTTATATTGCAAAAAAAATTCACTCAAATTCTTTTTTCATCACTAACGAAACACGAATTACTGAGAGTATTTTTAATTTGGATGCCAAATTTAGGTGACGATGCATGTTTAGATTTTATTATTACACAAATTGATATAATATATGAAATGACTTACATCACAAGTTGGAGTCACTACAAAGTTTTGTTAGAAGGGCCTCCACGAAAATTCTAGCAAATGAAAGCATGAACTTTTTAGATTGTTCTAAGTAATTGCGCGAAAAGTAAAAAAAAAGCTAAACAAAATGCAATTTGAGAAATTAAAAAAAAATTAATGTTAATGAAGTAAAAATGATCTAAAAAAGAAACACTTAAGTGCTAAAAAGGATGCTAATTTTACTTATATCATTAATTACTCATAAGTAAATAAATATTTATATTGATTTTCGTATCCTTATTATCTATTCCGTATTACACTAAAATTAATATTATTATTTTTTATTGGGGGAATAGAAAGCCCTTTAAATTACAAATTTGTCAACTTACAAATCAGAAGAAATATCTGGAGATTCTAAATATTGAATTAAGAGGATTAAATGTGAAGCACAGGGAAGTCGAACTTATGATATGCAAATAGAAAAATAAAAACATAGTTTATAATATATCATTAATAAAAGCTTTAATTTTTTGTATAGCTCCTAAACTGAAAGCACTATTATGAGTTCTTTTTATATAAATATTTTTTATTAGTTTATGTTCTCAGTAAATTTAATCTTGAAAAACAAGGGCATTTGAAGGATATTCACAGCATATGCAGCTTCTTAAACTAATAACATAAATAACAATAAGATAGCTATTAAATTTGAATTTATTTGTTTGCATGTAAAAGACAACTAAATTTTTTTTTTTAGACATAAGCGATATTTTACATGGTGTAGATGACTTTAGCAATAATGCTTAAAGATAAAATAACTTTTATCTTGAAATTTTTCTTTTAATTTTTTTTATTTAATCAGATAAAAATACTTCCACTTTTATTACATATATAAATATTTCTATAAAATAAATCAAAATTTACATTTAGGTAATTTCATTAATATATATAATTTCTATATTGTTTTTAAAGATATATTAAAGCTATAAGGAATTTTTAAGCGAGAGTTCTTTTAATTTAGTTATTCCATTTTGGATATTTCTTACAAAAGCAATTAAAATTTAAAGATAGCATATTAATTAAGATGAAAGTTTTAAATTTTAATAGTTCAAAAGTGCCGATCACTTGGTATACTTTTTAATGTATTCGCCTGCCATGTTCGAGGTCATGGGTCAAAATCCTAAATAAAGCTTTGTTGCCTCCACGAGATGACGTAGGTCTTTCAAATGAAATGACATCTTGTCTTGAAAAGAAAGAATAGCATTTCTCCACTCCTTGGTTATGTAATAAATTACAGAAATTTTATATTTGTTTCGTCTATTTGTATGTGTATATTTTCTCACTTCGCACTAGGATGTGGATGAAGTACTAAAATAGCTTTAAGGATATTAGTCAAGTACAACTTTAAATTATATTGTTTGAAATTAGTCCCTGCACATTTGTTTTACCCGTAATATAACAATATATAATTTTAGTTATACCTTTAAATAAAACCTAGTTATTTTCATAAGCATTCAAAAATTTTTACATGAATAATTCAATAATACTAAATATATTCATTCCTGTACAAATTATCTGTTAAGGGCAATTTTAATAATAAAAGTGACTATGCGTTTCAAACAAAGAAATATTAACACTTATTTTAATTTAATTTAAGGCAGACAATAAATGCGTTTTATAGAAAATTAAAAACAAATATATTTCCGTGGAATTTAAAATGCAAAAATTCCGAAAAGGTTTAAAATTCTATTATAGCTAATTTATTCAAAATTGTGGTAATTATTAATTTTGCTATTAAATATATTTTAACTAAATAATTTTTTAATCACATTCTCTATTGAAATTCTCAAAACAGTATGAAATTTCAATTAAATTTCAAACAAATAAAAATAATTTTTCCATTTCAGTGAAATGTATTATGTAATTTTAAGTGGTCTGTGATATTTTAATAATCCTTGGTGTAACCCGAAAATGTATGCATTTCAATAGAACAAAAATCTCTAAAGTACTTAATTAAAATATACAAACAATTGTGAAATTTTGGGAACCGCTATTATTGGGAAACTATTATGAAATAACAAAATATATCTTAATGAGCTTTAATGAAAAATATAGAAAAATTAAACTACAAGAATTTTGATAAAATTATATGCTATATTACAGTCTACGTGATAATTTTGAATTATCCTGCAACTTAAATTACCCTTATCTAAATAGTACATTGTAGGTTGAGTTAATAATACAAAAATCCTTTTAATGTTAAAAGTCCAGATTCATAAATATTATAAAAAAATAAGTAGAATAAAAATAAAAATAATTAGCTATTCAACATTTATTCGAGAAATTTAGACTTAGGTATCAAGTAGAATATTTTAAATCATGAAAAATCATACTGATAGGGTTAGACCATATACTTGATTCTTTTTATATTAATTATTATATATTATTTTATCATTCAGATGGAATAACTTTCTAATATCCTATTGATGAAGTAAATATCTAAAGTCTCATATTTTTTGTATAAATTTATATTATATTTTTATATAATTATTATTATATTTTTTATATAATTGTTATTATATTTTTTGTATAAATTAAATTTTTGTAATAAATCAAAACAGGTACACTTTTAGAGAGCCCCGATTTTCTTTAGGAGTCATGGTATTAATGACAGGCCTGCGAAATTGAAATTTTTGAAAAATACAAGAGAAGTTTTTTTTCTTATTTTTAAGTTATTTGGTATGCTGATTTCGAAAATGACCTCCATTTTTTCCCATCACGTCAGGATTTTTTGTAAAATTGATGTACATATTACTGGTAATATCCTATATGGAAAAAATGCTCTCGAACTGTTAGCTTGTACTGACTGGCAACAGTGGGTTTTATCTATTCATGTGAGTTTATTTAATCTGTTTATGATTATTCATATTAATTTTTAAACAGCAATTAAAATTAAAAATGTATACATTTTGTATATAAAGAATGAAAACCATCGCAACCAGAACGCATGAGCTGCACCAGCGCGAGACAAAAAGTTCCCTCGTTATTAAATTTTTTACATTAATTTTATAAGAAAAACAGTTCTAGAAAAACCCCAACTACCTGTTTTTACGTTTTATTAAGGTTTATCTATAATAAATGTAAGTTTGAAATATATTTGAATCTCAATACGAAACAAAGACATTTAAATTTAGTTACGTGTTAAAATTTCTTTTTGACGTTCTTCTTTTATGTTCAATCTTATCTTCATCTCTTGCTAACATCCAACAATAGTCGGCAAGCATATTCTTATTCCACCTACCTTGATATTTTCTCTCCATATCCTTCATGTCTTGGTGGAACCTTCTCCCTGTTCTTCGCTGACGGATCCTAAATTTTCGGGAAAAAAGTCCAAATGCGATTGGAGGAAATGCAATTTTACACACATGGAGCAGCCCAACACTTTGTCTAGCATGTGTGAAATTTGTCTAGCATGTTGCCAACAATTCTTTTAAATTTAGGATCTTTGTGATTGCCCAGAAATTTTTCCACAACATCTTTGAAGGCAACCCAAACTTCTCTTTCCTTTAATATCATAGTTGTCTCAAATTTGTTATTCCTAATATGTTTTCGGATGTCTGGTCCTACGAAGACTCCCTCTTTCAATTTGGCTTTAGAAAATCCAGGAAACTTTTTACACATATATTTTAATCACTTACCATCTTTTGGAAGAGCCTTAACAAACTGCTTCATAACACCTAAATTTATGTTCAGGGGGTAGTAATATTTTTTTTTATCAATTAAGCTTTCTCGAATTACATTTTTGGTGCCAGGCGTAAGATTTTGCTATTTGAGCTAATTTTTTCTGACCCAATATTGTGTTTTGTCACAGCTGTCTCACTCACAAATAAAACAGGGAAATTTTGTATACCCGTTTTGTTGATCGAGAAGCATGGTGATGATTTTTAAATCACTGCAAATGATCCAGCCGTGGTTTTCATATTTTATTTTGTTGAGAACGAGAGCTAGGTTTTCATACCTTTCTTTTAAATGCACCGAGTATTCAACTGCACAGACACCCATTGGTTTTCTTGATGAAGTAGGACGGCTTTAAGGCTCCTTTTTCACGAATCTATAAAAAGCCTCCATTCATCTTTATTGTAGGGAATCTTCAATTTTCTCATCAATCCAGGAACATCTGAGCAATAAATGAGGTTCTCGTCTTCATCAAAATACTGAATAAATTCGTTTTCAAGATTCCTGTACCAATAAAAAGTGGTTCCTTAGGCCAATATGTTTTTTTCTTTCAATCTGGAGCCTAATAAATGAGTTGCCTCTTTTACAGACTAAGTACTGGTGCTTACATGAGGTCACTGATAAGGATTCGAGCTCCGCTATAGGTTAACAGCAATTGCGACGGGAGGGAGGGATGATGAAGAGGGACATTACACGTTCCCAGGCTCGCGCGCTTCCAGGAATCTGTCTAATTGGTGATCTGGATCAACATTGAAGCTTTAAAAGCCCTAAAATACTAACTGCGCTGTTGTACCACAGAAGGGTAAATTTGAGGGTTTCATCACGGTAAAATGTCAAAACACGAAGGAAAGTATGAAAGCAAAATACGTGAGAAATATTCATAAAAAACCACATAAAATTCAATTTTTCAAAAAAATGTGACGTGATAGACATTTTTAATGATTATTTTCAAAATCAGTACTAAAAAATACGTTAAGTTTAGATGTCACATCCCTTGTATTTTTTTCATCGCAGGCCTGTGATTACTACTCAGTCCTGTGATATTAATGGGAGTACCACCTGATTTGGAAGTCCACGTTAAATAACCAATTGCAGAAGGCACGTGTATTCAGCAAATTATGTGTATATATAAAGTATAGTTTAGTCACTAGTAAGACATTTCAGTTCTTGTAGTTATGCAGAAAAATGCAGTTCAATTAGTACATGCAGTTCATGTAGTCATGCGACGTCCAAAGGGCATGATCATTGACTTTCGGGCCAGAGGAAGGATTTTCGCAACGGTTAATTTTGTAAACTGTTTGCGGGTCTCCGTTACGAAAGTATACTGTGAACAAAAAAACAGTGTTAAAAATCAGCGACGTGACAAATGTGTTACACCACGTGCTGTAGATCATCATTGTAGAAGGAAAGATCAATCAACACGATTATTCATCTATAATTGCGGACCATGTTCTCTAACATATGATATTTTTCCTCAGGTTAATGGCATCTACCAGTCATAAAGTTTTCAATGAGTGGTTCAAAGAGCACCAGGAGGAGTATATCGTTCTTCCTTACCCAGCAAATTTCCCGGGCTTGAATACACTCTAGAATCTGTGGGACCAACTCAATTGGGTTGTTGGTACCATGGATCCTCACCCGAGTAACCAAACGCAGCTGGGCATGGTACGGGAAACATCCCAGTGAAAATCTGCAGGAACCTAATTCAATCTCTTCCAGCACGTCCGGCACTGGTCCTATCTGAAAAGGTGGTTATTCTGGATTTTTACAGGTGGTCCTATTAATAAGACTGGACTGTGTATTAATGATATAAATAAAAGGGTATTAGAGCCAAAATGAATAAATACGATTGAAGACTGCCTTTTTAGACTTCTGAAATCCAATAAAAAATATTATCAGTGTATCTGAAATATATGTGTATATGTATCTCTCTCTCTCTCTCTTTATACACCCCCCCATATATATATATATATATATATATATATATATATAAATTTTATAAAACTTTCTGTATTCAAAAGTATTAATACTAATAAAACAATTTTAGGGTATTAAAGAAATGAAAAAAGTTTGGAACTTGGGCAACAGAAGAAAAAATTTCGCGAATGTTAGTGACAATGGAATAGAAGCTAGTGCTTGAGAGCACATTAAGGAATTCGACTTCCATCGTGAAAAAAATAGCCTTCATTGATTTCTTACCACTGGACTATTTCTTCAACGCCATTTATTGCTACTTACTGATAACATGTTTTTGTTAGATGCTAACTTCAAACGAAAAGCTATTTTCTAAGAAGTTATGCTTGAAAAAATCGCTACTAAGTACTGTCATCTACAGCAAAAACATATTGATTTTCTTATTACGACACAACCATTTTTACATGATATTTACGGTATTTCCACTGGTTATTTTCCACTTAAACTGTTTGAATGTTACTTTCTTTAATTACCTACCTTTTTGTTTTGAAATAAATTTAAAATGCTATTCAATGACATCATCTTAATAATTTTTCTATTTTTACTCAATATTCCTTCAAATGATTTAATTTATATATATATATATATATATATATATATATATATATATATATATATATATATATATATATATATATATATATATATATATATATATATATATATATATATAGATATATATAAATATATATAAATATAAATATAAATATATATATATATATATATATATATATACATATATATATACATATATATATATACATATATATATACAAATATATACACACATATAGATAGATAGATAGATAGATAGATAGATAGATAGATAGATAGATAGATAGATAAATTATTAATTTATTATGAAACATAAAAGCAGTAGAATATTTACTATTGAGTTTACCATAGTGTTATTTATAATATTTATTTGTATTATGTTTTAAAGAATTACCTATTCAGCGTAGTCTACAACATAAGCTGCTTTAATTGTGAAACTACAGAATAAAATTAGGAAGTTCCAAATATTAATTCCATATATTATTCCAAATATATACATATATATTACAAACCGTATGAAATATGATTTCAGTATGTCTAAATCTGAAGTTTAATTTTACTAAAACGAGTAATTTAGGCATGTCATTACTAATGGTTGTAAGCTGAAGCCGAATTACAAAACAGTTTAAGCAAGCATATTCTATTATTGAGCAGAATATGAAGCTATGTTTTCAGAGTATAATTTTGCAGACAGGTGATTAGCACTTAAAATATCATCAAATAGGCTTTAAATCTTTTAAATTTGCATTTTATACATTATTCATCTAATTCTACCATTAAAAATACAAAACTTATTCTTACTATAAGTAAGATATATTAAAGAATTTACAAATGCTATGTTTCGGAAAATAAATCCTATCGAAATTATATGTAAATATTTAAAATTTCATTTTAAACATTTATGCAAATATTAGGTTTTTTACTGCATTTTACATTATTTTAGAAGAAATTATTCCAGTAAAATGTATATTAGTAATCAATAGCATAGAAAAAATACGACCCATTGCAAAGCAAAAAGAAAATAATGCTTTTTTTAATCCAATTTATCAAATTTATTTAATTATATGATTTTATACATGATTATTATCTTTTTATAAAAAGTGAAGCATATTGATATTATAAAACGTATTACAATTGAACCTATTTATCTTTAGCGTAACTTTTCTTTTACTTTGAGAGATATAATAACTATTCTTATAAAAATTAAACTTAACAAATATTAGAATGTAATGGTATATCATGAAATGATATATAGAGAAAATTTATTAAATATGTATTTTACGATTATTATTGCTAGCCTTATCCCAAATTTTCACAGATCATACATTATTGGTGTTACATTTCTCAATAAAGAATGACTATGAATTCGTAGAACTACTATCTCTTCTGTATCAAATCATGTTCCTAAGTGAAGCCTGATATTTTTACATTACGGAAAATGTAATGTTCTATTTCCATTCATATCTGTAAAATTTTTACAGATTAAAAAAATGTGTGATTTTTTTATTTTAAACTCTTGTTAAGTAAAAATATTGAAAGCGAACAAGTCGAATTAAGTAAAGAGGTTTTACAGTTTCTAGTGTTTTATTTTAAACGTAATCTTTGAAGGACTGTGTGACTGTGCAGCAATTATTGCCTCTAGGAAAAATGAATTTTTTGCATTAATAGGTTTCTGATAATAATTTCATTGAATCAATAAAAATTATTTTATAATATATTGTTTTTGTCATTGGTTTTGCATTAAATTGAATTGCTTTATTCAAAATTTTAAATTATTTGCATTTAAGTCATTTTATAAAATGTTATATTTATCACAGTTGAATAATAAATTACATTCATAAACATATAAATTTTCAACTTTAATGATACCAATGCTTAGAAATTTAAGAAAATATGAAATATGAAATATATATTTAAGTTTACCATTACATTACTATGCATTAAAATGCTATTTATAGTGATTACTCCCCTTATTCAATAATTACTTGCTTGTGTAATTTTATTTCTCCCATCTGGTAATTAATAAGATAATCCAAATAATGATTAAATTTAATTATAAACCAATGATAAAATCATTACATTATGTGAATGTAATTTCTCAATTGAGATATTTTCTCATGAAAAATAATTATGTATTATAGCTCAAAACTTTAAAAACTCTGCAAGATTATTCAGACCGTAGAAAAGTTCTGACTATATGTCGTTTGTAGACTTAAAAATATTTTTAATTATTCATTTAATAGATGAACTTTTGGAAAGAGCAATTTCGGAAATTTTCTGGTTGTTATGATGTTGTGGTTTTGTTTTTGACTTAAGTCATGTTTCAATGTTCTAAATTCTATCTATATTAAAGAAATTTATGGCAATTGTGTATTTTTACCTTTTAAGATGAGGAATGAACGGTTTTATTTTCTTTATTCTGTGTGCTGTTCAATAAATGATAACTGCAAACAAATATTTTCTTGAAATAATAGCAATATTAATTCGATGTTAAATTTAGGAATCGTATCCAAGAAAAATAAAATATTTTGTCTATGTTAATGATACCTCTATCAAATATACAATAACTAGTTAAAACACTAATTCTGTTTCCAAATACATAGCATAAACTTTTGAAATTGTAAAATATTTTATTTTAATCAAGAAATATTCGTTTTATTAAGTTAAACCGGTATTTAAATTGCATGTTTTTCGAAATTTAAAATTACCAATTCAGATTTCTTTTCCTACATAATTGATGTTCCTACACTAAAGTACAATAGATTGAAATATTTCTAATAGTTCAGAAAATAGTAAAACTAGCATTCCATGGTATTAAACTCCTAAATTTCTTTAAAAATTAATGAACGAATTTCTAATTTGTTCAAATAACCTGCTTCTAGTGATGGACATATGTACTTAAAATTCTTTTACTCTGAGATTTCGACTATTTGTTTATTTGAATGGTATATGCATCTTACCTCACCACTCATTGTCAAAAGTTTGAAACCCTTTGAAAGTAATGTTCAAAGAAAACAACTACACTTAATTAAGCTTCAGCATTCTCAGTAGCTTGAACATGATGGATTATGAATACTGATGTTAGCATTTTCTTTTCGAGTTAAAAACAACTTAAGATAACCTTTATAGACCTTCAAAATGAACGACATTGATCGCAAATAAATATTTCTATCTTAAATAATTAAATCTGTTTTATTGAATTAAATTAAAGTTTCTAATTTAATAATTATCTCTAATAAAACCTATTTATAACATCTTTTTTTTTAATGTAAAATCATATTTTCTAATTTAAACCTCATGTAACTTCAATTTTCATAATTTTTTTCTTATCATTTCAAATAAAACAAGTTAATATAAACAAGCTAAACGTTTCCGATTACTGCAAAATATTTTGTACTACCCAAGTAATTTTGCATTAATTCCCTCAAGCTGTGGTTGCTTAGGAAATAACGTGTATTTTGATAGTATTAGAATGAAACGGTAGATGCAAATCGAAGCTTATTACTCCAGAAAGTGTATAATTCCTAATTTAAATAATCGCACTTTTCAACTGTTCGTAAATCAAAATTATTTCATGCATTAATAAACCACTAGAAACTTTAATTGAAATTTGCATTCCTATTTCAACGGCAACTGTTTTTCAATATCAAAAACGTCGACGTAAGTTCATTACTGAGTTCTTTAAAACTATTTTTAAAAGTTTTTTTTTATATGGTACATTTATTCTACTGTAGCTCGTTACATATTTTTATATGATTAAATATAATCATAAAAAATGGATTAACAATGTTTTACACTTCATACTGATTAGAATACCATTAAAATGTTTAAAAAATATTCATAAAGAATATGAGGAACTGTCGAGTAAGGTATATGCATCCAAACAGAAATTATTCTTATTTCTATCATTATTCTTTTACAATTCTATCTTTACCGTTCATTAATTTTGTGTATAGAATGTATTACTTAAAATACCGATGAAATATATTCATAAAAAAGGATTGCATTTATAAATAATAAAAATACATGTTTTAAGTATTTTTGTTCTGGTGAGGTTTTTTTTTTTTTTTTGTCCACTTGTGATATCCATGATCTGCCCGATATCATATGGCACTGCACGTTAAAACATATTACTGCATCTGACTAACAAACATCTAATAACTTTTAAAAATCGCATAAAATATATATTTTAAATACCTAAAGTAAACGTTATTATAATTACTTAAAAGATTGTATGAATGTGGAATATATAATAATCCCTAATTTTTTTTAATATTAGCAGGAATTATTATTTAAACTATCTTTTAAAATCTGAATTACGTAATGACACAAAAACACCATACAACTTTTAAAGTTTTAGTTTATACTAGGAAGATTGGATTTTGTGCGAAACAGTAATTTATTTATTTGATATGCCAATAAATTGATATATGTAGCAAAGTTAGATTTTTTCAAATCAAATGCAACACATATACAAAGGACATTTTTGAATAAAAATGAACAATATACCCTCATATATTTCCAATCCGACTACAAATATGCATGTTTTGCAGTAGTTCACACAAATGATACATTCCGCTTGAGTTCCAGATGCTGTTATTTGAACTCTAAAACTACAAATTTGACGTTCAATATTTTAGGGAAAGTGAGTATATACGGAAAAATGAGAAAAATTCTGTTTTTATAATCTATAGTGTGAACATAAGATTTCTTTTTCAATAACCGCTTGTGCTGTAATGCACAACAGATTGATGGCTATATCTCTCGCTTACTGTGCTGGTGAGGGCCATTTATCGTGATATATGATTGTTCAAAGGTTTCCGTTCTATTTGTTCATAGCGAATCATTGTTTTTATCCGTGAAGATAATTTCAGAGCTAAAAAATAGTCATTGTTTTTATCATATTTTGCGTTCTCAAGCCTTCTGATTGACTACTACAAAAAATTATGGTGCTAGTATAAAAATATGGGCTACATATTGTTACAAAAAATAAAAGTAATATCAAGTGAATTATCTTTATCTTAAGATAAAAACTAATCATTTTTATTTACATATAAACGAATTATATACGGGATGCACATAAAAATGTGTCATGATGAATAAGTATCGAAAACAGACATAAAAATTTTGGTTATGAATATCTTTTTTGTCTTAGATGATAGTTTTTAAGAACTGAATATCACTATTGAATACGGCTTCAAACCATTTTTAAACTATGTCAAAGTCCAACAAGTGATGAAATTTCAATGGAAGAAAGGTAACAAACAGCTCCCTTTCAAACCGAAGTTCAAGAATTTTAATGTATAAAATCCTTGACACTTCAATTTGAATAACAGGCTGAAATGAATAAGTTAAATCAATAACCCAAAAGATAAATATAAAAAAAATTAAAATTAGATTTATAAATTCTAGCACTAATATTTACCATTAAAATATATGTGTGTATTCGAAAGGTATACACTAATAACCAGAATGCTGTTGTGGTTCCTCCCAAGTTTGGTGCAAGGAAGACTTCAATTAAATTCATACAATGTATCTCTATGACTGAAAGGCATGCTTCGGTTATAAGAACTGTTGTGGCATAATTCATACATTACATAAGACACTCAATCACGTCTGCGAAACCACTAGGCATCAATGCGTAAAAAAGAAGAATGTAACTGATCCTGAAACAAGCTTATAAAAAAGATGACTTTGTAAATTTTATGAGACATATGACCATTTTTTAATGTTCAAAAATTGCCATGCTACATGTTCACATTTATGGCTTTGTTAATACCTTACCCCGAGAGACTCAAAATTATCTTCACGCTCTTCGGAGAATGTGAAATGGAATTAAACAAACTAGCCCCATTTTACAAATTCAAGAAAATGCGACTGAAAACTAATAGTCTGTTTTTAATTTCTAAGAAATGGACTAAAACACTCTACTACCATTTACATGTTTACTTACAAAACCGTCTTCATCAAACTTCCTGTTTTCCAACCAGGAGAGGAATGCCAGAGATACAAGATTTGGAGTTGCGAAATGTATAAATGATGTATCACAGACAGATATAAGAAGAACTTTGAAGCGAAGAATATGAGAGATATTTTAACTAATGAAAATCACCTAATTTTTTCTACTTTATGAAATGGAGGAAATAAAATATAAACCACACTCACATCTTTTATATATATATATATATATATATATATATATATATATATATATATATATATATATATATATATATATATATATATATATATATATATATATATATATATATATATATATATATATATATATATATATATATATATATATATATATATATATATATATATATATATATATATATATATATATATATACATATATATATATATATATATATATACATACATATACATATACATATATATATATATATATATATATATATATATATATATATATATATATATATATATATATATATATATATATATATATATATATATATATATATATATACATACATACATACATATACATATATATATTACATACATACATATACATATACATATATATATTACATACATACATATACATATACACAGTCTACCAATAAGTATTTGGACACCTATGCATATGACGATATCTGCGGTGCTGAGGTAAGTCCTGAGGTAAAGATTTGATCACAAAGTCCAACGACGCTGCTCTGTTAATGTGGTGCAAAGCACATCGAAATTGAATCGTAGATCAGTGGAAACTTAATTCTTTAGAGCGACGAATCAAGGTTCACCCTTTACCGTTCGGAAGGCAAGGTCTGGGTCTGGCGGCTGCCTGGAGAATGTCTCCTACCGGAATGCATTGTGCCAACAGTCAAGTTCAGCAGAGGTGGAATTATTGTCTGGGGTTTGTTTCTCCTGGTACTGACTGGAACCTTTGGTCCCCATACATGGTAAGCTTAACGCCGATGCCTACTGCACTGTTTTGGGTGACAATGAACTTCCTACGTTGTGGCAGTTTTACTGGTTGGACCCCTGTTACTTTCAAGAAGACAATGCCAGTTGTCATGTTTCGAGGTTAATCAAAGCTTGGTATGGGGCCAATGGAGTTCATCGAATGGACTAGTCTGCCCAGAGACCAGAACTGAGTCCTATCGAGAACCTCTGTCACGAGTTGGATCGCTGAATTAAGGGGTGCTCAACACATCTAAAATCGGTCAAGAAACTTGCGTGTATACTCCAAGCCGAGTGGAAGACCATACCACTAGCAGTAGTACAAATACTTGTGGAAAGTATGCCCCGAAGGGTTCACGATTTTGAATAAAATTAGTTTTTCTTTAATATCACAAGTGTCTAAATACTCTCTCTCTCTCTCTCTCACACACACACACACACATATATATATATATAAATACACACACTCATATATAAATACACAGACACACACACACACACACACACACACACATACATATATATATATATATATATATATATATATATATATAAAATTTATCGTTAATTAGCAATTCATATATATATATATATATATATACTGAGTTTTCTAAAATATGTTGCAGCGAAATTTATCAAGTTTTACGATAATGCAAAAATGTTATATCTTTGAAATTTTAAACATGGAGAAAACAATTGGAGCATGAAAAATTCAGGAAACTCTTAGCATTTATAAACAAACTGAATATCTTTAAAGAGATATGTGATTTTACAACACAGAGAGGATAGTCACGTTCGAAAGATACCAGTCATATATTTCATAGTTTAGTATTTTAAAATCATGACATAAGAATTCTTGTGATTGCAGAAAGTGTTCGGTTAGCAGGATAGTTTATTGAATGCGAGGTTTGCTACATACGTTGAAATTATCCTCGCTTATATGAAGTAATCTAATTCTCAGGTTAATTTACAGTTAACATAAAACAAGAGGCCATAATGTCACCTACACACATATATAAATGTGTGTGCGTATGTGTGTATGTGTGTGTTTTTAATTATATTTTCAACTAAAAGAACCAAAGTAATTATAATTGTATTTTAATACGAGGTTAGGGCGATTCAAACATAAAATTACAACCTTTTGCAAAAGTCTTTTGTACTTCCCGTTTCAGTCTGGACAATTGGCGCACACACCAAAATTAATTCTTGCTGACTTCAGCCCTTCTTAAATTACTATTTATGTAATTGGTTTCTCCTTTTCGGAGTCATTCTGTGACCAATCATTAAAACACTTATCGGGTGACTCACAAAATTATATATTGTCATGTGTGTGTTTTTCTTTAAGACGTTCTGAATGTATGATGCCATAAGAAACTTACATTTATCTTCCCAACAGTTACTTGTTTTTGTTTTCGGTCCCAATTACTAAATACAACACTCAAACCAGTATCAATCCCCGTTTTACATTTGAGTAAATACTACTTTATATGTGTAAATACTAATATACAAACATATATATACATATACATACACACACACACACACACATATATATATATATATATATATATATATATATATATATATATATATATATATATATATATATATATATATATATATATATATATATATATATATATATATATATATATATATATATATATATATATATATATATATATATATATATATATATATATATATGTGTGTGTATATATATATATATATATATATATATATATATACATACACTCCAAACCAAAAACGGACATTAGAAAAGGATAACTCTTCATAGCTTATTGACTTAAAGATGCAGCCACAACTACACCGATCGAGATCAGAAATACTAAAAAATTGAGTTATAACTCTATGCTGTATATTCGTAAAAATGCTGGATAAAAGTGATGCAGTAAGAAGCCATTATCATTCACTCATTATTTGGGGCACGTTTTTATATCTGTTACATTCTTGAATAAAAGTGGATCGTTTTTTTTTTATCATTGTTCCTGTGATGAAGATTGAAATTCTTCCAAATGTGTCTTCTGCTAATTTTTGCAAATAAAAACTCAATTTAATTGGAGAACGTCTCTAACGCTTGAAAGCAGAACTTAAACACTGCAAAACAAGTAATTGTGTAGTTATTATACTTCCTGGCATATTAGTCTTATGCAATAATTATCAACTTTTTCTGCTACCACACTGACACCAACATTTTTTTCTGATACTGTTAGGACCACCAGTGAATTTAAAGGATAAATTCATTAATTGTCGGAGAACCTACGTCATGTATAGATGATATTGAATATCATCAGCAAAAATAGATTTACTTTGTCATTACAGTTAAGATATAAAGGGGTTAAATGTGTATACAGAAATAAAATTATTTTAACATATCTTTATTTTTTTTATTCACATTTTAACTTCTTTTGAAATTTTCAAATATTTGGATTATACGAAATAAAAGTTTATTAATTTATTTAAAATAAAAGTTTATGAATTTAAGCACACGAAATAAAAGTTTATTAATTTATAAGATTAAAGTGTAACCCACAACATTGGACACGTCCTACGAGCTCATTCCTCTCTTAAATAAATTAAATGTGTTTTATGAGAAAAGATTGTTACTTTTTATATTTTAGCATTTTGTCGTTTCACCTGAATACTTGTAAGAAGTTTTAATTTAATGTCTCAAAGTTTTCCCTTTAAATAAAAATTGTCATGTAAAAGTAAACATAAAATTACATTTATCTAAATCAAATTAACTAATAATTAACAGTTAAAAGAATATTCTTCAAGCTAGTGCATTAGACTAAAACGCTTACTTATTAATATATTGCTAATAACGTATAAAAATTTAAATCATTTTTATTATGTACATAATAAATAAGATTTGAAGTTGAACAACGACCTAAAATATTATTTCATAGGAACAGGGTCATCAATATCAGTAAAATAATCAAACATTAATATTGAAACTAGATGTAATGTATAAAAACTGAAACGTAAAACACTAGATAAATATAAAATAAATCTTTTATCTATAATTGTAAAAGCTAAAACTTTCCTAAAAACTTTATATTTATTGCTGGAAAAATAAATTATACAGTTCCTTTTATTATAAGTAAAATATGAAAAAATACAAAATAATAAAAATTTTTTCAATGTGTAATACATGTTATTTAAAATTTGTATGTATTAAAAATGTTAAATTATTTTTTTACAAGGGAAGATACATGTATCTAACCTCCAAAGGAATCAATTATAATTTTTATAAAATTATATATTACCACTAAATTTTTATAAGAGAAACAATAAAATTATTCGCACCTTACAGAAATAAGAAATATTATCCAATTCATTCTGAAAGGTTGTTTTCTCATACACTTACAGGAAAAATAAGTAACACTTTTGGAATTAAAATCTTTTATTACATTAAACTTAGGGTTTAGCTGGCTTTACTTTTTCATTTTGCAGAAACATTGGCATTCTGCCCGTAAAATTGCGTAACCTTTCACTGTTAAATTAGATGGATTTAATGCTAATTTATACATGCAGATAAATTAACATTTATTTTTTGTTTATTCCTAATCCTGAATCATGTAATCAAAATCCTATTTCATGTATAAAATTTATTAGGAATGTTTCTTGTTATGTAAATATTTTCATAACTTTGTTAAAAAATATTTTTAGACACTGTATTTTTTCATCTCTAAAATGTAAAATTAAATATCAAACAAAATGTTTCTCCACAGCGATATATAGTGTTCATAAATTAAATTCCCTTTTTAAAGTTGTGTGTAGTCGAAACTATTGTTTAGAAAGTTATGAAATGTTGCGTAGGACATAACGGTTAAACTGGAATTTCTTTGATCAAATAAATGTTTAGTTCAAATTATTAAAACTAGAGATCGTTTCTTGAATACACGTTTTGCTAATGTTTACTCAACTTAAAATAATTATTACAAGAAGAAATGTTGAACATGTCTGTCATCATTTTCAGCTGATATTTGAAATCGTAAGATAGCCTGTTTTAAGTTGACCTCAGTGTGCCTGGGAAAATGGCCAGAACATATCTTGCAATGTTGTCTTTAAGATCAGACATACATCTTGGTTAATGAAGACTGACTAGATGCTTGAAATGCTCCCAATACCATCTGGTAGGATGTAGTTAATTTCAATCATGTTTGGATAAGGGTATAATTAAGGAAACGGCTACGTGTTTAAAGAACACTTCTTTTTTAATCCTTTGAAGTTTTGATGAAATTTATTTTTTAGCCTATATATTTATTTATTGCTATGAATATCATTATTAAGTGAAACAGCACTAAAGAAGGAAATATGTGTTATTAGGATTTACCTAAAGTACCATAAACACATATCTATTTCTTTAGATCCATGTTTTTTTTGTTAAAATTATTATTTTATTCTCTTCACGTTTTAAAGAAGAAGTTATCATAAATGAAATATTTATAACTACATTTAGTATAAATCATACCATATTCATAATAAAACACTTTCTCTAGCGTTGCTGATATTTGAGACCAATAAAATGCTTTTTTTGAGAAATTTAAATGATGATTTAGAAGTTTTCTTCTTATTCTCTCAAATACTAATAGTGATATTTTAAAAATCTTTTCTTCTTGCTCAAAGGTCGTAAGATTTTTTGACGAATTTACGACTAGACATGTCATCAAATATAGACTGTCTCATGCATTTAAACTGCTGAGCTGAATACAAACAATGAAACGAAATTACGCTATATCAGAAATTGTAATTTATTTAGTTGGAAAAAGGTCTAAATGCCAAAAAATCAAGGTTAAGTTATTTTAAATTTTTCTATTTATGAGGTGTTATATTATAACACCTCACTCAGGTGACATTTTAATTTTAAACATCTTAATTATTTTTTACAGGCTTAAATATATATT
Organism: Pardosa pseudoannulata; assembly: GCA_032207245.1. Lineage (NCBI taxonomy): Eukaryota > Metazoa > Arthropoda > Arachnida > Araneae > Lycosidae > Pardosa > Pardosa pseudoannulata. The sequence continues at coordinate 105,995,097 of CM063503.1, forward strand.
TATATAGAGAAAAGTTATAATTTCCCCCCTTTTCGCCAGAAACTGTTTATTCCGAATTATAGTGCAGCCAGTGTACATTACATAAACTGGTCATTTATGTTTCAGTAATGATTCCCATCTCCTGACCTAGAGGTTAATCCTACTTGTTCGGGAATCTTAAAGACAGTTTTCTCGATTTTTAGATATAAAAGCTAAATAAGAATGGTGTTATATACATCTGAATATTAAACTTCATATACCTGAAGTCTTTTGCGTTTTCAATAGCTTTATAAAAAGTTATGCCCTGTGATTACAATGTTCATCAATAAACAGTTAATTTGGGTCTCCCAACTTTCATTTTAATTGTTGTTTGAAAAAATGAGGCACAGTTTTTGTACCATAATAGCAAGAACTGTTATAAGTAACTTTATTTAAGAGCAAATCAGTCTTTCTGGTATTCCTATAGGAATATATTTGGAACAATGTATCAAGCTACAGAAAATTATCTCTGTATTTCATACTTTTAATAATATTCGTTTTAATCTACATTAATACCATACACAAAAGCATGTTACACTTCACATTAAACGTTTAAAATATGCATCATACAAGGAGGAAATTTAAGTAAATTAAACATTTATATTTCACACATGATATGTTATTTATTTTTGTAGTTCAACTTCTTTAGAAAAATGGAAGCTTTCACCTTAGATATAAAGCAATTAATTTTGATTTAAATTAAAATGTTGGTAACTCCCGAATCTCCAGCTAAAGTAATAGAAATAAAATGTGTTCTTAAAGTAGAACAGAAATTGACCATGCTCGTTGGATAAAAAATGTTGCTTATTAAGTTTGTGGCAAGGTGCAGTTCGAAAGTGAATTACAAGGAGTTGGAAAGCAAGGAGCTTTTGTCTCTGCCACATTAACGTTGTTACCTGGTGCATTACCTTCCATTCTCTCTCATTAGTGACAAGAGTCGTGGCACTTAGGTTGGAATTTGGTATTTTTTGAACCTCTATTTTAAGTCAAAAATGTATGAAACCCAAACAATCGCAGACTTTCATATATAGAAATCTTTCATAAAAATAATCCTAAATGGTATTAAAGTTACAAATAGTTTCAAGATAATTTTTTACAGATTTGAATAAATATATATATTTATATGAATAGGCAGGAGGATAAAAGACAAATTTTTAATAACATGCAATTTTACATGCTAAAATTAAATCGCTAAAAATCCTAACCTGGAATATTTAAATGATGAAATAAATTATTTCACTTCAAAGAAAATGGTTGTGTTTGTTTAAAACTCAATATGTATTTAACATATTAAAATGGAAAATATATAAAAGGTTATGAATTTACAAAAAATAGCCCTCCATTTATATTCATATTATACCTTAGAATCTATTGAAATAATTTATCATCTTAGTAATATAAAAAAATTCTACGTTTTCATTGAAATACTCGTTGCGAAATATGGAATTTTATTACTTTTATGAATGTTCTGTCTGTATTAACTATATATTGTAAGTAAAAGAAACATTTTAATTATACATATATACTTTATCATGGTTTTATCCGTTCTTTGTATATTGATAGGAAAACTGCTTTTTTTCATTGTTTCATCTAATGAAAAAGCATGTATTTGAAAAGAGAAATACATAACCAAATGAATAGCTGATATAAATTAAAATATCAAACTCACAGAAAATAAATAAGTTCTTGAAAGACGTTAAAAGCATTTTAATCATTCTTCATTACGTGATTAAAAATTAATCAGTTTTTCAAAACAATCACTAATATTTGTTCATTTATATTTTTAGTTATGAGTCTGTTCGGAGTAAATAAGCTTTTTTAAAAGTATAAGTATAAAAATATCTTCATATTTAATTGACTAGTACAATATGCAATTTTCAAAAATAATTTTGGTAACTAGTAATTTAGTATAAATTAAATATTAGGCGTATACACTGCTGTCTTTTAAATTAAAATAATGAAATTACAGAAGACGATAAAAATAACTGGAAAGTGGAAAGATTTAAAATTAGTTTTTTTATTACAGTATAAACAAAATATATCTTTAGTTACAGAAACATTTGAAGTACTTTCAATTATACGCAGTTACACTGCATAGGTTTAACTAAATTTATATCAAACTACATGTTTGGGAGAATGCCCATATTTTTATTGAATAATACGCCAAATTATGCCGAAGAAAATTTTTAAATAATTAGAAAATTGTTTTACTATATGTATTACAATCTTAATAATACGTACTAGGCATAATTTTGTAGGCTGATACACATTTGAAAACATAAAAAATAAACAATTAAATACATTAATATAAATCTTTTATATTTATATTGTTAGATAAATTGTATTAATTTATCAATATAATTCATTTATCAATATAATTTAATTAGTATATTTGTAAAAATACTAATAATACAATAAAAAAATATAGGAAGTCAGCAAAATAAATTTGATAACTAGCAACCTGTTATACTATAAATATTACAATCTTAATCGCACGTGACTGATAAAGACTGATGATTTGTCGACTTATTATATGTTTAGAAAGATGGATTAGGAGGGAGGGCATGCCGATAGGGGGCAGACAGTATGACGTTCTAAATCTATACATTGCAGGAAACGACTAATGGGCACCTTCTTGACAGCTATTATTTGCTCTTTCACATATAATTAATAATTCTTGCAAAGTTATTCTGAACTAACATATTTCGTCACTGAATACATATATGTTAGAACCCCAAATCTAATATTGATAAGGTTTCGTCGAGAAATCTCGCTTAGAACCTCATTGACGTGACTAGCAGCCCCGATTTTCTAATATTAACCTCAAGTGCCTTGATTAATGACTCTTGTAATAAATGAGTGAAATCAAGATCAGGTACCAGATGGTTTGCTGCTTAAAATACACATTTATCCATTCCGTGTGAAAGCTCTTCAATCGTTTCGAAAGAGTTTAACCGGCTAAATAACTTTTCTCTGGCACAAAAATATTCATAAAATATCCAATATTTGACAACTAATTTTTTAGAGAAATGTCAGTAACAGGTTTTGTTCAAATACCATTACAGTGATGATATATAGGTTATTTTAGAAATTTTTTAACAGGTCATCGTAATTTTTTAACTAAAAAAGTCTTCAAAGTAAAATACTTTACTTTATTTATAATTAAATAAAATATCTCCACGTTTTCAAATAATACAAAAGACATTTTAAAAGGCCATTTAAATTTTTTTATATTAAAAATTGTATGGTTTTTTAATTTAATAAAGTATAATTAATAATAATGTAAAACTTGCATTTAAAAAAACTTTAACTTACATACATTGTAACAATGTATACATAATTGAATATCTTATTAGGAAATTCCACATTTTAGTTTAATCAATCTTTTTATTCGGTATATCTAGTTCTTATAATCTAAAATTTAAAATATAAACAATTTCAACCAGTTATCAGAATAAATTTAGAAATTTGATTATTAAATCAGATATAATGTTCCGATTAAAATATAAAGAAACTGGATATATAAAAACTACTATTTAACTGCAATTTCCTCTAAAAGTTTATTTTTTAGGTAAAAATCATTATCCTCATTTCGTGTAACTTTTTTAAGCTATTAAAGAATGATATCAAATAAAATAAAA
>CM063503.1:106003755-106016255 GCA_032207245.1 Pardosa pseudoannulata
CTTGAACTGAATGAACACTATTAAATAGAAAACGTGTTTTATAGGAAAAAAAAGCAGAATGAAACATTAAATAAAAATTCTAAAACCATGCATCGTGCACGTGTTATGTTATATTTTGTGCTACGTGCGTACGTGTTATGTTATGTTATATTTGTAAATATTATATGCTACAAAGCACCATTAAAATAATTATTAATAGTTAATAAATCTACTACATATTTTACAATATGTCTTCAAATTATATGCAAAGAAATGCATTTTTTGATGGAAAGTGTTATTAATTTAAACTAAGTAATTTAGAAATTTTATATAACTTCAATTATCGTTATTCATCTTTAATTTCTTACAAATGATTACTTAATAATGAACGTATTATTAAACATAAACCTATTTTGAATACGTAGTAATTAAAAATAATATAGATTTCTTCTAGTGCAATGTATAAAATAGTGTTGATGAAAATAGATGTATCATTTCATATATATTTATTGAAAACATTTAGATCTCTATTACATTTTAAAATGTAAAAACAGTTTTCATAAATTTATAGCACAATTAGAGAATTAATCATGGCTTTACTTTCAAAATTTTAATTAATGTGTGATGCAGATATAGAGCTGCTATTAGATCTTGCATTCAAGTTTGCCTGGCGAAAATTACCTCTCATATGCTTTATCCACATGACAAGAGTTATGCCTGCATTCATAATGTGTTAAAATAATTCTAGGAAATTAAGAGTTCTGTACGTAAACTGTGTTGTCATGAAAGACATTCTATTTAGGTTTATAATATATTAAAACGATTTCTCAAAATTGCTCGCTTGTTAATTTCTGCGTTAGCTATTAGATAAATGGGATGAAAGACTTCATATCTGTCTTAGGTATTTCATGTGAAATAGAAACTTATTTTGTTCCGTTGAAAAAAGTATAATATTAAACATACACTTACAATATATTTATAAGCATTGCAGTTAACTAAGTAATAATTTATTATTGAATCATAAATTCAATTTCTGATGTAAATAAAAATTATAGTTTGTTCAAAATAATTATCAAATTATTTAAAACTAAGATATATTCAGATGAACGATTGCTTGAGTTATATGAATTCTATAATAGTATATATATTTTTAACGTATTTGAATCCTTTAAGTTTAGAATTTAAAAATATGCACTCGTAGTTTGAATACATGATCTAAATTAATTGTAAAAAATCATATTAAAAAGTAAAATATATGTGTATTTAATTCCTTGTGTTTATGTTATAACTGTAGATAAGTTTGTTGTTCACTAGGAGAAATGTCAATTAATATAAAAAAATAATATATTTAAAAAAATGGTATGTTTAAAACGAAAGATGAAAATTGAAAATCTTACAAAATATTCATAAGGCAAAGAAGACCAATTTACTACTTAGCCCTTCATTAAACCATTTTTACAGTAATGTCTGTTTTTACAGAAGAATCCCATCGCAAATTTTTAGCAAGTGATGAATGTGCTATGGTAGTTATTTATCTTGTATTCTAGATATAATTGATTCTCATACTAGAAATAATATACTTGTCTTTGACCAATAGACAGCCGGGAGAAAATAATAAAATTACATTTAAATTTAACAGAGTGAAACACTACCTTTTATTAAATTTACAATATATAGAAACCATATAAAAGTAACCCATTGTTTGTTATTTTATACAGTAGAATTACAGTCGTTTTTTCTGCGACATATAAAATAATACGTAGAAACTTAATCACTAAATAATAAAAAAGAGGATGATAAAACGGAAGTCAAATTATTTATTTCTTTTCTATTTATATATATAAATTGATTTCTGTGATATTAAAAAATATATTTGTATTTAAATTAATTTAAAATAATTCTCAAATCATTTTAGTTAGTTTACATAATATATTGTACAGTGTTTATCAGCTTTTCTACGCCTGCAGGTGAATTGTTTTATAATCTAAATGTCTACCAATGCTCGAGAGATACAGCGGTTAGAAACTCAGCAATTAGTTTCCATTACTTCGTTTAGCAAGACACACTCTCATGCCTTAACATTTTAGCTTTATATCTGTTTTTAAAGAGTTAATTTTAGTTAAAATTAAAAGCTCTTTTACCCATTTATTTTTAGCATGGTTAACACCTTTGTTTGGAGGAACTTGCTTTAATTAAGTTTCATTTCCTGTCATTTAATATATATTATTCTTACTGTTTGAAAAGATTTGGAAAGATTCTCATGGAAGTGTCATAGCGACATTTCCCGTATAATCATTACATGAACACACAGGTACATATTATACTTTGTACATGGATTTTTGGTCCAACAGCATCCATGACTGAAACTCTGATTGAAAAGCCTTCTTATATTTGTTGCAAAATCAAATGTTATTTTTACCACTTTCTATTCCCTGCTACGATACTGGCTTTTACTTTTCTCTTATAATTAACTCAAAAATAAACCAACCGTTCGATTACATATATCGTGGAGATCTACAATATATAGTCGATATTTTAAAATTATCCTGTATTTTCACGGGCGGCCGAATGTAACCTGCGTCCCCGTGACAGAAAAGAATTACATTGCCATTCGGATGGTATAAAATTGTTTAGTAAATTATTTAAATCCTGACAGTGGCAGAGATAGGAAGCGTGTGATAACAGGCGTAAGTAGAAAATATATTACACTCTACTCTCGGTTGTTTCAGAATTCCATTGGATATTTTCTAGATATCTAAACCCTAACTATGTCCCTAACTATAGATGAATTGTAGATGAATTATACATCGTAAACGTTCACATGAGATTTTATAAAAGCTGTGCTTTCAAGCACACAACAAAAACAATAATTATAATGTGAACTGAAACATATATCAAGTAAAAAATTATACTAAAAATATTTTGTATTTGAATAGTCAAACACAATTTTTATTCGAATATAAAACTAATTGTATGTATTGCCTGTTGCATTAAAAAAAACATATAACAATAATTTAATAAATGAATAATCTTACCACACTTTTAAACTGGGTAACTCTGGTTTGAAAATTTTGAGTCAATCACTGAGTCTCTGTAACTTTTTTATGAGGAAAATGTTATATTTTTCTTGCCGGTGAGGAAAGAAAAACTTTTAAGGCACGCTAAAATAAATGCTTTCCATTTCTTTCTACTTTTACAGCTTCCAAATCTTATTCCAGTCTTCTTTATCTTCTGAGTTTTAAATTATGTTCACCAACTGTGATATCACACTTAGTTTAGAAACTTGTATCGTAATGGAAATAGGATGAATAAAATCATGCAACGTTTTTAGGATACAGAAATGATGTAAAAAAGGATGGACTAATGAATAGCAGTTCTTTCTGACTGGATATAAAATGTTAAATTTTTATTATTCCCTATATTTCACACATTAAAAATCTTTATGGCGTAGTCCTCTTCCGATATTTCCACTTTCTTTCAATTTGTATTATTTGTTGGAAGCACCCAAAAAAGCATTCTTCTTCCGAAGCACTGATAAAAGTATCTATAACTTTATTCAATATTAATAATATCCTATCTTCCTCATCAGGATCTTGTTGGTTTTCCTCCATAGTGCATCTTAAACCTGAAAGAAAGTATAGAGATAGTAGAAGCCGGGTCTTTTTTATATATAAAAATATAGATTATAACAAAAAGCTCCAGATTATAGGTATTAAGAGTGTATAAATATATATCTCTCTCTTTCTGTATATATATATATATATATATATATATATATATATATATATATATATATATATATATATATATATATATATATATATATATATATATATATATATATATACATATATATATATATATATATATATATATATATATATATATATATATATATATATATATATATATATATATATATATATATATATATATATATATATATATATATATATATACACACACATATATATATATATATATATATATATATATATATATATATATATATATATATATATATATATATAATTGTATGCATGTATGTATATGTTCAAAGATTTGTTTTTCTATGTATAGTCTAATTGTAAAGATTATAAACAGTCGTAATCAACAGTCTGTACAAGTTAGTATGTGAATACAACTTATTTTAACAATATAGAAGTTCAAAATAAAATACTCTTATTATTACGGATTATGATTAAGTTATAAGTTAAGAATTAATTATCGTCAACTTTATTGAAATGTGAAATATATAACTTAAATAGTTAACTGTAAATAATAATTGTCTAGTTATAGAAAATTTTCAGATCATACTTTTGATTTAATCTTAAATAAAGAAAAATAGTGATATTAATTACTACTTTACGAGTAATTTTTTATTACTTTCTGAATAATCTAAAAGTATATGTATTCATAAAATAATTAGATAAAATCAGTTTTATGTGTATTATAAATATATACATTTACATATATATATATATATATATATATATATATATATATATATATATATATACGTACATAATATATACTATTATAAATATTTTTATAGTTTATGCTATTTAAAATGTATTATCAAAATTACGTCATTTAAACAGTATAATCAAACCATTAGATATGAAAAATTCTATTACAATTAGTAAAAAGAAATAAATATTCTATCCTTGGAAATGCTTTAAACTGGTAATTTTTTTACTAATGAATTTCTAACATTGTATAAGGTATGGAATTTTAGCACGACTAAAGAAACAACAAAACAAAAAAAATCTTACCTTTTACTGCTGAAATTCTACCCCAAGTCAGGAATATTTGCTTAACTCATACCTGAGAGTGGATCTAATTTAACAAAAACATTGTTAATTACAACTCATTTCTCTGTAGAGGAGCTGGGAACTATTTTACAGAACACAATATATCGATCAGCCGCCGAGAGTAATATAAATAAATAGAATGAAATTAAGAATGCTTACCTAAACATGAGCAATATATCTTTCCGAAATTCCTCGAAGTTTCAAATATATTTACAGTTATGGATGATCCATTTAAAGGAATATTAAATTTTTAGTCAGATTAAAAAAAGACCAAAAAGGATAAAACATTTGCATTAAACCTAACTAGATCTTCTTTATTTATGATTCATAAAACTTATAATAATATTTACATTTCCCTGGGAAACATTGGACTTTCGAAGTATTTCCACTTTTTATTTACTAAAATATTTAAAACTATTAGCAATATATATTTGAAATATTGTTTATAATTTCAACGTAAAATCCTAATGAGAAAATACCTATTAACTATTTATTGTCTGACAAGGAGTACTGTTTTAGTAATTATTATCAATAATTACTAAAACATATTGAATAATAACACCATTTTTATCTGTATAACACCTTTTAGAAGTTAAGGTAAAATTTGGTTGTTATAGTAATTCTTCATTGGAAATAAAATTATGAAAAAATATTAGTTAAAATGTGTATTTTTCTTGTGCAAATTCGCGTTAACTTTTAATTAACTAAAAACAGTTTTGCTCTTCAAAATATATTCAATTAAACTAACTCTTCTTTTAAGCAAAGTATATTGTCAATGGAATTTGATATTCATATGATTCTTTTACAAATGTTTACAAATTGTGAAATTATTTGATGACACAATAGCTTTATTATTTCATTTCAAATGAGAGTACACTTACTTCTTATATTATTCACCATTAACAAACCACAGATATTTAGCAATTAAGTATGGGAACACCATAAAGAAGACTGATATTACTTTCTAAGGAAAGCAAATTGGAGAAATGTAGTTTAGAAGAATGGACTAAGAAGAAGACCTCTGGGATTCATCTGACACTGCAAGAGGTACCTTTTGATAATTCGGAGGACATTGCGACCATACACTTATTTAACATACCCCGCCATTCTTGAACACGGCTCAAGCCTTGAACTCTCAATCATGTTTATGATATAGATATGGCTGTATGGCTTATGTCAGGTCAGCGCAAGAATTCCACTTGCGGTATCGATGGCTTTGCCTACCAAAAGTCCACAAAACTGTTTAAAGTAACTAATAATTATAATTACATTGTTTGATGTGGTAATAATTACATTAATCACATGGTGATGGATATTAAAACACAATCTCAGATTCTTACTTTTAGTTATGTTTCACTATTTAGTATTTTGACAAATTTCGCCCACATGAAAGTCATTGTACAAATTAAGTAAGAATGAAATTGAGTGGTAATCACATGACACTTTTCTATTATAATAATAACTGTATATAAATTAAATTAGAAACTGAAAAAAAACTGTTTTTCAAAATGTAAGCTATATAAGTGTAAATATTAAACATAATTTTAATGTTGCAATGACATAAAAGTTTAATTTAAAATTAACCTATTTATTATATATAAACATATATACATATATTTAAAAGCTACTTTATAAAGGATTTCTGAGAAAACTTATGGAGGTTTTATAGAAGCCTTAGATTTTGATAATTGTATCCGATTCCTTATAGTGTCATTTAAAACGTTTCACTTATTCTGGCTTCTTTCTCATAAGATAGAGTAGCTACTTAGGAAAAAATGATCATTAAAAAGTAAGAATTACTGGGAATATTTCTTTATTAATATTTATTAAAATCGATTAAACAATGTAATTAAACTGAATAACTAAAAGAATATTAATAAAATTTAGAATGATATTGGTTAAAGAACAAAAGCTTAATAGAAAAGTTAATTAATCGTGCCTATTTTAGATTATTTTTTATTTATATTTAATTATTTTTCTTAGAAGTAATACTACACTGAGAGTTAGAAATTTGATGATAAATTTACTTCAGGCTAATTAATATTCTTCGTTATCAGTCTTTATGATTTCCTGTTTCACTAACAGTAAATGGAAGCGAAATTCATATGAATTTTTATTTCACAACACTCTAATATTAATTAAAATTATATGAAAAATAATGCAGAATTAGATACCCTCTAAACAAAAAAAAAATCTTTTTATTACTCAATACATTTCAAAAGTTAAATATAGGTAATTTGATACAGAAATAAAAACAAACTTTTTTTTTATATTAACAAAAATATAGTATTAGATTTTTAATCATTTTTCCTATATTTAAACACAAGTAACTAAATTTGAGTACTAATTTATTTTAATGTTACAAAAAAATGCTTGTTAAGAATAGAAAAACGAAAAATGTCGAAACGCAAGAAAGATTCTATAGAATGAATAAAAAAATGCTTCCTAAGAAAATTATTAATTTTAAAAATTTAATTCTATCGTAAAGCAAATAGGGATATTTTAAAAATAAACAGTACAGAAACTCGAGTAAAAATTTAAAAACTGGTGATTTTATATTTCAAGCATTCTTTTATTCCATTTAAATTTAAATACCGGTCAATAAATTTGAAGCATTCATTTATTTTATTCTCCTCAATAACCTTTAATGAAATAGATAAAAGAAAAATACGTAAGGAAATAAATAAAAGTTTTATTTTTAATGATATTTTTTATTATATTGTCTCAGCATTATTTCAGCTCTCATTGGATCGCTTGAATCTCGGGTTTCGATGAGTTGGGTACTGTATTGGTTTCTGGCGTGCATTGAACCATTTCATGCTCAGTTAATCCGATTTAAGGGTCACGTCTTACAAATTCGTTCTGAAAGAAAATAAGTTTTTCTGATCCGGGATCTATAGATGTCTTGCCACAGCCACAATTCTTAATTTTATGGTCAGAGTCAATACCCGAATTCAGATTTTAGTTATTAATTGGAAGCAATTTATATTTTACTGGTATCTCTCAAAATTTATTTATTTGAGTAACCCATATTAATACGAAAAATTAATAACAAGTAAAATATTCGTAACACATTTCTTTGTAAAATTCAATACAAATAATTTCATTACAGTTAAAAGCAAATATTGGTTTTTTTATATTTTAAGCATTCTTTAAGCTTGTATGGTTTCTTATTTGAAAGCATTCATATATTTAATTACTTCAAACCCTGTGTTGAGTTTTTACTTTTAAATAATAGATATTGATTAAGAATTAGCTTTCTAGCTTTCACAATATATTTACATATGTGCTATTTTTAAGTATACATTATTACATAACTTATATGATAATTTGATATTTTTAAAGGTATATTAAATTTTCATTGTTAATATAAACATAGAGAATTCTACCTAAAGCTATACGTAAATAATACGTTGTTTGCCGTAATACGTAAATAATACGTTGTAAATACGTTGTTTGCCATAAAATTATTGAATTTATGTCTATTAAACACATTTTTGGAGATTATTTTCAAATAACGTACTCTAAATTACAGAATAAAATCTAATTTATATTCGGCCGAAATTATATATAAATCTTCTATCTTGATAAAGTATCAAGGGATATCAGTCTTATAAAAAAGCGAGTTTAATTTAAGGAAATTCATTTCAAGCATTGTACTTAATTCGGAAACATTCATTAATTCTGTAACAAACGGTCTCTTTTGCGAATATTGCTGTTCCTTTTTGTCATTGTACACCTCTTACTGCGTAATGAGCAACATGAAACAAACAAAGCTTCTATATAATTACTAAACTGGTCTTTTCATTGACGGGAAATTAATTATTGCATCTATCCAACTGGCAAAGTTATCACAGCCACGCCTCATCCATTCTGCAGGGTGCTCAGATGACTGAATGACATTGTGTCTAGATAAAATAAACATTTAAATGTCATAAAAATAGATTCTAGGAGGATAACAAAAATGAATTTGGGGTATTACGTCACTGAAATGGCAGTGTTTTTCCCTTGCGCGATAACACAAAGTAATTCAGCAAACAACTAAATATAATCTGGAAAATGTATATTTGTTAAAAGAAAATAACTACCATAATTATTTATCCAAGTTAATTTTATAAATAACAAAACTTTATCAGATATTATTTCAGAAGTATAACTTTGTCTGGATGTTTAATATTATTTGAAACTAATTGTATTGTTATTCCAATAAAAATTATTAAAATGACAAAATAATGAACATCAAGACTATATTATTTAAATATAACATATTTTATTTATATTTTATAAAATTACAACTTTCTATAAAATTTGCAAATGTAGAATGAATGAAGCTACATTTTCCAGACAAATATCATAAAAGTATATAATGAATAAACCTAAGAACAAATTCTCAGAATAAGTCATTCGAAATATTTCAAGATATAATTAATAACAACCTTCGCCGGTATTTTATTGTTGTTTCCTAGACGAAGTATGATCAGGGAGACCACTATTTCTAAACAAAATAATACAGGTGTATGTTATTATATTAATACCTGTTTTGAACGTTTTCAACGACTGATTGGACAGAAAAAATTTTTTGTAAAATTTGTCAAATCATCAGAAGTATAATGCTATAAAATAATACACATGAGTAATAATAGGATAACAGAAACGAGATAGATTTTGTCTTTGACAATAGACAATAAAACTTTACACCAGGAATGGATAAGCTCCTCAATTATATGCCACAAAGTATCATTATCAAGTACTTTTATAATGTTAGTTAAATAGTATTTATGTATCGTTTTCTCTTTCAACAGTTTGGAAACTTTTATGATATAGAAATTAAACGCATGCATACATTTTTGGACTCAAGCATCCTAGAACGATTCTCAAAGGGTAAATTATTCCAGGAAAATATGTCATTCAGATTGTAACCAGACCGAGTTCTTCAATAGAACTAGATATATTATTAACTGTGATGATAGCAAAATAAGTCATAAATAGAAATTGCACAGGATTATCAAAGAGCATGCATTTTACACTTCCCATTCATATGGCAAAATTGTATAAAGTTGTAAAGGATTTTTATTAATAACACAAGTAATGGTTGCTATAGATATTAGGAAACAATCACCTTGGACTAAATATAAAAGTATACGAAATCATAGTTCTTTGCCACCAAATGATAATCAAATAAATAATATGAAATTACACTAAAAAAGTCCACTCTACAAGACTATTATCAAAATACACAATACAGTTTATGTATATGTATTAAAAAACATTCTAATAATTGAAAAAAAAATGTAAAAACATTTTTATATTTCGGCTAAAATTTCTAAAAATTTTAATTTAACTATAATTTCTAAAAACAAAATCTCTAAAAATTTTATGAGTGATTTTTGAAATAAAATCAATATAAATCAATTTATATTATGTTGTATATATATATGAAATAAAAATGGTATTTTAATATTTATTTTTTCAAAATTCCTTAAAAGCATTTAAGCTAAGTTAAGAGATCAAATTTTACATATTAAAATACAGATGAATAAGGAACTTCAACAAGGTTGCATATATTTTAAGCAATAAAGTTTGGTAGAAGACAAACAGTTCATTGTTAGTTTTTATTTAAATTTTGGGTATTTTGATAGATGACCGCTGGAATGTCCTTCACAAACATTTTATTTTCTTATAAATATATGTTTATGCTTTATGAATTACAAACAAAAACTCATATTTCTATTGTAAGAATAATCTATTAAAAATGATGAACACAAGTATTCATTCATATTATATTTGTTTTTATATGGTCATATCATATCTATGTATTAGTGTGTGCTCTTGTCTGTGTACCAATACTTTAAAACATGTGTGTTAGTGGATTTTAAGCAGATTTATTGGGAAAAATATTGAGGATACATAAAATTCATTAAAATCCTGATAAACAAAGGTATCTAAGACAAAGAAATTTAAGGACGTTCAGCATTACTCAAACTATTTTCATTTAAATTATTCTTGTATGGTTTTACTGTGATTAGTTAATAATTATGCAGTGAATGCATACAAAAAAAATGGGTTATAAACAAATAATATGTTTTCCTCAATAAATGCTATTAAACCCGGTCCATATTGTGAAATGACGATTTTTCAATTAAAACTATTGTGAAAACTCCTTTAAAAATGAAAATTCATCTCACTTTAGAAAACGAAATTAAATACTATTTTGTGACTAGTAGAAAAGACACAATTTCTTATAATTTAAAAAAATATAATTTTATAATATTAAGGTATGTTTGTTTCAAAACTTTTAACTGTGTTTCGGCAATTGGGAAAAATATATAAATACTTAATCAAAAATAAGTGTGTCAAAGGACTAGTTAACATTAAAAACTAATTAATATTTACTGTGTTAAAAGTGCAATAAATATTAACTAGTTGTCTTTATAAAATTATACCATAAAAATTCTAAAGAAAAATCTATTTTAAATTATATATATATATATATATATATATATATATATATATATGCATGTATGAAATTTCTTAGATTGCTATAAATATACGTTGCAACAAATCTAACGATAAACTAGATTCGCGAAAGAATTATTTCAATGCAATTAAACTCTATCTGGCTGTAATGAGAAGGGAAGTAATTTTTCATCTTAAAATCTTGCTAATTTCCCTTGTCCTATTACATTAGTATCCTAAAAGTAATTTGAGTCAAAAAAGCAGAAAATTGACTTCCATGGAAATAAAACCAGCTATAATCGAAAGATGAAACATTAAAACGTGCAGAAAAGAACAATTTGTTTAAAATATCCCTCTATCCAATTCGCAGGGATGAGAAATAACCCTTTTAGACCGTTCATTAGAGTCGCGATCGTAAATTTACTTTCCGAGTTTTAACTAAGTGTGTAATCTGTTTTCCTACCCCGGAATCTTGTTTGTCATGCAAAACGATGCACGCCTATTACAGATATGAGCCCTGGCGAAGAACTTGTCAATTACGACTGATATCTAGTTCTCTTGCATGCAATTATCATAACTAAGAGATTGGATCAGTCATGTGGAGAACATTTCTCCTTTTCGGATTTTAATCTCCTCATATTGGATAAAGGCGAGTGCTAATGGAAAACCTAATTACTTCTCTTAATCTAAGACTACTTAGAAAACTGGTATGTATTTATTACAAAGTAAATGAGAATATCTTTTTCGAATAAAAATATCATTAACAGTGTGAATTGAATGTTCTTATTGACATTATCTCGACATTTTACCAAATGAAAACGAGACAAAAAGCAAAATAATTACTTTTTGGAATATCATGATAAAAAAAGCTTTCATTTATTGCATGAAAAAATACTCATAAATAAATAAATAGATAAATAAATATATATATATATATATATATATATATATGTATATGTATATACATATATATATATATATATATATATATATATATATATATATATATATATATATATATACATATATATATATATATATATATATATATATACATATATATATATATATATATATATATATATATATATATGTTATATTGTTTTTTATATATATATATATATATTTAATAAATATATATATATATATATATATATATTTATATATATATATATATATGTATATATATATATATATATAATATATATATATATATTATATATATATATATATATATATATATATATATAT
>CM063503.1:106018755-106028755 GCA_032207245.1 Pardosa pseudoannulata
ATGACAAAGCCTAATTATTCCCGTCGCAAAATATTCAACGCATGCAAATAAAAAGCTTTGGAACGTTACCGATATGTCCAAAAACGGACGTGTTATGCATATGCCACAGATAGTTCTGAAAACCGGACAATAAAATGCTTTTTGGGTGCACGCAGTAAATTTACATATGGTAGAGGCAAGATACCAATCACTAAAGATCGTACGCTAGGTGTTCAGCGTAGGAATCCGATAAAATGTCAAGAGGGTATACAAAGTCGTCATTCGAGTATTCGCACATGCCTTCGATATGACACTTCCTAGGAAAGTTCATGATGAATAAAACTGTGTTATCAAAATGGAATGAATGCCCTGGAAGCCTTGCGTGTGCCATCAATCTCCAAATACGTGGTCCATGTACTTAACAAGATCTGCGTGATTTAGTACCCGTAATCGAAAATACGGGCTGATCCTGTAATAAACCTTGCTCCCGATGACCAAGTGTTTATGAGAAAATTGTCATAGAAGTGCATCAAAGAATGACTTCAGGACACAGCGCGTGTGTTGAATATTCCGAAGACAACGGCTCTCAATCTACTGCATTCGGTACTCCACACGTTTCCCTACAAGCAGCTTTCAGAGGTCCAAATGTCGGAGAACTACATCTGAGCTTCGCAAATTAATTCCTAATATGATATTATGCTGATAATGACATACTATGGACATCGCATACTATGGACCACACTATCACTTCGCATACTATGGACCGATGAGGAGCATTTCACCTTAAATGTTAACATTAACACCAAGAATTGTGTGCAATGAATAGAGACAAATCCTGATGTTTTGACACCAGTACAATTATTTAACACCATAGTGACTGTGTTGTGCGACGTTACACACTTGTTCTCTTCCATTTCTTCGTTGAGGAAGTGACAAATACTTTGCTGTAGCTTTCGGTATACAGCTATGCTGCAAAATTATGTACTACCGGAATTGTTTCGGCAAGATGCACTCAATGACATCATTAGGATGCAAGATAGTGTACCTTCATATACCGAGGTCCGTTAAACGAGTTTGGAAGAACATTTTGGTGATCGCATATTCTCACACCAGTATCCTTTTCCAAGACCTTCGCAATCCTCCAATCTGACACCTATGGATTTCTGGTTTTGTGGATATCTCAAATTAAGATTTTACCTGTGCAATTCGCAAACTTTGTTGGTTTTTAAGAATTTTACAAGGCTTGAGACTGCAAGAATCAATCATGCCATGTTGCATGCAATAGTATTTACCACCTTCTCCCACATGCAATGCGTAATTCTGTGTGATGACACTCATGTGGAAAATGTTTGATCTAAACAAAAGTTTTCTTTTGTGCGATATATGTTGTCATCAGTGACCGGTATCTTCTTCCGGTCATATGCGGTATGCCTCCGTGAGCACTGGTGAAACATGTCCATTTTAGGACCTATCAGTACCGTTCCAACTCTGTCTACGGTTCCGCATGCGCTAAAACTTTGAGACAGGGATAATTAGGCATTGCCATTTTACATTTTCCAGTTCGTGTAACTATAACCGTAACCGTGAGTATAACTTTGTTGTCATTCATAGAATATCTTCTAATAGATATATATGCAATCTCACCTCGTTTGGTTCTCACACCGGAACGGATGCTAGAGTTATACCTGTTAGCAAAGTTTCTTTTATGACTACCCTTTATACATACTTAAAATACCAGTTAAACATTTTGAATATCATGAGACATATGAAACAATATTAACATATATTCTATTTAAAAATACTGATGTTCTAAAATATCAATACTTTTCTTTTATCCGAAGGAAAATATAAAACTTTTACAACGTTCAATTAAGATAAAAAAATATTAAAAAATTGGATGAAATTTAATTGCGGTGATATATAATTCATTTTACAAAATTGTACTTCTATCCCAATTTGTTAGAAAAATATAACCATCTGATCTATATATTTTATTTCTGATTAAATATTTTTTATCTTCAGAAGCTTATAAATCTGAAAAGATATCATTAAAATTTCAAATATGAACAGACCAAAGAAATAAAATGAAAATGGACATTACACAAAAGAATGAATGAATTAATGAAAAAAGGAGTGGAATTATTAATGACTGATGAAAATATTTTTTTTAAGTGTCAAGATTTAAATATATTAAATTTTTCCCCAGCTAAAGATATTATTCTGTCTATTACAAATTTTTTGGAAAAGAAAGTACTAAAATAATTACACATTTTCCCACTACTTTCTTTTTTAAGTTCTTATTTGAACTCTTTCTTCAGAAATATCTTTAAAAATATATATGTAGCTCCATATGTACTGAACGTCCGCTAGGTCAATTTGTTGTCATCTGGATATTGTGCAGATGAATGAACCGTAATCAAATCTGCAAACTGTTAAGGACATATATAATTATTAAGTGTAGATTTGAAATCTTAAAACTTGAAATATATATTCTTATGCTATATATTTTTTAAAAATCTAATTACATTTTACTATATGCTTCCATGTAGAAATAAACCTAGTAGAATTTAATATCTTTTTCAAATAAAAAAAAATAATTCAACATTTTCTTTCAGTTGAAATTGATATCATTTAAATAAAAATTCTTCATTAAAAATATATATAATATGTATTATATATACCTGTATTTATTATATGTTTAACTGTAAAAGGCTTTATCAGTCAGGTTTAATACCATAAAATTTAGCATGGAAGATAATGAGGACTTATGTGTCAAAATAATTTTGGAAATATAAATAGTTCAAAAATCTTATGGTAAGATGAGTATTAATGCTATTGGAGTTTACAAAATCAAAATGTGCAATTAATGCAAGGAAACTCTGAAAATGCAAGCGTACGGTTACATTAATGACAGAAGCACTAGTAGCTCAGTTTAGGAAGATACGTTTTAACTGAAGGCAATAAATGGCAGTTCGATGCAGCATGTGTCTAACTTAATTCAGGTTCAGTAATTTAGGATATTGTCTTATATCCCCAAATCAAGTTGAGTTATATGTGAATTTAGAAAACTTAGCACTTACATAATATTTCTGTCCATTACTAAAGTCACTCTTTTCACAATTACACGCCCGCATTGCTTTCAGTGTATAACAGAATGAAACACTTGTGATAACTGCAAATGATATCCCACGGTCTATTACTGTCAGTATGTAGACAACTTTAAAAATTCAAATTTCAGATATGTTACTTTTTATGGTGTAAATGTACTACATGAAAGCAATTTTGCAATAAAATGTTTTCTTTGTAACCAATATGTCTAAATTTCAGTATGTACTCTCCAGCAGCACCACATTTACCCTATTGCTGACTTATCGAAGTATTTTTTCCCTTAAACTTATGTTCCATTTCATTTTAATACCCCTTTCTAATTTGGGGATATTTAAGTTTTTAAATAGAGATTAAGATGGTTCTAAGTAGTTTTGTTTAAAGAAATACTATATTAATATATGTTAAGAATTTACAGATTCAAAATCTAAAATACTGTGGTTAATCTGTTTAAATACATATCATTTGGCACAATGAAACTTTTTTAAATAATTTTAGTCATTTTAATGCTCTTTCTTTAGTTAAAAAATGAACTTTTATCTTTCAAAATATTACTTACATGTTTACGACCTATTACCTATTTATGAGTCATCATTCAAAGAACGGGCTTTAATAAATAATAAAATAAACCAATGCCAACAGAATGTTTTATTTTCTGTCTAATATTTTAAAAAATTTATTTGATTTATTAAGGTCTATTTACATTTTTAAAAATCTATATTTAGAATGTGTAATTAATTTGTTTATAATATTGAAATGATCGTTCAATGATTATTTAAGTAATGAAAATTGTATGATATTATTTATTACTCCTTTACCTGTAAATATATTCGCATTTCATTAAACCCTTTTAATATCCATCCGAAATCTTTAAATCATTTCCAATTTTTAAATAACATTTTTTGTATCATTTAATTTTAATTTGACATCCCCAACTAAAATACCTCACCAGCGGGAAATAGATATACAGAACAAGATAATGTGATTTATACACTGCAAATCTCTGCGCTGTGTAACGCATTATTACGTCCATTAAACAACGTGCCTACAAAGAATTTTCGTTCCAATGCGTGGACTCAAATGCGGCAGGTCCCTACTTTCCGCATCATTAATTTAGCGAGATGAAGTGAAATTCGTGTTTCATAATTCAATGAAAAGTTAATCAACGTGATGCATCAGGAAGAGTCTAATAATACACCACGTATTATGAAGTACCTAATGAAAATAAAATTCGCAGTTAATTACATCTTAATAATTATTTTACAGTTAAGAGGGAAGCAGAGAACTTAAATTTAAGGTGACAATTTTCCATTTAACTAAGAACTATATCAACGGTATATATATTTGTTAATATATTTGTTGAAATCACTGGTTAAACCTTACTATTGTTTTAAGGAACAGTTTAAAATTATAATTTTAAGGCTTAAAATTAAACTTTCCTATACACATCAGAAATATTAATAAAAATGTATTAAACAAAATATAAGTATTTAATTAATATTTAAACTATAACATTATTATTATTGCTTGAAAACGATTTAAAATGTTACTTAAATATGTGCAATGTTCTGCTGTATTTTTTGTAATATAAGTTCAAAAACATATTACCTAATATTTCTTAATTTAAATCTCTACTTCTTAAAAGTGTCAATTAAAGTTTAATTCAATACATAGTAGTATTACATACATAGTTTTATTTTCTATGTATATCCGATTGAACTTTAGTCAGCTTTTTCTTTTGACACTTTCTTTTACTTTAGAATGAAAAGCAAAACTTTATTGTGTTTCTGTGTACTTTAATATGTGCAATACTTCAGAAATAAATTTGAAAAACCTTTTAAATACTATAAGATGTTATTTTTTTAGTAATACTAGAGTAAATCTTTGGCCTTATAATTTGTACTGGATTTGCTTAAAAATGTTTAATAAACCTTTTAAGTCAATTTAACACATTATTTTCTTCATAATAATACCATCCTTTGAGTTTAAACCTTAAATAATTTTTCTCTTTGTGTTTGAATTTCATTTTTTATTCAACTTGTATTTTTATTCTTACATAATATTGTACTTTTATTATTCATAAAACGTATATCAAAGTAAAAGTTTCTCAAAACATGTCTTATCTATATTCTTAAAGTAATCTCGAGAGTTTTAGCAGAGAAATATATTTATATATTTTATTTGTCATTTTATTAGTATTTTTAGTGATACTTTTAGCATAGTCGAGAGTGTGACAAACATAAAAGCCTTTTTCAAAGTATATACACACTAATTTGACATATTTTATTAAAATTAGTTTATTAATTTAAAATTTAAGAAAATTTCACTGTGTAGGAATGAACATTTAGCTAATTTATTTTTTTGAGGTTGACTAAATTATTACTGATTAATTAATAAGCCACTAATATAAATCAGGAATCGATTATGTTGATTACAGTCGTAAAATAAATTTTAAATACATAATGATTTGTATAGTAGATATGTATTGTAGAAGTCATTGTTTGTTAAAAATATTTTAGGCCAGATATATTAATCTATGCTTAACATTAATTCTTTATCCTCATGAGCATTATCAGTCTAAAAAGTTTTTTAATCATGTTTTTAATTATTCAATATCCTTGCATCTTTAAAATTCTGAAATAATATTCAAATATAAAATCATTATATTTTTTCGATATATTAATTTAAAATATTTAAAAAATTAATTTACATTAGGATTTCTTAAATAATAAATACCATTCCTTATCATTTAGACTTTAATCTTGTCCTATTGGCTAAGTGCACTTTGCATACAATCTTCCACACGTGTTCTAAAGGAAGGTTATGTAATTAAGTCATTGTTATTCCTTATTAAAATATATAAATACTACTGGCATTACGATGTTTTTCACATTAAGAAATCAATGTGTCAATTTGTTACGTGAACCATTATATAAGTTTTAAAAGGCCTTGTTTGCGAAAAGCAATATTTTGCCCAGTTTTTCAAGAAAATTTATTACTGTTTGTCTGTTTTACATTATTTAATATATCCTTTACTGTAATAAATAAGATATTTAGTAAAATTGAATAAATATGTCGTGTCTACTCATATAAATTTCTTATTTATTTTAACAGTTAATTATTTATGCATCCAATCAGATTGCTCCACAGTTGATGTTTATAAGATTTATTTAAATTTTCAACATCGTATGAAACATTTCCCTAATGATGAACAGCAATATTGCATTATATAGTTAAACCTTAAGATAATGTCAATGTTAATATTTCCACTCTCAGTAATTATCCCAAATTTAACAGTTATTTATGTACGTACATTATTATTAATATATTTAATTTATATTTTCCAAATGACCATTTTCAAGGAAAAGATTTTATTTTACAAACTTAATAGTTGGACATGTTTAGCTCTTTAATTATTATTATCAGTTCATATAATTTTTTCAGAAAAAAAAACAAGTTTCAAAACTAACCATATTCTTAAGAAAGATCTTGATTCAATACCCCCCAATCATCCACTTTTACTTTTTAAATTATAATACTGTAATATTAAGGTGCTACACCAATCTATGTTAATTACACAAGCAGGTATTATTTTTTACATTCTCCTAATTTACATAATATCAGTATTAAAATTTTATTTACCACACAAGATTATTTTAGAGAATATGAAAATTCTTGTCGAGATAAAGGTAACACTCTACCTGTTCCATGTCTAAAGATTTTGTGCAGAACATTTTTGATGAATTATCCCAGAAAAGTGATAAAGATTTAAAAGGAGTATGTTTAAAGATATGTTCACTGCGATAGAACGTAAGTCGTTTTATTGTGATTATCTGTATTAGTATTGTTTAAATATTTTATGAATAATTTTTACATGTAAACTCTAAAAAATATTTCAAAACAGCTATTACTTCCAGAGCTATACAGAAAATTAAGCATGGATAATTTTAAATTAATTTTTTGTTAATTTAGACAAATATTTGTATGGAAATATGTCTTTGATATATGATATATATATGATATATTTGAATAATGCAATATGTTGTACTGTATTGTAATCGATTGCTGTAAACCTATTTTCTTTAACTTTTTCTTTATACCCCAATCTGTAACGTTAATTTGAAACAAATATTTTTGTGAAATAATCATTTTTCAGTATGGCAATGATATCCAAGAAAAAATTTAAGATTCATTCAGTTTTTTTCTCAACTATAGTAAAGGATTGTCTTTCAAAATCTATGCATACGAGTCATTAATCTTGGCTTAAAACTCAATTATCTTTGCATCAAATATGTATGGGGAGGGGAATAATCTTTGAGTATCATAAATTTGTAAAACTACAGTACTTATAAATGAGGGTATTATTAATCCCAATAAAAGTGTAATTTTACTTTTTTCTAATGAGTAAAACCTACAAGGAACTCTTTGTAAAATATTTCTTTTATCAAAGTAATTAAAGCGGCATCTTCATAAATTATTTGTTAAAATTATATTTCAGTTTAGAAGATTTTATTAAATCTTAGCAGCAATAGTAAATTTATAAATAATGACAGCATTAAATAAAATAATGTATTAGAGTAGTTTCGGATATTTAGATTTATACTGCATTTTATGTGAAAATATTTCTAGAAATTATTTAAAAAACAATTAATATATTTTTAATTAACCACAAAATCATTTTTCAGAGATAAGAAAGATATAAGAAGTAATTTAATTTACCAATTATTTGAAAAAAGGTTTATAACTGTCTTGTACGGTTCGGATTTTGCAGTGATTTATTTGTATCACTCTTCTAAACGAAGTTATTTGTAACCTTTTCTAAAACTGATCCAATCTTATTCCCTAAATACGACCCTTTAGTTCCCCAGGAAATGAAAGAAATTGAAATCGGTCCCTTTTCAGCCATCTTTTCCTAGAATGTGCTGCAATTGACGAAATAAGCCTTGCTTATTGATTTTCTCAGGGACTGACCATTAGTTTAGAGTTTAATTGACCATAACAGACAACGATGGAAGTAGATGAATCAGAGATGCCTAGAACTGACAAACTGGAAAGCTGATTGATTGCAAAGGAAAACAGTCATCGTCATATTTCATTGAAAAGATCACATGAATGCAAATAATAATTAATTTGGCACATTATAATCTTAATGAATGCATAGATAGAATGAGCATTTTATAAAGAAATATTTTATTCTTCTTAACCCTACTGAATGTTATTCAGGGAAAATATAGTTAGAAAATCAGTACATCTCGTTTACAATTCTGTAGTATTATGTTACAATATGTGTATGTAGTATTAATTTGTGTTTCCGAAATGATGTTATAAAATTTAGTAAGAACACGTAAATAATTTACAAAATATTTAAAAACTTATTAATCTTCTTATCGTACAATCAAAAACATTTAAAATTTATATTAAATTTCAGAATAAAATTTCGAGTAAGTTTTATGAATAAAGTGTGATATATTATTAGTAAAATTATATTAAATGTATATAGAAATACTGAACGTATGCGATCTATTTTTTGAAATTTTAGGATTGGATAGCATTATTCAGAAATTGGTACCTATTTATCTTACATTTATGTATAATTAGTTATTTTTAAACCAAGAAGTATAAATTAGGGTTAATTTTAGATATTTGAATTGCATAATAAAAACTAAACAACATTAAGCTGATTAATTATTAACCTCAATAGTACGGACTTCACAATTTGAGATAACCTTATATAAATTCTAACATTATAATTGTTGAAAGTGAAGTGTTTAAAACAAAAACTCAATATTAAATAATCGAAAGTCAATAATGACCAACAAATAGTGTTAGATGAACTGTGAGATAATTAAATATTTAATTTTTTCTCAAAACTTTTATCAATATGCTTAAAACTCTTATCACATTCTATATTATATTTCTCATATATATTATATTATATAATCACATATATTATATTATTGTGAGTATATTTTTCACAATTTTATTATAATAATATACTTTTAAATATATTATTTTGCATTTTAGTAAATAAAAAAATATTTATTATTATTATTATCAAATCCTAGAGAAAGATATTTTATAAAACTCTGAATTTATGAAAGTCAATGATATCCAGTATTAATAACAAATTAGTAAAAATAAGCAGTAAACTTGTGATTACTTAAAAACACTATAATTACAATCTGACAAGGATTTAGAGTTTAATAGAAACAAATTAAATGTATTTATAAATTGCAGAAAAAAATGTAATCGTTTTTTTGTGCCAGATGAATATTTTTTTGTTATAAACAGATTTAGATTCATTTTAATGAATCACTTTTATATTATTCATTGCTCATCAATAATACATGCGAAACCTCTGATGTCCTTAATTTGGATTGCCTTACGCTCTTCAATACCGGTTCATTAATCATTCACCATCTACGTCAAAGACCAGGTAAGTTCGAAGTAAAAGGGTTAATTAAACCATTTTAGGAAAACTCTCTAAATTCTTTTTCATTCAGTGGGAGTACTTGAGGAAACGCAAAGAAAAAATAACAAGAAGAGGGTTCCTTAATAGCAGCCGCAGATGTTGGCTGTTTCTTAGAAGAGGAATTCATAATTTCTTTGCATTCTCTTGGAATCTCAGCATCTTTATTGAAACAAATCTGAAAATTTGGATAGCATAGAAAATAAAAGCTTGCATTGAAATATTTATCAAAATATTTATCGAACTTGTTTCTTTGTTTGAATTACATAACTTTCATTTTTGTATTGATTACATTGTTTATGTTTCGATTTTTAAAAGTTGTCGAATAAAAGGCGAAAATAACATATTACTTTCGATCCAATAATTTGAAAAGAGAAAGGTCAACATGTATATTAGCAAACTCAAAATTCATGCTTACAATATTAACATATTTTTTTTGCATCTGCA
>CM063503.1:106033755-106038755 GCA_032207245.1 Pardosa pseudoannulata
AACAATTTTTATTCCTGAACTAATAATATTCAGTTAATAACAGATTAATTTTAAAACATATATCTTTAATATTTTTTTATAAATTTGGCGAAAGATCCAAATAGTATTGTGATTTAGAAAATATCTTCTAAATGGATAAGTATGAATTTAAAGCTTATTGTTAAGCTCAGTACATTACATAACAAATTATTCAAAAATAAAAAAGGCCATATTTTATAACTCTTAATGAAATTCTTATTTTAGAAAAAATTACAAAAATAAGAATTATAGATTATCCACTCAAATTCAATAATTTAAAAGAGAGTTTTAATTGTATGCATTGATTGTTGAAGTATGACCAACTAAATTAATTGTAAGAAACTATAAATATGATTTTTAAATTATATTATTATAAATATAATTTTAAGCCATTTAGACTGATTCCTCTATTACTTGTTGTTTTTGAACGTTAACGAAAAAAAAGTACACTTTAAAAATATTTAAGTGAAAACTCTACTCTTTTCATTTAAAATATAGCCGAACGATGGCCGATTGGTTAGGGTGCTGACGGAGTTCGTGGGTTCGAATCCCGCAATGGCATGGATGTTCGTAGCCTTTCGGAATCGGCTTTAAGCTGTAGGTCCCGGTCTCATTAGCCGTCGTGTTGCAAAAAGTAGACCGTAGCACTCCAAACCAAACCAAACCTTTTAAAATTTAATTAAATAGGACTGTATAAAATAGTAATAAATGGTATAAAATTAATGATGTGCTGACGGAGTTCGTGGGTTCGAATCCCGCAATGGCATGGATGTTCGTAGCCTTTCGGAATCGGCTTTAAGCAGTAGGTCCCGGTCTCATTAGCCCTCGTGTTGCAAAAAGTAGATGCTATTTTTAAAAATTATATTAAAATATTAAAATTATAAATATAAAATATAATACAATATACTTAAATTTATATAATATATATATAATAATATATATATATATATATATATATATATATATATATATATATATATATATATATTTACATATATATATACATATATATATATATATATATATATATATATATATATATATATATATATATATATATATATATATATATATATATATATATATATATATATATATATATATATATATATATATATATATATATATATATATATATATATAATGTAACTAAAAAAATGTATCAAAAAATAAATTACAAAAAGGTCATAGATAGGTACAACTTTATATTAACTGAAATTGTAGTATATTATAAATAAATTAATTAGTTTTTTTTTGGGGGGGGGAACCTTATTAATACGTTGCGATGAAAAGTTTAATTAAACCTTTTATTTTTTTTTAAGTAAGGACGCATTACCGTTTCCATGCCTTCTTAAAAGATTATATTGAAAAGTTTTATTTAACCATTTCCGCTTGCAAACCAGGAAGAATGCATCAATGTTTGATGTAAGGTTTTTGTTAGGTTACGTCTTTGACGACAATAACCTTATAATTGGCATTCTTGTTATGAGGTTGAATAATTGTCATAAAAGCTTTTTTTTTCTATTTGGGGCATGAGATTAGAATATATATATATATATATATATATATATATATATATATATATATATATATATATATATATATATATATATATATTGTATCAAAAAATTTTCAAAACACAAAAAAAATGAAAATATTTAATACAATACCTGAAATAAAAATAAGGTTGTATGACTTTGAAAGTTATTATTTTTATTAATTAAATTTTAGAATATTCAATGTGGTTATTTCAGAATAATTATAACTTTTATTAATTAAAATACTTTTATTTATAATTAACTTTAATTTAAAATTTCCATAGTAGTGCAAATCGAGCTATTTAGTTTACAAGGAAGATGTATAGATAGATATATACATTGATAGATATAAAATTTGATGACTAGAAGCTTACAAACATATTAAACTTTTTTTTTCCTTTTGTTACTTTTTTTCAGCTGTGTTTATTCGAACTATTCTATTCAAGAATTCTATGCTTTATAACATCCATATTTAGTTTCTCTATTATGTCACACAACGTTCATATCTCAATATTTTCATTGCGTGCTGTAATGTTTGCTTTCACCAAAAGCTCTATATCGCAGGGGGCGGGGGAATAGTTGAGTCCGGTTGCGCAGGATAAGCGGATAAACTTCCGGTGATCCGCAGCCCCTTTTGTTGCTGCGTGCCAAGTTTTTTGATGACCAGTCATCATGATGGAACCATTTCCCCCGAGTCCTGCAACCCACATAATATTGGGTGTAATCCCTCCCTCGGAGACCCCTATCTTAAACGTCAGAGCGAAGATAAGATCTTTTAAGCTGTAATTTTCTCTGGCCCAATCATACCTTGCCAATCGATCAATATAGAATTGTTTGTGGCCGAGAGGAGAAACAGACTTTCGAATACCCGCTTTTGTTGCGAAAAACTTTCATTCAGCTTTCCCTGGCCTTTCACTCACTTTATTGTGAAAGGTTGCTTTATATCGCCCATTGGAGAAAATTACATTTTGATTGGTTTATATAGTTTGAATGATTTTTCAGTACACTGAAAATTGAATTGCAAGTTGGATATATTGTAAGGTATGTGCCTACCCTAAATTCGTCGTTACTATTAAATTCCTTTTTTAAACCACAAATTAAGGTTTTCTGTTTCACAATGAGTTAAGTTGTAGTACACAATCATTTATAAGTATGAGATTTATTACCTTAAGTAGTTTTTTAAACAGCTGTAAAAACATAAACAATAATTTTTAATGAAAATTTGCTAGGCCTGTAACAATCTACAGTATTATTGTTTAACTATAGATTACAATTAAATTGTTTCATTACATATACATTTCAAATTAGTATTCAAAGAATTTAGGTTGTTTTCCAGAATCCCACACATTTTTTTCTTTTATTTTGATGAATATCATTACTCAAAATATTTCTAGTGTCTTCGAATGAAATGTTTGCTAAATTACTTGATTAATTTATAACCATGTTATATATACCAGTAATCACATATTTATTTTTAAATACAGTTCTTAGAAAAATGAAATGATTCCTTTTAAGGAAAAATTCAGTTTATGTTTAAATTGCGGAAAATTTCAATAACTTTTTAAATTACTACAAATTATTTGGTTCACATCAGATAAATATACACTAGGTATATGTTATGTAATTATTATTGAAACATACAATTATAATTTGTTTCTGTAACCATCGAAATATAAGCAAATAAACACAAAAGATGTAAAGAAAATATCATTAGAAAATAATTCAAAATTTTATTTCATTTCATATTTGAATATGTTTACCTATTTTGTTAGAAGATATGGATATTTTATTATACTTTGAATGCTCAAAAGAAAGTTTCTCAAAGAAAATTCATATGTATTAATTTGTTCTGCAATTACGCTTAACGTCGTACAAATGAAAATCTTAAAAATTTCCTTTAAAAAATGATATTTTCTTAAATATCTTTACTAATATATCTGTTTTATTTTATCTTTGAAGTAAAATAAATATTAAGATGTATTATATTATTTTTGATTGGTTACTTCCTTACAATAAAAAATAATTTTATTTTTAAATAAAGAACCTAGATTTAAGATAATTATAAAGTTATTATACATTTATCAATTAATATTCCAAAAAAACAATAGTATGATAGCTTCTTTTTAAACACAAAAATAAATGTACAATCACTGTATTACCCTATATTTCAATCTATATTTAGAAAATTATTTTGTTACAAAAAACAGCTTTTCCTCTTATTTATTATAATCGATGTTATAGCTGATTTATCAGATGTATTTAAAATTTGGAAAATTAAATAATTTTCTCTTATGAACATCTATTACTTCGTTAAAAAAATCTGGAATTGGTTTAATGTAATATTTGAGAAAATAATAAATTATTGATTTCAAAATATAATTTTAAATTATCTCACTACAGAAGTTCACGTTAAATGAAAGTAAATGTAAAATAATGCTTCTATAAAATTCCATATAATGTTTTTTGTGTCTAAGTATAAAAATTGGTTAGAACGTTATTTAAGAGCACTGAAATTTATATAAATTTATGATCATGAACTAAAATTTGACTTTTCCCTCCTCATTCCTGAGCCATGAATCTGAGCCAGTAGATATAGAATATGGATTGATTGATCCGATTTTATTGAAGTGTCTATAAGAATATGCTAATACTGAAAGTATATACTTAGAATTTTATGTTAGTAAATGATGCAATTATCTAAATATATTTTATTCAATTTCCTATTATTTTACTCTGTTAGTAACTCACCATTTACATTATATTAAAAAACTAAATATTCATCACCTTCAAATTTATAAATATAAGAATTTTTTATTTGAGTTGAATTACACTTGTCTTTGAGGCCATCTATTCAGTTTCAGGAAAGATATAATCTGCTACTAGGAATCAAATGCCATAAGCTCGTGTTTATATTTCATCTCTACATTATACCTGAGGTCCGAGTTTCAAAAGGATCCAGCAATTCCTTAATTGTCGTATACAAGAGCTCAGATGAATGGACAAAGGAACTGCAAAATAAATCTGAGAGTTTTAATTTCTTGGCTAGTAGCCTGCAATCAGTAAAAATAGAGCGAAATTAGAAGCAGATTTTCTCTTATAAGGATGGCAAAAATAGGAAAATTTTAAATCAAATAGGTAAATTTTCGTGCTTTATGTTCAAAATAAAGAATTCACCCTATAATATATGTGTTCAAAATTCACCCGCTTAATATAATGTATGCGAGTATATAGAAAGGATATTATAGGCCATATAAATTAGGCAAATAGCATTTAATATGACTTGTCACAAATTATTATTTTTATATAGCATATTCATAATTTTTTCTGGAGAGATGAGACATTTCTATATTTGGTACAATTGAGCATGAAAAATATATCAATATATTGAATGTCAGTTTGTATGCATTTCTAAAGATATTATACACAAGTTGTTTAGTTTATATT
>CM063503.1:106043755-106061255 GCA_032207245.1 Pardosa pseudoannulata
ATATAAACAACATTCTAACGCAATGTATTTTAGTCACCGCTGTTATGCTTTAAATTCAAATATTAGAAAAGATTTAATCAAAAGGTTTTTTGTTTACCTCACTACAATATAATTCCCAATATTTTTTTATTTAATGCATTTAATCAATTAGTAAAAAATGTGCACTTGTTGGTAAGCAAAAAATAACATATTCAATGCTAAAATTGCCTGTATTTTGAAAAAAAGATATGTTTAAGGCTAATAAACGGAGTAGAATATTTCATATAAATATAAAATATAATAAATGCATGGAATTGTTTTATGTTTATTGTTTTTAAAAGTATTGCATTTTAATGGTTTAAAGAACTACTAATTACAAATAGTTTTGGCTAAGATTTCTATAAATATGAAAAGTAACAATTTCTATACCCTTGCTTCCGTGTATTATGAAAATCCAAGTTTATTCGAGGAAAAGAAAATAAGCTTATTATTTAGAAAAAAATTAATATATTGAAAAGCAACCGTTTATCTCAAAATTCTGCAACTCTGCAATCATTATAGAAAAAGGGTGTTTTATAACAACTCCTCCACATTTTTTATGCTTTTATTGAACATTAACAAACAAAACATTGCATTTGGAAAGATAAGCTATGTAATATGTAATATGTCACTTGCTGTATGTTAGCTATCTTTTGTATTTTAGAAAATTGCCATTTTAGTTATATAATTTGTTAATACCGGTGATCTTGACTTTGTTTCAATCTATTAAATTATTTTTAAAAAAATTTGTTACTTTCAGTTCTGTACCCTATATGAATGAGATTTGTTGTAAAGTAACCTATAGTGATCATACTTCAAAAGAATGTATGGTTTTAAAATCCAGGATATGAATATAAATAAAACCATTAGATCTTTACAGTTTATTTAATTATTCTAGGAAGTTCATATATCAGTTCAATATATTTCAATATATCAGTACTTGAATTCTAAATAGTTATATTAATTTGCTACTTGTGTAAAATATATTGCCACATAAATTGAAAACTATTATGTAAAAACATAATAGTGTATGTTTTAACACTATTATGTTTCTACATAATAGTTTTAAAACATCACGTATATGCAAATATAACATAAAACTATTATGTTATATTTGCACATATTAGGGTATAAATATTTAAAAATTACACGTTAATTCAAGCAAAATCGCTTTAACTTAATAATATATGGCAGATAGAGCTGAGTTAGATAACGGAAAATATGTACCTATCTCAAATAATTAGGTACTTGGATTTATATATATATATATATATATATATATATATATATATATATATATATATATATATTCAATCTTTTATAGGTATAGTCATTACACGTTGATTATTAACTCCTCACAATTTTACTTGGTTAATCATAAATGCAGAACTGTAATACTATCCTCAAATTCAGCACATTTCAACTTAGAAAAAACAACCTACAATGATTAACTTTTGTATTTTACTTTGTTATTTTTTTTATCCATTTAGTTTCGGAAAATAATCCAAGCACGATAATCCCACAAAGCATAAGCAATGAAGGTCTGGTATACTTAAAATCCCTTTATTCTTGTAACAGTCCATATATGAAATGTGAATTATAGTGAATTGATAATAGTATTACAAAAGCAAATGCATTTCATTTTAAAAGAGTTCGAAATCTAAAGACTTTCCCACCTCATTTATTCATTTACGTTAAAGAGGCTTAACATAAAAAACAGGTTTTTCTCTGTAAAATTAATTTAGGTAATTCAATACATTAGTAGTTGGTTTCATATATTTTAGCTTTGAAGGAATATTTGCATTAACTTTTTGACAAAATTTGCATCAATATTCGTTGTAAGCTTGCTTTTAATACCAAATTTCATATTTTAAGACATTTAATAATGCATTATAGATCATAAGACGAAAGTTAAATAAATTTCAATTTCTGCGTATGACATTCACGTTTATATGTAGATATCTGTTTTTCAGCCTTTAATTGAAAATGCTATGTTTGCGAATTATGAAGCTTAGCTTATAATTTAAAGTACCGAGAATCCTAGCGACTTTGTGATATAAACGTGTAAACACAATATATTTTCCCTCTGGGTGAATTAAAATTATCATTAGAATATCTTCAATTCACAATATCTTTATTCATGACTCTTAAAATATCAGTACAAATATGAGAAATATCACACTTTAAAAATGTTATATTAAAAATGGTTTAAAAAATTTATATATACATATAATTTATTAATTTTAATAAACATGACTCATAATCCAATTATCCTTTTGCATTTCAACTTTATATTATATATATATTTTATCTGTACTCATAATATGTACATATCTGTAAGAATAAAACAGTCTTTAGTTAAAGATATTGTTAAATTATTTACAACTGTCATAAATTTCTGATATGAAAATGAAACATTTTATATTCTAGCTAGAGCTAAACAAAAATTGTGTTTCATAAAATGTATTAAATAATGGTTTTATTTTAAAATAATCTCTC
Source organism: Pardosa pseudoannulata (assembly GCA_032207245.1). NCBI lineage: Eukaryota > Metazoa > Arthropoda > Arachnida > Araneae > Lycosidae > Pardosa > Pardosa pseudoannulata. The sequence goes on from CM063503.1 coordinate 106,046,273, forward strand.
TTGATCAATTTAAATTGTTATAACAAGACATTTATATTACATACAGTATTATTGTATATACACAAAATGTCATTAACCTCAATGTTTATCTTTTATTTATAAATTTTATATTAATATTATGTTATTTATAATGTTAAATTAATATAAGTAATATGTCATTTTAATTTTAAACTCTGGATTAAAATAAATAGCTAAGAATGAATTGAAATATCTGCCATTATTCTACATCTTTTACAATGACCATGGCCTGACATCCTATTCTTCCAAATTTCAAAAGGAAATTCTGCTTAAAGTTCATTTTTGTGGTTGCTTTGTGTCTGAGTAGCTGAATTAAACTACGATGTAACCCCCTCCCACTCCTAAGATAATGCATTTACAGCAGACCATTAAGGATTTTGACCATTAAGAAGTCCCTGATGACGAGAGAAGAACCCCATAACGTCAAATGGACAAATGCCCAATATGGAGAGAGTAACTCAACAAGGAAAAAATAGATATCGAAAAGCTCGAAGTTTATGGAAATGTTGACCTCCAAGAGTTTTCTGTAAAAGTTATTGAGAGTAAACTTATCCAGAACCGCACAAGGATATTTTTGTTCTCAGGACAGAATCCAAATTTCCCTTTCCTCATTTTGAATTTATACCTACATGTCAATTGAGTGCTCTGTTACACGTTGGCCAATATGCAGAGCCGATATGATCCAATTGTTCCCAATTGTGCATTAGACCTAAGACTTTTTATTATTCTGCATGCTTTCCCTCATTCTTCCCAGTTTTTCTCCAATCTGAATTCTGAGATCAAGGTATCGGATCGCTAATTTCCTGATCTTAAATTTAGCTGAAATTCGCCTACTAATGACTGACTAGCTTCGGATACCACAGTGAGCTACACTGTAGTTAAATACTATTAAATGAACAAAATATGTTTGCTACGTTTACAAAGTCTACACGTTATATCCAGAGATGAGCAAACTAATTTCTGTGGGTCAACTCCGGACTACCTGAAGTTTTTTCTTAACCTACTTAAACAACAACACAGCGTTATCAGTAAAGAAAAATCCGAAAACAAACTTTAATAATTTCTATAATTACAATAGAAAATGATAAATAATAAATACTAATATATCATTCTATATAAATCACTAATATGTTTAGTTTGTAATAAATAGCATTATTTTAATTAAGACGTATTTGAAGGTTTAGAGAAAAATTCTAACGGATACATTTGGCTGTGAATATCAATTCTCTGAAATGTAGATCACTAAACTGATATCGAAATTTTGATTTCATTTTCCACAACCTTAATTATAGTTTAAAATATTCACTGAACGGAAAACTGAAACTAGATGACTAGGAACTTTTTTTTTATTTGGACAAATAATAAGATAGAATTTTACAGACAGCCAAATTTTTATTAAGATAGTAAATATATAAAATAGGCAGTAAATTTGAAATGCTTAATAAAGGAAAGCAGTTGCAAAACACGAGTTACTCAAATTGCAGTGGTTAAGTGAAAAAAAGTTTTCTAAAATTAAAAAAAAAGATACTTAAATTTTTGTGGTATTTTCACCTAAGAAAATGAGAAAAAAAATTATGGAAATATTTCCATACATATTTATATATTGCGACGGTATAGAAATATTTAAAATTTCCGAAAAGAATACTAACATTTCAAATTATCTTTTTTTACATTAAGTGGGAAATTTACAGTTTACACAGCTCATTAAATTTTAAATTTCCTAAAATATTCCCGGATTTATAGTGTCTTACATACTATGCCATTATAATGTAATATATTATATATATTATAATGTATTATATATATATGATATATTATAATGTATGATGCTTTATAATGTAAAAATATACATATAGTATTCTCAGTAAAAAGTCTTTATTTAATATCTACAAGTATTTCATGCGAAATAGAAAAATTCATGATAACACAGGTAAAAGTGCCACAGGTGTAGCTTGGAAAAGTTCTTATAATATTCTCTTTTTATACTTGGTCGGTTGCCAATGAGAAACTAAAAGTGGACTACTAAATTCCGAAATTTTGATTTATTTTCTCTTGTGTAAAATATTTCGCTTTTATTTTTCAATATATCTACATCACTTTTTTCTAATGTGTTGCATTTATTCGGAATAAATTATATAGTTCTTCACAGTGTTGTGAATGGTAAATTGAATGTAAGAAAGTTTAAATATAGGAAGATATGTTGTAGATAAAGTTTTAAAATAAGACATAATTTTTATTACTATCGATAAATTGATATAACTTTACCTATTTGTGTATCTTTGGTATTTGGTAAGTGGTTATCTTTGGTAATTGGATTATTGATATGTGATGTATCTTCTAGATAAAGTGTGTGAATAATTTGTGTTTTCTATTACCATTTATAAATTGGTGCATCAATAATTGAATGCAAATGCATTAATAAAAAAAACTTAAATACATCGCCGAATGAAATGCGTTTCTTAAAATATTTAAGATCTATTTTCTGATATTGACAAATGCTTTTTATTTGTTGCACTTAAATATTTCGGAATAAATTCAGTCTTCAATTTTTAAAAATTATATATATTTTAAAAGGTTTTATTTAAAAGTACTTAATCATTGACAAATATATCGGGGTGTTTTTTTTTTGTTCACAACATCTTGAATCGCATATTTTTATTAAAATCTTATATATTTAGAGATATATTTAAAACATTGAATTATACAGAAATTACAAACATTTAAGGATGGAAAATCCTTCTATGTTTCGTAACAAAAAATAATATTGCAATAAGTGAAAAGCCAACGATAAAATTTACAAATAGAAAAACAATTATAAGCAGCTGAACTGTCAGTATTGTCGGAAAATTAATGAATAAAGAAAAAATATGATTACAGAGGCAGAAAATCAACATATTTCGTGCTCTAAGCTAGGTTGTGCTCTAAGACGTTTACATGTATGATTGGCCAGATACTTCAGAAGTGAGATAAATAACATTAATTTGCGGTAAAAATTGGAATACAAAGTTAAACGAAAAGTAAATGAACTGAAAACTGGGAAAAAGTTAAAGATTTTTTAATCTAAGAAAATACAATAGAGCTTGTAGAATCATTACTAATGAAGAAATATGGTAATAGTAAGAAAATCATCTAGAGATTTTCCGTATAATCAAATATTCTATTTTTTAGTTAATGATATTGCTACCAAGTCTGAGTTAAGATGGCAAAAAATTTTATTAAATTTAAAATATCGATAGTACTTGTTAAAAAAAGTATGATTAGTTATTATAACTTTGTTTTAATTCTGTTCTAACTGCATGTATGAATGAAACAATTTTTTATAATAGTAGTGATTGCTCTTATATGATCAATTTTAATATAAGAATGCTATGGACATTTATATACGAAATCAATTATTGTAACAATATATTTCTTCTCGAATGCTTTTAAGTTTGCAATTACTTAAATTCCTTACAAAAAAAGGTAATTAATAAATACACTGTAATTAGGTTTGAAACTATATAAATTCACTTACCTTTGGGAAAAATTATTATACCAAGTGGATAAAACACTAAAGAAAGAAATACTCTAACACCTTCATTTTAAACAAAATTTGTGCAGCATATTTTAGAACAAGATTATGGATTTTTGTCCTACCCATTCGTATTGGTATCACATTTTAGTTTACTTACAGTCAACACCTATTTAGGTGGCTGAATTTCTTTCTACTTTTTGGTATTCCTGCTCATGTACTTTTTATCATTCCATGCGTATGCTGTGTTACACATATACACATATAAGTGAGAGTATGTATGTATGTATTACATTTCATTATATAGAGAGGAATTACATTACATTTTTGAAACACGTTTTCTTAAAATAATAATTACTCTTTGTAATTATTTATTAATTCATTTAACTGCTTTCACAAGAATGTAATATTTTACGAATTTCTACAGCGATCTTAATCAAGTTTTACTGTTTTACGGAATCATATGTTTCATATCAATTCGAAAATACCACAAAGATTATATTTACAATCCAATAATTTATCAATAATTATTTTTCTCGAATCTTTGTTATCAAATTTGAAATAGCGAAAGAAATAACAAAGAAATATTTAAGCTAAACTTTCATGTGACAGATACATAGAAGTACATCTGGAAACGTGCTTTACAATTACCACAAAAACAATTTCTGTGGAGTAAGGACACAGAAAGGGAAAAATCTACGTAATGAATATAGTTTTAAATATAAAGTGTCTAATTTCATATTACTTGAAAAAAAGTGTTCCCTCTATGAAATAACATTTCTCATGTGTAATATGAATATTAAATTCAAATTAAATATAATAGTTTCAGGAATTAAAAAGTTAGGTCTAAATATTTTCGATTAACATATTTCTTCCCTTTAAGAAAAATAGAACTAATAAATATAGCATCAGTAAAAACATTTATTAAATCCATCATATCTGTAAAGACGTATTCTATGACTAAACAATTATTCATTGGTTTTTAATTAATTTTATATGGAGCGTTTTCATTTTAATATGTAATGCAGACAGTGAAAATCTGTAATGTTGCTTTTTCACGAACGTAAAATTCAAAATATTCTCATGATTCTATCGAATATATTCTATGAATTTTCGTACATTTTGAAGGATATTTTTCGATTTTTCCTCCCAACTTGAATACGAATGCAATATTACAAATATAGAAACACAATTCCTGGATTTCTATATTGAGTTATGCATTCATATCTCGTTACCATATAAATAGTGAATGCAGTTTGGTAGTAGTGGAAAGTCTGAGTTACATGCATATATATATGTATATATAGAAGGTATATTGAAACCTAATGGTTATACATTTAAAATTGAATAGAACTTGTCAAGACACTTAACTTCCCTAATCCGGCATAATGATAAAACAACTTATGAACCTCTACATTTCGGTAGGAATTGGTGGAAATAAAGAGCATAAACATGAATAATAAAGAACATAGAAATGTTACATTTGAAAACTTTACCAAAAATGGTCAAATAAGTGACCATATATACAGACATCACATTCATGATGATGTTAAGCACAAATACGTTTCAAAATTTCTGGCATCTCTCGATTGTCTGTAGCTGCACAACTAATTTAACTGATTTTAAAGTGCACTTTATTTACTTTTTCGCTGATGTGCACCTATATAAAAGGTTTCAATTTTGAGCCTTTTTATTTTTTTCCTTCTTAAAAACAAAGGATAATTTTTTTATAACCCGCTTTTATATTGCTCAATATTCTAATCCAGAAAGTTCCTCCTCACGATTCACTGTTTTTTGTCCGAAATCCATGTTACTATGGGAAATTTATATATTAAGACAAGTTCTATTACCATTTAGACACATACTTACGTAAAGTTATGCCTTATATATATATATATATATATATATATATATATATATATATATATCTGTGTGTGTGTGTGCTTTTATGTGTATATGTATGAACTAGTAACAGATTGCTTATTATCAAAATATTGTATTTTAATATTTTTATATTGTAGGAAGTATTCTGGACTTTTGAATACAAAATAATCTCATCATGTCCAAAAGTATATCTTCAAAAATATTTATTTAAATATAGGAAAAATTTAAGATTTGAGTTTTTTTAATAAAATAGTATATATTTACTAAAACCACAGAAAATTAAATTAGTTCTCATTAGTTTAAAAATGTGTGTTACATAGCTGATTATGTATTGGAATTTTCCATAAAATCTAATTTTGATTTTTTATTCCTCTAAAATGTAACACATTTCATTAGAAACATCAATTCTAGATTTTCATTAAATAATTATAAATTTATTATTAAAGACATCTTTTAAAATATCCCATGCATAACTTAAATTCCCCGACAAGTTTATAAAATATTATTGATTTTTTTCTTAAAAATAGTATGAAGTTTAAAATATAGAAATGTGTAGAAAAATATGTGTTAACAAAATAGCATAAATAACCTTATATTTCCTAAATTAACTTTAATTTTTTAGAAATAAATATAAAACTTTCTTACCTTGAAGGATTTGGTACAACACAGGCACAGACAAAACTAAGGACGAGATATATCTTGTAGCTGTGAAAGAAGGAATGCTCAAAGTAATAATTTAATCACTTACCTATTTCATTGCATAAATGCAGAACATAAAATTTAATAAGCACTTACCTTGAATAACTTCAAAGAACAAGACATACATTTTAAGGAGAACAATTTCGATAATTTTATTATTTTTATTACAACTCTTACTATTGCCTAATTTTCTATTCCATTGTGCATGTTAATGAGTGTTAATGAAAGACAAACCAAATTTTCTTAAAATTATATTCTATTACAATTATTTGTTCAGCATAATTTAGAAATATATAGAACTACTAGAAATTTTAAAAGAGTTTGTGAAAAGCCTAAAGATAATATTATCTTGTTTCGTTTACTTTTGCCTTTAGTCATTGCAAATTATTATTTTTAGGTATTTCACATTAACTGTTAGTATTTAAATATTTTATATATTTGAAACAATTTACGCAGAAAGAAATGCAATTCTGTGATTTTCAACTGTAAAATTTATAAAGCAAACAAAAAGCTACTTACTTTTGTAGAGATACATAAATAATACTCCTTTTTATTCAAAATAAAATATAAATTAGGATATAGAGCTAATATTAAGCGGATTTTTTTCTCTTACCTGTATATCTGTTCTATACTTCGTTATAGCAGATTTCCTTAAAGCACTGCTAGTACGTAGACAAACCTTGAATTGTTTCATTCAATTCAAAATTTATAGAAATTTCAAAATGACATCTGAAATAAAAGAAATTATTATTTGTAACAATATATTTTATTATTAATAATATGTCCCTTTTATGACTATAAACATTTAAAGCTTTGTTAGAAATGAAATAGTCTATATTTACTAACATCAAGTTTATAATATATAATTAAAATCTTAAAAATCAATAAAAAATTTCAACATTACCCACAATTTAATCACTAAACATAACTAAACATACATTAATATAGGAGTTTTTCTAAACTTTTAAATTACTAAGTGACTATGCATTTTAACTACTACTAAATTAAATCTTGATAAATACAGAAATAATCACGCAGTACACGAGAAAAAAAAAGAGAGAGATATACACAAGGAACTTAGTATTATTAATACAGGATCTATGGATTACAAGACCAAAACAGATCAGACCAATTCAGAATCCGTATAAAATTTTACTTTAGCTTGTTGTATTCACATACAAACTACATACATTATATTTGTCTTTTACTTTTGAGCTCTAATACAAATAAAGTAATTTTGGAATTAAATGTTTAAAAAGTTTGAAAAAACTTTTTAAATGTATTATATTTTTTAATCGTTGTTACATTTTTAGTTTAAAAGAAAGATGTTTTATAAATAAAAAATATACAGAGAATTTACAATGTTTTTAGAATAAAATTAGAAAAAAAAAATATATTATATATATATATATATTATATATATATATTTATATATATTATATATTTATATATAATATATATTTATATATATATTTTATATATTATATTTATTATATATTATATATATATATATATATATAATATATTTATATTTTTATATATGTATATATTTATATATTTATATATATATATATATATATTTATATTTTATATGTTATATATATAATATATATGTATATATATATATATATTTATATATATATAATATATATATTTATATATATATATATATATATATATATATATATATATATATATATATATATATATATATAAATGTGATATTTTACATTTGTACACGTATGTGTATAGTGATTCTTTCTTTTCCATTAAAATATTATGCTAAATATGAAAAATTTGATCCTATTTTGACAAAATGTAAATTTTATTTCTATTTTTGTTCATTTATCTTTGAAATGCAATGTATTTCAATTTTTTGGTTTGGAAACATGAAAAGTACTTAAAGAATACCGAAGAAGAGCTGCAATAAATATAGAATGTATGTAGGTGAAAGTAGACTTATTTATATTTTATAATCTAAACAGTTAAAATATGTTGTAGATAAACTTAAATTTGCAATTATTTTATTGCGCATCACTCATCATTCGTAATCACATAAAAATAATTATATATTTAATTAAACAATTCAAGCTTGCATTCATACACATTTTTTGCAGTACTTTAATTCAGACTTTTAATATGAGCTCCTATTCGAAGATATAGTATTTGTCACTCCAGTTATGATATTTTTATGCTCATATAGATGCCGAGTAAAGATTGTAATCGAAATAACTGCTGAAGAAGATAGCTGGTAAAGCTATAGAGCTCTACCGAGCTGGCTAAATGTGCAGAGTTTGAATTGTTATTAGTTTGATATTTTTATGCAATAATGTATTAACCTCTTCCTTGTGGAATATATCTGAGAACAACGTGCCAAAAATGTAATTTTGTTTTCTCTTTAATTTTGTTCTTTATTATTATCAAAGCACAATATTAGATATAGATTACTTTTGAAAATAAACGAAATAGCTACTATTTTCAATATTTTCGCATATATGTGGAAAATGAACGAATTACATTAATTCTTCCTTTAATTACAGCAAAATAAATTAAACAACATATTTTTATGAATATATTTAATAAACTAATACAACAGTATTATTATCTGTATCAAGTGTCGTGAATTCCATGTCCCTCAGATTCCATTGAAATTCACACATCTATTACACTGCCCGAGAAATAGTGACAAACTGCTCAAAACTACCTCCATTTTTGCCAGAAAATATCTATATTAATTGGGAAAATTCAAAAATAAATACTATATATTGGACGAACCAATTTCGTGTGTCATGGAATCGAAATACTGCTTTTTCTTTTGCCCGAACTCAGGTCGGGCATTCCGAAAGGGGAGCATTTGTGATGCCCGAACTGACTTCGGGCGTCACAGGCAAGTTGAGGATAAAAAATGTAGCTGAACTGACACACAGTTTTGTGTTTAGTGGTCACGTGGAAACCACGAAAACTTAAAAAGTTTATAACACGCTCTTTTGAGAAACCACGAATAAAGAGGGAAATATATGTAGTATACCATGTGTAGAAAGTGAGGTCCACAAAATAAAAAGACGAAACTGCTGTAGGTCAGCTTTAATGTTTGCTTCAAACTACAATTAGGGAGTTGATACATCGATTTACCCAACCTGGTTAAATGATTTCAAACATATCTTATAGTTAATGATAAACATAAAAGATTTGCGGAAATCGTTACTTTGTAGAGGTAAATATTAAGAGCACTTATCAAACAATTTTAAATATTTTTTTGAACACGAGATAAGCAAGTATTCTTTGTATCCACAAACAAACAAATTTATAGAGTGATTCAGATTAACACTTTTGGGATACTGGTGAGGTGAAAAGGTGAAATTAGCATTAGCAGTAAGCGTAGGTAGTATGTTCATATTGGCTACATAAGACAACAGAGGGTATATCGCTTTTAAAACTGTTACATCGGAAACGACTGCCGGAAAATATTCTGCACACTAAAACGACAATGAATGGAAAAACATTCGGGGTTGCGGGTTCTGATTTTGTATGCAGTTTATGTGTCAAGTTTTAGGCATGTTAAAATAGAGGAAACGCATTTAAAATTATTAATGAATATGAAGGAAGGGAAAATAGAATAGCATGTACCAAGAGAGTGCAGTTCACATGAGCTAATAACCAAACATAATGTTAAGAGATGTGATCAGGGGATCAAGCCGGAGTGTTACTTGCATATTACACAACCAATTTATGCACATTTTGAAAAAGGCTCTTAATTAATTAGGAGTTTAAACAACAATAATTTATAATCAATCTGCAGGATGGGTATATTTGGCATGCTCACCAAAACTATGTAAAATAATTTTTAACGAGGGATAGTGGGGTTAACTCCTTTTTGAAGCAAGAGTGATAATTTGAAGTTATGCAGTTTACAGCGTCCAACAAAAGATGATTAACTATCATGCTTTGGTTTAATTGAAACCGTAATTCTAACAGATCTGTGTGGAAACCAGAGAAATAATGCAAGGCAGGAACTTATAAAATCCAAATATCCTGTTGCTAGAAATTGTAAAGTGGGTAGATGAAATATATATAATTTGTTTTCTTTTAGATATAGCAGCATAAACGTCATGGGAGTTAAGCTAAGTTTTGTTTGAAGTAGTAAGACCCACTGCTTTTGTACGCGATGGCTAATGAGACCTAGATCTATTGCTTAAAGTTGGTTCCAAATGACTACGAACATCCATACTAATAGTGGTCACGAACTTCTGTATCGAAGTGCAGTTCTCTACCCATTCGACTTTCGCAGAAATAATTTGCTTGAATACAGCAGAAATTACTATTGCCAATATAGATAAAAATTTCAATATATTACCAAGTTTATGTCGAGTAAAGTCCAAGTTAAATATGTTGGATATGAATGTTACTGACAAATATAGTTTGATATAGCCTCTGACGGTAAATCGCGCATAGAGAGTGAGATGTAGCTGTATTCATTTGTTATTTTAAGATTGAAAATGCTTACATATATTTACATTTATTGAACGTATTGTATTAGGGTGGTTTCTTAGCAAAATAATTAGTTTTTACAATTAATATGTTTCACAATGTATTTTAATATCGTTGTTTTCAGTATTTATTTGATAATTAAAATTATGTTTCATTTAATTTGGCTTTAGCTATATTGGTATTTTATATTATTATCTTTGTTTTGCATCAAGAGTATTAATTATTGAAAAACAATTATAGTTACTCTTGCACCCAATCCATGAAAACAGGTTTCGGTTCAATCTCTATTGTCGGGACGAGGAAGGATATTGTTAAACTAGAAAGAACGAACTTTGAATTAAAGGGACGTGTAAAGATCCATTGTCCCAACAATCAATATTCATCACTTAAGGTCAGCCAGTACCAGTCATATTAGATTCCTCTCGCTCAGTGTTAATCTTTAGAAAATATAAAATTCCACCGGACCGGCTTGTATTTAAAAAAATATTTTTAAAAAAAGTTATACACGTGGTGGAACAGCAAAATCTGCAGTGCGCTACCTTAGCTTTAAAAAAATCTTGAAAAATATACTTAATTTAAAAAAAACATATTTGAGACAAATTCTGTTATACTCTACTTCAAACGCAAATAAAAATATTTAGACATAAATTCAAAATAAGGAACAGAATTTGGTGTTTTTATCTCTGGGTAGAAATATTTCAACCAACCGACAATAGCGAATTTTGTTTTTCGCACGTAAAACTTAAGCGAGAAGAATCCAATATGGTATCTAGAGACCCACCTGAAAGATAGTGATGTGACTGTAAAGAAAGATTAGGTAAGATATCATTTAAACAAGTGTGTGTAAAAAATCATTTCTGACCCCTAATGATTATTATCGGGATATGCAGACTGTGTGAGTGAAAATAATAAAAAATTATATATTGTTTATCGTTCTGTGCGAAAAGCTTAGAGAAACACTGTGACGCTCATCAGGAATGCGGTATGCTGAAAGTTTGAGAAAAGTTATTTAACATGTAAGCCCAGAAAGTCCACTAAAATGAAACTAGGGACAAAGTTGGATCAGGTTTATGGAGACACAACCTGAATGATGAATGTTCCGGATGACGTAATGTTCCAGGACGAATAAGCGTTTGGGGGAGTTTCTTGACCCCAACAGATAGTGTGGGAGGAAATTTGGAGAGAGGTACTGTATATTTGGTGCAAAGAAGTAGAGAAATGACAGATATTGTCATCCTAGTCATTGTTTTTACCTGGACTTCTCAGAGGGTTCAAATATGCTTGTTTCCCGGAGATGTAAATATAAAATGCATGCTAATCCTAGTTCCTTTTTTTGCCTTAACTAGACTTCTTTGTTTATTATTTACGATCAAGAAATTAATTGCTTTCTTTATTAAAAATAACCGTTTAGTATTTCTTCACTTGTAAAAAATAGAACCATTTCAATTGTCATATTTACGTAATAAACATCCACTCTCGTAATAGCATAACAGGTCCACCCGGTTAAGATATAGAGGAACTGGTCGAAATTTATTTTATAAAAAATGCAGAGAAATCATGACTGATCTAACATCATTCACTTACAAGCTATTTGTAGTACGAATTGATTTATATTAAGTATACTATATGTATAATAAGATTTGTTAATAATGTCCGAAATATGAATTAAATCCTAAATAATATTGTCAGAATGCTTAAGACTAATTAATATTTTACAATAAAATTAAAATGGGTTTAAAATCTTGTAAAGATTTTGATGAGAAACTACATAAAATCATTGAATTTTCAGCTAGTTTCAACCTATTTGTTACTGTGGCTATTCTAAGGTAAATTAAGTATTTGCAACTATTATTGTTGTCTTGTAGTCGTATATACATAGGTGTAAATGTCGAGAAATAGTACTATAGAGTAGTTTACAAAAGTGTTCATTTGTAGAGAAATATAAGAAATTATTCAAATATGATTTCAAAATCCGGTAAAGATCAGTGTTGTAAGCTTTTGAAATTTAAACTCAAAACGTTTTTTAATATTTGGATTTAAATGAACTTATTAACAACTACCCCTATTCCAGCACAGCTATAAACATTTTTTAACATTTAAATCGTATATCTATCTAAAGGCATAAACATTGAAGTTGAACATATATAAAGTGTGCATATACACAAAAGAAGATTAAAATAAATATTTATAGATTTATCAGCAAGTTTACTGCAGATTAGTCATTTCGACCGTAAATTGTATATTATCGGTGTATTGTGCATAGAACCGAATTTTAAATCATATACAGTTACAAGCTATGTAGAGTAAGAATTGTACGTATAAATTCACAAATATAATCTAAAACTTAAATAAATTTATCAAAATGTTTACTATAAATTAATATTTCATAATAAAATTTAAATAGTTTCAAGATCTGGTAGAGATTTCTCAAACATGGCTAAAAATTCAGTAAATAATTTATTTTAAGTAAATTTAAATCCAAACTAAATATTTGACATTTAGTATTCAGTGTCACATTTATAACACTATTTTTAAAATAGCACCTATTATTACTAACGTATTTGTATTTGTGAAGATATAAACGCTGTGCCAAAGCATTTATTTTTTGGGGGGATACTTCCCTTTTCTACATTCACCCATATAACTCAATGGCCTTACTAACAAGACAAACTCTGTATCAACCGACATCACTAATACATCGAAACTCTTTACGGGAACTGACGTAGTTGGAAGCAGAATAAACTATCTTATCTATACCAGGGAAGTGCGAGAGCTTTTAACGAGAAAAGTTTGATATATTTGGAGAAAAGTATAATATCCAAAAAATAAATACATAATACATTTTATGAAGCATTATTAACTTGTTATGATAATCAGATCTGTCTGTATGGAATAGTTTTTAATTGGGTTTGAATTGGATCTCTATACATTTCTTTAAGTAAATTTTAATAGCTGTTAAACTATTTTATTTGCTATTTAAACTAAACGAAACCCTTCCATTGTGAGTGGGGGATTTGCATAAAATTTTATTTCTCATTCTTTTATGTAAACATTTGAAAAAAAATACTACTTATTATTTTCTATAAATTCGGATATAAAATAAATAATATTTTTGGAAACAATAATTTTTATGCATTAATATTTATAATGACATTATGTCAAGGTAGTAACATAATTTAATATTTTTTATTTAAGTAAGATTCTTACTATACAAAAGTTTCATTCTAAATCGGATCTGTGTACTATTTTACTTTTTTTCTAGTTATCCGAAGAGATGAGATTATTTTCTATTATTGAATAGTATCTGAGATATTTTCTATATAAAATTCTAATTGGAAATACATACACACGGGCTGTCCAATACACAAACACACACACACACGCACCGATTTCGTGTACACCGTACGATACAACATTAATACAGATAATAAGTAATTGCTATGAAAATCCTGATGAAGTTATTAGTCATTTTCGTAATCGTGAAACATTTATCACTGTAGGAACGTTTATATTTCAATGTTGATATGATAAAATCCAGCATTAATTCCAGTGAGAAATGATTTAAAGGTAACAGTCTGAAGCATGTTTCAAGATATGGTGCCAAGAGAACTGAAGCATGATCACGCTCTAAGACAGTAATCCTGCATATATTTTTTATATGATTGTTGTAACATATCCTTCGGAAACAATATATAAGACCCACATTATTGTCTAATTCATATCAAACCACTTCAAATTGCAGTTCGTTTCCTTTCTGCTTCTGGAATAGTGCCAGGATAAAACTAACGGCTTTTTCAAATCTCCGTGTTAAGACTAGATGAGTCTGGATGTGAATGTGCTACAAGGATAGGGGTAAATGTTTGATATAAAATGAGATTTTACTATGACTTTAATTCTATGAAAGGGATTACATCAGACGCGTAAATTTTTAATGGAATTAAAATGGTAGTGCATTCTGTTACCATTACAGGAAGCAGAATTCAAAATAAAGCATAAGTGTTTGTATGTCATTATAAATGGAAGTACATCTTTTTAAGATTTATTATACACCACGAAAAGAAATTATGCTACAGAAAGAAGCAAGATAAATAACGTAAAATGCAACATATGTAAGGTGCATTTATAAAATGAATTTGAAAATATAATTTGTGCAAAATTGGCGTAAAATGATAAGGACAATGAAATTTAGTGTTTCAGTGATGTAATATAATTTATGGATTAAAATCAATAAAGGCTTTGTAGAAAACATTCCAGTTTATTTAAAATATATATCTTTGGGTAATGGAAAAGTCCAACGTCAAGTCAATTTCACTATTTAGTTAAATGAGTAGTACTGGATAACTTATTTATTTTCACCTCTATAAGTATACTGAAGAATAAAAT
>CM063503.1:106071255-106086255 GCA_032207245.1 Pardosa pseudoannulata
CTCAGTTTATATTGCTACTTTTACAACAGTAGGTATCAACACACTATTTCTTGTTGCCCCAAAATTACATATGACTTATGAATGTATTCTCGTACAGATGGCACTGAAGACGAAAGCAAAATATTGGAAAATACAGTCTCTAACAATTAATTTTCATTGTAATAGTATCCTCAAAATGTTTTCTTTGCTTCAATATATGTTCTCATATAATAAATATACAGTTGCATCACTAATAGAAACTTATTCCTTAATTACTGAAGAAGCCCGGAACAACCCGCCCTTAATATATCTAACATAACGGTACTTTTTAACAAAATAAAATAATTTTTAATAGGTAAAATAATGTTATGAAATAAAATCCCTACATTGTAAGCTGCTTAAATATATAAAATGCATGTAAAACTACAATTACATGTAATAAATTACCTAATTTTTGAAAATGGCAGTATGATGAGTGATTCGTTCTAACAAAAATAAATATTGAGGTTATATTTCTGTTTAAAGCAATTATTGGGACATGAATACAAAGAAATTGTGGTTTTTAACTTCTTGTAATAATGTAAAAAAATACTGTAATCTTAGAAATTTTAGGTCTCAATATATTTTAAAGTTATTACTTAATATATTTTGATTCGTCTCAAAATAGTCTATATTTTGACAATGGCTAAGTCATAAATTAACAGTTGAAGCATTTCGTCATGTGCCAAGAAACATTAATTTTGCAATATTAATTATTCAATTAAACTACCCATGAATGCATTTTATTAGGTTAGTCGTAACGCCTGTCTATCAATCTGTATGTATATTTGTATCTGTGTAAAACGCAAAGCTGGAAAAGATTAGCTTTATATTTTTGAAATTTGATACAAAATTCTATTGTATTACGTAGTTTTGCACTTCCCCTTTTATTGCAATTTACACTCTATATAGCAAATAATTTGAAATAAACGAATATACGTTTATCAGTAATCATCTACAACAATACAGCAATATTAAATAGATATATACGTATTCACACAAAGTAATAATAATGTTCTTTAAGAAAACTCAATTGGAAATAATTGGGTCCATCATGAAATATCTATATAACGAATCAATCTAATGGATATCAATACTGTGACGCCAATTCTTCATATCTGCTTTGACAGCGTATTGAAGCGAAAGTCACTTGAAATATTAAAATAAATGTACAAATGGGAATTCCAATAATACGATGTGTAAAGCACATTATATATTTTGGAAGATTGTGTACTATTCTTAGTATTAACGACTTGTGCAAAAAATGTATACATTTAATGAGGGATAAGACGCCTGAAAGTGAAACATCCATTTGTTTATAGCTTAAATGGAGTTTTTAAAATTTGTGCTGAAGTATTGTTTATAGAACATTTATGAACACCGAAAATGCTACCCCTAGTTGTGTTTCACAAATTAAAGGTAAATCTGGCAGAGTTAGTAAAATGCGTGTGGTGGTTATTCATTGTTTTCTTTCCAATACAGTCAGTAATTGTGTACTTACCTAGCCTTGATTAATAATATACATTCCTATTCCGAATTATCTCAAGGCGTTATGTATGGGAGTGAACAAACATCCCCTTCAAGGAATTCAGTTTTAAAATTTTTTAAATGTGATAACTCGTTATAACACCATCTAATGATTTCAAGTGAAGAACAGAAAATTACACATTTTCAGATAATATTGTCTGATTATCCCTATATCCCATTATACATTTTTTGTTTTCATACTCTACCATCCAATATCATATTTCTCAGTTATGTAAGCAAGGTATGGTGTATCCTTTTAATAATAAAAAAATGTTCTATGGAATTTAATACTCCACTTTCAACCAATAGAAACAGAAGTTTTGAACACACATCTTTAGGTTAATTTTTTACATGGTGACGAACATGAGCTACCATTAAAAATATATACTATTTTGCCAACTGTGAAAGAGGATAAATATTAGCATTGTACAACAATAAATCATTTTCTTTTTAACTGTACACATTTGAAATTTCTCAATTTCTGTTTACAGGTAACTCTAATAGAAAGGTTTTTGATGTACTATACAAATTTGTGAATAACTGATATTATGTAATATGTGAAATAATGATATTATGTATGATATTATGAGAAATTATATACATTCCATAATGATTTCCATAAGAGAAAGACAAATGTCATGACGCTGTTAAGACTTCATATTAGATATACGGCTTATTTTAATATTTATTCAATGCAAACGTTAGGATTGCAAACTTAATTATTTTTTTAAATGTTTCATAATATCAACGAGTGTGACAGGCAAAAGGTAATGGGTTGTTAACATATTTTGTTCAAGATTTTTAAACACCAGCAAATTTCTGGATTCCATTATCAAAAGTCTCGGATATAAAGAGAGAAGAATAGAGCATTTCTCTACAGAAGATGAATGAAGATATTATTGAGTTAGAAACTCTAATAATCAAAATACTGGATTATCTGCAGATAAACTTACATAATATCAGAAAATTAAAATTTTCGGTAATTTTTCTTCAAAACCAATGAAAGGTTTTACAAATAAATGCAATATACAAAAGAACGATGAAAAATTATTAGTGGCATTGTATCGTATTAACCGGTTTATTTAGAGAGAAAATCACAAGCAAATGTATAAAATTGTATAAAAAATTATATTAAATTGTAAAGGTATATGAAATCAAAGTATATATCCTTCAATGATTTAATTCAATAAAAACATACAATGATTACAATACATACAATAATAAATTAAAAGGATTTTTACTTACATATATATGTATTTTGGTTTTAGTATTTTACACTGAAAATAAAATAGCATTTCTTTTTTGTTATCTTCCTTAATTTAAAAAAAAATAAGAAATTTTAATTTGAAAAGAGGTATATGGTTTTATTCTAAGGAGAACAAATATTGATTTTATTTAGTAATAATCTTGTATAGTGATATAATAATATTGAGTCGTATTATAAAATTACTAAAATTTGTGCTTTAGAGTAGAGTAAAATGGATATCACACGTATTAGTTTTTTCAATTAATTGCATGTATGTAATTTTAGGAATATTCGGCCTAGAACATTAACATAGACATTGACAGTAATAAGTAAATAATTATGCATTAAACATATACGATATTGCTAAAAAGGTTATATTTATAAAGATAAAAATAACATTTATTAAGGCTACAAATAAATGATAGGTAGGAATCTCCAAGTATTCACTTGTTATGTAATAGTATCAGTCATCATATGCCACAAAATTTAACTAAATTATAAATATTAAATCTTTAATTAACGCTAAACCCTTCTCAAGAACTACACGTTGCTCTACCATCATATGTTTTCTCTTCTTAATAAACGATAGAGAAAGCACCGCTACACACATATAATGGATTATTTACAACTTCATGAGGGATAAGGCAATTTTTCACGGTCATGGATTAAGTGAGATATCTTCAAACATTTGCTGTATTCGCCACACCTGAGCAGAGAAATGACATTCTTTAAGTAAAAGGCAGCTTGTTAAACAGATGAAAGGAAAAAATAACTGTCCATATGTTTTCCTCTTTCCCCAGATATTCTGGGTAAAAGAAAAGCATTTAGATACCTTCAATTAAACAAATGTATTGATATGGTTGTAAGATATTTATTATATTCAAATAAATACACATATTTGTACACTATTTTATGAAAATATATGAACAAATGTTCCTTCTTAAAAAACTATAATTTTCTAATACTAAGTAAAAAAAAGGATATTTGCAAAAAAGGTGTTTAATTATTTTTCTCTATTTTCTAAAATTATGTTTTGTAAAAACTTTAGTAATGTAAGTAGTGATATTGTAGGTAAAAGAAAATTAAAAATTAGATGTAAATAAATTTTTTAACTTCTCTAATTTTCTTTGCATAAATGTAAAATGCCTTTTACATTTCTGCACTATTTAGAAAGACATACCTTTGTTTTTAAATCTAGAGATTAGTTTAACTGATAATAAATAACTTCAAATCACGCAAAGAGAAACATTTTGATAGAAATTTTCAGGATTATTATCAAAAATTAATTTCTGTATTTTGACAAATCCAACGATAGTTTATTAAATAACAGCAAAAATTGGAGAGCAGTAAGTATACACATATTCTATGGTTTTCAATTCATTAAAGTAACAAATTGTTTTCTGCATTTAAATGACGATGAGAAAATATTTAAAATAATCCTTAAAAAGAAGAAAATATAAATTATTAAACATCCAAAAGGAAATCTGAAACCAAATTGTAAGGTATAAATAAACAGCAAAAAATTACAAATTATTAATTATAATATTAACTGGCATTGCTTTTTATCATTAAATGCATTTGAGCACTCCTTTTCTTTTTAAAGTTATAAAATATGTAATTAGATTTTAGACTAAACAAAATTAGCAATGCTAAAAGGTAAAAGAATGAATATTTAAAAAAAAATAGTTATTTTAAAAGCTTTCTCTTTCTTTACTTAATCATTCTCATTGCTGAAAATTTAACAAGATTGAAAATTACCTGGTATATGTATTGAGGTTAAATAATAATGTAGCCACTATGTATATAGCCACTTTTTTAAATGGTTATAGATCTATATTTAGTTCAAGTTTATTACTGCCTAGCAAATATTCGTTAAGTTAATAATAAATTGAAAATAGAATATATAATCTTAAATTAGAATTTTGGTAGTAGTATATTTTGTCTCATATTAAGAGGGTTCAGCTTTTAAATATTTGAGCTTAATATTTAAATGTCCTTTTTAGCTAAGCATTGAAATATTAAAAAGATTAGGAAAA
The DNA here is from genome assembly GCA_032207245.1 of Pardosa pseudoannulata. Taxonomy (NCBI): domain Eukaryota; kingdom Metazoa; phylum Arthropoda; class Arachnida; order Araneae; family Lycosidae; genus Pardosa; species Pardosa pseudoannulata. The sequence continues at coordinate 106,076,083 of CM063503.1, forward strand.
CTGAATAGCTTGTATAAAGGTTTCAAATCTTCAGTAGTTTTACTGTTTTGAATAAACTGATCTGTAGTACAAATCGAACATTAAATCTTGTTGAATAAACAAACGATTCATGTCCTGAATGTACATCCGTGTCGTTGTTTGGTTCGAAGCGCTAAAGTCAATGTTTTGTTATTCGAAACCTAACAAGAACGCATCAGACCGCTTAAAGCTAATTTCTAAGGCCTACAAACTCCATGCTTATATTGGAAATCACACTTCCAGAATCTGCTTCTGACTACAAGGACTATAGATATCAGGTCAACATCTATTAGTTCGGAGTTAGGAATGAAATTCGCAAATCTCATATTGTAATAATATGAAGAATATTTTTTGATGCTAAGTGAAGCAAAAGAAACTGCTTTATCCTTATTTTCCATTCTATGTTAACAGTTCAATACAAAATATACTGTAATTTTAAGTTCATTTTAATAAACTGTTTTTTAATATAATGAGTTTCTAAAAATGTTAAGGTTATTTTGTAATCTAAATCACGTGTTATGAATTGCAAATTTTATTTAGAGTGGTAAAGAAAATTACATGTCAAATACATTTCGATTTTAATATTTTCCTCGAACCCTCATTTTGTACTGGTACTTAGCCTAATCATCAGCCTCTGTCTTTAGCCCCTTCAAGGTTCATTTTATTTCGGGATTATGAGTAAAAAAAGTGTCAATTTTTTATGTATGCATGAAAATAATACATACATAGTTTTTTAAACATAATTTCCTAAATATTAATGTAATTAATGTAAAATCAATTTAAATAAATGAGTAATGTACCTGTATAGTTGGCTTTCTGTGTGTCAGAAATCATTAGACTTTGGAATCAATTCACACTAACTATAAATACAAAGCTTAGAATACCTAGCTTTTTTTAAATTAAATTTTATTTAAATCCTTTGCATTTACATAAGTGATTATGCAATTATTAACCAAAATTTGATCATGTATGATACAATCGGAAACACGGTACTGCACAGAGTCCAACATCGCAATCTGAACAGTAAAACCTGGTTTCTCTCCTTACCTTCTTCCCTCTGCTGTCTCTAATTAAGTAGCAGATAATCTAGTAGCCAGAAAAGTAAACAAAAGCATTCGAAACCGTAAAAATCACATGTGATATAATTCGAGAAAGACTAAACTGCACAGTGTAAAATTTCACAGTGCCCAATCTACACTCAGGATGAGCCAGGATGGTACATTTTGACTGCCCGAGTTTGGCTAAGGAAAAACCTTGAAGGGGTTAGCATCGATGCTATTCAACGATTTTGCAAAAATCATTATTTTACACACAGGAAATAACTCATAAGTTTATAACCACGTATCAGATCTTACATATTGAATGTATTGAAATAAACCATTCCTTTACCTTTTATAATTTAGCCTTCCCTTTAATACAGCTTCTAATCAATAAATTGAACCCGCATTGGATAAAATGTTTACAATGCACCGTAAACTATTTTATAATGGGCCCAAATCTTTAATGCAATTCGATATACATATCATACATGTCTTTAAAATACTTTAAAGTATTTTAAATACTTAGAAGGTTGTAATAGATAAACATATTAACAAAACTGTATCTCTTTTATATAAACATTCATAAGATAAGCATGTTTCATTCACACCGTTTAAATTAATCCAGGACTGGAATTTTTATTCATATTTATTATTTATTTACCCTAAAATTTCTCATTATACTGATATCTTTTTCGTAGAAGATAATTTTTAGAATATAGATTTTTTCTAACTAAATTGAAATATAGTAAATTAAATTACTATAGTATTTAATTAATAGTATTAATAGTAAATTATAGTATTTAAAACAATGAAGGAGGGCAAATAATGATTTCTAAAATATACTTCTGTACTTTTAATATAAGAAAAATGATTTCTATTACACAGAACATACAAGCAAAATACTTATAATAATTTTTGATTAAAATATACAACTTTTTAGAAAACTTTGAATCCCACAACAATATTTACTGAAGAGTCTTTATATGGACTGCATATATAATGAATAGCCTTAATATTTTGCTATGTATAGGATGTAAATAAAATTATAACTCCGTATTCAGTTTGAAAACTACTAAATGCGAATTAAAAAACACATATGTTAATTTATACAATACAACATGTAGTATACTGATTAGTAGAGTAACTTGTAAATAATAAGCAAAAATATTTAAACGTGCTTAATGTGCAATTCTAAGAAATTTTAAAGAACTTTTATAGAAAAGGATACAACTGGATCAGTTTGTATTTACTACAAAAAAGTTGAAATGTGAAAGGGTATTTTAAGTTTAAAAACAAGGAAGTAAAAGAACGAAAGGAAAAGATGCAATGAAATAAGATAATAATTACATTACGAATAATCCAATAAATTATGAAAGTATAGGCATTAGTTTACTTTTGCGAGAAGAAAACATTTTTAATATTTAATCAAATTCTGTCGGACATTTGTCTCTTTAAACATTAATATGTGTCTTTAACTAATAAATCTAAAAAAATATTTTTATGTTTTGAGTAAAATACACAGTTTATATTAATTAGACTTTGGGGAATGTCAAAAAACAATTCGGCATTATTTAAGAGTTACTATCGTAAAAAAGCTTTAAAATTCCAATTTTTTTTTTTTTTTTTTGTAAAAATATTCAAAGTGTGTTTAACAATTTCGAGTGTTTACTTTTCGCTAAAATGGTTTTTTATATATGAAAGAAGAAATACATTATCTAACGGTTATTGAAAATCTTAAACTTGTATATTGAACTGAACTTGCATCAATTTCAAAATATAATTAATTTTAAAGATCATCCTAAGGTAAACGGATTTTTTACAGATACAAATATTTAAGGTAATTTTCTATCCTTTGTAAAAATAATAACCGAACATATAAAATAAATTTTTCTAATAATAATATTTTGTCTTCTAGATACTCGATAAAATTTAATTTATGAATAACAGAGTTGTAGCCAGAATTTTGTAATATCAATAATTCTAGAATACAGTCATTTATGTTATTGTCATTATTATTAGTATTACCGTGGAAATTTCTCATTAGTATTTTTCGAAAAATGTTAATTGCAGGAAAAGGAGAAAAGTATGATTACTTGTTTTCTCGTGTTCATTTGTGGCTTTTTAAACTTCATAAGAAATTTGGATAGACTTCTTTAAGGCATATAAATTGGAATAAATTTAACTTGCTTAAATTTATATGCATATGAACGTAGAAAACTATTGTCAAATTACCATCAGATGTATACATGACCCCGATATTACTTTTTTATACAGTAATTGAAGTTGGAATATTGGACACTGTGGACAATGTGTTGTAAACATAAAAAATATGCCACATAATAACTTCAGTACTTACTGGAATAACTATTGTATAACTTTTGATAAAATAAATGGATTAAAAATTCATGATAGCAAACGCTTATTCTCTGCTATTTACTAATCATATCATGAATGGAATCAGAGATTTCTATCCTAAGCACTTTTCAAGATTACACTACATAGGGTTTTATAGTTTTACCAGGTTTTCGAAACATAACTTTCGAGCAATGAGTGTTTGCATTTTTATTCATTAATTGTTTGCAATATGTGGACACTTGCATCCTATATCATTCGGTATTATTAAGTCGCAGATATTGTAATAGTATTTTATTATAAGAGAACCTTATAGGAAGGAAACATTAATCTATAGTTATAAAACAAACAAACAATACTGACCCTCGTACTTTAGAGGCAAGTGCCTTTAACCCTATTAACCCTAGGTTTTACTTGAGTGGTATCGTCAACATTACAAACAGTAACCTGTTTCATTGCTGTCAATAATAAATATGGATGGTCTTTGGTTGTCTACCTTCGAACTCACAACTATCCTGTTAGGATGGTTTGAAAGGTTATGGTATACTGTTTTGCTATACGATGGCTAATGAGACCGGGACATACTGGCAATATCCAGTACCAAAAAGTATCCCTCTACCATTCCGCTGGAAAGAGTGAAATTCCACCATTTTTATCGGAAATCAGCTAAGCGTTCCTCGACCGCCAGAAAATGTGAACTGATAAAATTCTTAACAAGAATATAGAGAATATAGAAAACATATGCACGTTGGTGTTGTCCTTGGGAAATGGAAGTATTTCCTCTCTATGGAATGAAAATATTTTTTCACAGAATAGAAATTAAAACTGGTGAAAATATCATGCACTTACGAGATTAATTTTAACAGGTTACTTATATGTGTGTCAGAAAATGTGTACATATTTCGGCTGCACACACACACACACACACACACCTTTTATCAGAAATATTATATTTTGTCACTGGAATCTCATATTATAACAACTTCGACGTACAAAACTATTGAAATAGTCTTAGTAAATCCTTGGTAAGTAGTTAGATATAAATGGTACTAAATCTTCATGCAGCTGCAACAGATTACATAGAGGTGGCTCGAGATATCACAGCTGGGGCAATACTGCATCGCAAATGTGTTCAATGGGATCTCGTTTCAGTGAGTTGGAAGACCAGGGATCAAATATAATTTTCTATAATGCTCTTAAGGTCGCGGTATCACATTTGTGGGTATGTCCCATGTATCACTGACCTGCAGAATAATGCTGTTATTATTTCTACATACGTTTAACATGAAAACACATAATATATAACCTTTCCTTTTGTATAGGGAAAAAGCTATATACTTGTCTACCATAGTGTTAACTGGAGGATTTTCACAAAACCTCAATATAACGAACCTAAATCTAGTTTTCAGTATAGGTGCAGATGGTGATTAAGAAAGCTACTGAGTATTGACTTATATTTCCAAAAGTATTCATGGAAAATTAGAGGGAATTGTTATTAGAGAAAACAGTATTTTTCTCTACCTCATTATAAAATCAAATAGAATTTTTCAGAATTGATAATTTAGATATGTAAAGATACGTTTAATTTAATACATGGAGTAATGCAATTAAAAATTCAAATGTTCGTGAAGTTATCTATATTAAAGACATAAATTGAATTATAATTTGCTTCTGAAAGATGAAGAAATATAATTATCCTATTTTTAAGAAGTTGAAGATATCTAACACCATTTTATTTACCAGAATTTTAAATGATGTACAGAGTGATATATATATATATATATATATATATATATATATATATATATATATATATATATATATATACATTATATCTCTTTCAAATCTTAACCAGCATAACTGAAATTTATGTTATATGATAGCTATTTCTATAAATGTGGTAAATTGTTTCAGATTCAAAGTAAATTATTGGCAAATAACTAAACATAGCTTTCAAAAAGTTATTATTTGGGAAGGCAAAAATATCTATGTAATACTTTGTGAATATGTAATCTGACTTCACATGTTGGTATTTCAAATCAGTGCCATTTCGTGCCCAAAATAACAAAATTTTAAAGATATAGTTTTATATAAAATTCTGTTTAAAACCTGCTCTTAATATATTAGCTTATACAAACAAATCCGCAACTCCCGTTCCACCTACTCCCTTGCTTGATATAAACCACTTGAACTAAGTCCGCAGTTACAATAAATGGATACTAGAAGAATGATGTGTTTTACCCATAAGACAAGGATTTTTATGAAGTAATATTTACTTCTCTTACCGATATGCACATCACTTTAAAATATTCAGTGTTAAAGTAACATCTATAAATTGCAATTATAAAGAGACTTTTGTCTTGTTTTACTAGGAATACCTCAATGCAGCTATACGAAGCTTCAAAATGGTCCCCGGTGTACTCTAAAATAGAAAAAAGTCAGAATGTTTTCCCATTTGTAGTATGTTCGAGATTTATTTACAACTAATGCAATTGTTTGTGTTCAAAGCGCATATATGATATATCGTATGAAGGTTTTTGTCACCACTTCTTAGGCCTTAACTTTAAAGATTTGAGAGCAATCATCTATCTCATATTATGACCTATCCTTGACTTGAATTTATATATCGGACATTTGTTACCTACAAGGGTAAACTGATTCCTTAAATGCAATCTCCTCCACTGAGTGTTTCAGTCACCAAAAACAATTTTGGTTTACCATGTGTAAACTAATGTAACTATTAATTAATATATTTAATAAGTTCTTTTATTTTTCAAGAATAGCGTAATCAATTCATGAGATGTTCTCTAAAGTATCAGTAGCAAAGTATTTTAAATATATAATTTGTTTTCAAGCGATCGATAGATGACAGAATTAACCACTATTAACTACAGGTGATTTACTAATCTATGTGGAACATTTGATATTATTGAAGAAAATATATGTTATACCAAATTTTCTAATACTCATTTAAATTCGATTCTTAGCTTGTATCTTGAATTTCCAACTGATGCTGAGACATGAAGAGATATAATTTTTATAGACTCGAGAGCCTCTTAGATCGTATATTCACCAAACAGGTCCAATATTGAAGATATATTCGAAAAAAATAGGTCATTGGATTTTCGCCAAATAGTGTGAAAATCTTCTGACTCTCCAGCTATAACTCAACAGAATATAAACGTGTGAACCAAAGGTAGTTCTTATGATAGAAATGATATATTGAATTACAGATTTATTCATTGAATACAGTTTATCTCTTTGTATTCCTGTTGACTACATAAGACTTTTTAATGGGTTTAGTTATAGCGGTTATTATCAACTTTTATTCCGAAGGAATTTTCTTTTTAATGGAGTGAAAAATAATGCACATAATATTATATTTATCAAATACTTACTGACACATTTATCTGATACTTTTGTTTATTCATCGTATTGTGTTACGTTTTGGAACATTGTCTTACTGAATTCATTATTATATCTTAATTTCTTTTAGTTCAACTGTACATTACACCTAAAATTTAAACATAATTATAACGTTATGATTCATTAACTGATGAACTATTCGAACTCATTATTATGACAAATAAAACTCCAGTTATTCAGATTACACCCAGTACAATATTTTTATCAACGTTGTAGTAAACAGTGTTGAACCCCGCTCATTCTGTACACATTTAGTCTCTTTCACGTGATAATATTTAACAAAGGATTTCACTATATTACACAAATTAAACGAAACCTTACAATGTAAACATACTAATCAACATTAGAGATGGAACTGCTATAGCACAAAATCAAAGTTGACTTATTGTGAGAAAAAATGAGCATGTAAAGTCAGAAATGATTAAGTAATAGTTTCCATTACCGATCATTAAGGGAAATTTGATAAATGACTTTCAGATTAAGATTTTAGGACTCTTAACTTAAAATGTAATAATATATTGGTGATTAGTATACATTTTGATAGAATCAAATATACTAGATTTAGGTCTCAAAAATACTAATATTAATTGTAAAATGTGCATTCGGAATCTAAAAATCTCATTCGGTATTCTTAAAATGAACAAATATTATAATATTTACTGAATAATACCATAAAAAGTTTTTGGAATGACACACATGATCCTGTTTTAGACAGCAGTTATACTGTCAGTAAATTAAAATGGGTTTTTAATGCATCAAGGTAATGCTTCATATAAAATGAAATTTAGGAAAATGTAAATTAGTAAAAGAAAAATTAAATTTTTTGGCCAAATTATTAACATAGAACGACTTGAACTTTCTTCGTAAAAATAACCAACGTTTTAATTTTCTGGGGCGTAAAAAATAAGATGTGCTATCATTTAAGAATTACGTAATCGTTGTATCCGATCGTTATAAAAGAATTGCTCAGCCAACAAACAAAATAAAAGTCGTATTTTGGACCAAATCAACAAGAAGCCTTTTTCTCTTTGAAACATGCTTTGTCATACATCCTATTCTAAACATTTATTAACAACATTCAAAATTACATCAACAGTGTGATGCGTGTAAAAATGGTTTTTGGTTTATTTTATTGCAACTCTCATTTTATATTTCAATCTATTCATTTCATAAGCAGCAATATACTTCAGTTACGAATAAGAAGCTTTGATAGTTGTAGAATAGTTTAAAATATTTAGACATTACTTGTTTGAACAAATTTTGAAATATTTAGAATGTTTCGAATTTCAAGCAACTATATCTGAGATCCTCCGAACATTGAATGCATGGCTAATTTTTGGCATGATTTTAACTATGAAGATGTCTATCGCCTCAGATATCAAATGTGTTACGTTGAAACATTCAATTTTTTTATAAATACCGAACACATTGAGCTGACAAAAATGCTATCATAACATGACTATATCAAATTCTACATAGGAGAAACTATGTATATCAAATATAAGAAATTTACTTTTCCTAAATATACACTGGCAAATAACATTTCGCATGAAATTGCAAAGATACTAAACTTTTAGTAATATTCCTAGAGAGTGAAATATAAATATTGAAAATTCAAATTGTGTAGGTAGTTTTGCCACAAAAAAAAGAATTATAAAAATATAATTGCTATCAATGCAGCAGTCAGTACATCTGATACATTTTACCATATATTATTTATACAAATACTAACTTCAATGATTATTTAGCAAAACAACACAATATTAGAAAGATGGGATGTCTCATTCTTATTAAAGAATTAGCCATTACGTTAAAATTATCCCCAGTACATTTGAAGCAGTAAAATATTAAGCGCATTAAAAATTCATGCTACACTACCTGGTTTTAAAGACAAAATTTAGAGAATTTACTCTCCAAAATCATGGTATTAATAATATTCTTTGCTGAATATCTATTTAAAGGGTAAAAATATTCATCATTTTAAAATGAAACATGAACGTATACTAATTTCCAGATATAAAACATGCACCATAATAAATAATGATGGATATAAAAATGAAAAATATGGAATATATGAAAATGTTTTAATTTTAGCATAACTAATATAGTAAAGTTTAACTAGAAGAATGAAACAAGTTGGGGCTTGCGTGACGATAATACAATCGACAACGTAATGCTACACACACTCAAAAATCTGGAATTAGAAAAACATTTTTAAAAATTCTGTTTGATTTTAAATAAAAAGTCATATATTTCTATTGCATTTATTAAATCTAAAATTTTAAACAAATTTCATATATTTCATATATGTTGGCAAAAATGATAGATAACGGGATTTCCGAAGTAAAAAATCTAGATCTGATGTCTTTTAAAGATGGCCAAATGCTTTGTAACATTTTAAGGCATTTTTTTCTTCTTTTCCTTTTTCTGATTCTTAAATTTTTGGCAAAAATTATTTTTTCATGTTTCAATTAACAAGAGGAATTTTCAAATTCGAATACATGTGTGTGATCCCGAATGAAGTAAAATAGCTCTTGCTGAACTTCACTGAGGCAGAGAATAAAAAAAAGAATATTTGGAGAGCATAAATACAGCGAAAGTATAATATGTAAGTGGTGTGAGCTGTAGAAATGAAAGATGGGAGGAAGTTTTAATTCTTTTGAATTATTTGAATTTATACGGCAATGTTTTTTTATTTCTTTTGTCATAAAATGGTCAAATTACCCGTCTTCCTTCCTGACGAGATTGAAAAATACTTAAAACTTCTGAAATTGACAAGAATGTTGACAAGAATCATTAGAAAAAAGAAAATGGATTAATAAAATATTTAAAAACACTAACTTACAGACAAAAACAATTTAACACAAGATATAGGATTTTGATCCCATCTACCTTAATAAAATAGCCTACAAGCCTATTTTAGCTATTCAAAAGAGCACAATTAACAACTTTCATGTGAACCCTTAACTAAGCACAGTAATAAACATAAAAGCTCAGCAAAAAGCATACATTAATAAACTAAATAAGGATAAACTAACTTATCTATTTTAGTTTATAATATTTAAGGTTGTGAACATAAAATGTAAAGAAAGCTTTTTTCTAAATTAGGTGAACTACTTACTCTATTAAAACTAGGTAAATAAACAATAACTTATTTAATGATCAAGAGTGAACATAAAATATTTGAATGTAAAATAAAAAAAGACATAAAGAAATGTAAGATAATATGAATTATTTTCTCTGCAATAAAAATATATCTATGTAAATAAACTTTTTCCTAATTGTTCAAATATGTAATGTAAATAAAAGAGAGTGGTAAAATCAGAGTATTTAAAAA
>CM063503.1:106091255-106106255 GCA_032207245.1 Pardosa pseudoannulata
TATATATATATATATATATATATATATATATATATATATTATATATATATATATATATATATATGTATATATATATATGTATATATATATATATGTATATATATATGTATATATATATATGTATATATATATATGTATATATATATATGTATATATATGTATATATATATATATATATATATATATATATATATATATATATATATATATATATATATATATATATATATATATATGTATATGTATATATATATATATATATATATATATATATATATATATATATATATATATATATATATATATATATATATATATATATATATTATATATATATATATATATATATATATATATATATATATATATATATATATATATATAATATATATATATATATATATATATGTATATATATTATATATATATATATATGTATATATATATATATATTATATATGTATATATTATATATGTATATATATATATATATATATATATATATATATATATATATATATATATATATATATATATATATATATATATATATATATATATATATATATATGCATGTATGCATATAATATGTCGATATTATCCAATTTAGACCCATTTTGCATACAAAAACATGCACTGTGCTAAGTAAAATAAGAACCAATAATATCGAATTCTAAAAATTCTCAAATTTATGTCAATACATTGATTGTCGAATACATCAAATGTAGAATCACCTACCAGTTCAACAGCCATTAAAGATTATATTTCATCTGCGTTCAAGTGTTACTAATACAGTGCAATGCATTGCACTATCAATGAATTGCTCTTGTAAATGAAGAGAAACAGGTAAAGGAAATTGTACAAAGCGATGTTGAAAAATCTAATTTTTGATTAGAAAAGATAGCTTAATTAAGATTCTTTTTGAGTGTTCAAGTGAGGACAAGAGTTAATATCGTTAAAATCGAGCAATATCGTTATAACATCTGTTGGTAATTTGCCTGTTATCTAATTTAAAGATAAAAAAATAAATTTACCATTTGAATCGCCTTTAGTTCTGCACTTCCTGTTGATTTTGAAATCTTGTAATATAATAACTAGAATATTGTCAATTTATTTTTTTATTTGCTCGATTAATTTATTTATATGTTAAAACAAACTTTACCAATAACGACAAATAAATTTGTTAAAAAACGTTCAGAGTATACATACCTGTATTACACAGAGCTCAGGTCATATAAGGACATTCCGTAACAAATGATAAGATAACAGTTTAATCGACTTAAATTGAGACCGCATTTTAATATTAAAAAAATCAGTATGAATATAATCCAAGGAACTTCACAACTACTAAGTACAAAACGTTAACTTAATTTTAGATCTCCTGTTCCTTACAAATGATATATTTAATTTCGTTCGAATGTGCTTCAGAGTTAAAGATGACTGTCTTTTCTGTTTTAATCACATAATACTTGAATATTCAGAAAAAGTTTTAAATATATGTATTCGAGTAATTATGTTTTAACAGCTGTTTGATTGCAGGAAAGTTTTCGTATTCTGTTTTATGAATACACATGTTTTTAGTCTAATTTAAGAAAATGTAATATATCTTTAACACTCTGAAAGATGAAACGAATACTATTTAAATTTCTCTAAAGGATGCCATTTTTTAATTCATGGAAATTTCAAAAAGTCAAGGAATAAAAGTACCTTTAACTTATAAGTGTACTACCAACATAGCACAATAATGTATAGTTTTAAAGGCACATTGTATTACTTTAATTTGAACCTAAATAAATGTGCAATCATTAATATTTTTATTTCTAAGTCTTTCTTCATCAATTTTTAGCTTTTATCCTATCTAATTTTTAATAGATTTAACAGGTTATAAAATAGATTTTTAATTGCTTTGTAAAATGACTTTTAAATTTTAACCTGGTAAATATATGTCCAGGTATTGTGAAATGTGTAAATAATGTGTCTCATGTTTCAAATTTTTAAAAATACAGGAGACACTGGGTTTGTTAGACCATGTTTAATATGATTTGGGCATAAAATTGCTGCGACGTAAAACAGTAGTTGCATAACCTAACATTAAATAAGTTCTAATTTGTATTCGTATTCTTCTATTAAGTTATTTAAGTGATACGAGCACATTGGAATTATGATTAAATAAATTGTGGAACATGTTCCCAAAATGGCATAAATTTCTATGCAAATTTCATTGGCCAACATGAGACATATTTACTTTAAACGTTCGGGAAGACATTTCAAAAGGAATTTTTGAAATCTCAAGTCATTATCAAGCTTTTTTATGTCAAGTAACATATTTTTAGGATATAATATTTAGAATTTGAATCATTATTTTTCATTAGAATTCTATAGTTCTTATTTTTATTTTAAATTAATTCTTTTATTAATCCCACTCGACTCCACGAGTGTTGAAAGAACACTTAAAATCTATAAAATAGACTCCAAAATACAAAGGATCACATGATGGATTTGGCACAGAACTGCCTCGGCCTAGCCCTGTAGTTCTGCAATTCTATTAGGATTGACAAAACAACATATTTGAAATGATTTGGCTCTCACATGTCAGACTCCAAAATAATTATGCCCAGTTTTACTTAATATCTAATAGAAAAAAAATATCTGGTTCTCTATAGGATTGTTTCCCCTGTCAAGAAATAAGGAGTCGAATACAGTATTAGGTAAATTATTGGAGTTTAGTAAAGCATTAATTACGGTATGGCTCTTAGACATGCTCATGTTACCAAGGTTTGTTTGTCTGTATTGAAGAAGCAGGTAATTTTTAAGTAAAAAATGAACTGATTTATTTCATTTTGATAACCTGTTACATTGTCATTGTTTATACAACTTTATACAACTATACAATTGTTTATACAATTGTATATACAATTGTTTAAACAACTATAAAACATTGAAAATTTTTTACCTATATGTTCAAATGGGTTATATTTTCTGTACAACTATATCTGTAAGTTTTCTTTTTTCTAAGTACTAAAAAAAGAAAGCATACAGCTTATATATTTTTCTATTTATTCGCTGCAGTGAAAAGATGGCATTTCACCTACTACGATTGATTAAAATATTTATAAGGAAAACTTTGATGCAATAAGTGTAATTTGTAAACAAATAACTAATATTTCAATACACAATTTGGAAATTTTATAAGCTTCATGAGATGACATTAAAGTTTTAAGTTCATATTTAACTATGCAAACGTCTTTTACTATTTGGGGCTCGCTATGAAATACAGTAAAAATCAATCAACTTAAGAATAATGTTTGAACTGTCATGCGTTCTTTACTATCATTCCAATAAGGGTCATTGAACTCGTTTTTATCAAAACCTAGACTCGCACAGTGTAGCTCATAAAATATAGCGATAAAATCCTTCATATCATTTTAAAGTTGCAGTAATAGAATACTGAAAACTTGCATTTCAAAGAAAGAAAATCTGCTAAACACATATTGTCTGTTTACATTTACTTACTGTTTTAATAGTTAGACACATTTTGACTAACATTTTCTATTTAGACACAATATATTTAATAATATTTCCATTACATTTTTAATGAACAGTATTATAATAAAACATATTTTATTATAAGAAAATATTTTATTGTTTTAAAAACAAGAGAGCGAAATAAAGAAAACTTTTTGGATGAATTACTTATTAAGTTTATCACTTAAGTATTCACATTTTTGAACTCAGATTAATTAGATTTATGGCACAATTATAAACATATTTATTTTAAAGTGGTAATAACAAATACAGTTTTTCGATTATTGGTGGTCAAAATTCAATTTAATTAAGAGTGATGGTTAGAACGTAGTCATTTATGGAAACTTGGGTATTTTTGTATAATACTAAAGAATATTTTAATGTAAAATAAAATAGAAATATAAAAGAATTGTAAAGTTATATTTTGCCTCATGTTGCATACTTTTAGCTGGACATTAAATTTATGTAAAAAATTATATTTAGTGAAAATAAATTTTTGTAGGGAATTAACTAAACGTATCATAAATGCAATATGTTTTGACGAATTCCTAAAGAGAAGAAAACTTTTTTCTTAATACTGCATCAAAAATTCTAAAATTACAGATCTAAACTAAAAACTAAACTACTCTGCGCAACAGCCCCTAGGGGGCCAAGGCCTACGGTGCCGATCTCCATTTACGAGACTAAGGGCTCTGGGGTGCGAACCATATGTTCCGGTTAGGTCGTCAATCTAACGCGGAACCCCCAGTGTTTAGTTCCCAAGCACGCTTGGTCATCAGTCTCTTGGTCATCTACCCACTGAAGGGATGAAAGGCTGAGTCAACCTTGCCCAGCCCGGTGATCGAACCGCAGACCAAAATTACAGAACAGCATGATTATATTACTTAAAATGAAAAATAATAAAAAACTTTTAATTTGGTACACGTATAAGGCACAAAATAATTAGTTGAATTAATGGTGCTGAACTATCGGTCAAACATTTACAGGCGTGTATGTTATATAATATTCATAAGTAGTATTATTAGTATTAAACCCTCTAAATTTTCCCAGTGTTAAAATCAAGTGTAAAAACTGGACATTAAGAATCAAATCACTTCAATTCATGCAACTTTCCTTGATATTAAATATTTTAGGTAATGAAAATAATGTTAAAATTGTAGCTCCTATGCTGAAACTTTCATTTTAATCAAGAAACATATCATATTCCATAATTTACTTGATTATAGGATAAACCAAAATACTTTAGTATTATAGAAGTCAAATATACTGAACTGATTCACTCTTTACAGAAATATCGTTTTCGTTGAAAATAATAACAGTGATAAAAGGGGAGAGACGATAATTCAGCTTCACTTTTTAGGCTGGGTATCGGTGAAAAACTTTGAATTTGGAACTCGATATCTCAGATCATTTAGATTATGTTCGCAAAGAGTATGGCTTAGAGTATGTTAGTATGTATCAAAACTACAAACTAAAACAAAAATCTAAGTATACTTCAAAATATAGATTACGTATTTTAACACAAAATTTAAAAAAAAATGTAGTAAACAATCTAATAAAAAATATTTTTAATTTCAATATCTTTATCAAATCAGAAACAATTAAAGTCTGTCTTATGGTATTCAGTTTTATGACAATTTATTGGCCTAAAATGTATTGAATACCTTGAAACTTTTCATTACAACATAGAAAAATTAGCTATGTGACCATAAACTCAATCCACATAATGTACTCGTATAATACACAAAGTGTGCATAATACTGCTCTAAGGTCGTACACTTTGAAGAAATGCACGTGCAATATGCACCATGTACTATTGCAATTTTTGATTTTCTTCCTATCTAGGAGCAAACCTCTTAGTTTTACGGTAGAATTACAGAAAACCTTAAACACGCACATCTATCTATCTATATATCTATATCTATTAATATAATCCAAGCTTTTTAATAAGTCATATGAAATAACTCTAACTAAACTCTTCGGCGCAACAGCCCCTAGGGGGGCATAGCTTAGGGGTATTAACCTCCGTTTACGTGACCAAGGGCCTTGGGGTGCGAAGCATATGTTCCAGTTAGGTGGTCAATCTTACCCGGAACCCCCAGTGTTTAGTTCCCAAGCACGCTTGGTCCTTAGTTCATCTACCCACTGTAGGGATGAAAGGCTTAGTGAACCCATCCCAGTCCGGGGATCGACCTGTGTCTTAAGAGCTCGTAGCTCTACTCCAACGCCACTGGGCTTCCATACGAAATAATGCAAGTTTTAAACCATGAACAAAAGATTTCAATATTTTCTGTCAAATTTGGAGCGTTAGCATGTATATGAAGTTATGCAAGGGAATTTAGTTAAGTCTCTATATGTTTTATATTTTTTATTTTTTCTTAAGTTGCAGCCTAATTTATAGTTTTCTTTATCTATGAAGTAAATAATGGCTGTGAGAAGCACCAGAAAGTTACAAATGATAGAAGTACCAGTTCATTTTATTCTAACACCGTAATATGAAATCAAAAAACTCAAAAAATAAAATTTTACAACTCTATAAGAAAAATAGTCATTTAAATACATGCGATTATAAAACATTTGCCATCCGTATGTAATTTATTATCACCTAATCTTATTAAGAAAATATTTATTGAACACTGGATTTACTGCTAACAAATTTTTGACACCCAATTTATCAGATTGCTAGGAATTATAAAGTTATAAACTGATGTCATAGAAAGTCTGCAGTACTATATTTCAGTAGCTTATTAAAAAGTCTCGTAAATGTCAAAAGTGTTTTAATAAATGTTAGGTTACGATATTCAAGTATTCCAAGTAACATGATGTATATAGAATAAAATGAAGAAAACTATCCTTTCTGATTCGTAATAATAATAGATATTAACAACTGTTAAAAACACTTGTGTCTTGTTTATATGATTTCATAAATCGATTTGGTTTTTATTTTTAAAACTAGTATACACTTTATTAGAAGTTTCTTAAAATAATTTAATCAGACTTCTGAGGATTTTAATTAAAGGATTAAAAACATTTTGAAGAGTATTTATTTCTTTTTTCAAGAAATATTTCTGAATCAAATTAAATTTTTACACCCTTTCAAAACTGTAGATTTTTAGGCAGTAGATGAATAATTAGATAGGGAACTGTACTATAGGGCATTTAGTACTAAGATTTATGTAAGGAATTTTGGGGACCCATGTTACTGTAACTAATAGTAAAAGTATTGAGTAGTAGGGTCGTTTAAACTTAATCCTAGAGTAGAAAATTCTAATTCATAACTGTCCCAACATATCAAATTAGAAATGTGTATCTGTAATAAAATAGTCTACAAGTTCTAGTCTACAAATACTATGTCTTTATTTTTCTATAGAGACAATGACTATAACTTATTTAAAAACTATATCAGTTTTCGGTGTAAAGAATAATTTCTGAAACTCCAAGAAAAAAACTTAATTTTGTGAAATATAATAAAAGTAGACAGTTGAATTGTAATTTTCAGCAAAAAAATCTATAAATATGGGAAAATATAATCAAACTTCAGTACAGTAAGCAATTATTTTCAGATATTTAAAATAATATTGATCAATAACAAACTATGAAAAATACTACATCATTCTACTTACCAATTATGGCAGCCTCTTTAGTCGACCTTAAAATATCCACTTATTTTAAACAATGTGAGGCCATTTGTGTACTAACTGGCAGTTTGAATTGCACATTTGCCTAATTGTCATTTTTTACATCATTAGAGGGCAATCTTTTTCTTTGTCTATATTTCAGTACCTTTCCTATAATTACTTCAAACACTAGCTAACACACTTGAGTCCAGACAATTACCTTACCAATCAAGCGCACATGTTTTCTTCTCTATTGAATTCCGTAGAACTCTGAATAGAAGGAGGAAACAATTGTTATTTAATACTGCGTTTATCCCACACAAAAGTCCACGTAGTATCATTTATCGACCGGTCATTTAAAATGGTCTTTTTTAAATTACTTTTTAAAACATCCAAGGTAAGAGTTCTTTTAAAATCCTATTTAGTGATTAAATCCTAAACTTTCTTGCCAAGATTTGGGATTTTTCACTTCCTTGCATGCAAGATTAAGAAATTTTATTGAAATCTGGAATTTCCCAATATTTTGCTTTATGACGAAGATTGTGGCACTTTAATTCAAGCTTATCGTGTGTATAGTAGATGTTCGAAATTGAGTATAGTCTATTTTTTAAGCATCTATTACTTTAGTTATCACATTATCTTACTAAAATTATTATAAATCTTTTAATTTTTTCTAACATTAAATAGTTTGTATAGTTTAGTAAAATATTTTTGTTTTAATAATACTCTATATTTCTCAAACACACGGATTCCTGATGGTGTGAACATTTAAACTTTTTCATATATAGACAAACTTATAATTTTTTTAATTACATGAGTACATACATTGTTTGCTTAAAAGAATTATTTTTATCGTAATTTTAAAGAGAAATAAATAGAAGTAAATAGATATCAAATATTTATAATATAAAAAAATGCTATAACGCTATAATTAATTTACCAGTAATTGCTGATTATGCGTAGTAAGCAAAGTATCATATTGAGGAATAGTTAGTTTGGTGACTTGTTGACAAATCGAATTTACTTGTCTTTAAACCAAACTAAACGGTTTTATCTTGATTTGTTTTAAAAATTGTGACATAAGAGTACTTATAACTCTTAGAGTTTCAAGAACTGTATATCTAAATAGCATGTAAATGTATATTTCTATACAAATATGCTGCTTTACATAAAGTTTAAAATCATACTTTGCTGAAACACGTAATAAATTTAATTTATTATTTTCTGTTTACAAAATACTCCTTTTCTATAAACGACAGGCCAAACAAACCGTATGTTTTTCTATACAGATTCACTATGTTAACACAACTTTTAAATTAATTTTAAATGAGAGTAATTGTTTAGATATACTGAATTATCATCATTAATTTAAAACTTTTATAAACAATAGTACCTGATTATTAACTACTGGACTTTCGAGTTCTGAAACAGGATATATGAATTAAGTGATTTTTAAGACAATTATCATTTTGACTTTTTCTCTTGACATAATGGATATTGGTTAATAAAATCCAAACATTGCAGTCGAAAATGTCGGGTCTTTTTAATTCAGAACACAATATAGATTTATTATGATTTAACTGCAACAATGGCATTGAGTGATTTCATGCTGGTAGGAGTTTCGCAGTTTAGGATAAAGGTTAGGTAAAAATAAATGATTGGATAAATATTTATATCGTGATTTATAAATTTATTCCATTTTTTATCATTAAACCTTATAATTTCAACGAAAGGGAAATGTTACTATTAAAGTTTTAAATCAATTTTCCTAAATTGGAGCTTTTTGAAAACATATAGACTATGAAATAATGAAAAATTTCACTATAGAAAAAATATTTAAGGCTATTAATTTTATAGCACTGATGTATTATTTTTTTGTTTGGTTAGGATATAGCTATATATAACTATATATATAATAATATAAATAGTTTTAAAGCAGTTTACTTATTGTAGAAAGTGAAGAAGAATTTATAACGTATATTTATTAGCGACAATATGTAATTAAAATAAAAGATATTTTGGGCAATCTTGCAATTTAAATTTAGTGAGAATCAATCTTTCTAATGATTTTCCAG
Organism: Pardosa pseudoannulata; assembly: GCA_032207245.1. Lineage (NCBI taxonomy): Eukaryota > Metazoa > Arthropoda > Arachnida > Araneae > Lycosidae > Pardosa > Pardosa pseudoannulata. The sequence goes on from CM063503.1 coordinate 106,100,473, forward strand.
AAAATTAACTACATTTCTATTGATATCCTTATGCATTTGGATATACCATACATTTAAAAATTTTTAAAAAAAGTAATTGAGGTAGTTAATGGTAATATTTATGTATTATTTTATTACTGCTTTGATCTTAAAGTTCTATTTCACATTTAAATAAAAATTAAAATATATGTTGTAAGAACTTCTTCAAATGTATATGACTAACAGTAAACCTATTAAAAATATAAAATAAATTAAAATAACATGAATTTCTTTTTTTACCTGTTAGCTTGTATTATATTTTATCTCATATAAAACATTGCATGAAGTAATTAGGTTGTGGAAAATAGCCCATTCTGTATAACATAGATCATTTAAACAGTAGCATTCTATTTAAAATAATATAATATTGTTAAATTCATATTATCTTTACTAAATCTTGGAATAGTAAGCCTGTCACATAACTACAAATCGACTCATCTGCATTCCAAAGACTAAACATTTCTATGTCACTTATATTGGTTGAGAACAAGGATAAGTGCTTTTGAAATCAGTACACAGAATAATAATTCTGAGATCCATGTTTAACTAATTTATGTTAAAACATAGAATGAAATTATAATAAAGTTTGATATTTAGAAAAATAATGTAACAAATAATTAAACAAATACATTTTATTTTAAGATTTTCATTTTTCAGAAAAATAAACCTTCTGCTGACTGAATTGAAAATTAAAATAATGTTGAAAAATCTCAGTAATCTTTGATAAAGTGGTTATAATTTTGTGTTGAAATGCAGCTTTGATATGGAAATACGTGTATCTCTAAATCTTCACTGGATGACCCAGTAGGTCACGTCGCTGGTAAAGTACGCTAGAAAAAAATCAATTTTTAGGAACTGGACTAGTCCAGATTTTCAAGGAAATACTTGTAAGATTTTCCAGAAGTAATATGTTTTGAGCTACGATTTAAATTAAATTTTTCTCTCTTTTCAGAATGAACTGTCGCAGAAAATCATTTTCTCAATATGTTAAACCTACAGCTAAAGCAGATGGTTACACCTTCATTCTCCAATTTGATGGTGTTTATCCTTATGGTAAGTCAATATGAGTAGTTATTTTTCTCAACATTTTTCCTACCATCTGATAAGTTGGACCAACGACTACAACTCTGCTTTAACGGACCTGAAGAAAGCTATATTTAACACCATGTCACTTTTTCTTTGTGTCGGTATACAGGTTAAAGCATACATGTCTTATTTTAAGAAAGATAATCGCATATGCTATCACAACACTTAATTTAAATATCCTATTTTTTGTGGACTAGAAATATATTTCCAATTCGAAAAATATATGACTAAGGATGCATACTTAGAACTCTTGTTACTGTCTCTAAAGTAACTAGAAATATTTAACATACAATTACCTTCTAAGTAAGTTAAATTAACATTGCTATTGTTATAAAATGTGTAGATACTCTATAATTGCTCCAGACAATACTTACATACGGTATGGGAATGCAACAGAAGAGAAAATATATTTCTCCTGAAAAGAAAACATTTAGGGTCCTAAAAATGTTCTTTTCTGACAGAAGGAGGAAGTGTATAATTCGCAGTGAAAAATATAATCTTGTCGGAAAATTTTGCATAGATTTTACAATGTCTTCTAAAATAATGAAGGGTCTATGAGGAATATTGTTGCCATCTCCAGGGACATTTCTTATTTTTTTTTCATTTGTTGGGGCTAGTACATTTCTATAAGAAAAATGTCTTCTAAGATAATCCCATGTGAATTCGAAAAATTATGGTTTTAAGAAAAGATGGTTATATTATATCCATTTTCAGTGTTTCCTTATATTATATTCATTTTCAGTGTATCCAATATTTTCACCCAGCACCTAACTGCTTGAACATCTGGTCAATAAAGAGTTTTGGAAATTGCATTTAAAGGTCCTTCCCTAGTACACTTCGTATAATTACATTTTTTATAGATTGGATTTTAGGTATACTACTTTTTAAGAAGTAGCTGTTTCTAAGCAATTGTCAAACAATGTACATATAGGCATACATAAGGGCAGTTCCTAAAATGTACATTTCTCATATAGGCATACATGATCAAAATTGTGTTAAATATGCGACAGACAGAACATCAGGATGGTTTCAGTTCGATCATGTACCATCCCATTTCAAAGTGGTAGTTTGAAATAATCCGGATTCTAGTTTTAAGGAGCGACAGATTGTGTGGCGTGAATCAGTCCAATGGTCACTCTAATCGCCATATTAATAGAGCTGCGGTTGATACTGAAGTGGGAATCTAAACGGCATCATTTACAAAACTACGACCTTCATTTCTGTTTTTACCAGCATGTTTAAAGCCATACATTGAATTATCCCGGAAGTCCACCTTCAGCGCTACTAAGCATTTATTACTGTTGGAGGTCATCATTTTGTGTATATACTATAAAACTGCTGTTAATATAAGGTGTGCTATAATTTTCTATATATTCCATACGTATACCGGGCCTAGGACAATTCAAAGAGCCAATGATATATTTATTCATGACTATTGCATGGATTAAGAATCAACCATCAAATATTGCCGAGAGTGGCTAACGTCTATGCTCTAAAACAGGAGATACATTTAGCCAAGTTCCGTACAGCAACCCTATTTGTAGACGATCTTTCTCAATTTCTACGCGTCGTGCTCTTTACTATGGAATCATTAGTGTATCAGCACCTGCATGAAAAGAGAGAGTGCACTGCTTTATCTGCCTTTAAACTCCTAAATTATTATTTTTATCTTTACAAACCTTATATATATATATATATATATATATATATATATATATATATATATATATATATATATATATATATATATATATATATATATATATATATATATATATATATATTATATATATATATATATATACATATATATACATATATATACATATATATACATATATATACATATATATACATATATATATATATATATATATATATATATATATATATATATATATATATATATATATATATATATATATATATATATATATATATATATATATATATATATATATATATATATATATATATATATGTCGTTATTCAGTGCTAAGGCGAACGGAAAGCAATCGTTCTTGATAGTAGTAAGTTTATAAAATCATAGTTAAATTTAAAGCCAACACTTGAGCCATTTTAATTTGATCGTGGTCGAGCTAAGCGTGGAATGTGTTGACAGCTCTATGTCTAAGCGCTAACTGATTCTTATCGCTTTATTAGTCATCAAATTCCTGTAAAATATCTCTACGCTTGACCGCATTAAGCCAGAAGTTTACGCAAGCATCTGTCTTTTTCATTTAATTTATTATTATCAAAGAGTTCCCTTTTAAAATCGGCTATTACTCAAGTAATTTCCAACTACTCCTTTTTTAGACCTGACATATATATATATATATATATATATATATATATATACTATATATATATTATATATATATATATATATATATATATATATATTTATATATATATATATAATATATATATATATATATAATATATATATACATATATATATATATATATATACATATATATATATATATATATACATATATATATATATATATATATAATATATATACATATATATATATATATATATATATATAACATACATGTGCATGTTTACATATGTATGTGTATTATAATCATATCAAATAATTTAAATTTTTTGATATTAAAAATTATTTGAATCATAATTATAGCTTGCTTAGTTAAGCGAAAATATCTGAAAGATTTTAAAGAGTTAATAACATACGAATATATCTTATAGCCCAAAAGAGAAAATTTAAAGTTGCGTAACAACTTATGAAGATTATAATTATTTTCAATATTTTAGATGATACTATGAGTAATTTTATATTTAATAACAGAATATTCTTTAATATATTACAACGATCAAAAAAAAAGGAAAATAGCTCTTTTGCACTATTTTTGTAAAGGTGTGAGAGAATATATATACCAAACTACATTAAAGCATTTTAGAATTGGAAATAAGACATAAATCGATATTCACTCTGCACTTCCGCTTTATTTCCCATTGAATTTCCTACCGAAGTTTAGAAGAATACTGCTCCCTTATGTGCTTGCTGAAAAAAAAAGGAATAACCTCATTAAATTTTTTGTAGATATGCCTTCCGATCAAATACAAAGTCACGAGATATAAATCATACTCTTATTGATGAGGGAATATCCGAGGAAAAAGTTTTTCTATGTAAAATCTATAAGTGCTAAGGATGTTATGTAATAATCTTTTTAAAATCACTTTGTTACATTCTTTACTACCTTCCGGTAAATGTTATTATGCAAAAGGCTATTACAATAAATGTATATTTTGCAAATGTTCAGAAACTTAAATAATAGGAATCGATGCATGCAGTCATGTATACGTACACACGCACTTGGATAATTTGAAATAATTTATACGTTCAAATTCTGATGCGCTGCAAACTTAAAATATTATAATAACCAGTTTTCACTCATCTGTGGTATATAAATAACTATTTCAAATGCTTTAAAGAAAATTTTTAACATTATATGAGAAAACTGTTTTATTTTCAGATTTTCACTTTGAGAGTGTCAATAATATATTGTTTGTTTTTAATTGGAACGCTGTCGTACAATTCTGTGATGAATGAGGGACCAGAATCAGAGACCGATATACACGTTAAAATTTAAACTAAAGTTTTGAGAACATCCATGATAAGCGGATTTAATCCCCCTCTGGTACCAAAGTGCAGAGCCCTACATATTCTACATAAGACTAAAATACGGCTTAATATAATGCCGATCTTTTAGAGATAGATTTTTAGAATATACACTGGAAGGTTTTAAAGAAAATACCCTGTTTAATGACTACACAATTAAATAAAAATAAAGTGAATGTTCAGTACAGTAAAAGTGACTTCCATTTCCATATTGTCATCTCAATTACTTAGAGCATAAATAATAGTATCTTAAAACTATATCTCTACTGTAAATTTCCTAATATGCTGACATAATTTCAAGGTATTATGAAGAAACATGTAAAAAAAAAGCTAAATTTTTAAGAAAAGATTCATATATTTCTAAATATATGACCATGTTATTTCTAAATATAAACGATGTTAAAATTGTAATAATCTCATATAACTTCTGTCAAAATTAGAAGTAATTACCTCTTATATACGGTATAGTGTGGCAAGATTTAATGATGGACCCCCTAAATGCACATATCAATAAAGTTTTACTGGAAAGAGTGATTTCCTAAGGATGTTTTATTTAATGTACAAATTTAGTGAAAAAATATTTAATTTTATTTAAAGCATCCTTAAAATTTTAAACTCTAAAGCGATTTTAATTTATTAGTCATTTAAAATATTTTTACTATGTCTAAACACAGTTACGATCATACACGTTTATCCAAAATTAGTTATGTCTGTCTATAGACATTTTTGGCGATGTTTCACCCTCAATCAAACTCCTGATTTTCTTTGTATCAATATTGAGCCTCTGTCAGAGTGTAATTTTAAAATTCCGCTACAGTAGGGAAAACTTTTATAAGCAGCTATTATAATTCGTTTCTCTGAAACTGAGGCAATTATGTATTTATTCACATAAATATGTAACTGTCAGTTGAGGATAGATGCAGAGAGGATAATATTTCAAGTTATAAAATTAACTATTATTTTCCTCTATTTATAAACTCTTTCAAAGCAATTCGGGTTAAATTTTTCATGAATTAATTCACATTT
>CM063503.1:106116255-106118755 GCA_032207245.1 Pardosa pseudoannulata
CCATTTTACACCTGTTCCATATTTTTCATGTTCATTGAAACGGTAGAACAATAAAAACTTATATCCAGTGGTAGAAATAGGTGCGCGAATAAGGGTCCCGCAAAGCCCGGACCGGATAAACTGAGAGAACTTGCCAAACACTAGAAACATCAACACTTTACTTCCCTGCCAAGTGGATTTGGAGCGACGAGGGGAAGCCAAACATAAAGAATAGGGTAGAAAGACAATGAGTTGACCGTTCTACGTCATTTTGGGGATTCGGATGGACCCAGGAGAGGATAGAGAGATCGGATAGTTCGCAACATGGGCTGAAGTTTTCGCAGTCAACTCTCTACTCCGTGAATCTCAAACGTTCTACTCACACCGGACGTTCTCTGTTGACGATAGAGGGCGCTTCGTCTCGAACTTAAACTGCGCAGAATTAGAAAAGGGGGTCGGGGGTTGTGTGGTGACGCTGAGCAAGATAAGAGGGATTTTTATTCGTGGATAGCTTGCACAAAAATTTTACTCAGCCGTAACGTGGATTTATTAAATGGGGCCGATTCATCGCGCTTCATTATATGAGGAAGTTTTTAATTTTGTTATTTATTTTTTTAAAAGCGGTCCTGGGTCTTTTGAAAATGGGAATCGTCAAGTAAAAGAAAGAATAGCAGAAAAAACACCACCAACTCCACTATTGGAAATTTAACGTCTGATTGCATATAAGTGACAGAAATATTAAAGATAGGTAGAAAAAATATTTAATAAATATTGTTTTCTCTGTTTTTAAAAAACAAATAATTTCATTTTTAAGAGTTCAATGCTTCAATTTAAAAATTAGATTTAATATTACATTCCAATTTATTCCAATTTATTCATCTTTTTTGATACCATCTTGAGGTTTAGAGGATTTTAGAATGGAGAATTTTATTTGAAAACATGACAATTAGAAGATAACTTTCTCCCTTATTATTAAATTTAAACACATCATAATATTCAGATTAAAAGCTTAACAAGTACAGATAATTTTGCAGAATTATTGTTATGTCGTAATTTATATATGGATATATATACAAACAAAATAGTAAAATTTAAATGGTAAATGTGTATATAAAGAATATATCAGTATGTGCTATACATTATTTAAACTATTTTTAAAAATCAAGAAAGTAATAAGATTTCTACTTCTTAGTGTGAATATGACATTCTTAGAATTAACTGAAATTTCTCTGTCTCATTGAAATAGAAAGTATAACTAAATGTTAAAATTAGAACAGAATGTTTGTTACAGTCATTCTATTATATATACAATCTTACTACAACATATAAAACTACATTTTTCGCAATTTTTTTATTTTAAAAATTTATAAATATTGAATATTATATTTGTATAATTCTACTGATCATATAAGTTTATAATTTATTTACTATGAACCCTATAGCATGTATCATAAATGTTAACAAACATCGATTCTTTGAAAGAGCATACTTTGAGCATTTTGTATCTAAAATATACTTTTAACTTTTATAGAGAGAAATTAGATATTAGATATTAATATTTCTTTCAATATATTTCAAAACTGCGTAGCAATTTTATAAATTATAATTTAAAACAGCTGTAACAGCTTTCAGTTTTGTTTTTAAGACAATTAAATTGCTATAGTCAAAATCTACTTGTAAATTGAATGATTATATGTAAAATTAAACATTAACTGCGATAAATTATACATGGATATAATTTACACCGCTCAATTTTTTATATGTAAATCCCTCTCGTTTTAGGAATATAATTTAATTTAGAGAGCGTTAATTTAGAGACATATCTTCACTACACAAGGGCAAATTTAAATCAAGGCCGTCTGTTTAAACCCGATTTCTAATGACTACAATATATATATATATATATATATATATATATATATATATATATATATATATATTTTGTATATGTTTAGTATACTCCAGGTTACGGAGAATCAAAAATTAATTACATCATTCCAGCATTTTGATGTAAAGCCACCAGCTCTATCAGCACGATGGTAAATTAGACTGAGACCAACAGCTTAAAGCAGCTTCCTAACGAAAATCCACGACAGCAGTATGATTCAAAATTATGGTCTGCGGTAATGAGAGGTATTACACTATAAATACGTTTCTCCTCACTCATGACATAAAACTAGTTTGAAAGCCTTAGAATATCTCGTTTAGGGTTAGGATTCAACTACTTTGCAAGCTTTTTTTACTTAGTACCAAACTAGTATTATCGAAACTCAATTTGCGTGTTTAATATTATGGTCTGTCTTTAGCTTTAACTATATTATAAAATGACTCTGCGGAAAACATATCATCTTATGTTTAAACCCACCATAAAAAATAGTCTTACATTTTCTAAGAATGTTGTCTTAGTTTTCTCAAATAGTAGCAAAGTGATCATATTTCATCATTTAACTCATAAACCGTATTCCATTTGATTACTTTTATTGATCATCAAGGAGTGGATATAACTTAGGGTTTAAGAGGT
>CM063503.1:106123755-106136255 GCA_032207245.1 Pardosa pseudoannulata
ATGTTCCGTAAGTGAAGTCCTTTAAGTGGATAAGCAAAAATAATTTTCTTTTTTCTAATAACTAATCATTTTTATTTTGCATTCTTCCAAACAACATATGTATGTCCAGCAATTCGTGAATGAAAAGCTCAATTTTTTTTTGTAGTAATTCTGAAATTTGGAGAACACATTAAGTATTGTATTATGTAATTGTAATAAATTTTCTTTTTAAATATATCATTCAATTTTGGATTAACTCATAACTTTGAGATCTATATTTTGGCAATTGCATTATAAATTTAGAAAACATTTACTACTCGAAAACAAGCTAGTTATTTTCTCCTTTTCAATGATCATTTACCCTTAAATAATGCAGTTCAAAAATCCATATTCCTCGTTGGCAGTTTTTTTTCATTTTCTCTTTTTCAGATTAAACTAATATTTCAAAAATATTTTACAATATAATATTCCCAGACTCACTTGAGTGACAGCCTATATATATTTTGCTAAGGAAGTATTCCACGAATAACGAAAGAAACACACAAGTTAAAATTATATTTTCATACAAAGAGGTTGCAAGTTCATGAACTGTATTATCAATCTTATTTTTAACTTATCTTTAAAAAACGACCAAACTTAAAATATAAGGTGGGACCATGGGGTAAGGAATACATACAGACACAATAAGAATCTGCATTTTCTGCAGAATAAGTTACAGGTGGTGGGAGAGTGATAGCGTACTTGCAAAGAAAGAAAAGGAATACTCCATTATTTCTAGTGAATCAATGTATCAAAAGAAGTATTACAAAATATATTTTTAAATAGTAAGTATTGTTCAAAGTGTAAGTCATATTTTATAATATGCTAATTAATTGAAATTAATGGTATCAATAATTACTATAAACATTTACTCTAGAATTTTTCTAAATTTATCCTATATATATATATATATATATATATATATATATATATATATATATATATATATATATATATATATATATATATATATATATATATATATATATATATATATATATATATATATATATATATATATATATATATATATATATTTCTTCATAATATACGTGAACTTTATTTATTTATTTTTCGTTTTACAAATTCTTTAATATATGTCAAGAATTATTTTTCTTCATTAATTTGAAGCAACATAAAATAAATGCACTTCATGGAAAATCATAATTTGTTTATCCACATTAGAAATTTTTCTATGCATCACAATGAAAATCTTTGTATGACATCGGATTCAACTATTCTTTTAGTTTCTTTTAATTCAAAAGTTTGACAATATCAAAGATTTTACAATAAAAAAACAAAAGTAAGATATTAAATTAAAAACCATGTTTCTATTTACTATGGTGTAAAATATATTGAAGTTCATAGAATAGAAAAACGATATCTTGCAAGCTATCTAAAAATAGAATTTAGCATCTATTAAGGTTTTTAATCAATTTGTAATATTTCTATTTACTTTAAATGCATTATATTTATTTTAAATGTATATTACCTATAAATATGATGCTATATATCTTAAATTTAGTTTGTAAAATAAATCCAATGGAATATTTTTTTATTTTGATAAATCCGATACGAACACTATAATGATTATTTTTGGTAATAAAGTCTAACCATAAATAAAAGTAAAAGCGAAATAGTGAAATACAATCACTAAAAATAAAAAAAGATTAATTGCGTTATATTTTTGTAATTCCTATTTTTTAGTTCATTGTCAGTAAATGTTTTGTCAGCCACAATTTGTATTTTTGTTTCTTAAGACTATACAGCATTCTTACAGTTTTGAACTATATTAAAACGTTTATGTTTACCCATACGTTTAGTGTATCTAATACAAGAATATACTGACTTTTAGTTTTTTCAGACTTTACAACATTCTTTTATTATTTTTAATATATTAAGAAGTTTCAATATATTAAAATTTTTTCCACTACGCTTATTGCAACTCATAGAAAGATATCACAAATAATTTTGATAAAATATTTTTGAATAAATAAGTCTTAAATTTTAAACTAAATTCCTATATATGAAGATTGAAGTATTTCTCATTTTAATGAAAATATACTACAAGAAAATCTCTTCTTATAGAGTCAAACAATTGCTGTTCTAATGAGAACGTTTCAGCTTCATATGAATCCTGAAATTAATACGAGTTTATAATTTTTAAAATTAAATAACATGTACTCTTTTAATTTTGTCCGTCGGAACAAATAATTTCTTTAATAGTTCCAGTGAAATAATCATTCTCCCAACATTAGCATTGTTGCAGACAGTTGGGAAATATGGGAATCTTTCACTCGTATGTAACGATTTCTCATTTTGAGGTTAAGAGAAGAGATATCCATTAGTTGGAACAGCTGCTAGGCGCAAGTTCACTACTTATCATGATTCCTTAATTTGTTATCTACGAAGATCTTTCAATTCGTTACATCAATCACTCGCTGAGAGCACGTGGATCAAATTGTGATAAACGGAGTTCGAGAGTTGAAGTTGGAAATTAATGTTTTGTTGTGGGATATAGATAGTGTCTATGAACAATATACACGTGCATGGAAATGAAATATTGTTCTACTGCTATAAAAATATTCATCTTAGGAATATTAATTGTTTTTATTCTACACAGGAATTTATGGAAATGCCATGCAAAATATTCTTAATATCAATATACGCTTTTTATTTTCTGTGTACTATCTATCAATATCTTATACAACATAAATTTAGTGATTTATGTTGACTGAATTGAACAATAAAGGATAACACAATTCTAATCAGAACTATGGGTTTTATTTCAAGGGAAATCTTAATTTTTATTCATTGTGCAATCACATTGACAGATTTTTTATCGTAGAATACATATATCCTGAGAAATGATATCTGCAAAAGCAAAAAATACAACGTAGATTTAGTGATTAATGTTGACTCAATTTCACAATGGGAGATTACATAATTACATTAAGAAAAACTACAGGTTTTTTTCTTAAAGAAAAAATTCTCAATTGTTTTTCATTATATAAACAAATTGAAAGAATTTTATGTAAAATACATAGATTATACCCTGCAAAATATTATCTACTAAAAAACCTTTCCACAAATATTTTGTTTAAGCCTGAGTCAACACACATACATATCTATCTATCTATCTATCTCTCTATCTCTCTCTATATATATATATATATATATATATATATATATATATATATATATATATGTGTGTGTGTGTGTGCGTGTATACTAAAATTATTGAACTTTACTATCGATATATTTTAAAATTCAAACATGCTATTCTTTTACATGAAATAATCAATTTCGGCATCAGTTTGTTTGTTAAAGATTTTGCAAATATTTAAAATCATTTATGAAAATTATTTATTCTACAGTATAAAATTTTTCTGCAGTGATAAATGTAAAAAATCATGTATGAATGTGTAAATATTAATTCACTTTCTCCTAAAGTAGACTGCAGTAAAATCCCATACGGAGTATACGTACTGTTAGTAATCTTAGCACAATCTTAGCACAATCTACTTATTTTTAATATTTTTCTTATATATCAGTAGGTCAAACAACATAAATATAAAAACTTATATTTTGTAATATTTTTGTAAGCTAATAAAGTAATAAGATTACTAAATATGACGATAGAAATTGTGAAAAAATAACATTTAATTTACATTGTTATACACTCAGATTTATATATTTTATTTTTTAAATAAAATACATATATTTTACATTTTTAAAGGATACCTAGTGAAATAAACTTAATTTCAATTAATATATATATACATACATTATATATATATATATATATATATATATATATATACATATATATATATATATATATATATATATATATATATATGTGTGTGTGTGTGTGTGTATGTGTGTGTGTGTGTGTGTGCGTGTGTGTGTGTGTGTGAAGCTTATATATATATATATGAAGTTTATATATATATATATATATATATATATATATATATATATATATATATATATATGAAGTTTATATATATATATATGTGTGTGTGTGTGTGTGTGTGTGATATTGTTATTGCCTAGATGGTTGGTTTGGAGTGCTACGGTCTACTTTTTTTCAACACGAGGGCTAATGACACCGGGACCTACAGCTTAAAGCCGAATCCGAACGGCTACGAACATCCATGTCCCTGTGGGATTCGAACCCATGAACTCCATTATTGCCTAGAATTATAGATATTTTTGTAAAAAATAATTAAAAGTTACATAAATTTTATGAAGAATAAAATAGTTTTTCTAATCAACACTATGTATAAAAATTTTGAAATAATTTTAAGTAAAGCATGATTTCAGTTATGTCTTATGATAAAAATATTATTTCAATGGTAAAAAATTTTTAGAGTATGAAATATTGATTTTATTCTAAATTAGAAGAATTTTCAATGAAAAATAAATTGCCATTAATGAAATATCGTATTTATTTTATATTTGTTCATATATATGTGCGCAATTTAAAATATTTCTAACTGAGAAAGTTTGTCCCTGTACATGTTAATATTCAATAAATAAATGAAACAAATGAGAAAATACTTTAACATGCTGTTCAATATGATGATATATATAGGCCAGTAAAGTTATGGAAATTACTTTTTTTATTATTTGAATTGAACAGGCCACTGAAAAATTGTTTTTTCCTTAAAATTAAAGGCATTTTCCTTATTTTGCACCTTAAGAAAGTAAATTCTTTATTTTTGAAATTCTTTATTTTTTTATATTTTGCTTCTACAACAATCCTACAATATAAGGAGATATTTCAATTTAATAAAAGGTAAATCTTCTACATTGGCACTAAAATTTGCAGATTCAAAAAATTTCCCATTGTTTTGTTTTATGATTGTGTTCATCACTTTCTTACTTAAATTTTTATTAAAATAGGTGTGTCTGATTAAAACTAGTGTTGAATATACGTCTTACATTTTTACTCAACCTATTTACGTAGTTTAAAAAACAGTGTTTAAAACAGCAGCAATACATTTAAAGACAATTTTTCATTTTTGATTTACTTCTCTAACAGCTAAAAATTTATATCTCAAATACATTTATTTCCAATCCGATGAAATGTTTATCCATTACTGACAATAATATATTTCAGAAAATAAACTACTGTCTAGAATATTCCTTATATTTCTACAAATAAGTGTGTATAAAAATAAAATTTTAGTAAGTTTTGATTGATATCGTGACATTTTTCCAATAGTCTAAATTTAAAATTTCTCTCAAATACTGTATATTACTCTATATTAGAACAAATATGATTACAAATAGAATGCAATTTATAAAAAGTATATATTATTTTAGTTTGAGCCACCGTGGTTTAGTTGGCAAAGGCAGAGTTCTAGTAACTGAAAGGTTGCGGGTTGGGGCTGGAGTCGTCCTAAGATCCACTGTGTTCGCTAAAGGTGACTGGGACACGTAAAATATATTGGTGGTCACAAAGTCCTCCAAATTCTGTAGAGACTGGGTGGGGGGTTCTTGCTTCTAAATGAGCACCCAGATTGGGATAATGTTACTAGCGTCCGTAGCACACCCTGAGCTACACGTTCTCCCGGTTGGTGCTAAATGAGTAATAGATTCCCAGACTTGTTAAGGAATTAAGATAATATCTGTATCACCCGCTGTGTTGAAAAAAAATATGATTTTATTATGGTATTTTCTTCATGTTATAAAGACTGATTTTTGAAAAATATATTTTGCTTATATTTCTTAACCCCTTCCGGTATGATTTGATAATGAAAAACTGTGCATGAAATAACCATTTAATTTTTATTTAAAAAACTTGTTTCATTTTACAATTCTTACATATTCTTAATTAAAATACACTTTTACATAGTGTTAAATAATATCAGAAACAGTAAAATTAAGAAAATATCAAAGAAAAACATTAATAAGGTATACAGATAATAGTCTTCAAGCTAGTGGTACTTTTCAAAACAAAGTGCAAAGGAATTCTTAATTGTTTACACCGCCAAGTAGTCTCACTTTTAATTTAGTTCTTGTAACACACACGACATTTCTTAGTAGGTTTTCTTTTATTCTGACTCATTAATTTGGCAATGACTTGTACCAAGAAATTCTAAGTAAACAATATGCAATAGTGACTTGTGGTTTTCACAAGTGATAAAAGTGTTGCCAAATTCAGTACACTAGAAAGTTTAAACTAAATTAATTATCATATTTAACAGTAACTTTAATCGCATGACGAGTGTAGCTCGTCATTGTGCGGTATGGAATGAAAAACTAATGACGAGCTAGACTCGTCATTTTACAGGAAGGGGTTAAAGAATTGAAAATTAACCATGATAATAATATTTTTTCTTGTTTCTCTTTAAAGGAATTGATATTAAATAGTTATTACTTTTAGAAATTTTAAATATTGGAAGAGACTATGAATGTAGACTGTCCATTGAAATAGATCCTTATGGTACAAAAAGCAAGAAGTCTAAGCTGATGCTCTCAACAGTTACATAGTGGGTAGGTCTTTCATAATTTTGTTACTGATCGGATTAATATTTAGTCTGTTATATCTTTAACGCATCCAAACACCTACAACAAGTGTAATATTTTTTTTCAAGTAAATGCTTTTACTTTACAATAATCTGCGTTTTTTATATTATCCTTCCTCAAACGCTGTCAGAAAGAGAACAGTTGTTTGGCTTCAGATCTGTAATATTTATTAAACCTCAGCAACAAATAAATGAAAACACATTTGACTTTTTGTACAAAAAATAAAACATGATTATATTGAAATCGCTAGCCTAAGTATATAACTAGGGGATCTACTACCCCGTCAATTGAATATTTTACTTAGAAAATAGTTGGATGTAAATATCTGAAATAAATGGTTGGAATTTATAAGAATTTTTACTCGGAAAATATTGAGTATTTTAATGTATTTTATAAATAAAGTTTATTATTTTTTCTTGACATTATACAGACAAACTAATATTCCGACATTTTTCGAATACCTTAATTTTGGAAAAAGAAAAAAAAAAGGTAGGTCTTGTAAGCATAAGTATTTCGTGTAATATGCTTAACTGTGTAGTGCGATAAATATCAACTGTTCAATGATATGTCTGGCTAAAATTTATGATTTATATCTGTGGGGTGGCAGGTTAAGTCTATGGGTCTTTTGCTTAATCCGTTCTTCAAATTTACTAGGATTCACTTGAGAAAACCGTTCTTCCTTCTTTCCCCTTAACCCCATGCCAGTTTTGTACGCACACCGTAAGGGCGCTGTTATCGTGCCTTTAATGATTTGCCCGTAAGCCGTACGGGCAATCTGGTTTGTTTGTAGTTCTCACTGTTTTAGCAGTAAATTTTGTATTTCTAATGTCAAATTAGTCCAATATATGTCCACAAGATGTTAGTTTTCGAAATGTATTTAGTTTGGTTTAAAGGCTTGGGATTTCTGATAGGTTTTGCATTACTTCGCGAGCTTTTGGATTTTTTGGCTTCAGGTTTTGGGATAATGACCATAGAAATTTTGGTATCAGCAATTCCGCCTACAAATAAAAACTAAGACCTGGAAACTAATGCTATGTGTGTTCACTGAGGAAAAATGACATATACAACAGAATTAAAAAAGGATTAGGTATTTCTGTCCCGACTGTGAAGTTGGACTATGCCTCTTACCGTCTTTCAAGATTTATAGCACTAAATCTGATCTTCGAAAAAACAGCTTAAATAAACGTACTTGTAGTATTTGCGTTCGAAAATTACTGTATAGTAATTGTAATCGAAAATATTTTTAATTTTATATGCAAAACTGTAAACGTAACTTCGCTTTCTGGGGTACACGAGACAGAAAAATCAGCTTCCAGGAAAAACATTTATTTTTTTCCTGTAAAGCAGTTGTTATATATATTTAAAATAATTAGAAATATTGTTTTTAATAACATTTTCCAGTTTACAAATGTAACGTAAACAAAAATATGCAATAAAAAATGTGACATTTTTGAGGTCGAATTCGTGAAATAAATTAAACTGTTAAGGGGATAACGGTGCTCATTAAAACGAAAGACTCACCCCTTTTCCTTAATACGACTAGCATATGGCTGAATGTGGCATCAGAAACAACAGCAAACTGGTTTGTTTCGTAACTCAGGTCTTTAAAAAATTTTACATTTGCTTGATATCGAACTAGTTTTTCCTTTGTTATGAGAAAAGAAATGTTTACTTAGGTTTCATGAATATTTTATATATCATTAATCATAGCGTAAATTTTTCATTTAAAATAATTACATTTAGATGCAATTTATCTATACAAAGTATGTAACTCTAAGTTATTATTTTCTGAAAATAACTTCCACTATCTTGTATAACTGTATATAGAAATTATTTTCAAATGATGTAAAACCAAAGCAGCCAAAATATCTTAAACTACAGTAAAATCTTACATACAAATTATTCGCATTATATATAATAAATTCAATTTGCTATAAATGATTTAAGGGAATAATTTTGAATAGTTTTACTAAATATTTTTTAAATATAAATTAATATTTATCTAACTTAGCATGATGGTTACTGACGTTATAGAATTTCAAAATTTACTGATAAATAAATTTTTATTAATAATAGTTAGTAATATAAAAGTTAGAGTTTAAACTGTAAAACAATTAAAATTAACTTAATTCAGGAATTTTATTTTTCTCTCTAAATGATGAAGTAGTAGTGGGTGTAATAAAAGAATTATGACATTTATAAAAATTATCGTAACATCGTAATAATCTGTAATTTGATACACCAAAAAGCAATCACATTCTGAAGAATATAATTTTGACAACGAAACATACTAAAAATGTAGAAAATTATTTTATACGAATAATTTCTAATTATATTATACATTTTAACTAAAATAATGTAACAATCATTTAGTATGACTAAGAACAATTTCGAGACTTGTGTCATAAAATGACATGATTTAACATCATAATATTAAATGCTAAAGCAATTACAAAAGTTAAAAGGTAACAGCTAAGATGAAAACATTATGAAGTAAACTTAATTATGCAGTTTTATATATATGACAAAATGTTTGCTAAATGTGCATTGTTCATTTATAATAGTGTAGCAGTTTTAAAAACAACTGAATATAAACATGTATGAACATTTTCGGAATATTTACATGCTGATATAAAAGAAATCCAATGATTGTTTAAAACGTAATGTATTATCCATATATTTTCTGTTTTCATTAATATAAGATACATTTATTATCCTATAGTTTGACAATAAAAAAACAGTTTCGTACAAATGGTATATATCTTTATATTCAGTTATCTTAAATAATATAAATAATTAGCAGTGAATTATAGAAGTTAAAAAAAAAGTAAAACAAAATAAAAAACAAGTTTTTTTATCAGTTATGAAAAAATCCCCTATATAATAATAGCCTAAGTTGTCTGTCCGCGAATTTATGAAGCGGTTGTACCTGGAATGGATACAGTCATCCATATTTGATTTTTTATGAGTTAGGGTTAGCAAAATTAAAAGCGAGTACGAAATACACCCCATCCCCCCTTTTCGAGCTTTTAATACTATTATTTTAAGCCTTATTCTCCCACTTATTCTATACTAAATTCATTCTTGATACAATGGCTAGGGCGTAGAGTAATATTTAAATTTCTGGATTGTTTTTATTTGACCCTCATATTCCCTAATCAGTTCTTTAACCACGTGCAGGTATGGCCCGTTCTCAGAGTGTATCCCCATTCATAGTCGTCCTTTTCGTGTTGACTCTTCTGTCCCCGACGCAGCCAATTTTTTTAAAATGTCTAAAAAAAGCAGAAAATATTAAATTCATTAAATTCTCATTTCTAAAGTTGTTTTATTATTTTTAAAGTTGTTTTATTATTTTTAAAGTTATTTTACTATTTTTAAAATATATTTTTACTATTTTTTAAACTTCTTATGATTTTTATTTTATTAAATTCACGTATTGTTGTACGAATGTCCCTAGCCACACAAACATTTCATGTTTTGTATCCTTAAACTTTCTTCTTGTATTGTAGTGATAGCCTAAGTTATCTGTCCGTCTGTCCTCGAATTTATGAAGCGGTTGGACCTGGAATGGATAGAGCATCCATATTGGATTTTTGATGAGTTAGGATTAGCAAAATTCAAAGCGAGTAAAGTTTATCTTTTCTTAAACTATAGTTCCGATTCTAAAATAAATTGGTATGAATGAGTTTCGTATCACAGCGAAAAATACTATCCTCTTTAAAACGTTCGAAATCCACCCCGTCCCCCTTTTCGAGCGTTTAACGCCATTATATTGAGCCCCATTTTAAGAGCAGTCAATTAAATTTATCACATAATAGGTTAAAATAATAATTTTCCCCGTAGCATTATAATGGTATTCTTTTAACTATCTCATTTAATCATTTATTCCAGATTATTTAAATATCGTCTGCATTATTTCCATACGTTTTATCACTAAACTTAGATATTACATAAATAATTTTTTTTTATATTTGGCTTAAATAATAGATCACCTACACATGAGATAATTTTAATCGATTATTCTTGTTGAAAGATAATTCTCAGCCAAAAAACAAACCATTTTTTTACCTGCCTCCTAGGGTACTTTACAATTCTGAAAAATTAAAAATTTTACTGATCCCGTCATATGACGGGCTATATGCTAGTTGTATAATAGTGGTTTAATGTCTCATTTTATAATAATACTGCTAAAGATGCGAAAGATATACAAGCGTTTTCGTAAACTATACACTTTGAAATATGAAAATGCGTACATAAATTAAAGTGTTGCTAAATTTAGCACATTATACTTTTGATTACATATTTATGGGTTCGCTACAACACTTTAACCTCCAAAAACATACTATGTAATATTTTCGTTAAAGTATTTTATAACTTTTAACGAATGTCGTATTTATCGTGTCGACCGTGATATTTATTTAAAAAAAAATGTAGCAGAAAATAGATTTTTAAGCAATTTCTACGTTTAAACATTTTATAATACAGTAGTTAGTAGTTGTATCTCGAGTAGAAGTATCTATTAGGAAACACGATGTTACAAATTTTTGTGTCAGTTATACACCAGTTAGTAAGCTAGTGTTAAGTTATTGTTAGTGTTATCCATTATTTTGGAAATGGCAAACTGAGTTATTTATTCTCATACTGACAGTGACAGTGATAACGGACTTATATTGCAATCACGTTTTATTAAAAAAATAACCTTACATAAAATGCAGTGATTCTGACAGTAGTGAAGATATCGATTGTGAATGTAGTTGATAGATATTCTAGAGAGAATGAAGGAGAATTGAATGGGGATTTTGATGATGTTGCAAGTTTTTGGATTTAGAAATAAATAAATCAAAACTAAACCATAATTCTCCAAAAAAATATTTTTCTTTTATTTTAGACAGAAAAAAAATTTAAACATAGACACAAAGACAAACACAGGACAGAAAATGTCCATGCAATCAAGGGAATTACATTACTGAATTTAAAAAACAGAGTAAGAGATTGCAAAGGAAAAAAGTTAAATTAGCCCTCTGTTATACGCCAAAAAATTTAAAATATTTCGGTTGGACTATTAAAAAATATTACAGTTAATTTTGCTTAACTAAGTGTGAAAATAGATATAATTTAAGATATTCTCCTTTAATTTTAATTTTACTCGTTAGTACAGCATATTGATTATAAAATAATTTTTAAAAATATGAAAAGATATGTGTTATATTAAGGAATGAAAATGTATGCTGGAACATAAAACTACTCTGTAATTTGTGTTTTAAGGTTGTGGTGCATGTTAATAAGAGTTTATATATATATTTCTATCTTAAACTTATGACAATTTCTAGAGCGATAGAATATGGCTAAATAAATAACATTAGACACATCGTTGAAATAATGTAACTTAAATGTAAGCATGAATATTCATACACAATACATAAACTTACACATAATTGCATCCTATATAAAATCCTTAAAAAATGTATTTTTATATCAATCTTTGATATTCTTTAATCCCCGCACACATATACTTATTTATATTGTGTCCACGTTTAAACATTGTCCAACTTTCAAATCTGTCTCTCAAAGATAACTTTGGAATAAATGATAATTTTCTGACCACTCTCCACATTTTCGAGCAGTTCCAAGAAAGGCGGTTAACCTTTTCAAAATCCAAGTTCCTATCTGATAGTAAATAACACTAACAAGATGTTCGACTCTTGGGAAAGAACTCTTCACTGAGTCACACGCTATTAGGCGAACTTTGTACTAGAGGTGTGCTTGCATCATTCAGTGCTCTGTTCTTGTCGGGTAAAGAGAATAATTCAATGCTTAGCTCTTCCTGTGTAGACATGTCCACCTTTTGTGTAAAATAAATTTAAAGGACTTGCTTCTTTTTGATAAAATAGAGCGGCTGGAAATAACCCTGAAATTCACTTCGTTGTTCACATTGCCCAGTA